>CM055891.1:12675000-13875000 GCA_029582165.1 Portulaca oleracea | reverse complement strand
TTTTATGCCTCTTAACTCTTGAAATACTCCAACAATTCTAATATTTTGGGTCAATTAAAAATAGTCTCACTTAAATATTACAGTTTAGGATCTAACTAAGGCCTCAATATCACACCCCTCTATATTTCATCTATGAGAAATTTTGAAATTTTGAGTTTGGTTTTTAAATAAAGATAGAAGTCCTATTTCAATTAGATACAAAAATCTGCCTCACTAATAATCACTTGTCTTTTCATGATTAGCGTGTGCTATATCCTTAATCATGCACTATTGAGGATGACCAAGAGCCAGCAGGTATCCTAAAAGTGTTTTAAGATAAACACAAGTTTGACTATAGGTTTGTTATGTACGGTGGTTAATGCTCTCTCTCTCTCTCTCTCTCTCTCTCTCTCTCTCTCTCTCTCTCTCTCTCTCTCTCTCTCTCTCTCTCTCTCTCTCTCTCTCTCTCTCTCTATATATATATATATATATATATATATATATATATATATATATATATATATTCATCATGTGATTTTTCAAATTTATGCAACCCTTACTTTTCCCAACCTTTTTATATCCTTAAGCACAGCACTGCCCAAGATTTTGTTAATTCCTTGAGAAAGTTTGCCAATGTGATCAATCTGAAATGTATTTCTTCAAATTCCAATAATTGCGTACATGCCAATTCTAATTGGTTAGTAACACATTTGAAGAGTCCATATCTCTTCAAACACGCAAAGGTCAAAAGTGAATCTGGGTTCACTAAACTATTTTTCATGATTCTTAAGAAGGTAGGCACTATTAATATTCCAATAAAAAAATGCTAATTAAATAGCTTAAGTACTTCCCTCAAAAGAAAAAAGTAACTCAAGTACTTGTCAAATTGTTGCTAACTTGCTAAGTGTACATCCACGTACACCTAACAGCTAACTCGGTCCATATGTGAATAAATTAGCATAGTCGCGGCATAAGTACGTAATCTACCGGTACATGCTATAAAATACAACCACATGCATGCATGCATGTTAGTATGATATGATGTGGTACGGTGTCATAAATTGGGGTAAAATTTGTGGTAAGAATGATTGGTGTGGTAAGAGGGGAGAGATAAAAGTGAAAAAATAGTTACAAGAATGAGGAGAGACAAAGTTATGATTGTTGTAGCAAATTGTGGTATGATATGGTAATATGATAATTTTTAGTTAGTAACTTATATGGTAAATGCGCCAAAGAGATAGAAGTCACGTGGCAACCATCCCCATTATCCAACATTTCTACTAAGGTTCAATCGTCGGTGGAAATAAATATTTCTCATCAGGTAGAAATTATGTAGTTGATAGACCATATTTGTCTTGTATAATTTAGTACCTCCCCTCCCCATCATGTAAAGTTTATTGATAGTTGCCTATAATATATATATATATTTTTTTATAAGGGTAAGTTTGAGTCATCCATACTGGATGAATATCTCACAGATACACCAATTGGACTTAGTGACCCACAGGGGAGGGGGAACCTAAACCCAAGCCCAAAAACTTGGTTTATAACTCTGCTCATTTCCACACAAGGGAACTTGCTAGCCATGGGAATCGATCTCATGACCTCCAAGATTGAAAGTCACATCCATGCCAAATGAGCTACTAGCTTGTTGGCTGGTTGCCTATAATATATGTGCTTAGTAAGTGACACTAATTTATCATAAGTTAAAAAATGAGAAAAGAAAGTGCATATTAACCCATGTTCTTTTGTGTGGATGGTAGATTGCCGATGATGTTTTAATATGAAAAAATTGTGGAAAACGTGACATGGTATAATATGGTAAAATTTGTGGAAAACGTGATTAATGTCGTAGGTGAGGAAAGAGTGTGAAAAGTAGAGGAGAAAAGAAAATAAACAGAAAGTTATGATTTTGTAATAAAATTTGATATAGTAGAGTATGGTATGGCCTGGTACTATTTTAATTAGTGTGATTAATGTGCGGTATGAAATCATGAAAAAAAAAAGTATAAACAACCGTGAACTAAGTATGTGGCCATTCCTACATCAAATCCACGTACATATCACTTTGTTGACGAGTTATTGGTGACTTGAACTCCACATTGCAATAGTGAATCACATAAGCAACATAAAGACATAGTATTTTTTATACATACATGATAAGATTATCTAAGAAATTAGTGTATAAACTAAGCAATCAACCTAACTTTGGTTTGGTTGTACGTATTTAGTTCATCTTGATAATTCTTTATTATTCTTTGATTTGATAGCTAGTCCGTTCAAAATGGAGGTCAAGATGGTGTATCTTGTGATGCATTTTAATTTTCTTCAATTAAAGATCGAATGTGCAACAAGTGAATATTGAAACAATGGATATTTAGTAGATACCCGCCGATAACATTATTCATCTTTTCTTTTTAATCACGTGTCCAATAATTTATATTACTTTTATATATCTAGCTCCTCTATTAAAGAACCTCAAAACTTGAATCTTTTGGATATACAAAAACCCAAACGAGCTAACATTTTTAGGTTCATATCAGGGCGTCAAACCAAAATGCATGCATGTTGTCATTTCTATAATTACGTTTTGTTTAAGTGATGATTTTTATTAACAAAAAGCTGATAAAATTGCATGTCATGTACATTAGTCTTGTAGACAAATGACATAATGGGAAATTTATCGTGCCAAATTTGAAAATGATGATCCAGTCCAAAGTTGAATAAGCAAGATAAAGTTTAGGGTTATTGATCTCAAGGGATGATCCCTAAACCAAAAGAATTTTAAAGTTTCAATTAAGATTATAGGGTTTCAATTTGTAAGACATAATAATTTTCTTTTATACCTTTGTTTCGTATTTTGGGTGGTTTTGGGGCAAATTTCATACTTGTTGCGCCTTTAAAATTAATATTTCTCACAAATGGAAACTGATCCGAGATCGAAAACTGCTACCGTAAATTGAATGGTTGTAGTTTTTGAGTGGGCGACCATTCAATTTGGGACTGTTCAATTAAAGGCGCAGCAAGTAGTGACCATTCAATTAAACAGTCGCGCTGCTTGCGACCGTTTAATTGAATGGTCTCAACGTTAATCAATTCAACGGTTGCTAGCTAGCGACCACTGATCCAGCGCTCGCTAGCTTAGCGACCGTTAAACTGAACTTTGCGACCGTTCAATTAAACGGTCACGCGCTAGTTAATAATTTCTAGATCGAACCTACCCCCCGCCCCTTCCTATTCCCGAAGTTCCCTAATTTTCTCATCTCTCTCTTTCCTGATTCTCACACATCTCATTGATTTCCTGTCTTTATCACTCTTCTTCTCCATTCCCCTAAACACTTAAATCGATCTCCGTCACATTTTCTTTCTCGTCGCATGAATCGCGACATGCAACACTAAAAGCAGCAAGATCAAGAGGCTCCATCTCAACGTTTAAGGGAAGAGATATATCGAACGATCGAGCTTTGTCGAAAAGTTGAGCAATCCAATTATAAAATGGGAGTAGAGAAGCCGAAGAGGTGAGGAGGGTGTGAAAGATTTCGTTTTTAGGCTTATGGTTTAGATTAAATTTAATTTCGCATGTTTAATTTGCATTTTTCTTGCTTAACATCTTGTAATCGGATCTTAAGTTCTTGGAATCGGATCTGGATTTCGATATTTTCACAAGTTTAATACATTCTCTGCGTTAATTGTTCCACGTTTCTTGGTTCTTATTTGCGTAATTTCTAAGTTTGCCTCAATTTTTTGGGGATGTTTTATTCAATTTTTTTATGTTCATGTTCTGAAATGTCTCGGTTTAATTCTAGTTTTGAGGTTTAATATGTTTGGTTGCTTGATTCTTGTTCATTTTTCCCTTCTCCCTTGTTTTGGATCTAGTTTGAATTTTTGGGTTGGATTGTAATTACGTAATTGTTCCGGGTAATTTTGATTGAAAAAAATATTGGGATCTGGGCGACCATTTACGCTTAACGGTCGCTTAACTGGCAACCGTTAAGCTTAGTGATCGTTTAATGAACGGTCGCAAAGTTAGCGACTGTGCATTTCAACGGTTGCTAGGTTAGCGACTGTTCACTGTACGCTTGTGCACCTGTCAAAATGACCATTGAGAGGCGACCGAAGTGAACAGTCTTGCACCTCTTGGAGCGACCGCTTAAGACTGTTTTCGACCGTTGAAAACGGTGACGCTTTAGCTGCCATGTTGTAGTCTTTTTTGAAATTTTATTGGCTTATTGACCCTAAGGGATGACCTAAGAAGCAAACTAACCATGAAGGACTAGGAGGACAATGAGGTCCAAATTGTAAATATATGTGTGGACCAAAAAGGATGAGGTGACATGACCTTTTTAATTTATTTTGTTTTTATTTTTTTTCAATCATTTGCCAGAACTGCCCTGGAAACTTTAATTTACACAAAAACAAATTGTCATGGTCTATTCAAGTTGTAACCATGGTTTCCTATTGAGTAAACCAAAGATGATTAAAGTATTAATAATGAATTAACACTGAGTGCACCCATGAACTATTCAACCATGACAAAATTTCAACAATGGTGGTCCCCAATATTTTTTATGGACAATGATACGGGTCTTGAATCAAGGTGATTAATAATCATCTTGAATTGTTTATAATTCTCATTTTTGTAACTTTTAATAATATTTCGCTAGTAATTATATATATTTATCAACTATAAGAGTATAACACTTATTGAATAGGTAAAAAAAAATACAAATTATAGCTTAAGTTTATCAACCATTGTAGATAATGAATGTTTATTAGATAGTTTTCTATTTGTAAAATATTATAAAATAAATAATTTTTTATATAGTTTATAGCTCATAAAATCCTCGAAGTAATGAAAATACCTTTATAATGATCTAAATATCCTTATATTTACTTTTCTGAGTGGTTTAGCTAAAATTCAATCATCTTGAATCAAGATGATTTTTAATCATCTTGAATCAAGACGATTATCATTTTGCATTTTATAATTTTGGATCTCATTGTCTTCAGAATCCTTCATGGTCAATTTGCTTATTGGACGTTCCCTTATGGTCAATAACCCAACTTTATTTGCTTCATGGGTAACCCCTTGAGGCGAGGTTTAATTAATTTCAAGAAATTATATTCATCATCATGCAATATAAAATGAGGTTTTTAGTTTACAAAATATGCACAAGTAATGGAATTAATGTACGAATTACATGATTTAAACAATGACAATAAGAAAACAAAGAATCGAACCTCTTTTGATTTAGGAGCCCGAATGCGCCGGTTGAAATCCTTGAATTTGCCTTGACTTAAGGATTGGAAGGGGAGTGTGAGAATGATAGTAGGATAGTATATGAGTGATGACTTTGGTAGAGTAAGGGGAAAGATAATATGAGAAGAGTATTAATTGATGAAATGAGAATAATAGATGTGGTTTATGAGAGTAGTTGGTGAAAATGAATGGAATGGAGGGGGGTATTTATAGTTGGAGAAGGTGAGGTTTAGGAGGGAAAATCATGGGGGACACATCCCCATGATCATGCCATGCAATCACGTAGCTTCCTAGTCAAGGCCAAGGTCAAAGCACATGGGGCTTATATCAAGGGAGGATGATGAAGATGATTTTGGCGCCAGATTCCGGAAATTAAACCTCGCGCGAGTTTTATAATCCCTCGGCAGGGATCGCTGACATGGCAAGGCAAAACGGCGCGTTTTGGGCAGAGGAAACCCCGCGCGGGTTTTGAACCCTGGACCGGGGCGCGCCTTGGGCCTGTCTTGGTTCTGGGCTGTCTCTGTTGATTAAAACCCGTGCGGGTTTTGTCTCAGCTAGTGGGCCGGATCTTCAAACGGCCATAACTCTTTCATCCGGACTCCGATTAAGGCAATTCAAAAGGCGTTGGAAAGCTTATGATGTATACTTTACTCTCATCAAAAGAAATAGGGCCAACCAGACTTGTGGAAAAAATGGGATTCGAAATGGTGGGCATATGTATGTGGAAAGGGTGGAAAATGAAGGCTTTTTGTGGTGGGTTAGCCCGATAACTTTTAATTGATGGAGACCCAGTGGTTTGGCTTTCCTTCTAGCCTCTTTCTTGTTACCCATGATTTGTACACTTGTCCCGGTACAAAATTTGGTGTCTACAGGTACTAAGTCCATACCCTTGAAGCTTCAACATATTCTCTAATCTTCAACCTCCATCTTTGATCTTCATTTTAGAACCTTCCCCGAACAAACAAGAAAGTGTGAATTAAGTTATTAAGAACCCTCAAATCCTCACTTTCAAGTAGGATTTGTGATCCTTAATCCCCCTTTTCACTAAAATGGATTGTGTTTGTGGCTAATCTAGAAAGCTTTCAATAACAATCTCAAATGAAATCAAAAGAAAACAAGAGTAATGAAGGAGAATTTACTGAAATTACTTCAAATGAAAGTTGATTACAATCAAAAACTTGAGAACTTGGAAAACAAGCAACTATGAAACCCTAAGTAAGAGAAAGCATAATGATAAAAAGTAGATGAAAACTAATAGAAAACCTAATTCTCTCCAAAATCCGCAGTTTACAGAGTATATATACAAAGGTAGTTAGTTACACAAAACTCAACGTTTCACACAAAAATAGCGCAGAAAAACAGAGGGTTGCGGGTGCGACGGTCTCGTCGCGGGCGTGACAACCCCTCGTCGCAGTGAATTCGGCCGGCGATTTTCAATTCATCTCAGGGAGGCGTTCGCGCGAGCCAAAGATGACTGGGCGTGGCGGCCTCGACTCTTCTTCCTTAGGCTTGGTGATGATGATACAAAGGGGCAACGCAGGCGTGACAACTTTGTCGCAGACGGGACACTCTGCTGCCAACTTTTCCTTGGCCATAAAAATCTTGACACCCAGGAACGAGTCACGGGCGCGACACCCTGTGACTCGGGCGTGACACTCAGTTGTTCTGACCCTTCTTCTGCTGACATGCAAACTTTTTGGATTTTGCTCCGTTTTTGCCATTTTTGCTTGTGTTTGGTTCTAACACCTTATTAACCTAAAAAACTAAGAAAACATCATATCTAACATATAATAACGGGGCTAAAACAAGCAAGACTCCCTATAAAAGACATAAAAGTCGGCTCGAAACGAGACCGAACAAACAAATTATGTAAAGCAAAGCAAATTAACTATACTAGTATGGATTAAGACAATCAACAATCAAGAAAGCATGAATAACACAAATCAACAAGAAATAAGAAAGCACTTAGACAGCAACAAATGAGAAAACTAGAATGAACAATGAAATTGGGAGCAAGAAATTATACCTTCGATGACCAATAATCTTCAACAATTCTTCAATCTTCACTTGAATTTTCCCTCGAACAAACAAGAAAATGGGAATTGGATTACCAAGGATCCCCAAATCCTCACTAGGAACTAGAATTTGTAACCCTTCATCCTCCTCTTCACCAAAAGTGGATTGGGTGTGATTAGAACTAGAAAGCTTTGAAATCAAACATCAATGACAACCAAAGAGGGAGAAAGAGAGCGAGAGAGAGAGAGAGAGAGAGAGACAGAGAGAGGAAAAGCTTTGTAAACACTTCAATGGAAATTGCTTGGAAAGAAAGTTGAACACAAATATTGCAAGAAATTAGAGAAATCTTGAAGAACAATTAAAACTTTGACGAAATATTAAAGAAAGCAATTAAACCTAATTCTACTCTAATCCTACTCCTAAAACTAGCTAATACTACTTATTACAAACCTGAAAATATGTGGGTATTTATAGAAGGAAGGAAAAATCCCCAAAACCCTAGGATTAACACAGCTGTCGCGCGTCATTTTGTTCCGCAGAATACGACTGGTCGCGGGCGCGACGGTCCTCTGGCCCATTCCAGCCGTCAGTTGCTCATCGATTGTCACAGGTGCTACTTGATCTGCCGGACGTGACCTGATTTTGTCGTGGGTGCGACACCAAATCTTGCGGGAGTGACTTGGTTTTGTCCGCACGCAGCTTCTTCCCTCCGCAGATGGTCGCGGGCGCTACTGTCGTCTGGTCGGTTGCCTTGGCAATGTCTTGACTTGTAACACCTGTTATAAGCTATGTAGCGGGTGTTACACCCTTGTTTTGCACCAATACTTGAGAGGGGTTCTCGGTTTGGTCTCGCCTCGGTTCTCGGGTCGGGTCGGGTCGGGAAATCACTCGAGATTCCCTAACAAACCTCAATTAAACCCAACTTCCTTCTAACTTTTTATTTTCCTATAGAACACAAAATTATCATAACTAATATATAATTACGGGGTTAGAACAAGCAAAAATACCCTATAAAAGAGAAGAATTCGGCTCGGAACGAGACCGAATAGTAGGGGCGGATGTATTTCATAATGAGTGGAGTCACTTGACTCCACTGAGATTTTGGAGAAAATAATTTGCAGAGAAATAAAATATTTACCAGTTTAATCCAAAATGTATCATTATAGTTAGAATGCTCTAGCGGTAGTCTACCTAGTGATGTGTCACTGCTTGTGTGATCCTTTTGTTCCAAGTCCGATGCCTACCCCTCGCTTGGTTTATTATATTGTTTTTACTCTTCCATAGCTTCTCTTCTTTCTTTTCAAGTATGTCAAATATTATTATTCATTATTTTTTTAAATAATTTTATAAACTGAGCAGATTTCATTTTGTGTTATATATATATATATATTTTGCTAGATCAATGACTCTAAATTGTTTTCTTATTTTTTATGTGTTCTATTAACAATTGTTTCCATATTTTTTTCTCACTAATTCCTTTCATATTTTCCGTCAACTTTAGAGTATAAATAGAGGTAGCTACCATGCACGAGTTTCAATCATCAATTTATCACACATCAAGACAGAGATCAACACATATTAGTGTGTAATATTGTGAGAGCTATTTTGTATTCCTTGGAGAGCTTTTGTAGGATTTCCTTTGCACCCTAATCATTAATTCATAGAAGAGAAGAAAGACATAATTTATACAACAATAATTTTTATACATAATGCTAATAATTATTTCATCTGATTGTGACGTGAAAACCTTTACATATATCGTATACAAAAGTAGCATAAACTCCACATTATGATGATTTCTTTTAACAAAAAACGACTCAGGGGACCTTATATTTTTGTGTAATAATTATAAGGGCCCCCTTTTTTCCTAAGTTACTGGGAGGTGACATTATATTTGTTGAAATTATTTTGGAGGGACTTTCAGGCTGAATTTCGGCCAAAAATTGGTGGGAGACATTTAATGATGTATTTATTGTGGATTAAGTGTTTGGCGAGTTAAACCAACTCCATTAATTAAGGGGAAATAAAAAGAAATAAAAAAATAAAAATTGAACATAATTAAAAGGTTGACCAACCCCACCCCACCCCCAAATTGAAAACCCAAATCAGTTTGATAGAAAGAGAAGCAGAGTACCTGTGTATTCCAGAAAATGAGACAAAGCAAGTTCGACGTCCTCCATTGAAGAAGAGTGACCATCCTTGGCAAGCTTCTACCTCATTCTCTTCACCTCACTCCTGCTTCCCTCCTCATTGAATATGTGATAAAATGGCAGAACAAAGGGAGGGAGGAATGAGGGAGATGAATGTTGAATATGTGTTTTTAGTTATCTTTTTTTTAAAATTTTAAACCTTTAATCTTCCATTAATTTTAATTACAGTTGACTTCCTTTTAAAACACTATTATGCATTTAATCGCTTGGTTCCTGCCATTTTTTGCCGGAATTCAGCTGAAAGTCCCTCCAAAATAATTTCATCAAATATCATATCACCTCCCAGTAATTTAGGAAAATGGGGACCCTTATAATTATTACATCAAAATATGAGGCCCCCAGAGTCGTTTTTTGTTTCTTTTAATTATCAGATTTTAAAAAAAATATAGATCATTTTTTACGCCACTGAGTTTGAATCATGGATCCGCCGCTGCCGAACAGTACATAATAAAAGGGGGAATGATGTAGGGTTGGTAGTGGATAGAGCTTGCAAGGCTTTTGGGGAGATTTGCAGTCGAGGGGGGCCATCAAAACCCAGGTCGAGTAGCAAGAAGTAGATCTGGATGGAGGAAAACTCTTTTGTGATGCGTCGATGGATCCAGGGAGAGGAAGAATTGGTATGGGATGTACGTGTTCGCGCCAGCTCCCCACCCTGCTGCTCCCAATCCACCGGTTATTCCGTTGTTTCCCCCTTTGCTTTATGAGGGGGAGTGCTTGGCCAAGCTCAGAGAGAACTTGCTTTTGTATGCCCACACTGACTTCAGAGGCTTCGAAAATAAGAAAATAAATTGACCCTAGCCGTTTCGATAGAGAAAAGTGTGGAAGCTGCTTTACTGGAAGATGAATTCAATACCGATCAAAGATGTTCTAAGATGCATACTCGTGCTTTTTAAACTCATCGAGCTGATGCCATTTGACTTCTTAATTGATTTTATAGGCTCACAACCTCTTGACTTTGGTAAATTTACCAACGGCTGTGTTATTGTGGCTCAAAGGGATTTTAGGTGGCCAACGTGCAATTGGATGGAGTTTCAGGGAGTTGTAGAAATGGTTGAGGTGAGAGGATTGATATGGGGAATGGAGGTTGCGACTATGAGGGATTGGAAGGATTCTGGTTTGGTCAACGACTCTCAAGTAGTGCCCGACAATCTGAACAAAAGGAGGTTTGCGTGTGGGACTATGGGAACCTTGTATGGGGATGTGAGTCTGATGAGGGCTGAGTGGTGAAATCTTGGACCAGAAGAAATAAAAATGAAGCAAACCACTATCTTGCTACGTGCGGACTTAATAATCTTTGTAGAGAGGTTTGGAATGGGGCCCCTCCCCAGTGGCTAGCTGATTACTTTGTGTAAGTTTCATAATCTAGATTTTGAGTTTTAAGTGAATCAAGTGGTTACTCTTTTGATTGCCAAAAAAAAAAAAAAGTATCTATATTAGACAGATAAGCTAACGAAACGTTTCACAAGAAGGATATTACGTTTTTGTTTGTGGGTTAAAGTTATTGATTCCAAAAGCATATTTGACACAAATTTAGCGTGGATAAGGTTAGGCCGCATGAAGTGTTGGTTTGTGATGTTGATGTTTTGTTTGGTGGATGGAAGGTCTAGCTATTTGTTGCCTTTGGACATCAAATTATTCCGTTCCTCTCTCACTCTACCTCCCAAAACTCCCCAATAATGGGACACTTCCACTGACATTGATGTTATATATACTACATCAAAAGAAGTACCGAGTCAAAAAAATTCAGGTCACATCAAATATAAATTGGTTATATTTGCCCATAATAAAATTCCAAATTAATATTTGGCATTCGATATTTTTGGGTTGAATAAGTGGAAATTTAGGCAACATACTCACACTTATATCAAAACTAAACTAAGACAATAAAAATAAAAAGATACTGTACTTGAATTTTTCATCACATCAATTAATATTACATTTCAGACTTGTAATAGTCTAATTCAAAATCATACACCATTGTTTCCACGTCGAATAAGTTTTAATATTTAAATATAATAGAATTTACTGGCTTTATTAAAATAGTTTGAAAATCTACTTAACATTTTTCCTTCATCTGACCTATTGACTTTTGAATAATTTGTCACACGTATAGATGCTTACATGTAATGGACCTTCATAGAAAACAATAACCACACAAAATTTGATATTTATGTTATGGTGATGATGACGATTAATAGTTTATAATAAAACGTTGGAATTTACTAAATTTGATGACATGTTCTTGTCATATAAAATAACGTGCATACTTGTCATTTTATTAGTTGTTTTTTTACGGCTACTTTATTGATAGTTAGTAGACCTTGTTTTTCCTGCTTTTATTCCTCAGTTTTTTTTTTCTTCATTAATGTATATATTCCTCAATCAATGCTAGTATTAGTACTAAAAAATCCCCAATGAAAATAAGAAAAATAAAAGAGGAAAAAGGTGGTACGAGGTAAATAGGTAATTCAAACCATGTTGGAATACAACATGCATAAGAGATAATTACATTTACCCTAACTGACATATGTGGTAATAATTTTTGTACACCCGTCACCCTTGCCCACAACTCCTACCGAGCTCCGCATAGAGTCTCCAAGTGTTGAGCCATGCTCAATCGCTCCCGAGCGTCGCCATGGAGTTGAGCTGCATGAGTCCACGTCCGACTACGTACTCACCCGAGTTCCATTACTTCCACATCGAGATTGAACGAGGAAAAGGTTATTTCAATTGGCCTTGACCCCGAGCTCTCATGTGATGAATTCCTTGTTGCTTTCAACAAGTTGATGGGTGCTAGCCGTGTTCAGGTCCTTCGTGATGTCGACTTGGCCCCTCCTTTCCGCCGGAATTGCTACATTTTTTAGAAGGACGGGTTGATGAGCGTCACTCCATTGTTGGGGTTTCACCCTTGTCTCCTTTAAAAATCTAATGGAGAGAATCACGAAAGCCTAGGGTCTAAAAAAAAACATATGGATGATGGAAATCCACTCATAGAACTCATAAGAACACCAAACTAATTTTTTAGGGTTTTGGGATTAATGGAGAAAAACATGGAATTAAAAGATATGAACAATTCTAAAGAGAGAAATCTCACCAAATTGAACTAAGATGTTCAATCTCTAGCACAAGGATCTCCCACAAGCAAAGAGTCTTGAATCACTCAAGAAATCTCACAAAAAGTAGAGGATAACCACCCACTCACAAAGAAGAGAATTCACCAAGCCATTTCCACCCAAAGGATTAGCTTCATTGATTAGGGTTTGAAAACCAACAATTACAACACTCTCCAATTGAGAGGATTTTTCTTGAGCCTAGCTCCTAAACATTAATCATCCAAAACTATGTTGAAAATAAGCTAAGGGGGTATATATAGGAAATGGAAAAAAATAACAAAACTCAGCAGAAAAAACGAAACAGTGCGTCGTCGCAGAAGGATGGCTCGGGCGCGCCGAAATTGACTCAGGCGAATCAGTCGTCTGTCCGCCATGGCCTGTCGTTGGCCAGGAGGGGTTGCCGGCGCGACCTAGGACGTCGCGGGCGCGACAGAATGCTCGCTCGGGCGAGTCACCAGATGGCTCTGGCGAGTCAGTCTTCTGGGCAGCTTTTCCCTGCCGACTTCAAACGCACATAACTTCTTCATCCGAACTCCGTTTTAGACCCGTAAGATATCGATGAAAAGCTCTCGGTGTGTACTTTAATCTCTCAAAATTTGAGACGCATCGGAGTTATATTGAAGGAGTTATGATCAAAAGTGTGAAGGCACGCCATTTGAACGTCTTCGAATTCATTCACCGCCATGTGTTTATTCTTGCCGATGGTTCCGAAGCCCCTTAGAAGGCTCGAGAATGGTCCTATTGAGACCTTAGATGACATCCTATAGCTCGGGGTCTTTGTAGAACGAAACACTGCTCTCTTAGTGGCCATAATGGCCCTCAAAGGACCCGTATCCACCATAAAATGGATGTTGAAACCGGGTTAGTTTTGAGAAGAGGAGAGGGTGACTGGTAGCAAACCGGGAACCGTAGGTGAAACAAAAAGCAAATCGATCCCACACGGTTCAAAGGTTCAAACCTTCATTTTTTTACCAACAGATTTGATCTGATGGTGTTACTAAACAATACCAACAGATGTACATATCTATTGGTATTACTTTTACCAACGAAGTTTTTACCAACAGTTTTGTGACATATATTTATCTGTTGGTAAAATATATTACCAACAAAAAATTCACTGTTACCAACAGATAAGGCCCTGTTGGTAAAAGTCATATTTCTTGTAGTGATTGTTGCCTAGATATATGTGTCAAAAACTTTAAGCCATGGAATTATTCGTGGCTAAAGTAAAAATATCCCGTCGCGAATGCAATTGGCCATGAAAATCTTGTGCATGGCCTGTCGTGGCGAATGACCTCGTGGCTAATAAAATGGCCACATAAATATCCATTGCATGGCGAGCTATCATAGTACTTGCCACTAAACATTTAGTGGCTAAGTATTGTCCAACTTGAGTTATTTATTCCGATTCGCCACAATATCTTTTGTGGCTAATAAGTATATTAGCCACAAATAACATAGTGGCCACTAAATTATATTAGCCATGCCATCATTCATGGCTAAATTTTATAAAAAAAAATTATTTATTAAAAAAAATTATTTCTGGTAATAATCGCCTATATATGACTATGTGTGTAACCAATTGTAACGCCCCGGCCCCTCCGGGCCGCGGACATTACCGATAACTGCTTCAAGGATTGCTGGCTGGTCCCACGAATCACCGCGAGTCTTTCGAGCGTGCTTTGTCCTTGCTCACACGCTGCTTGGGAAAACTTCCCAGGAAGTCACCCATCCGTGACTACTCCCACCCAAGCACGATTGACTGAGGAGTTCCCAATGGATAAGCTAACATGAAAGAAGGTGCGTCTTGGTGATATAAGTGTCATTTCAATCTTTTTAAGCCCACACTTAACCATATACCCACGACTTTTCTAGTGACTTATTGGCACCATTGTAAATCACTAGCAAGAAACAAAGTTTATTTCAACTAATAAAAATATCCAGTATTCACTGTCATTACTAATCAATAATAATACTCAACAAGTTTGGCCGCCAAATATATTTTGTAGGACCATATGAAGTTGAACCTTCGAACCACCAAAATGATTTTTCAATGGCAAATATAAACAATTCGCCACCAATATTTTTTTTATGGCCAAATCCACAAACTGGCCACAGTATATTTTTATCATGGCAAAAATTTCATACTAGCCATGACTATTGCCCACAAAATATTTTTATCATGGCCAAATTCAGAAACTAGTCATGATATGTTTTTATCATGACCAAATTTTCAAACTAGCTATGACTATTGACCACAATATATTTTTATTCGCAAAATATATTTTTATCATGGCCAAATTTTCAAACTAGCCATGACTATTGGCCACAAGATATTTTTATCATGACCAAATTCATAAACTAGCCACGACTACTAGCAACAAAATGTTTTTATCATGGCCAAATTCACAAACTAGCCACGGTTAACTTTTTTTCATGGTTAACAAGAGACTAATTTCTTAATTGGCCACTAAAGAATTACTTTCATGGCAAACATACTTTGGATCTATGGATTACAAACATTAATGTAAAATTTGTCCACCAAAACTTACGCCCCGTGGCCACTTTGGTGGCGCAAGTGAATCATTCTTGTGGTGAACCGTTAATATCTTAATTTGTATAATGATTCATCAAACAAAATTGATATCACTAGATTCGTAATAAAATATACTGTTAAAAAATATAATATCATATGTTTTATAAAAATATTTTGTTAGAAATTATGATTAAAGATGAATCTCAAAGTACACAATCATTATACTATTAAATCAGCTAGTTATTCATGAAGAGAGATATTGGTTTTGAACCTAATTATGTATTTATTACGAATCAAATTACGTATTAAATCAGCTAGTTATTCATGAAGAGAGATATTAGTACATAATGAAAATACATAATTTGTGAGAAATACATAATATACTAACCATACATAATCTTAACATCCACTCCTCAAGGTAGGGATTGGGGAGAATCAAACAATCCTATCCACGAAGAGAGATATTTGTTTTGAACCTTCCCGAGGGACTTGGTCATTAAATAAGATAGTTATTCATGAGATGAAGAGATGAAACATGCTCAATGTGAATGAAACCTTCAAGCACATTATCCCTTTCATAGTGGCAGTCAATCTTCATGTGTTTAATTAATTAGTTCCCTTGCGTGATGATTGCAATACAAAGTGACAGGAAGAGAACATGGAATTAACTTGAAAGTCTTCGAGAATGTGATGAATCCACCTGAACTCAGATGTAGTAGAAGACATACTCCTATATTCTACTTCAGAAGACGACTTGGCCGATGTCTTCTGTTTCTTAATCTTCTGATAGATGAGAAAATGCCCCCATAAACATAATAACCCTCCTTAGAATAGAACAAACCCTTGTTTATCGTCCCCTTTTGGTATCTAAAAATGTGCAGAGTAGCTTCATAATGTAGTGTTGTAGCTTTAGAAAATTTATTATGTAAGAAATCGAAAGGTGAAGGAGTACAATAGAAATCATGAAAAATTAACAATGACAAATATCAAGGAGCGGAGGGACTAACCTTGTTCAAATGTGTATTCCTTTAGTATTATGATGGCTTAAAATATGCAACTTAAATGTTTGGCATTGGAATTTTGTTTTATAATTTTAATTTTCAGAAATAATTTTCTCACTATTAAAACAATAGGTCTTGTATGGGATCATCTTAGCAAGTATTTACCATGAAATAGACAAATCTTTTTGTGGTAATTATTTTTCGGGTGGTTATTCTCTACTCTTTGTGAGATTTATTGGGTGATTCAAGACTCTTTGCTTGTGGGAGATCCTTGTGCTAGAGATTGAACATCTTAGTTCAATTTGGTGAGATTTCTCTCTTTAGAATTGTTCATATCTTTTAATTCCATGTTTTTCTCCATTAATCCCAAAACCCTAAAAATTTAGTTTGGTGTTCTTATGAGTTCTATGGGTGGATTTCCATCATCCACATATTTATTTTTAGACTCTAGGCTTCTGCGATTCTCTCCAACCCTGGTTGACAATTTAAAAATTAGTGGGTGATTACCACTTAACTATCAATTTAATGACCTAAATGTCAACTTAAAAGCCAACAAAACCATACCCGGAAGTTACAAACATTAATACACAATTAACATAATATGCATTAGCTTTTTATAATAAATATTCATTAGTTAGTCTTTCTTCCATCAAATTTACTATTACAATATATCAATCTCATTATGGAAAATAGATTAAATTGAATTTTAAGAGACATTAAAGTGTAAAACTAGCTCCCATAAAACAAGTATATTATTGTTGTATGTTTTCTTTAATAATTATGAAAAGAAAATAAAATTATAACTAATATTACCATAAGAAAATGTAAATTAATAATTAAAGAAGTGATATATATGCATCATATGAAATTAATATGAACATAAAATAAAAAGTATCAAAATTTGTCTCAATATATAAGATAAAATATTGAGAATTTATGATCATGGTGATCATTTACAACAAGTGGAATATTGTTACTTATTACAAAAATGGTGAATAAAGTACAAATATGATCACCACCAAATACTTAGATTGTAAGTTCATAAAAAAAGTACCTAAAATTATTGATTATTTGCCTTAGTTAATTATTGAAAACTAATAATAAACAAATATTAGTATATTATTAATATACAACTAAAATATTATTCGTCAAATTTATATAAAAAAAATATTCATTACAGCTAAGGCCCTGTTTGGCAACCAGCTGGTAGCTGATAGCTGTTAGCTTGTAGCTGTTAGCTGATAACATTTTGGATTAACTGTTTGACTTTAGCTGCTTGGGTTAACTTATTACAGGAAAAGTGTTTGGTAAAACAGTTTTTTGTGAGTTACCTCAAAAAGCTTCATCAACTAGCTTTTTGAGTCCAAAAGACTAATATAAAAAGTTACTTACCAAACACATCAAATAGTTTTTTAACCTTGGTCAAAAAGCTAAAAGCTATCCAAAAAGCTGAAAGCTACCCAAAAAGTTGGATAGTCAAACACCCCTAATATAAAAGTACATTAAAGTAAAATCTAAGAGACATTAAGGTGTAAAATTCTCATAAAAAACCTATATTATTACTCTATATTTTCTTTAATAATCGTGAAAAAAGAAAAATTTATGAACATTCACTAGTAGAATACATGCCAATAAGCGTCTGGAATTGGCGTCTGATATGAGTGTAAACAGAAGCCAAAAAGGTTTTGGCGTCTGATTTAAACGGACGCCAAATCCTAGAACGCCATTTAGAAAAAGGCGTCTATATTTGGCGTCTGTTTAAATCAGACGCCAAATTATTACAGTTAACGAGGGATGTGTCAGACCAAAAATGGCGTTTGTCTGAGATAAAACAGACGCCCTCTCTGCAGCAGAAACGACGTCTGTTTTATCCCAAATAGACGCCATTTTTGGTTTACAGAAATAAAAAAAAAAACGTGAATTTCAATTTAATAATTACAATATATAGTATATTTTGTGGGTTCTAATTTTAAAATAAAGCGTAAAAATAGAATTTTTGTATTTGTAAGTAAATTGTTTAATAAGAATTGTGGAGACATTAATAATGAAAATAAATACATTTTATATAATAATAAATGATATATATTTCCAATTCATGTATGTACAATTTCATATATATATATATATATATATATATATATATATATATATATATATATATATACATACATTTTATAGAAATAACAACAACAAAATGGTAATGAATATATATTTAAACAAGTAAAAAAATATATAATACAACTTTAATAATGTTGATTTTTACTAACTTAAAAGATACAAAAAAATAAAAAACTAAATTACAATTAATATATATCTTCAATATTTTTCAATCTTGATTTTTCATTCTTCAATCTTCAATCTTCAATCTTGTATCTTCAATCTTCACTCTTCACTCTCTAATGTTCAATCTTCAATTGTAAAATTTTCAATTATTCGATCTTGGATGGATTTGAGGTGTTGTGAAGGTTAGGGGAAATGAGAGAAGATGAGAGAAGATGAGAGAAATGAAATGGAGATGGGGGGGGGGGGGGAATTCGGAGGGAAGTTTGAGGGCTTTGGTTTATATAATGAGCCAAACATGGCGTCCGTTTTGCCACCAAACAGACGCCATTTTTAATTTAAACAAAAAATATACAGCCAAAAATGGCGTCTGTTTGGTGGCCAAACAGACGCCATTTTTTACTGTATATTTTTTGAAAATGCTCGATCTTCTGGCTAGTTAATATATAACTATTATTATTATTATTATTATTATTACTATTATTCTTAATTTTAATTATAACTAATTATGAGGTATGTATACATTTTTTAGGTATAGTTAATTATTAATTATTATTATTGTTAATTATATTCTAATTATTTTTAGCGTAATAAGCTATACATATCGTGCATATCTAGCTAGATAATTTAATTTATATATGTATGTTTCATTGTCAATTATGTTGTTAATTACAATTATTCTCATGTGTACGTACGTGTTATTATATATATATATATATATATATATATATATATATATGTTAATTAAGTAAATTAATTTGTACGTATGTGCGCAAACATAATGAAAAATATTTCGATGTTTGGATTGAATGTACTAGCTAATAAGTACGAACGCATGTATAATTAAGAAAGAGTTTAAATGTTCATACAATGTAAATTATATATACAATCAAAATGATTAATGTCACACGGTATCGTCCTGATCACTTTCGCTCTCCTCCCCATCGTTGTCATCATCACCCCGATTGTGACCTTGTGTCAATTCCTCGAGGCTATGGAATAGGTATTGGCCTCCTGAGATACAACGCGGGGGCGGATCCACATGTGTTGTAGTGGTGTCAACTGACACCACTAAAATTTAAAAAAAAAGAAATCAGTTTACGAAAAAATGGAAAACTATTAAGCTTATATAGCATTTGACACCACAAGGAAACAGAAAAGAATGCACAACCCGCTGGTAATTGTGCAACTAAGGAGCAAGGACATGCTTGCCTTGTTGGTTGAGGGTTCAAACCCTATCGCCGTCAATTTTAGCGCTGATAATTCTTACGAATGCCCTTTTTTTTTCTTTCATTACTATACAATCATAATATACAATATAATCACTTCACTTTCTCTAACCCTAACTCCATTATTGAATTGTATTTTATGTAAGTCACTCTATTATTCTTTTCTCAAGTTACTCTTTTATGAATTAGATTTATGTGATTAAGTCAATGAGATTAAATTAGGGTTTGTTAATTCATTTAATAGCTTTTTGTATCACTTGTATGTGTATGAATGAACAATTTTTGTTAAATTATCGTTTATACACTTATAAATCGAATTATACTCTTTCCTCTTGATTGAATTTATTGTCATATTTATTGTAATTTATAAATTCGATTTTTGTGATTAAATCAATATGATCAAATTAGGGTTTGATTAAATCAATGTGAATATATTGTCATATTTGTGTTCAATTTTTAAGTAAATTATCTGACACCACTGACTTTTAATCCTAGATACGCCACTGATACAACGACAATTTGGAACAGTATGAAATACAATAAAAATGAATTAAGAAATTATTGGAACGTGTAAGTAATTTAATTTTGTGATTATGGAAAAAAATATGCTTACCTGGGTAAGCATATAACGAGTTCTCGGGAGGAACAGTGGGTTAAGGTTGTTGGGTTTTAGAGACGGCGGTCCGGCGAGAAGTACTGCGGCGGCGGGGCGGCGGTGGAGGAGGCTGTCCAGTGTATGGAACTTGACTTCCAGAGGAAGATCCAGCGAGGAAAGGGGCTTGCCAGCTCTGAGTTGCTTGCTGCTGAACATTCTTTGCATTTGCAACATTTGTTGCATTACTTGTTGCCTCACTTTTTCTCCATGGCTGCGTCAGATAGACGCCGTTGTTTCTGTAATTGTGTCTGGAATTCTTCATGCAGTATGCGCTTATCTTCTTCGCGTTGTTGCCTTTCTTCCTCGAATCGACGCTGAAGCTCTCTGTTCAACTCCGTAATAGAGGCTCGGACGTCGACGCTATCGGAGTCATTATGACGTCGTGGACGTCTCCTCGATGCGATGTGGGGGAACTGCGTCTTCATACCTTCCCCCACAACCCCCATGCCCACGACGTGTCCCCAACTTTGCAGTTGTTTGTCTAACCAGAACTCGTCTTCAGACATAATGGGAGTTACTGGTTGACTGTCCTCCCGTTGCTTTACCGCCATCTCCCTTTTGTATGATTCATAATCACTATGCATCGTCTCCTGGTCGATACAAAGAAAGAGTAATTGGAATAAGTGAATTAAAGTTAATGTTCTTACGTGTACGTACGTATATAATAACTTAAATATTGAATGATGAAGGTACTTACCCCAACACTTCGCTGCTGCCCACTGATTGGTGCCCTGCTTCATATGGGTCGCTTCGAATTGTTCCCATATGTTAGGGTCTTTTCCATCGTTTTTTTCTTTCTGTACGTTAGTGCATGTATAAATTAAATGTTAAATTAAACCATATATATGTGCGACGTTGTATGTATATAAATAAAGTCATAATTAACTTACCAATTTCTCTCTGACGATACCGAATGAAACTGGGCCCCTTGTTTCATAGCCCATCCCCAACTTCTTAACCTTCTTTTTCAACTCATCGTAGTTTCTAGGCACTAGGTTCGGCTGGGGACAGCTCTCGCTCATCAGTTCCATGATATCGTTCATTGCCTGCTCCGACAAATTGTGCTTCGACTCCTGACTTATCATCCTCACGGCAGTGGACAACGTAACTCAGTATGGGTCACACACCCTTCCCGCAGAGGCTGTTGAGTAGATTGAAGCATATCATAAAATTGTTGAGCTCCTGTATTAGGCGCCTCATTCGTCATGATGAAATCATTCATCATCTCTTCCGTTCTGTCGATGAACGGTGGCTGATTCGGTTCCTCGTTTGTCGGAGGACTAGCTTCAGACGGTTCCCAATCACCTTCCGCATCGTCACCACTGCCATCCTCATGGCACGTCCAACATCAATATTGTTCCATAAACCCTCGCCTTTACAAATGTTCTTTAACTTCATCAGGACTAAATTCGCTCTTATTCTTGCATTTCAGACATGGGCATCGATACTTTCCAGTCCTCGGATACTCATACGAATTACTCTTTGCAAATTGATCAAATAAAGCTACCCCAACAGCCCATTCAGCCCTGATAACCCTCCTACCCGGTTCAAACCTCTCGTACATCCAACGGCGATGTGGGGGCCCGTCCATAATGTACGTGAATCTATTATTCAAGCCCACTATGAATTTAATTAATAATAAACATCTATCTGTCTCAGTACTAAAAAAAATAATGAAAATAAATTATTCAGTTTGTATCTAAATTCATAATTATAATCGTATACGCTACAACAACCTAAATCATCCAAACTCAACCTCCTTTTATGACAACAACAAGTAAGCTATGTCACCAGGCAAGAGGATCATGTTATTATCCAAGGAGAGTGTGTTTGTTAACTGTTAATCTATGGCTGAAAAAGACTTTCATGAGTCGTACCGACTCTCCTTTATTCGTCTGGTTCCCAAAAAGCAGCGCAATCTTCCTAAGTGAACTTGCACGAGGTCTATACAGTGCTCTTGGAGTTAGAAGCGTCTCAGATTCGATACAATGGAGTGTTTCTATTGCGCAGCTTGAGGGGTAGCAAGGCAAGGTGGCTTTGAAAGAGAAGCTTATAGTAAAGGGTCTAATAGAAATGGTGTTGGGTGTTTAGTCCCAATTTAGGGGCTAAATACCACTCATTTACGCCCAAGTCTATTGCCGTTCCCTGATAAAATGGTTATTTATTACGTATTTTGTGATTTTTAGGTATTAAGTTCGGAGAATAATAAAAGGGGGCGAAGTTGCGGAAAAAGGATAACTGGGTCATCCCGAGACCTTTGGAGCCGATTTGATGCCGTGGTGAAGACCCGGGAAGCAAGGGAGACCAGCCGTGCGTAAAGGAGAGGGATTTCGGGCCAAAAGGCTAAGTATGGGGGCATCCAGGCTCGTAGCGTTCGCTACAATGAGCGATCGCTACGCCCCCATACTTAGATGGAAGATCACTTGAAGAGCGTAGCGGTCGCTACGCCTATTGTAGCGATCGTTACGAGCCCAGGCAGAAGGTTCTGCCCAAGGCCGTAGCGGTCGCTACCCCATTCATAGCGCCCGCTACGATGAAGCCCTGATTTTCAAAGTTTTCCTGCTGACGGTCGTAGCGTTCGCTACGCCCTCCGTAGCGTTCGCTACGGATGATTGACTGGGTCGCGACGCTGGGCATAGCGGACGCCTTGGAGCTGAAATGTTCGCCTGCTTTGGGTCGTAACGAACGCTACGATGTCCGTAGCGTTCGCGACGACCTTATTTCCTGCATAATTTTCGGCCAAAACGACTGTGTTCTGGCCCTTCTTCCCCTTTGTTTAAATAGCCCGTCTTGTCATTTCAATGGGGGGGTTGTTTTTTTTACATCTTCTATCTTTCAAGAGTTTTAGGATTAGCTTTTGGGGGATTAACTTCTACTTTGTTGATTAATTACTTTCTTCAATCAAGGCCAATTGCTCTTCATCATTTGGGTATTATTGCTCTTCATTTATTGCCAATTTATTGCTCATCCATTTAGGTATAATCTCTTTTCTCCTCATTTTAATGTTTCCAAATGCTTTGTTGCTTGTGTTTAGTGTAGTTTTATGTTGTTAATCATAGTGGTTAGTTTTAATATCCATCCTTTGAGTAGAACCATGCTAGAGTTTTATTGGTTGTGTGTTGCTAATTTCTCCACCATGTCTAGAGGCTAATCTTCCTTGAGGTGAGGGGGTGATTAAGGCCTTAATGGGTTTTGGCTAAGGTGTTTATTGATTAAAGTGTGTTTTAGTTGGAGGAGTCTATTTCCACTTGGTGTCTTCTTATTGGGGGTGGCGGTTCAAGGTCCGAGAGCTCCTTGAATCGTTATACACTCAATGGGAAGCCTAGAGTGGGATAGTTAGGTCTACGCTTACGAGGGTAAGTGTAGGCTTAACTTGGAATTAACGCAATTCTCAACCCCGATGGTCCATGGTGGACATAGGGTAGTTAATTTGAATCTTCCTCGAGGGAGGAGATTCATCGTGGCCCCTTTCCCGCGTTGTTCCATGGATAAATCCAACTTTATGCGCTTTAGTCATGAAAACTCCTTGATCAAAGATTCCGTTAAGTGTCTAAAACCCCCGAACCTCTCTTTGTCTAATTATCACCTAGTTAATCATCTTTTTAGTTTTAATTTTGTCATAATCAAAGTGATCTTTGCTCCGTAATTTATTTCTTGATTCAAGGCTAAAACCGAAACAAAATACGAGAATTTAGGCCACAGGCTCCCTGAGTTCGGCAATTTACACCGGCCTGCAAACCGCTGTACACAAAATGGCGCCGTTGCTGGGGAGCTAGTGCCCCTAGCTCCTCGTTGTTTTGTTTCTAGGTTTTTGTTTTGAATCCTTCTACCTGCTTGAGGTTTTGTGAGTCTAGGTCCTAGGATAATTTTACGCGTCCTTGTTGTTGGTGTTGTATGCAGACAAGGTCTCATAGAGATCAAGCCCCACTCGTCCCCCTCGACCCTGAGATTGAAGCTTCGGCTCGGAGAGCCCACGGTAGTACTCGTCGACGTCGTCGGGAGCAACGACAACAACAAGCCGCCATGGAAGGCCAAGGAGGCCAGGGCCAAGGAGGTGGTCAACCACAAAACCCACCCCGTCCCATAGCTTAGTACAATACACCCACTCCAGGGACGGGAGGCAACCCCATCGTTCTACCTGCTCTACCCAATAATGCCTTGTACGACTTCAAGGACAACTTCGTGAACATTTTTGAGCAAAACCCGTTCAATGGTTTTGACAGGGAGAGTCCCATTGACCATATCGACAAGTTCGAAAAGAGGATCGGTTATGTCCAAATACCAGGAGTTTCGCCAAGCTACATGAAGCTTAAGTTCTTTCCATTGACTTTAGCGGGGAAAGCTAAGCTTTGGCTCAATACTTGTCCTCCTGGAACTTATGACACTTGGGACAAGTTGAGCGGAGATTTCCTCAAGAGGTGCTACACCACCGATGAGACCCATCTTCGACGGCAAGATATCTTCAATTTTAAACAAGAGCAAGGAGAGTCACTTTTTGATGCTTGGGGACAGTACAAGAATCTTTAACACAGAGTTCCTCATCACAACTTGGATGATTGGTTGCTCCTTAATACCTTCTATCAAGGGCTCAATGGACATTTGAGAGAGTTGATTGATAATGCCTCGGGAAGAACTTTTCTTGGCAAGACCGCTGAGGAGGCGAATGTTTTCCTTCATGAGCTAGCACAAAACTCTCCGAATTGGGGTTCGGACCGTTCGCGAAGAGGGGAAGGATCTTCATCTAGTGATGCCGTGTTGAAACACCTTGCCGATCAAATCTCGGAGTTGAGTCAAAAGTTTGCCCTCATGGATACCTCGAGGCAAGTCAATGCCGTTCAAGAGATGCAAGGCCCTTCATCCATGCCCGATAGCAACATGGTTGAATGCAACGTTTGCAATGGGTACCACCCTAATGGCCAATGCCTAGGGTACCACGACATGGAGCAAGCCAATGCCATCTACTCCAACAACAACCTCTCCTATTCCAATAACCATCCCATTAGACCACAAGGAAACCCGACATACAATGCTCGAAACCGAAGTTTCCCTCCCGGGTTTTCTAACCAACCTCAACCTCTTGTTCGCCCTCACGGCCAAAACACATTTCAAAACCCTACATACCACCAACCCCAATACTTTCAAAACCCTCCTCTACAACAACCTTACTATAACCACACCAACCCACAACCATCCTCTGTTACTCAAGATCCGGAATTGAAAGCAATGCTTCAAAAGATTTTAACCAACCAAGAAAACCGGATCAACCAACTTGAGCTCCATGTGGCTCAAATGGCCCAACAATCCGTCCGACCTCCCCAACCTATACCAAGCCAAACCATGCCAAACCCCAACAATGGGAAAGGACAGGAGAAGCAAGTCAACGCAATCCAGTTGAGGAGTGGAACTACTTATGAGAGCCCTTCTATGGTAGAGGAGGAACCGTTGAGAGAGGAGTGGAGATGTTGTTGACATCACTCATGAGGAGAGAGATGAGGATAACATTGTTGATGGGAAAGAGGGAAGTGAAGGCATTGAGTCCAGCGAAATTGAGAGGAAGGAGCCTAAACTGAAGAGTGTTGAGAAGGGGGTTGAACATGAGCCGATCACCCAACCACTCAAACCATATAAGCCACCGGTTCCATACCCCGAGAGACTTGTCAAGACAAGGGATGAAGCTAAGTTCTCCAAATTCATTGATATGCTCAAAAAGCTTCACGTGAATATCCCTTTCCTAGATGCGATTTCGGAGGTCCCGGTTTTCAAGAAGTATCTCAAGGATCTCTTGACCAACAAAAGGAAGATCCGGCATGAGAACACCATTTCTCTTACAGCCGATTGTAGTGCCATCATCTCCAACAAAACTCCTACCAAGTTGGCCGATCCCGGAAGTTTTTCTATACCTTGCTCAATTGGGGAGATGAAGATAGGAAACGCCCTTTGTGACCTTGGGGCTAGTGTGAGTGTCATGCCATGGTCAATATGTCAAAAGCTCCGCCTCGATGAGCTCACTCCAACCACCATTAATTTGCAACTTGCGGATCGGTTGATTAGGAGGCCAATGGGTATCTTGGAGGACATTAGGTCAGTTGGTAAATTCCTCATCCCTTGTGATTTTGTGATATTGGAGATGGATGAGGACCTACATACCCTATTATTCTTGGGAGGCCATTCTTGGCACGGTGGAGCTATGATTGATGTGCAAAATGGGAGACTATCTCTCAATGTGGGCGGAGAGCAAGTAGTGTTCAATCTCGAGGAGGGAAAGAAGCACCCGACATTTGATGACTCATGCTATGCAATTGATGTGGTTGAGGATGCGGTCGATGATTCTTTATGGGAGTCTCTATTCCTCCAAGGTGCTTTTGATGATCCACTTGAAGCAAGCTTGATGGGCACTCGTTCTTCAACAACGGAGGGGGACGATGTGAAGTTCTTCACCGACCTTTTGGATGCTACTCCCATTGTTGAGGAGTTTTCTCCGGATGAAACATTTGTGCAATGCATGGAGATTGAAGAGGTCGTCACCAAGAGACCAATCAAGTCAAAGAAATTACCACAAGTTGAGCTCAAGCCTTTGCCATCCACTTTGAGGTATGAGTTTTTGGGTGAGGAGGAAACATTCCCTGTGATCATTAATGCTAACCTTGATGGCACTCAAACTTCAAAACTTCTTTGTGTTCTTAGAAAACATAGAAGTGCCTTGGGTTATGCTATTGAGGATCTCAAGGGTCTATCCCCTTCTATTTGCATGCATGCTATCGATCTTATGCAAGATGCTAAACCTTGTGGACAACCACAATGTCGATTAAACCCGAATATGCAAGAAGTGGTTAAAAAAGAGATCGTTAAATTGCTGTCTGCCGGGATCATTTACCCTATCGCTAATAGCGAATGGGTGAGCCCCGTGCATTGTGTACCCAAGAAGGGTGGCATGACTGTTATTGAAAATGAGCATCAAGAATTGATTAGCACTAGAGTTGTGAATGGGTGGCGCATGTGCATTGACTATAGACAATTAAATAAGGCGACCGTCAAAGACCATTACCCTTTGCCCTTTATTGATCAAATGCTAGAGAGACTCGCCGGTAAATCCCATTTTTGCTTTCTTGATGGCTATTCGGGATTCTTTCAAATACCCATTCACCCAAGAGACCAAGACAAAACCACATTTACTTGCCCTTTTGGCACCTTCGCATACCGGAGGATGCCCTTTGGGTTATGTAACGCGCCCGGCACCTTTCAAAGGTGTATGTCGGCTATTTTCTCGGACCATGTGGGGAGTCTTATGGAGATTTTTATGGATGATTTCAGTGTGTATGGGTATACCTTTGACCATTGTCTTGCAAATTTGGAAAAAGTGTTGATTCGTTGTCAAGATGTCAATCTAGTTCTTAATTGGGAAAAATGCCATTTTATGGTTGAGGAGGGTGTTGTCCTCGGCCATGTGATTTCAAAACGAGGCATAGAGGTGGATAGAGCTAAAGTGGAGGTCATTGAGTGCCTACCACCCCCACCACTGTCAAGGGGGTGCGTAGTTTTCTTGGACACGCCGGGTTTTACCGGCGATTTGTCAAAAACTTTTCGAAAATTGCTCGACCTCTCACTGAGCTTCTATGCAAGGATGCCCCTTTTGTCATTACTAATGAGTGTCTTGAAGCGTTTCAGAAATTGAAGGAGGCCTTGACCACCGCACCGGTAGTTCAACCACCGGATGGAGCTACTGCTCGATGTTATGTGCGATGCTAGCGACTATGCCGTGGGGGCATGCCTAGCACAAACCAAGGATAAGCAACCAAGGGTCATTTATTATGCAAGTCATGCCTTAGACGCCGCCCAACGCAATTATACCACTACGGAGAAGGAGTTGTTGGCTATTGTTTTTGCATTGGACAAGTTTCGCCAATACCTTTTGATTTCCAAAGTAGTGGTGTACACCGATCACTCGGCTTTGAAGTATCTACTAGGCAAGAAGGAGGCCAAGCCGAGGCTTATTCGTTGGTTGCTACTAATGCAAGAATTCAACATCACCATCCAGGACAAAGCCGGTTCCAAAAACGTGGTGGCCGACCACCTTTCACGAATCCTTGTTGAATTGGAGTCCCGGCCTATCAATGATTCTTTTCCGGATGAGAAGTTGCTTGCTATCCAAGAGGAGACCCCGTGGTTCGCCGATATTGTGAACTACCTTGCTTCGGATGTGGTCCCGCCCGAGCTCCATTCAAACCAAAGGAAGAAATTCTTTTGTGACGTCAAGCACTATATTTGGCACGAGCCTTACTTGTTCCGCATATGCAATGATGGCCTATATAGAAGATGCATAGCTCAGAGCGAGGTTCCGGAGATCTTAAATCATTGCCACAACAAGCCATGTGGAGGACATGGGGGAAAGGATAAAACCGCAGCCAAGGTTCTTCAATGCGGATATTGGTGGCCGACGCTTTTCAAAGATGTAGAAGTTCATGTCAAAGCTTGCGATGAATGCCAAAGAGTTGAGTCTTTCTAGGAGAAATGAAGCACCCTTGACCTATATACTTGAATGTGAGATTTTTGATGTGTGGGGTATTGATTTCATGGGCCCATTTCCTTCGTCAAGGGGGAATGAATACATTTTGGTGGCGGTAGATTACGTCTCCAAATGGGCCGAGGCAATTGCAAGCCAAAGATGTGATGCCAATACGGTCTCCAAGTTCTTCAAGAGGGTAATCTTCCCTAGGTTCGGCATCCCAAGAGTGGTCATTAGTGATAATGGGCCTCACTTTATTGAGAAGAAATTTGAGGCATTGCTCAAGAAGTATGGGGTGAATCACAAGAGAGGATTGCCCTACCACCCCCAAACTCAAGGGCAAGTGGAGATCACAAACCGGGCTATTAAGGAAATCCTTCAAAAGACCGTTGCGTCTTCAAGAAAAGATTGCGCGGACAAACTTGATGATGCTCTATGGGTGTATAGGACGGCATTCAAGACTCCTATAGGCACCACCCCTTACCGGTTGTTCTATGGTAAGGCATGCCACTTCCCGGTGGAACTCGAATACAAAACATTTTGGGCGGTAAGGAAAGTGAATTTTGATGCAAAGGCCGCGGGGGAGAAACGGTTGTTCCAATTGGAAGAATTGGAGGAGATTCGCCAGCAAGCTTATGAGAACAATCGGATCTACAAGGAGAGGACAAAGGCTTGGCATGACAAGGATTCGTGAAAGGTGGTGATCAAGTATTGTTGTACAATTCTCGCCTCCAACTCTTCCCGGGCAAATTAAAGACCAAATGGTCGGGACCCTTTGTCATTGTCAAGCTCCACCCGGGTGGAGTTGTGGAGTTGGAGAACAAGAAGGGGGAAACTTTTAAAGAGAACTCTTCCAAGGTCAAACCATATGTCATGAGCGAAGAGTATGCGGGGACTATGGTGACTTTCCTCCCCGATACCTAATGTTAAGATCCGGCCAATGGTCAAGCTAAGGACCTTAAGCAAGCGCTTCATGGGAGGCAACCCATGCTTGTAATGAGGAATTAGTTCTAGAAAAAAAAAAAGAGAAAAAAAAACAAGAGAAAAAAAAATGAAAAAAAAAGGAAATCATGAGTGGGAGGAGAAGAAAAAGAAAAAAAACGAGGGAGGTTTGGAGGCTGTGTGTAAGATTTGAAGCATATTTGTTTTAGAGGAGATAAGTTGAAGGAGAAGCTAAGGAGAAGAGGGACGAGGAACAATTGAAATTTTTTTAAAGTCTGGGAGCGTAGCGTTCGCTACACCATGCGTAGCGCTCGCTACGGAGCCCTCCTTGTCTTTCTGTTTAGAGCGTAGCGTTCGCTACGCAGCGCGTAGCGCTCGTTACAGATCGATTCCTGACTTTCTGCCTCGCAACTGTTTCGGGCATAGCGTTCGCTACGCAGAGCGTAGCGCTCGTTACGGATCGATTCCCAGATTCTCGGCACCAGGCGTAGCGAACGCGACGCCCAAATTTTACGCAGAATGTAAAAGGGGAAATCCGGCCCCCTCTTAATTTCCCTTCACTTTTCACTCCCAAATCGCCTCACCCTCTTATTTCCTCTCCAACATTCCACAACCCTAACCCTCAAAACCACCATCTTCATCCTTCTCTACTCATTCTCCACCAAAAAGACCATCACTCTTCCTCCATAAACTCCATTTCCACTCTTCTCTTCTCACCTTTTGCAACTCAACATACCCCTTTTCACTTTCTTCCTCTAGCATTTGAACTCTTTATTGAGTTGGGTTTTAGAGGAATCAAAGCTTGAATCTTCCAAGCATTCTCTCAAGCATTCATTCAACAAAGGAAGAAAAAGAGAAAAAAAATGCCTCCACGACCTAGAAAGAGGGTGCAGGATGGAGCTTCATCCTCAAGGGCATCACCCATTATTGATCAAGAAGATGAAGGTAATGACTTCCCCGATTTTCCTACCCAAAAAGCTGAGCCTTTACGCTTAAGTTCGCATGCTAGACATAGAGTTACTGTTCAAAATGATAGGCATGCTCGAAGATTAACACGGTTCAAAACTAGGAACATATGTTTTCCTTATGTTTATGATGTTGAAACGTGCAATGAACACTACTTGGGGCCTAGCATGGAACGTTTAATTGGGATAATGAGGTGGGAGCAATTCGTTCAAATTCGTGCACCCCAGAGGGATCAAGCAATTTATGAGTTCCTTTCATCTTTTGAGTTGTTGAATGATGGGACAACTGATGCATGTTTTACTGCGTGGATGGGCAACAAGCCCATTGAGTGTGATCTTGTGAAGTTTAATAACTTGTTGGGTTTGCCGAACGGAGGCTTAACCTATAGCCAAGCCTCGGTCTTCAATGAGGGGGAGGCTATGCGGGAAATAACATGTTGGCGGAGAACTTTAGTTAGGGCCCCAAATGGGGAGGTATTGTATTATGATGTTCGGGGTTCCAAATCCCGAGATTTTTGTAATCCCGCCATTAGGGTCTTCCATAGGTTAATTACAAATTCAGTTTTCGCACGGGATGACGGTAGGGAGAAGGTGCGGAAAGACGACCTAGCTATTTTGTACCATGCTTTACATGGTCGCCGAGTCAACACGGATCGTATTCTCGCATCAACTTAAGCAAATGTCTACCGATGGTGCCGAACTTAAATAGCGTTGGGTCACATTATCACCCACTTCCTACACCGATGGGGCCCGATAACCCCATACCTTGCCGGTGCGACACGCACCACATTCCGTAACCTATGGACGACCGCCTCCGCCACTTCCGTTTTTCTCCATGAATCCATCGCCTCCGATTCTCTACCACCATGGGTCCGTCCCCAAAGCTGTGACTACTCTCCGGAACCAACAAGCCCCTCGTTTAATCGATGTGCGGGATCAAAACAATTGGTCTAGCGGGCAGGAGCAAACTCCTAGGCTTGTTGGTGAGGATAGGGGGTTCATGATGCCCCCCTTTGAGAGGGAGTTGGAGTAGCTGCGGGAGGCGGCTGAAAATCAACGCGGGGCACCGAGGCGAGGTGCAGAGAGGGCGGCCCAAGAAGAGAATGTTGTGGAGCAAGGACAAGGGTCGGGAGGACAAGACGGTTGGGTTTTGCGTCAAGAGGATTTTTATGGGCTGAGAAATGACGTGAGGGACCTTGCCAGTTCCATGAATCAAATGATGATTGCCCAAACATGAACCTATGACTCCTTGACGCAATTAAACAATCGGGTGGGTCGCTTGGAGAACATCGTGGATGACTGGGCCTACTACCACTACGTTGTCATGGGTCATCCGCCGCGTGATCCGGGATGGGTCAACCCGTACTACCCACCACCTCCTCCCCCTGAAGGAGATCCACCCCCATGATTGTAAGCTTTATACCCTCCCCACTCTCTCTCTCTTTATTTGATTTATCATTTGATTGTTTGTGGGGAGGTGTGCATCTAGTGAGTGGGTGGGACGTTCTTGTGTTCCCGTCCCTTGTCAGTTTTATCGAAGATTTTGTTGTCCTATCTGTGATCACCGTCCATCCCTACCTTCATCCATCTTCCATCATGATTAGGTTGGTTTTGGTTAATCACTTGCACTTAGCTCCATCAAGTGCAAGGTGATGTTTCACCCTCAACAAGTCGCCTCAAATTGATTGAGAACGAGGTTGAGGTTACCCTGGCAATGTATATAGCTTTGTTCTTGCATATAGATTTGTTTCTTGCTTTTTCCTTTGTCCATTTGGACATCTTTGTATATTTCTTTTGCATGCAGATTCGATTGCATTTCGATACGTTGTATTTTTCTTCTAACCTTGTTAGTCTTAGCCTTTCTTTTGTGATCGTGGTCCGAACTTTGGTTACACATTGGAAACATACAAGGTACGTTCGTTCCACCCTTTTCTATTTTCGTACATATTTCTGTGTTTTTGTTTGTATAGTTTGTTTTCTTTTTGCATGCTTGTTTTTTCTTTTTGGTGGCGCACCCCTAGTATGCTCTGTGTTGGGTTTTCTTGTTGTTGGAGCCGTGTGGGCTCGGGGCGCCACCCATTTTCTATGTGTTAGATGTTTGTATATATGTTTGCTTGTTTCCTTTAGGTGTTTGTACATATGTTTGTTTCTCCTAGTTTTTCTACCCTTCATGAGATACCCTTCCCACAATGAGGACATTGTGGATTTTAAGTGTGGGGGGGAGATCATTATGTTTTGGGTAGAGCACCTAGTCTTTTTGAGTCCTTTTTGTTTCTTTTTCTTTCTTAGAAAAGTTCGTGAAAAAAAAAGTGAAAAAGTGCTAAAATTTTGAAAAAAAAAATAATTAGAACGTCATTAGGTTAGGTTAGGTAATCCTCCGGTGATGATTGTAGGCTAAGTAGTGCCTCTTGTAGCTTGGTTTAACCTTTGCATAGCCGACTGTGATTCAAAGCTTTTGAAAAGAATTTTCGAAAACATCTTGATTTGGGATTGCATTTTGATAGTAAAGATTGATAGCCCTTCTTGACCCATTGATGTGAGCTTTGCATATGAACGTTTATGTTCTCTGATTGGTTGTTGAGCACAAACCCGTGAGACTACTAAGCCAAAACGACTAATCATTTTTATTAGTCTCGTATCCCCATGTGTGACTCAACCTTGGTTGCGATCTCTAGAACTTGCTTTTCATCTCTTTGAAACTGCATTTTGCATCACGCATTGACAACATGATTGAGGCATTCACTCTCGCTTATTATAGCTACATAGCCAGATAGCCACCCGAATCATGTAATTTCCCGCCTTTAACCCTTCTTTTAGCCTTCGTTTACTCCGTCCTTGAAATAAACCGAAATTGCAACCCTTGGCCGATTATATATCTTCCTATCCTAAGCCATTGCTTGGAGTTTATTGAGAGTGATTAGTAGGGTTACTTGTGAATACATTCATAGAATGGTCTGCTGGGAATGTCATGATTAGGAAGTGACGGATTGTTCCCACTTATGTAGCTTTAAATTAGCTTGATTGGGTTAATGAAACCCGCCGAGTTTTGTGCTTTGTATATAATCTTCACTTTATTCACACGTTTCGAAAAAAAAAGAGAAAGAAACAAAAAAAATCAAAAAGAAAGAAAGCAAAAATCGAAAAAAAAGAAGAACAAAGAAAAAAAAAGAGAAAAAAAAGGAAGCAAAAGTGTGACGGCAAATGAGGAATTTAGTTTTGAGGCGGTTTCCAATAAATGTTTCGGGTTCATTATAATTGCTTATGGGTGAGTAAGGTTCAATAAGATTGCGTGAATTTGGCGAAGTATAACTCCAAGCTTGGATTCGAGCTCCACTTATCCAAAAACTTTTCGTCCCTTACCCCTATCCTTAGCCCCGTTACAACCCCTTCAAAGACCTCTTGATTGTCATTTGCATTTTGCATCTAGCGGCGGAGAATTGAGATGATTAGCAAGCATATGGTAGATTGTTTCCTAGGCTAGAGTATTGAGAGAACCAGACATTATTTCCATTTTCAAAACACATGAGCGGAGTGTTTCCACATCCCCAAGAGTGAGGTTTGCTCTTAGCTATCTTAGTTTCATACTCATACATGTGCTTTCTCACTAATTTAGTGACGGAGGGGTGATTGATTTGATCTTGATGGTGTAACTCCCCTAAATCCTTTTCGAAAATTTCCCTCTTTCTTGTGCCAAATTATTTTAATCACTTTCGACTGTGTTTTGGTTAGGCCTAGTTGCTTGAACGTTCTGCTAACGCTTACTTGTTGGGATTAAAAATCGCTAGGATTGACATTCTTTCAACCTAAGTTTTCTTAATTGTTTATGTTTGCAACTTCTTTTTGATTGGTAATGCCGGTTGGGTGTCTAGGTGCGTTTTTATGAGCTTAGTATCTTCTTCTTCTCCATTGTTTTTTTTGTTTTGTTTTTTTTTTCACTCTCCATTTCCCTTCTCTCTTCCATTTCTTCTCATGGCTTTTGTGGGTAGAGTTGCTACAAACCCTCACGAGACCCACCTCGTCCACCCGGGCTACCGGGGGCTTTAAAGGGCTTGATGCATGTGCTAAATGCATCCGCGATTCCTGCGAAAGTGAGTTAGTTGTTTTGTTTTGTTCTAGTTTCTTTTGTTTGGTTTCGCTCGGGACGAGCAAAAGGCTAAGTGTGGGGGGTGTTTAGTCCCAATTTAGGGGCTAAATACCACTCATTTACGCCCAAGTCTATTGCCGCTCCCTGATAAAATGGTTATTTATTACGTATTTTGTGATTTTTAGGTATTAAGTTCGGAGAATAATAAAAGGGGGCGAAGTTGCGGAAAAAGGATAACTCGGTCATCCCGAGACCTTTGGAGCCGATTTGATGCCGTGGTGAAGACCCGGGAAGCAAGGGAGACCAGCCGTGCGTAAAGGAGAGGGATTTTGGGCCAAAAGGCTAAGTATGGGGGCATCCAGGCTCGTAGCGTTCGTTACAACAGGTGTAGCGATTGCTACGCCCCCATACTTAGATGGAAGATCACTTGAAGAGCGTAGCGGTCGCTACGCCTATTGTAGCAATCGTTACGAGCCCAGGCAGAAGGTTCTGCCCAAGGCCGTAGCGGTCGCTACCCCATTCATAGCGCCCGCTACGATGAAGCCCTGATTTTCAAAGTTTTCCTGCTGACGGTCGTAGCGTTCGCTACGGATGATTGACTGGGTCGCGACGCTAGGCATAGCGTTCGCCTTGGAGCTGAAATGTTCGCCTGCTTTGGGTCGTAACGAACGCTACGATGTCGGTAGCGTTCGCGACGACCTTATTTCCTGCATAATTTTCGCCAAAGCATCGTGTTTCTGGCCCTTCTTCCCCTTTGTTTAAATAGCCCGTCTTGTCATTTCAATGGGGGGGGTTGTTTTTTTTACATCTTCTATCTTTCAAGAGTTTTAGGATTAGCTTTTGGGGGATTAACTTCTACTTTGTTGATTAATTACTTTCTTCAATCAAGGCCAATTGCTCTTCATCATTTGGGTATTATTGCTCTTCATTTATTGCCAATTTATTGCTTATCCATTTAGGTATAATCTCTTTTCTCCTCATTTTAATGTTTCCAAATGCTTTGTTGCTTGTGTTTAGTGTAGTTTTATGTTGTTAATCATAGTGGTTAGTTTTAATATCCATCCTTTGAGTAGAACCATGCTAGAGTTTTATTGGTTGTGTGTTGCTAATTTCTCCACCATGTCTAGAGGCTAATCTTCCTTGAGGTGAGGGGGTGATTAAGGCCTTAATGGGTTTTGGCTAAGGTGTTTATTGATTAAAGTGTGTTTTAGTTGGAGGAGTCTATTTCCACTTGGTGTCTTCTCATTAAGGGTGGCGGTTCAAGGTCCGAGAGCTCCTTGAATCGTTATACACTCAATGGGAAGCCTAGAGTGGGATAGTTAGGTCTACGCTTACGAGGGTAAGTGTAGGCTTAACTAGGAATTAACGCAATTCTCAACCCCGATGGTCCATGGTGGACATAGGGTAGTTAATTTGAATCTTCCTCGAGGGAGGAGATTCATCGTGGCCCCTTTCCCGCGTTGTTCCATGGATAAATCCAACTTTATGCGCTTTAGTCATGAAAACTCCTTGATCAAAGATTCCGTTAAGTGTCTAAAACCCCCGAACCTCTCTTTGTCTAATTATCACCTAGTTAATCATCTTTCTAGTTTTAATTTTGTCATAATCAAAGTGATCTTTGCTCCGTAATTTATTTCTTGATTCAAGGCTAAAACCGAAACAAAATACGAGAATTTAGGCCACAGGCTCCCTGAGTTCGACAATTTACACCGGCCTGCAAACCGCTGTACATTGGATTTTCTTGCATGTAAGATTCATGGGTCCATCAAAGCATTGAATGTGCAGTATAATATTTTACTTTGATGGACATATGAATCTTACATATGCAAGAACGACCAACACAATTTCTATATATTAGACCCTTTATTACAAACTTCTCTTTCAAACCCACCTTGTCTTGCTACTCTTCAAGCTGCGCAATAGAAACACTCCATTGTATCGAATCTGAGACGCTTCTAACTCCTAGAGCACTGTATAGACCTCGTGCAAGTTTACTTTAGGAAGATTGCGCTGCTTTTTGGGAACTAGACGAATAAAGGAGAGTCAACACACCTCATGAAAGTCCCTTTCAGCCATAGATTATCATATCACAACACACACACTCGTTGGACACTAACAGGATCCAAACTCAACCTCTTTTTATGACATATATATATCCTCATTAAGATAATATAAATATAAATTTTCATACTTACTACTCTAAATTACCATCATAAATAACCTATTCACTAATTATGTAGCTACTGGTTGTTGAGTACTTACGTAAGTAAATGGATGTACGTGACATAATTATTTACATAATTTATGTCTTCATTTGGAGTTATGAGTAATTAAGTTAGCACTTAGGTTGGATTAGCAGCAAATTTCCGCGCGCAACCAACTTTAAAGGATAACTCACTTGCTAATAACAACCAAAATCATCCAAACTCAACCTCCTTGAATTTTATGTACTTGGTCACATTACCCTAACCCGACCAACACTAACACTACCCTAACCCATACTAATAACCCTAACCCTAAACAAACTATTCATAATTAATTACATACGTACACTAAACAACTAACCAAATTAACAATTTTCAAAAATCATACCGGGGCCGTCGTACTTAATTACAAATTAAAAAATAAATAATAGTTTATAATTATTCACTACGTACGTACATATTAAATAATAATTTATATATAGTAATTTTTTATTCATGAAGTTAATAACTAAACAAATTAAATTGTAATTTCAAATTAAACATACAAATTAAACTAAATGTATTCATAATTGAAAATATAATTTTCTCAAAAAAAATAAAATAAAATAATACGTACACATGTTATTAACTAATTAATTAAATCGTCAATACAATTCCTAAAAAATCATCCTAAAATATAATATATTTATACTCAATCGAAACTCATTATAATTTCCCACAAAATTTATTAAGCCATATAAATTAACATACAAAATTCGTATTACATATTAATATTTATCATAATGCTCAACTTAAACATATTTTATATGCATTATTACATATATTTTTGTTACAAAGTAAATATAATTATTCATATTTAAATTTACCACAAAACATATAAAATTCAATATTTTGCTCAACCTATATAAACATAATTATATTTCTCAACATTATAAACTATAACTAAAACTAAATCGAAAACCAAAACCAAAACCTAAACTAAAATTAACATACATGCAATTAATTAAACTAATATAAAACTGTAAAACCCCGAAAAATCCAAAGATGTTGAACGTGACGTCGCTAATATATTATGTTTGACTTCGTTATTTATTATTATTCGTTTGTGTTTATTTTTGCTAACACTTGAGCTCGTAGGATCGTGAGAGACTGACAAGGGTATATCGGTAATTTCATGGGTTTAGTATTATTAGTTTTACTCTTTTTATTATTACTATTACTATTAATATTATTGAGTTATGTGATTAATTTTGTGAATATTATTTGCTATGTGATTACTATTAATATTATTATTAGTATTATTAGTTGTTTTAGGAAAATCAGATTTCAATTGTTTTAGTGTTGGGTTGGGCTAGGAGTATGAATAGACTAATTGGGCCATAATTATGTGTTAGTATAAAAACCCCTTTCTCTCTCAAAAACCCTAATAACAATGAAACCCTAGCCTCTCTCTTCTCTCTTCTCTCCTCTCCCCCCCTCTCCTGCCACTGCTACCACAAGGCCAGTGCGCTTTGCTGCATGAGGACGCACCACCAATCCCTCCCTCTTTCGCTCTCTCTCTCTCTCTCTCTCTCTCTCTCTCTGCCCGTGCTGCACCGCCCAACGAGCCACCGCGAACCACCACCACCACTGCCAGTCACTCCCGCCGTCGCCTGAACCACAGGCGCCACCCCTCGCCGCCGGAGCCATCGCCGCTAGAACGAAATCGGGGTCTGCTGCTGTTGTGTCGAGCGAACCCCACTGCCGGGAATCAACTGCACCGTCAACACCACTCACGCCCACTGTTCGACCACCAAACCACAACCCTGCCACTAGCGCCGCCGCCACCTCGACCGGCCGCCCCCAGTTCCCGGAAATCCGTGCCCTAACCCTAACGTAAACCCTAAAATCTGTTTTGAAACCTTTTCTTTCTTTTATCCTATTATTTCTTTTTCTGATATCAATTCTTATTATTATTATTGTATTATTATGATTATTATTGTTATTTCTTGTTTTAAATCTTGTAATTTGGGTAGTTAAGAGTGTAAATTATTAGGTTGTTGTTTGTAAATAAATTGTTCTTGTATTGTTTTTATTTACATGTAATTTGTCTAATTCTTTATATGTAATCTTGTATGTTTTAATTTGGTGTATTAGGGTTGTAATAGTTGTAGTAAAATTATTATTGTTCAATTGTTTGTTGTACTTTGTTTTCTTGTGAATCATGTTAGGGTTTTAGATAACATTATTATTGTATGCATGAATTCTTAAAGTTTAATTACTTGGATTAATTCTTGAATCGTTAGTTAAGTTTTCACATGTTCTTTATTTCAATCATGCTTGAGGTTAATCTTATTAATAAGTTAGGTTGAGATTCTTGTTTATTAATTCTTGGTTCTTGATTGAATCTTGTTTAAAATAAATTAGTTTTGTTTAGGATTCTTGATTGGTAGTTTAATTATTTATATGTTCTTTATATTTCATTCACATGTTATTTAAGTTCTTTTTATTCTTGATTAAAAAAATTCGTAGTCACATTTATCCTTTATAATTCATATAGGTCAAGCATGTTTAGGATTATTAAAGTTATGTTTTTATGCATGATTAGGGTGTTGGTTATCAAAGTTCTATGCTTGTTTTATTAAGCAAGTAATTACATGTTTCTTTGGGTTGTGATATGTTATAGCATGGTTAATGTTGTGTGTAATTAAGTTAGATTGATTAAAGTTGGTTCTAGTGAGTTTTAATTTTAGAATTATGAAGTTGGACCATGGGTTGAGTTAGGTTAAAGATTTTTAACCTTAGTCACTATTTTAGGCCCAAATTAGAACCCCGGGACCGAATGGTGAAGGTTAGAACCGAAATTATAAATTAAATAAGAACCGGGATCAGGACAGTTTCGTTAGTGTCTAAAGATCGGGTCACTACGGTTAGTGTAGTTGTCTTTTGATCGAACCCTTTGGACTGGAGCTTCCCTTAGATGTTAGCTTTAATAGGAATTTTGCGGAACGGACTTTGGAGTTGTATAGGTCGAGTTTTACCCCGATTACCAAACCTAGGTCAGATCTGGATAGTTTGGGAAGATGACGGTTTTTGAGGACCTTAAAGCGTGTTTTGGGTCTTGAGTTCAACATGAAAGTCCCAAACCAGACCCATAGGATGTCGGGAAGTCAAGTTACGACCCTTTTTATGTGGATGCTGTAATCGGTTTTGTTAATGTTTGTTATTAATAAAAGTGTTGTGGTGTGAAAGTGATGTTTTGAGCTGGTTATGTGATTATTTGGAATGTATTAAATGTTTTAAAGTGTAAATTCATGATTGGTAGGAACCTATAGGGTTCCTAGGGGAGGGTTAGTTAGAAGGTAGTTAATACTAACTTCGAAGGGCGCGTTTTGATTAGAATAATTATTCTATTTTAGGCCCGAGCTAATTCGCGTCGTTAGTGAGCTCAAGTGTGTTCGTTTTTGCTGTGAAGTGAAGCTAACCAGGTAATGTCTATGCTCTAATCCCCACTGGGATGCTCTTTAAATGTGTTTTAATGTTTTCTAATCTGTTTTGAGGATTGCATCCCGAAAGGGAACTTTTTGTTGAAATGTGACACTCTGTTTTGGATAATTGTTTGTAATTATTATACTTTCATTTATTGAGTTGAGAAATTGAGATGGTCTTTTATTAGTGGTTTTCTGACTGGTTTTGATAACCTGGTTTGGGTTTGACTTGAGAGTTGTGAGTTGAATTTTGCATAAGATATTAATAATTCAAAGTGAAACAATAAGCGGGTTTCGGGGCATAACTCGTTGTTCAGGATTTGGAATCCTGCCGGGTTATAGACCAGGAGATCAGGGCTTCTTCCCTGATATAGGATAGCTGAACTCTTTTGATGCCTGTGGTAGGTGAACTCTTTTAATGTCTGGGGTAGGCGAACTTTGATGCCTGTGGTAGGCGAACTCTTTGATGCCTGTGGTAGGCGAACTCTTGATGCCTGTGGTAGGCAATGTTACTCTAAGGGATGTGGTATCCCGCCCGCACAATAAAATATGAATTGGTTGGTTTGAGGAAAACAGTTAAGGGTTAAAGGTTTGTGAAATGGTTTGACTTGTTCCCACTCCCTCAAATGAATTGAAATGAACTTTACTTGTTTTAAACGTTAGGGGTAGACATTATTGAGATTTCCCCTTCATTTTTGAAATGTTTTGTTTTCAGGTGAAGATCTATATGCCGGGGACGGGAATTAGAAGTGAGGTCGACATGTTAGAAGTCGTTATTTATGTTGCTTTTCTTTCATGAGGAACTTGAAGTTAGTTTGAGGTTTATTTTCTAAGTATGAGTTTGTTAGTTGGTTGCCGTTGACAGATAGTCGTTGTTTTTCCTTCTTGCCTTGTGTTCCTTCGGGGATACGGCAGTGACGCCCAATAAGAGTTTTGAGTCTTCCGCTAATTTTGTCTGTTAACGTTAGTTTGACTTTGACTTTTCTATAATTGAATTTCCGGGGCGTTACAGAATGGTATCAGAGCTTTGGGTTGCGACCTGGTAGCTCCTAAGTGTCCCTTAGGTTTAGTTAGACCTTAGGATGCTACCTTCGGAGTGATGAGTGTAGGATGGGGGTATGGAATGTTTGTCTGTTTCTTGGATTTGTTATATGTTGCAAGTGCGTGCTTAATTATTTTAGTTTTTCATATGTTGGGATGTATCGTCGCCTTTGCTATGAGAATGAGACTCTAGATCCATTGAAAGACTTAAAAACCCGAGGTGGGTACGGAATATAGCCTCGAGGAGGACCTAGAACTAGAAGAATACCTTCGATGAGAATTCTAAGGCTGAAAGAGGACTTGACCCACAAGGAGCGGCTGTTGGAGATTTTTAATTTGTTGTGACAAGCAGCTTCAAAGATATCGAGATCGTACCTCTAGTAAGAGTGTGATGGACAAGCCATGCTACAATTGAAGCCACATGGGAATCCAAGAAGGAGATAGGATCGAAGTATACGCACCCTTTTCGACACATAAGGTGCGTCGAGTTTCGAGGACGAAACTCTTTTAAAGAGGGTAATAATGTGAAACCTCGAGTTTTTGGTTAAGGCCGTCGTTAGTTCCGTCTGGCAGACCGTTGGTGTTGAGTTTAAGTTTCGAGGACGAAACTTCTTTTAAGGAGGTAATGATGTAAAACCTCGAGTTTAAGGAAGAACGGAACCGTTAGGATTGTTACCGAACCGTTAGGTTTAAGTTTAAGTTTCGAGGACGAAACATCTTTTAAGGAGGTAATGATGTAAAACCCCGAAAAATCCAAAGATGTTGAACGTGACGTCGTTAGTATAATATGTTTGACTTCGTTATTTATTATTATTCGTTTGTATTTATTTTTGCTAACACTTGAGCTCATAGGATCGTGAGAGACTAACAAGGGTATATCGGTAATTTCATGGGTTTAGTATTATTAGTTTTACTCTTTTTATTATTACTATTACTATTAATATTATTGAGTTATTTGATTAATTTTGTGAATATTATTTGATATGTGATTACTATTAATATTATTATTAGTATTATTAGTTGTTTTTGGAAAATCAGATTTTAATTGTTTTAGTGTTGGGTTGGGCTAGGAGTATGAATAGACTAATTGGGCCATAATTATGTGTTAGTATAAAAACCCCTTTCTCTCTCAAAAACCCTAATAGCAATGAAACCCTAGCCTCTCTCTTCTCTCCTCTCCCCCCCTCTCCTGTGTGCGCCGACCCACCACAGCCGCGCGCATCACGGACCACCGCCGCTGCCGGGGACGCCACTGATCCCTCCCTCTTTCGCTCTCTCTCTCTCTCTCTTTCTCTCTCTCTGCCCGTGCTGCACCGCCCACCGAGCCACCGCGAACCACCACCACCACTGCCAGTCACTCCCGCCGTCGCCTGAACCACAGGCGCCACCCCTCGCCGCCGGAGCCATCGCCGCTAGAACGAAATCGGGGTCTGCTGCTGTTGTGTCAAGCGAACCCCACTACCGGAATCAATTGCACCGTCAACACCACTCACGCCCACTGTTCGACCACCAAACCACAACCCTGCCACTAGCGCCGCCGCCACCTCGACCGGCCGCCCCCAGTTGCCGGAAATCCGTACCCTAACCCTAACGTAAACCCTAAAATCTGTTTTGAAACCTTTTCTTTCTTTTATCCTATTACTTCTTTTTCTGATATCAATTCTTATTATTATTATTGTATTATTATGATTATTATTGTTATTATTATTATTGTTATTTCTTGTTTTAAATCTTGTAATTTGGGTAGTTAAGAGTGTAAATTATTAGGTTGTTGTTTGTAATAAATTGTTCTTGTATTGTTTTTATTTACATGTAATTTGTCTAATTCTTTATATGTAATCTTGTATGTTTTAATTTGGTGTATTAGGGTTGTAATAGTTGTAGTAAAATTATTATTGTTCAATTGTTTGTTGTACTTTGTTTCCTTGTGAATCATGTTAGGGTTTTAGATAACATTATTAATGTATGCATGAAATTTTAAAGTTTAATTACTTGGATTAATTCTTGAATCGTTAGTTAAGTTTTCACATGTTCTTTATTTCAATACTGCTTGAGGTTAATCTTATTAATAAGTTAGGTTGAGATTCTTGTTTATTAATTCTTGGTTCTTGATTGAATCTTGTTTAAAATAAATTAGTTTTGTTTAGGATTCTTGATTGGTAGTTTAATTATTTATATGTTCTTTATATTTCATTCACATGTTCTTTAAGTTCTTTTTATTCTTGATTAAAAAATTCGTAGTCACATTTATCCTTTATAATTCATATAGGTCAAGCATGTTTAGGATTATTAAAGTTATGTTTTTATCATGATTAGGGTGTTGGTTATCAAAGTTCTATGCTTGTTTTATTAAGCAAGTAATTACATGTTTCTTTGGGTTGTCATATGTTATAGCATGGTTAATGTTGTGTGTAATTAAGTTAGATTGATTAAAGTTGGTTCTAGTGAGTTTTAATTTTAGAATTATGAAGTTGGACCATGGGTTGAGTTAGGTTAAAGACTTTTAACTTTAGTCACTGTTTTAGGCCCAAATTAGAACCCCGGGACCGAATGGTGAAGGTTGGAACCGAAATTATAAATTAAATAAGAACCGGGATCGGGACAGTTTCGTTAGTGTCTAACGATCGGGTCACTACGGTTAGTGTAGTTGTCTTTTGATCGAACCCTTTGGACTGCAGCTTCCCTTAGATGTTAGCGTTAATAGGAATTTTGCGGAACGGACTTTGGAGTTGTATAGGTCGAGTTTTACCCCGATTACCAGACCAAGGTCAGCTCTGGACAGTTTGGGAAGATGACGGTTTTTGAGGACCTTAAAGCGTGTTTTGGGTCTTGAGTTCAACATAAACGTTTTAGTAGACATTCAGAGGTTTCCGAAAAGTCCAAAACCAGACCCATAGGATGTCGGAAAGTCAAGTTACGACCCTTTTTATGTGGATGATGTAATCTGTTTTGTTAATATTTGTTATTAATAAAAGTGTTGTGGTGTGAAAGTGATGTTTTGAGCTGGTTATGTGATTATTTGAAATGTATTAAATGTTTTAAAGTGTAAATTCATGATTAGGGGAGGGTTAGTTAGAAGGTAGTTAATACTAACTTCGAAGGGCGCGTTTTGATTAGAATAATTATTCTATTTTAGGCCCGAGCTAATTCGCGTCGTTAGTGAGCTCAAGTGTGTTCGTTTTTGCTGTGAAGTGAAGCTAACCAGGTAATGTCTATGCTCTAATCCCCACTGGGATGCTCTTTAAATGTGTTTTAATGTTTTATAATCTATTTTGAGGATTGCATCCCGAAAGGGGACTTTTTGTGGAAATGTGACCATCTGTTTGGGATAATTGTTTGTAATTATTATACTTTCATTTATTGAGTTGAGAAATTGAGATGGTCTTTTATTAGTGGTTTTCTTACTGGTTTTAATAACCTGGTTTGGGTTTGACTTGAGAGTTGTGAGTTGAGTTTTGCATAAAATATGAATAATTCAAAGTGAAACAATAAGCGGGTTTCGGGGCATAACTCGTTGTTCAGGATTTGGAATCCTGCCGGGTTATAGACCAGGAGATCAGGGCTTCTTCCCTGATATAGGATAGATGAACTCTTTTGATGCCTGTGGTAGGCGAACTCTTTTAATGCCTGTGGTAGGCGAACTTTGATGCCTGTGGTAGGCGAACTATGATGCCTGTGGTAGGCGAACTCTTTGATGCCTGTGGTAGGCGAACTCTTGATGCCTGTGGTAGGTAATGTTACTTTAAGGGATGTAGTATCCCGCCCGCACAATAAAATATGAATTGTTTGGTTTGAGAAAAACAGTTAAGGGTTAAAGGTTTGTGAAATAGTTTGACTTGTTCCCTCTCCCTCAAATGAATTGAAATGAACTTAACTTGTTTTTAACGTTAGGGGGTAGACATTATTGAGATTTCCCCCTCATTTTTGAAATGTTTTGTTTTTAGGTGAAGATTTATATGCCGGGGACGGGAATTAGAAGTGAGGTCGACATGTTAGAAGTCGTTATTTATGTTGCTTTTCTTTCATGAGGAACTTGAAGTTAGTTTGAGGTTTATTTTCTAAGTATGAGTTTGTTAGTTGGTTGCCGTTGACAGACAGTCATTGTTTTTCCTTCTTGCCTTGTGTTCCTTCGGGGATACGGCAGTGACGCCCAATAAGAGTTTTGAGTCTTCCGCTAATTTTGTCTGTTAACGTTAGTTTGACTTTGACTTTTCTATAATTGAATTTACGGGGCGTTACAAAAACATACAAACAATATTTAAATTCAATAATTCCACATTACAAACCCTATTTTCACACTTAAAATTCAAATTCAACATCCAAAATATATTACAATTCATACAAATTAACTAAAACAACTCAATTTTTCAATTTATATTCACTCAACTAAAATTAAACTCTTCAAAAACGAAACAAACATACAAATATTCAAATTATTCATTTTTTATCATATTTAATTTATTATTTGATCCTTTTTGTTATATAGAAAAGGTAATGCTTAAATTATTTGATTAAACTCTTTATTTGAAAAGGTAATTTATTTGATTAATGTTATGACTAAATTAATCCTTTTTGTTATATAGAAAAGGTAATTTATTAAACTCTTCAAAAACTAAATTAATCCTTTTTGTTATATAGAAAAGGTAATGCAACTTTATTTGATTAATGTTATGACTTATTAATATGCTTAAATTTTAGAATTAATTATTATTTTTAAATTTATGAGTATTAGTTATTTACTATTAAATAGTTATGGTTAATAGTTTCTCATAATTTTAATAATTTAATCATTTTTATAAAATAATGTATATTTATTTCATGAAAATAAGTTTCCAATAGCATTAAGTTTATAATGTATTTACATAGTTTCTATTATCATAAAATCTTATTAAGAAGTTTAAGATTGCATTATTTTGCATGTTATTGAAAAAGATTTGAAGTGAATTATAGAGTTGATTTGCATTTATTATAATTGGAAAATAAAGAAATGACTACTATTGTTTATTACATTTAATTAAGACAATATTGAAAGTAAATATAGATTTGAGTATTTGTTAGTACGTACTATGTTATCATAATTAATTTTGAAGAAAATTTGTACAAAGAAAAACCAAAAACTAATGATAGTACAATTATTGTAAATTACTACCTCCGTTTTGTTTTATCTCTCGCCTAGGGAATTGTGACAAAAAATTTGACCGTCAATATTTTAATTTGTATAATGATTCATCATACAAAATTGATATCGTTAGATTCGTAATAAAAATACTATTAAAAAAATATAATATTATATTTTTCTATAAAAGTTTTATATTAGAAATTATTGATTAAAAATTGGCACTGAAAACCGTAAATGACAGATAAAAAAGAACAGAGGGAGTAATTTCTAATTATTATTTGAATTTATATTTGTTATAAAATTATCGGTTTTGCTAATCGTCGCCCTGGGGGCGATGGTTAAGAAAGAATCTTTGTCATTTTTTTAAATTTTAAAATCTTTCATAATCTAACATATATGATAAAAGATTACCTTTTCAATAAAATATATCTTATTATCTAATCAAATCTACATAAATCTTCCCATCACCTATTAGTTGATCTTTTCTAATTGTTTTTAAATGCAATTTTTTTTTTGCAAAATAGCAAAAAAGAAAAATCAACAAAATAGCATAAAAGTTTATTACACTACCAATGTATAGAAATAACGTGTGAACAAAGCATAAATATATTCTCATGAGTCCAATGTTGACCCCCTAATTGTACTTTAGTTTTACGTTAATACTCCCTCCGTTCCAAATTAATTGACACATTAATTAAATTTTGACTGTTAACTATTTACAAATTATAATTTACAATATAAAATTACATCCATTGTAATTTTTAGTAAAATATCTTTATAGTGACGGTAATTTAGTGAAAGTTTAGTAAAAATGTCAATTAATTTGAGACGGAGGGAGTAAAGATTAAATGGTAAGATTAAATGGTAAGATAGTTATTGAACTCATACGAATATAATTTACTTGTTTTCATGTATTTATTTCCATAAATTGGTAATGTAATAAACTTTTTTCTATTTCCAAAACAGAATGCCTTTAAAAAAGTAGTTTTTTTTTAAGCTAAGGACATGCATTTTATTGCGAAAAGACGAGGATGATTATACCTAATTATCACATAAAGGGACGAAATGGCCGCCAACCGCTTGAATTTTTTTCTAAAGTGTTAATTAGTTAATAATAAGATTATGTAAGATTATGTATGTTAGATTATGTATGTTAGATTAAAAGGTAATAGTAACAATAAATAAAGGTAATAGCAATATTTAGATTATGTAAGATTATGTATGTTAGATTATCACATAAATCTTATTATTAACTAATTAATACTTAGAAAAGATCAACTAATTAGGTGATGGGAAGATTTATGTAGATTTGATTAGATAATAAGGTATATTTTATTGTAAAGGTAATCTTTTATCATATATATTAGATTATGAAAGATTTTAAAATTAAAAAAAATGACAAAGATTCTTTTTTAACCATCACCCCAGGGCGACGACTAACAAAACCGTAAAATTATTCCAAAAAACAGATAAGATACAAATACTAAAAAATTGTCCGTGCATCACAATATTAGTTGATAATTAATTCTACATCCTCCACGCAGTTCTGGAGCAACTTGTTAGATTAATCTAAATTAGCCATTGTTCCATGGAGTAGTAATTAATTACCGTCCTAGTAATGGAAGACCACTAACTGGGGGGAGCTATAGAAAGCATTAGCTTCATTATTTGTTTTTCACAGCCTTAACAAATCTAAGTTTAACTATGTCGCTTCCGCAATCTAGATGGATCTTCAACAGATAACTTTCCTTCATTAATCCTTCTCAATATACCATACAGCTAATGATCGAAAATGCTTTTTTCAAGGATACCCTAAATAAATAGCACATTTGGACATTCTTGCGTGATCATGATCATATATGCTTAATTTAGCTAACAGCTGGTTTTGAATCTTAAGAAGATACTCTAAGCATCTTTTCGGATATGATCAAAACAACAATGGAAGTGAGTAATGTTCTAATTAATGTAAGGATAACTAAAAAAATGTACATGGCGGTTCTTAAATGAGATTGGTAACGTATATCCTTCCAGAATTAAGTATATAGTGAGTCACCACTTTTATAAAGTACTAAAAAAAGTCGCTTTCATGAGATGACCTCTCAACCCTCCCACAATTAGCATAATGATCATATAACTAATTCAAAATGTTAGTTATTATATGTTTAGTTATTTGTTTACTTGTAATAATTTGAATGGGTAGAGAAATCTATTAGATATAACTAAACTTAACTCCAAGCTAGTTCCATCACCCTCCACCATAGAAAGCTAGATATCTTAGAATATTTTGTTTAACACTTACTATCCAATGTGAACCATGATTTAAAAAGCCAGTCCCCCCTAGCTAGCATGGGGGACACTCATTATTCATTCTCCAAAATTCTCCCAACTTGCCAATTCCCAAAACTAACACCCAACACAACTTTAATTTTCTTCCTCTTCTTCTTCATTGGCTTTTAGAAAATGTCAAAGATTCATCCCCATCTAGCACCTCCTTCTCCTCTTTGTTCATCCTCACCATCTTCATCTTCTATACCTCCTTCTACATCGTCGATTTCATCATCGACTAGTCCTGAAGGCGAGATCTTCACCATATGGATGAAGTCTCTAATACTCGGGGGCAAAGGGTGCACTGTTTTTGACTCCAAAGGTCAAGTCATATATCGTGTTGATAATTATGGCTCCAAGTGTTGTGATCATGTTTTCCTCATGGATTCCGGTGGTCATGTCCTCCTCACCATTCTTAGGAAGGTACCAACGTTAATGATAGTTAGTTACAATTCTTTGATTTTAGTGATAAACCCTTTAATTAACAGTATTTAGTTTAAATGAAACTACGTACAGAAGTTCAAGTTGTTGGCTCACTGGAAGGGATACAGAGACGAGAAGCAAAAGGGAGCAACATGGTGGTTTCGAGTACGAAAGACATGGAGAATAGCCAAAATGTCATTGCAGTGCAAGGTGGTTGTAGATTTGAACCACGACGAATCATCGACATTCAAAATAGAGAAGAGCAAAACCAAGTCATCGTCATCATCGTCATCGTCATCGTCATCGTCATCGTGTAGGATAGTAGACAAATTAGGAGGACTCATTGCAGAGGTAAGAAAATATGTCTTTTTTCTCCCAATTCATTTCATTCTTCAACCACCCGTACCGTATTAATTTAAAATTGTTTAATTTCTTACCAACTTGTAGTGATTAAATAAACAAGCATCCATGAAATAATTTGGTTTTTTTTTTATTGTATTATAATATACAGATGAAGAGGAAGGAGTCAGCAGGAGGGGTAGTTCTGGGAGATGACGTATTGACAATGGTGGTTGAGCCCAACATGGATCACTCTCTCATCATGGGACTTGTGGTTACGTACAGTCTTATGTGCAGTAGGATATAATCAACCTACTTAATTCAATTCTCTGGCTGGATCTTGAGTGCCCATGTTTGGGATTTTGGGAATTATATTCCATCTAATCATCATCATCATTGTAGATAGTTTTGTCTCCTTTTTATGCTTGTTTTTCTTAATTAGGTTGATGTTTACAGCCTAATTATTGTTGTTAACAAGGACAACAATTACAAGGTAAAGCTTGTGGAAATTAATGTTATGCTTTACTTTTCAGAAGACTTCATCTGCAATTAACACAAATTTTGTTATGCAAGAGTTCACAAATGATGATGCATGGTGGAAATAGCACAATAGCAAAGATAATGGAATCATAATTAAAATTAATAAATAAGTGCCTTACTTCAGGACACCCATCTCTACGTCTACGCCAATCAAATCGCTAATGCTTCAGCTAGCAAAACTCTGCTTCCAACTGAATTTAGTTAGGCTAGCTTATACTATTCTCAGTTGCCACCACATTCTTGATTGTAAAGAAGTACGTTGAATTAGAATGGTTAACATGTCACACATTCTTTTAAAAAAAAGTACTGATTGAGTGTAAAAGTTTTTGAGATGCCCTAAAAAAACTTTTGTAAATAGGCCCTGTTTGGCAACTAGTTTGACATTTGGTAGCTGTTAGCTTGTAGTTGTTAGCTGTTAGTTGATAACTGTTTGGATTAGCTATTTGATTTTAATTGTTTGGGTTAGCTGATTGTAGGAAAAATGTTTGGTAAACTAGTTTTCTGTGAAAAGCTACCTCAATAAGCTTTTTCAAGTAGCTTTTTGAAAACTAACTTATTGGGTCTAAAAACCTAATTAAAAGCTTGTTACCAAACAAATCAAATAGCTTTTTCACCTTGGTCAAAAAGCTAAGTGTCCGAAAAACTAAAAGCTACCTGATAAAGCTCATAACCAAACACACCCATAATCTATGTTCCATAATCTTAGTTCACCGTTGATTGATACATATTTAAGAATAAAGGAGTTAAAAGAAACAAAATTATAATATGCTTATCATTTTGCATTATAATATAACTATAAAGCTTATATTTTAATAAAATTTTAATTTGAAAAACAAACGTGATTTTTCACATCATGCCTTTGATTCACTCAAAGATTTACATATCAAATCCTTTGTTAAAAAAAAAAAAAAAAAAAAAAAAAAAAAAAAACAACAAAGATTTACAGTGGAGAGAAATCATAACCAAAACGCGTTTAGGTTCGAGGCATGAGCAGGATCTAAAGCTATAATTGGATTGGTCAGTGGAAGCTTGCCTACTTTCGACATAAAGGAGGTAGCACACCGTTTTGTTGACTCTCATTGCCATTATTTGCGGCTGCAATTCATTATTCATTTCCACCCTTATCTCTCTCCCCACTCCCAAATTGAAAAACAAACCAAAATTCTCACATTAGAGGTTAGAGCACCTCCAACAGTAATTTTGAGTTTTATTCTTGGATGAAGTGGAATATGTAGACTTCTATTAAAATAATGAAATTTTATTGTTTTATTTAGATGGTTTTTTAATCGTGAGTATGAGTTAGATTCATTATTATTATTATTATTATTGAAAGCCAAAAGCGGCAAAAGAAACAACAACAGCACCGCGAAAACCGCAGAGAAAAGTACAGCGTAAGGACAACAACCAACAAGAAGTCACACAAGCAAAACCATGACAAACAGCACAAACATAAAAAATTAACACTTTCGCTCTCTTCGCGACTTCTCCTCAAGCCGCTTCGCAACAGTCACAGGGTCCCCACGAATGAAGCCCGAACCACATCCAAACTTAGCAACTCTGCGCGCCATGTCCGCCAGAAAAACCTGAGGACGCTCTGACGAATCAATTAGCAAGCTCGCATTTTTACTCTTTCTTCTAACATGTTTTGCAGATCTAGGTGACTTAGACCGGACCTTACACGAAGCACGACTAACCAATCTCCACTTAGGGTCCCAAAATAAGTTCACATTCTTCTTTTGCCGGCGCTTGACTTTGAAAGCCTTAAGACAGGGCATCTTTATAAGGAATTAATTAAAAAAATAAATGGGTCATATATAATTAATTTGGTTATCTATATATAATGTTGAATAGTTAGTGAAATTTAATGAGGGAATTAATGTACTTCTATCAAGGTCCCACATGGATATAATAATGTAATCCGTAGCTCCTAGAGAATATAAATAGTTTTTATTAATTAATGTCCCACATGGACAAAGTAAGTTATATTATAACTCTTTATAAGTTAAAGAGTTATATGGACTTACAAATAATAAACCATGGAGTGGGCTAACATGTGCTTGGGTTAAGGTTCAATGCTTCGCATTGAACTGCACACGCGCGCGGCATGGTTGTAGGGCGCTTTTGGCGCTTATTAGACGCACTTAGCACGTGAGCAAATGAGCAACTATAATAACCAAGCCTTTTGTTTTCCTTTTTCTTTATAATATTTTTACAGTTGACAGGGTTGGTTGCTGACAGTTATGAACTGTCATTAGCAGCTTCCACAAACTGTTCTTATCCATATCATGCGTAATGGATAGAGATCAGGCAACCATGAGGGATTGATGGATATATATATTCATCAATCCAGGAAGCTTTGTTGTATCTTGGAGACACGAATTTGCATTAGGGGCAAATCTTGTCTTAAAGAAAGTGATCACATTCACGCCTCAAAGCATCAATCCCATCTCTGAATTTCTAACAATTTTAAGATAACATTTCTATGGCTGATTCAGACACTGCATTCATAATCATGAATCAAGATCTCGTATGGTTGGACAAGTTTGATGGCACAAATTTCATGCGATGGAAGGACAAGATCTTATTCCTGTTGACAACACTGAAGATTGCATACGTTCTCCAAATTTAGAGGTTCTGCCGAACCCATCAAAGGAGGAACTAGAGAAAATGGATCCTGCGGAGATTCAAAATTGATCGAAGCAAAGAAGAAACGGGAGGAGGACGAATTCCTATGTAGAGGACACATTCTGCAAACCCTGTCAGAACGTCTGTACGAGTTGTACGTTTCATGGAAGTCACCAAAGGACATCTAGAAAGCCCTCGAAGAAAAATACAACATAGAGAGACAAGGTACTGACAAATTTCTTATGATGAAATAATTTGATTTTAAGATTTCAGATGATATACCTATTCTGGACCAAGTGCATGAGTTGCAGGTTCTTGTCAATAGACTTCATGATCTTCAGGTTAAGAAATCAGAGTCACTTTAAGTGGGGGCGATTATTGCAAAATTACAACCCACTTGGAATGACTACAGGAAGAAACTTCTGCACATGTCAGAAGATTTCACTATTGAAAAAAATACTCAGACATCTCAGGATGGAGGAGGAGAATCGTAAAAGAGATGTTGTGTATTTAGCCAACAGTTCAAAGGTCAATGTCGTGACTGAGGAGAAGTTTAAGACAAAGAAAGACAAATCCCTTAAGGCAAAGAAAGACAAGTCCACTTTCAAAGGCAAGGGTACTAAGGGTACCAAGAAGTAGAATAGTCATTGTTACTATTGTAAGGGTAAAGGACATTACATTAAGGATTGCAAGAAAATGAAGGCTGATCTGGCAGCCAAGAATCGAAATTCTTCAAGGCTAACATGGTAGAGGAGAACATGAAGGAATTGATTGCCATGGTATCTAATCTTTATTTAAATATCATTAGTGAGATACATATGGCTAATATAGGCAAGCCTTCTGGTCGGTGGTATGATACAGGTGCCTCTATTCATGTTGTTATGACAGGTCACAATTTAAAACTTATGAAGTTGTGGTAGATCGTGAGATCCTCATAGGGAATAGCACTTCGACCAAAGTCCTTGGACTAGGAACGGTAGAGTTGAACTTCACATCAGGGAGGAAATTCACGTTGGTGAATGTCTTTCATGTTCCAGATATGAGGAAGAATCTAGTTTCAGGAAATATTCTGATAAAAGAAGGGATTTGTAGTTGTAGTAGGTTCAAATCAGATTGTTATTACGAAGAACACTGTATTTGTTGGCAAAGGTTATGATTGTGAGGGCATGTTTAAACTAAGTCTGAGTGAAATAAAAGAAGTACCTAGTTCTGCTTATCTTGTTGATTCTTATTCAGTTTGGCATGCTAAGCTAGGACATTTAAATTTCAATTCATTGAAGTTTATGATAAAGGATGGGTATTTCTCTTGTCAATCAGATACAAATGTTTCTAAGTGTGAAATCTGCACTCAGGCTAAATTCACTAAGAAACCTTTCCCTAAGGTTAAGAGTGTTAGGAATGTCCCGACAATGTTCGATATACACGGAGATTAAACCAAAGTAATATACTAATTATATGTCTTGCTAGAGACCTCTATAATTAGTAATTAAATATGTTTAATTACAACTATATTATTTGGTCCTACTGGGTCACACAAGTCAGTGCCCTGGAACAATGTATGTAACCTAAATGATATTGTATCACGTTTAGAAAAGTTGGAAATTGATTTCTGTGAGAAATCAGCCCAATACGGACCGAATTGGGTTCAACACGGGTCGTGTTGACTCAACACGGTCCGTGTTGAGACACCACGGGCCGTGGTGTCCATGGGCCGAATAATTGAACCTTCTGGAGTCCAACACGGACCGTGTTGTTTCAACACGGATCGTATTGGGCCCAGAAAGGCGCCGTTGTTTTAATTCCGCCCTTTAGGGTTTTTAAACCCTTTCCTTAGGTTTTCTAAACACTATATAAAGGGGCCTCTGGGAGAGATTATTCCACACCAACTGCCTAAGACTCTTAGAGAGATACCAGGGTGATTTCCTGAGTTCCTCTCTCTTTTAGTTTGCAGTTCTAGTTTCAGGAAACATTCTCTGTTTCCCGAAACAATCTCACATACATCTTAGATTGAGATTCGTCTCGATCGGGTCGATCTAGCAATCGGGTTCCCGGAGTGCTGCGTGGACTTTTCAGTAGAGGATTTCAGCGTTGGAATCTGGAAGGTCAACCTCTTCTTCAGCCGGAATTAGCAATCAGGTATAATTACTAAAGCCTCTGTAGTTGTTTGATTAATTGTTTATAACTGTTATAATATTCCGCCAATTAATCTGTGTCTGTTTAGGAAATAGATAACCTAAAACCTAACAGTGGTATCAGAGCCACCAATTGCATGCTAAAGTATTGTACTTGTGTTCATAATTAATTTTGTCAATAGTTGAATTATATTATGAATATACTAGAATAGATTTATGCCTAAAATTTTGAATCTTTATGAAAGTTTTTAATGTTCTTGATAGTAAATATGAAATTTTATTGTAAAATTTCATGCTTTGTTATTGCTTGTTTCTTATTGCCTTTAATTAATCGATTTTATGTTTGTTTAATTGTTAAATATAGCATGAACTCGATTTAATTTTGAATGTTTTAGAAACAATCATGTTTAATATTGTTAAACAGTAGGCAATACATGAAATAGGTCTAAATTCGCAAAATAGGGTTTTGTTGAATTAATTTCCTGATTTAGTTTATTTACGGTAAATATGAAAAATCGAAATAAAATATCAAACAAACTCAAAAATTTCTGAAATTTTTACTAGAGCTGTCTGGAAGTGTTCTAGACTTTCCATAATTATTGTAGATTTTTCCCAATTAAAATGGATTTTTAATTGAGTTTTCAGATCTCAAGTGAATTAAAATTCGTTTAATTCTCTGAATTTTATAAATTTGTAGCAATTTGTAAAACTTCTGAAATTTTTACAATAGGTTACTGGGTAACCATACTTTTAGGGAAAAAATTTTCCATTAATTTATCCGGTCAAATTATATTTTTTAATTTAGATTTTCAGATCTCAGAGAAATAAATTCGTTGCTTATCTGAATTTTGTATATTTATAGAAATTTGCAAATTTTCTGAAATTTTACAGTAGATTATTGGGTAACCATTCTGTTATGGATAAAATTTTCGTGAATTTTCGAAATCGTTTACTAATTTTCCTTTAATTTTCAGATTAAGAGAAAAGTATTATTGTTTACTTTTCTGAATTTTATTCTAATTTTTGAAATTTGATAAAAATCTGAAATTTTTACAGTAGCATATTGGATGAACCTACTGTATGGGAAAATTATAAAATTTGATTTTTAAACTTATCGGACTATTATTATTTATTTTCCTCTTAAACGAAGAATTAGAATGTTTAATTCCCTAAATTTTAACAATCTTTTAGAAATTGTTAAAATTCTTGAAAATATTTCATATTGGGTTATTAGATAACACTGCGATATGAAATCTTTAAATTCGATAAGTTATGATAGTTTTATTTAAGTTTTTCATTCACGAATTTAACCGAAACTGGGAAGCAACACGGACTGTGTTGATCCAACACGGACCGTGTTGCCAGCAGTTTTGGTGTATTCGTGTATTTTTAGGGTTTATAATTAATTTTAGAAATTAATTACTAAATCCTATTACTACTAAATCAGATAATGGGCATAAAATCTATTATTTTGTAATGTTTAGGAAACTTACAATACCTTTGAAAGCTACAGTATCTTTTAGACTCCTTGATTTTAGGAAAGTCAAGTATTTTGCATGTATAGGTATAAAATCCTAAATCTGTTTAGGTAACTAAGATAAAATTTGGATTTTATTTATTTTATTAATCATGCAAACCTTTAGGAAATTTTATTTAGTATTTATTTCCTTATGTGTTATATTGCAATTATTTATATGCCTTTATAATTTGTTATTTAAGCATGTGTTTATTCCAATATTACATGTTTGCATGTGCTTCTAGTATGACCATAGATAGTCGGTTTTACCGGTCTGTGTATCGGGTTGGGTGAAATACGGTCTGCGTACCGTCTTTGAATTAAATTTTAAATTTAAATTTCAGTTAAGTTTATTTTAATTCATGTAAGGCCTCAATTGTGAGGTACACTTTGTAAATTTGTTGTAATTGGAGACAACAAGTTGAGTGGGAGCCCAACAGCAATGGAGGTGTCGATTCGAGTGGGAGCCCATCCAATGAAGTTGCAAGACCCAAGAAGGTCTTCTTGAAGACTGTCAAGGCTTAGTTAAATTAGTTGATTAAGTCTAGGTGGCCATACTAGGGGTTTTATTTATGCTTTAAATTTGTTATTGCATGTTTTATTATGCCTTTTATGCTTTTCGAAAAAGTTCACCTAGAATTGCATGCTTAGGATAATAAAACCTACTCTCAAAATTGAATTATTGCTCAACCTATCGAGACACCACTTAGATGGATAAATAAAGAAAGCCAAAGCGAATTATTTGTCCATCATTAATAAGTAGGGTGGGAGCTAGGTCAATTCATATTGACTATCAAAATAGTTTTGGGCCAAGAGCAGAGGAAGAGAAATATTATATTCGATACAAATTTCTAGCCAAGAGTCATTTTGAATGATCGATCATAAGATGATCCACCAAAGGTAACATGGGCTCGAGTTTTGTTGGGCCAAAGTCCACTTGAGCCCATGGGTCTTGTGGGTCTTGGTTAAATTAAAACACTAAGTGAGAGTTAATAAAGTGTTTTGATTTGAAATTAAAAATAGTTTAATTTCTTTTGATGAATAATAACTAAAATGAACCAACTTGTCTCGTAGAATTATTTATGTCTTTTCACTCAAACATCCACCACTAATAAAATATTGTTTTCTCCTTGAGAAAGAGAAAAATAATTAACACCAATTCCTTAATTGGCATTGCCATCGCAAGATTGTCTTGAAGGCGATTAAAAAGAAACATGTCTTTGATATAATATTGAGCTAGGCATCAATATTAAGATGTCAATCAAGCCAAATGAATACATGTAATGTCATAGTATTCATACAACTTTAACTTCAAAATGTTTGAAGAATAGAGGAATGATTTCAATATTACCAACTGAAAAACAAGTTTATCGAACTAGTTAGAGTTGACAAATATGAAACCAATAACCAGATAGTCTCGGTTAAGGTAGATAAAGGCCAATTGATGGCACTCATGTTCTGAAATAAATTGACTATTTTAAAACATGAGAAACCTCAGATCCCCTTTAGCCAAAAGATTGGCGACCAAAGATAGTCTTTTAATGAAAGGGAAAATAAGATTTAAGAAATCTATCAAAGACAAGAAGTCAAAGGAAAGGTAAGGACAAACAAGTTGTACATACCCAACCAATGACAGCAACCGGTTAACAACCAGATCATGTATATATGACACTGGGAGCGTGAATAACTATAAGAAAGACTTGAGATATGATTTCAATTCTAGGCAAATGCGTATATGATACACACTACCCTTATTAAACCCACTTTGAGTATAAGATAACGGCTGTGAAACTCTTATTTATGCAAATGTGCAGTATCTACAGCAAAGTAGATGTGCTTTGAAGGATGAGAGTCAGCCTACAAATAGGAACATGCAATTAGTTGTAGTTCCTTATAAAGAATTGGTTGTTTATCCATTTCCTCAAGACTTATAAGAGAAATTTATAGGTGATTCTATGTTCTCATTATAAGTATTTCTTACTCTCAATTGGAGAGAGAGGGAGGATCTCGGATAAACACACCCAACACATCGAAACCAAAAGCTTTGAAAGGAATAACTCATGTTCAAACATAAAACTTGTAACTATCTATTAAGTCATGCAAATGAGAGCGCATTCAGAAGCGTTATAGTGATAGACTTTTGAATGATAAGACTTTGAAACATGTGATGTCTGCAAAGCATGATTGTACCTTCTACAAGAAAGGGTGAACGTGCCAACAAACACTCATGCATATGGATGTATGTAGTCCAATTAAGCACAAGTACAAGAGATGGATTACATCAAATCTTCAAAGATGAATAAAATAACACATGGTGATTCATGTCTTTGAGATTCATCTGAAGCTGGAATGTTAAAATAGTTTAAAGATTTCCAAAATGAAGTAGTCTTGGCGAAACAATGAGAGCACTTGGATACGATCGAAGAGATGCTAATGGTTGAGCCAAGAGTTTGAACAAATGACTCAAATGAAACATAATTCTAGCACTATAAGCTTAAATCATATTAATCAGAAATGCATTCAGAAACTGCATAGTGCAGGATTTTGGAAAACCTAAACTTTGAAAAGTTCAATGTTTGCAAAGCATGTCTGATGAGTAAGATGACTAAAATTACCTCTTATTGAAATTGGTGAACAAGCTAATGACTTATTAGGATGCATACATATTGGTGTATGTGGGCCTATGAGCACCAGTGCTAGAAGAAGGTTTACTGTACTATTTCATCACTTTCAGTGACGATTTTTAGTAGATATGGGTACATCTACTTAATACGCCACAAGTCCAAATCCTTTGAAAATGTTCAAAGAGTTTCAAAGTGAAGTACAAAACCAACTTGGCAAGAAAATCAAAACCCTTCAATTAGGTTGAGGAGGTGAGTATTTGAGCCAAAGATTTCATTGACCATTCCAGAGAATATGAAATTATTTTATGACTCTCTCCTCTAAGAATACGACATCTCAATGACGTATCTAAGAGCAGGAATTACACCTTATTAGATATGGTGCGATCAATGATGGTTGAGTCAACATTGCCGATTACCTTTTGGGGATACACGCAGTTAACCATAACTCTAATTACTGAATAAAGATTATCTGAAGCACTAGAGAAAAGAGGTTCTTGAACCATTTTCTGAAAGAAAGGAGTATCACTTCTACAAACTGTTGTAAAGGAAAGTGTTTGTGTCTCAAAATGCTTTCTTCTTAGAGAATATGTTATTCTCTAAAAGAAAGAGTGGGAGAGTTTTTGAACTTACCGAAGTTCGAGAGACATAAAACACTATAATCATCACCTGAAACTTTGCTACTTGATCCTTGTTCAAAATTTTTCCTATTGGTCGGGAAATTAAGAACAAGGTTGAGGCAGTTGAAGTTTCTCAAAACGTTGAGGAGAAGGTGTCATGAACATTACTCCAAGCAAGGTCAGATAAACAACTTCGTCAGCCACAAAGATATCGATCTTCTATGGATGAACGTGAGATGTTACTTTTAGAAAGTAATGACTCTACCTACATCAAAGAAGCTTTAAGTAAATCAAGATTCCATGCAACCAAGTCTAAAATGGATTCCATGTATTCAACCAAGTTTAGAACTTGGTTGATTTGTCTGAAGGTGTGAGTCATCAGGCATAGGAGGGTTTTAAGGCAAAACATGGCTTCATTAAGATAGACATAAAGACTAATTTCAAAATTAGATTTTGAAGAAAGGTGTGTACTTGACACAACTGAGTGGTCTTTTGTTGGAATACTTGTAAACTTCAAGAGATCATCTGTGGTCTTAAGGAAGCTTCTAGGAGTTGTTGGAATCATTGAACTTCTTGACCAGGATATCAAAAAAAAAAAAAGTTTTGACATACTGGGAAGTGCCAAAGATAATATTGTGTTTACAAGAAGTTCAGTGGGAGCAATACGTTTTCTGATATTATATGTGATTGACATATTGCCTACTTAGAAGAATATTCCAATGTTGCTTCTACTGAGGTTGACTTGGAAATAATTTTCAATGTGAAGGATTGGTGGGGCTAAGAATTTTCTTCGAGACAAGATCTATAATGATAGATTAAAGATTTTGATTGTTTGAATCAAAGTTAACTAGGTGTTGAATAGTTCAACTCACGTCGAGAATGGATTAATTTCCAGAAATCATGGCATATTCTTACGGAATTTTATTGTCTCGAAACAATCAGAAGTTCTAAGAAGGATGAGACATATAACTCATGCTTCAGGCATGAGATTAATGTATGCCATGAGATGTTCAAAGTAAAACATAACATATATATTGTATATGTATAAACAAAACTAAGGATGTGTCCTAAGTCTAAAGTGGTTGATAAGTGTGAAGAGTTGCATTGATGCTACACTCATGCAGAGAAATATGATTATCTGAAAGGTCAGAGAAAATTATACGGTCTGTTTTGAGTGGTATTGAGGTGAACTGGAAGAAGTTCCTAACATGACATGCGGTTAATTCTACAAATAAGACAAGTATGGCACGACTTTAGAAGTTGTGGAAGAAACTGTTAGGATTACGAAGTTCGTTTTTAGAACTGGGTGATGTTTCAAGCCTTGCGAGAGAAATGGAGCCTTGTTGATAGGAGCCATCACTCAAGCAAAGGAACGGAAGCTCACTATGAATCAGAACATGTGTTCCGGAAATATCTTCCTGTATGAAAGGTCATTAGTGAGATGGTATATGTGCGAGGTTCATTGCAAATATTATGTACTAAACCCCTGTTGTAGTTATAGCATGATAGTTATGCATGGGAAATAGGTATTAAACACATTCCGGAATATTAACAAGTCAAAGTTACATGAATTGTTCATGAATAATGACCTTGTTGATTCATCATTAAGAATAAGATTCCAAAATTTACATCAATTGTGGTTTAGAATTATGTAAATGTCCAAAAGGGTTAGCGCATTCAAAATGGGAAATTGGATGAGGTCCGATTTCTGAAACCCCATTAGTGAACTTGATAACGCTAGTCTTGGTCGACAGTCGACCATGTTCCTAATTGTATTATCACGTAGGAACAGTGATAATATCAACACAATTAGCATGTAGGATTGAGGTGATGATCAAGTTTCGTGATCATAATGATGTGATGACATCATAAATCAATCACATGGGTATTGTTCAGAACAACTACCGAACTCACCCGCAGTGGGAGCTCTTTAAGTTAGGAATGTCATAAGAGCTCTCACTACTCAAAATTCCTAAATCCTGAGTTCAATACATAGACTACATGGTCTTCTGTGACTTTGGAGCGCGTCAAACGCCTTTCGTAACAGTAGGCTATAAAGGCGGTGTCTGGGTTATAGTTGGATCATGTGAGAATGTGTGTCTGAACAAGATGGCATTGTCCTCCCTATTAGGGACAGTTGTCTCGTTGGCCACTCGGTGAGATTGGACTGAAAATGCTTGGCCGAGCTCAGTTGAATCAATAGTTGATCGTCTGTTTTTTTTCAAAGTCTAAACTCGGAGATCGAGGAACGTTTCGGACCTTACATAAGGATGACATCAGCTTACCTTATCCGAACATGAGACAGTAAGTAACAAGGGAATTCAAGGAATCGAACACTTGTTGGACAAGTGGGAGATTGTTAGGAATGTCCCGACAATGTTCGATATACACGGAGATTAAACCAAAGTACTAAAGTAATTATATGTCTTGCTAGAGACCTCTACAATTAGTAATTAAATATGTTTAATTACAACTATATTATTTGGTCCTACTGGGTCACACAAGTCAGTGCCCTGGAACAATGTATGTAACCTAAATGATATTGTATCACGTTTAGAAAAGTTGGAAATTGATTTCTGTGAGAAATCAGCCCAACACGGACCGAATTGGGTTCAACACGGGTCGTATTGACTCAACACGGTCCGTGTTGAGACACCACGGGCCATGGTGTCCATGGGCCGAATAATTGAACCTTCTGGAGTCCAACACGGACCGTGTTGTTTCAACATGGACCGTGTTGGGTCCAGAAAGGCGTCGTTGTTTTAATTCGGCCCTTTCGGGTTTTTGAACCATTTCCTTAGGTTTTCTAAACACTATATAAAGGGGTCTCTGGGAGAGATTATTCCGCACCAACTGCCTAAGACTCTTAGAGAGATACCAGGGTGATTTCCTGAGTTCCTCTCTCTTTTAGTTTGCAGTTCTAGTTTCAGGAAACATTCTCTGTTTCCCGAAACAATCTCACATACATCTTAGATTGAGATTCGTCTCGATCGGGTCGATCTAGCAATTGGGTTCCCGGAGTGCTGCGTGGACTTTTCAGTAGAGGATTTCAGCATTGGAATCTGGAAGGTCAACCTCTTCTTCAGCCGGAATTAGCAATCAGGTATAATTACTAAAGCCTCTGCAGTTGTTTAATTAATTGTTTATAACTGTTATAATATTACGCCAATTAATCTGTGTCTGTTTAGGAAATATATAACATAAAACCTAACAAAGAGAAATACACAAATTCTAGACTTAGTTCATTCTCACATATGTGAAATGAATGGAATGCTTACTAGGGGTGGTAAAAGATATCTTATCACATTCATTGATGATAGTTCGAGATACACTTATGTATATTTATTACGAACTAAGGATGAAGCATTCGACATGTTCAAACGCTATAAGGCTGAAGTTGAGAATCAAAAGGAAAAAGAATTAAAATTCTAAGGAGTGATAGGGGAGAGGAGTATTTTACAATTGAATTTGATGAATTCTATGAGAACCATGGAATCATCCATTATAGAACAACCCCTAGAACACCTCAACAGAATGGCCTTGCTGAAAGGAAAAATCAGATTCTATGTAATATGATTAATGCCATGTTGTTAAATGCTAATTTGCCAACAAATTTATGGGGGGAAGCACTCTTAACTGCGTGTCATGTCCATAATCAAATTCCTTCTAAGAAAATGAAGGTATCTCCATATGAGGTGTGGAAAGGAAGAAAGCCAAACATTAAATACTTCAAAGTGTGGGGGTGTATTGCCTATTATAGAGTTCCTGATCAAAAGATGACTAAGTTAGGCCCAAGGGCAATCAAGAGTATTTTTGTAGGTTATGCTGAAAATTCTAAAGCATACAGGGTGTTGGACTTACAATCTAATGTGATTGTAGAGACTAGAGATGCAGAATTCTTTGAGAATACCTTTATGAAATCTAATGCATCTCAACTAACACCTACAACTAGAAACTCTCCTTATATGCCATTAGGAAGCACTACTTCTGGTTCAATTGACAAAAGTAATGAACTTGAGTCTGGTATAGAACCAAGAAGAAGCCAAAGGGTTAGAAAAACTAAAGATTTTGGACCAGATTTTGTTTCCTCCATATATATTGTTTTTCTAGTAGAGGGTAGCAGGACAGAAGTATCAGATCAAATACCCATGGTATTAAATGTTGATAATTGACCCTAAAACATTTAGTGAGGCTATGGCATCCAGAGATTCTGCATTCTAGAAGGAGGCAATAAGTGATGAGATGGATTCAATATTGTCCAACAATACTTGGATTCTAGTTTACTTGCCTCCAAGTTCAAAACCAATAGGATGCAAATGGGTATTTAGGAGGAAGTACAATAGTGATGGTTCTTTACAAACCTTTAAGGCTAGATTAGTAGCTAAAGGTTTTACTCAAAAGGAAGGTATCGATTACTTTGATACCTATGCTCCTGTAGCCAGAATTACATCCATTAGATTCTGTTTGCATTAGCTTCAATATTTAAGCTACATGTGCATCAGCTAGATGTAAAAACAACCTTTCTAAATGGAGATTTAGAAGAGGAGACTTATATGGAACAACCTGAGGGTTTCATATTACCAGGAAATGAAAAGAAGGTGTGTAAATTAGTCAAATCCTTTTATGGATTGAAACAAGCGCCCAAACAGTGGCATGAAAAGTTTGATGTTGCGCTTCTTTCAAATGGTTTTCACCATAATAACTCAGATAAATGTATTTATTCGAAGTTCACAGATTCTTATGGCGTTATTATATGTCTCTATGTTGATGACATGCTAATTTTTGAAACCAATTTACATGGAATAAATGAAACTAAGAAGTATCTCACTTCTCAATTTAAGATGAAGGATCTTAATGAAGTTGATACTCTCTTCGGCATAAAGGTTAAAAGGCACAATGAGGGTTTTGCCTTGAGTCAATCTCATTATATTGAGAAATTGTTGACTAAGTTCAAACATCTTAATATAAAGGATGCCAAAAACTCCCTATGATCCAAGTGTTCACTTAGTGGAGAACAATGGAAGAGTTGTTGCACAGTTGGAGTATGCTAGTGCTATAGGGAGTCTGATGTATACAATGCATTGTACCAGACCAGACATTGCATTTGTAGTGTGCAAATTATTTAGGTATACAAGTAAACCAAGTACAGAACATTGGAAGACCATTGCAAGAGTTCTTGGCTACTTGAAAAGGACAGTTGACTTTGGTCTCTTCTATAATGATTTTCCATCAGTTTTAGAGGGATTCACATATGCTAGTTGGATAACTAGCTCTAAGGATAACAAGTCAATATCTAGGTGGATATTTACCCTGGGAGGAGGAGCCATTAGTTGGGCCTCTAAGAAGCAAACATGTATCTCACATTCCACTATGGAATCTGAGCTCATTGCTCTAGCAGCAACAGGAAAGGAAGCAGAATGGCTGAGGAATTTATTGATGGATATTAAGTTGTGGCCACAACCTATGTTAGCCACTTCCTTGTATTGCAATAGTCAAGCTACCATGTCTTGAGCTTATAGTAAAATATATAATGGGAAGTCTAGACACATTAGTTTGAGACGTGCATATGTGAGGCAGTTGATTCAGGATGGTGTTATAACAATCACCTATGTTAAATCAACTCTAAATCTAGTAGATCCTTTGACTAAAGGTTTGCCAAGATATTTGGTGAAGAGCACCTCTGCTAGAATGAGTTTAAAATCCTTTAATGTATGATCTGTTGTGATAGGAACCCTACCTTACTCTAGTAAAATCTAGTTATAAGGTTTAAAGGGTAACAACAAGTTACAATAAGGTCAGTGGAGCACTATACATAGGATATAGTGCATTTTCTTACTAAGGAGGATAAGTTTTCACTCTTAATGGAATCCATAAAGGTATAGAATTCACCTATGTAAAAATTAGAGTGTGACCACTCTAAATAAGAGTTTTATTGGATTTTAACTCTTGTACATATTCACAGAACTAGGATGAGAACAATGCCATAATAGTGCTAAAATAATAAGGCTTCTTATGAAATAAGGATAAGGTGTGGTACTGTGTGTAGTGCCTCCAGTCTTAATATTAAAGGATTTGGTTTAAGCTATCTGGCCACCAAATACTTTTAAGACTTTGAGTAACTTATAATAACTGAAGGCTTAATCATATGATACCTTTAGATATGCAATATCATAATAAGGTTTGGTTAGGTTTCATTGTTAGGTTTTAGGTTATCTATTTCCTAAACAGATACAGATTAATTGGCAGAATATTCATAACGGTTATAAACAATTAATCACAACAATTTCAGAGGCTTTAGTAATTATACCTGATCGCTAATTCCGGCTGAAGAAGAGGTTGACCTTCCAAATTCCAATGCTGAAACCCTCTACTGAAAAGTCCACGCAGCACTCCGTGAACTTGATTGCTAGATTGACCCAATCGAGACGAATCTCAATCTAAGATGTATGTATTTGGTATATGTGAATGTTTCGGGAAACAGAGAATGTTTCCGGAAACAAGAACTGCAAACTAAAAGAGAGAGGAACTTAGGAAATCACCCTTGTATCTCTCTAAGAGTCTCAGGCAGTTGGTGTGAAATAATCTCTAACAGAGACCCCTTTATATAGTGTTTCGAAAACCTAGGGAGAGGGCACAAAACCCTAAAGGGCCGACCTAACGCAACGACACACTTCTTAGGCCCAACATGGTCCGTGTTGAATCAACACGGTCCGTGTTGGACTCCAGAAGGTCCATTAACTCGGCCCATGGACACCACAGAACACGGTCCGTGTTGAACCCAGTTCGGTCCGTGTTGGGCTGATTTCTCACAGAAATCAGTTCCCAACATTTCTAAACGTAATACAGTATTACTTAGGCTACATACATTGTTCTAGGGCACTGACTTGTGTGACCCAGTAGGACCAAATAATATAGTTACATTGTAATTAAACATATTTAATTACCAATTATAGAGGTCTCTAGCAAGACATATATAATTACTATATTACTTTGGTTTAATCTCCGTGTATATCGAACATTGTCGGGACATTCCCAACAATCTGCCACTTGTCCCACAAATGTTCGATTCCTTAAATTGCCTTGTCACATAATGTCTCATGTTCGGATAAGATAAGCTGAAGCCATCCTTATGTAAGACCCGAACGTTCCTCGATCTCCGAGTTTAGACTTTGAAAAGCAAATGATCAACTTTTGATTCAACTGAGCTCGGCCAAGCATTTTCAATCCAATCTCACCGAGTGGCCAATAAGACAACTGTCCCTAACAGGGAGGACAATGCCATCTTGTTCAGATACACATTCTCACATGATCCAATCAGAACCTGCACACCGCTTTATAGCCTCTTTACTTAAAGGCGTTTGACGCGCTCCAAAGTCACAGCAGATCATGCAGTCTGTGTACTGAACTCAGGATTCAGGGAGGACAATGCCATTTTGGTAGTTGTTCGGTAGTTGTTCTCAACAATACCCATGTGATTGATTTATGATGTCATCACATCACTATGATCACGAAACTTGATCATCTCCTCAATCTTACATGCTAATTGTGTTGATATTATCACTGTTCCTACGTGATAATACGATTAGGAACCAGGTCGACTGTCGACCAAGACTAGCATTATCAAGTTCATTAATGGGGTTTCAGAAATCGTCCTCATCCAATTTCCCATTTTGAATTCGCTAACCTTTTTGGACATTTTCATAATTCTAAACCACAATTAATGTAAATGTTGGAATCTTATTCTTAATGATGAATCAACAAGGTCATAATTCATGAACAATTCATGTAGACTTGACTTGTTAATATTCCGGAATGTGTTCAATACCTATTGCCCATGCATGACTATCATGCTATAACTACAACAGGGGTTTAGTACATAATACTTGTAATGAACCTTGCAAATATACAATCTCACTAATGACCTTTCATACAAGAAGATATTTCCAGAACTCATGTTTGGATTCATATTGAGCTTCAGTTCCTTTGCTTGAGTGATGGCTCCTATCAACAAGGCTCCATTTCTCTCGCAAGGCTAGAAACATCACCTAGTTCTTACACGAACTTCACAATCCTAACAATTTCTGCCACAGCTTCTAAATTTGTGCCATGTTTGTCTTATTTATAGAATTAAACGCATGTCATGTTAGAAACTTCTTCCAGCTCACTTCAATACCACTCAAACAGATCGTATAGTATTCTCTGACATTTCAGATAATCATATTTCTCTGTCATAAGTGTAGCATCAATGCAACTCTTCACACTTAGCTTTTATCAACCACTTTAGACTTAGGACACATCCTTAGTTTTTGTTATACATATACAATGTATATGTTATGTTGGGCTTTGAACATCTCATGGCATACATTAATCTCATGCTTGAAGCATGAGTTATATGTCTCATCCTTTTTAGATCTTATGATTGTTTTGAGATAATCAGATTCCCTAAGGATATGCCATGATTTATAGAAATTAATCCATTCTCGAAGTGGGTTGAACTATTCAACACCTAGTCAATTTTGATTCAAACAATCAAAATCTTTAATCTATCATTATAGATCTTGTCTCCAAGAAAATTTTTAGCCCCACCAATCATTCACTTTGAAAATTATTCCCAAGTCAACCTTAGTAGACGCAACATGGGAATCTTCCTCTCAGTAGGCAGTATGTCAATCACATACAATATAAGAAAACGCATTGCTCCCACTGAACTTCTTATAAACACAATATTATCTTTGGCATTTCCCAGTATATCAAACCTTTTTGATATCCTGGTCAAGAAGGTCAATGATTCCAACTTCTAGAAGCTTCCTTAAGACCACATATGGTCTCTTGAAGTTTACAAGTATTCCAACAAAAGACCATTCAGTTGTGTCAAGTATACACCTTTCTTCCAAATCTAATTTTGAAGTCAGTCTTGATGTCTATCTTAATGAACCCATGTTTTGCCTTAAAACCCTCCTATGCCTGATGGCTTACACCTTCAGACAAATCAACCGAGTTCTAAACTTGGTTGCATACATGGAATCCATTTTAGACTTGATTGCATGGAATCTTGATTTGCTTAAAACTTCTTTGATGTAGGTAGAGTTATTACTTTCTAAAAATAACATCTCACGCTCATCTATAGAAGATCTTTGTGGCTGACAGAGTTGTTTACTTGACTTTGCTTGGAGTAATATTCATGGCACCTCCACCTCAACGTTTTGAGGAACTTCTACTGCCTCAACCTTGTTCTTAATTTCCCGACCAATAGGAAAACTTGAACTAGGATTAAGTAGTGGAGCTTTAGGTGATGATTATAGTGTTTTGTGTCTCTCGAACTTCGGTAAGTTCAAAAACTCTCCCACTCTTTCTTTTAGAGAATAACATATTCTCTAAGAATAAAGCATTTTTGAGACACAAACACTTTCCTCTACAACAGTTTGTAGAAGTGATACTCCTTTCTTTCAGAAAACGGTTCAAGAACCTCTCTTCTCCGTATCATATATGGTGTCTTCTCTAATGCTTCAGATAATCTTTATTTAGTAATTAGAGCTATGGTTAACTGTGTGTATACGCAAAAGGTAATCGACAATGTTGACTCAACCATCATTGATCGCACCATATCTAATTAGGTATGATTTCTCTTTTAGATACGTCATTGAGATGTCGTATTCCAAGAGGAGAGAGTTATGAAACAATTCCACATTCTCTGGAATGGTCAGTGAAATCATTGCTCAAATACTCACCTCCTCAACCTTATTGAAGGGTTTTGATTTTCTTGCCAAGTTGGTTTTGTACTTCACTTTGAAAATCTTTGAACATTTCAAATGATTTGGACTTTTGGCGTATTAAGTAGATATACCCATATCTACAAAAAATCGTCAATGAAAGTTTTGAAAAAAAAAATACAACAAACCTTCTTCTAGCACTAGTGCTCATAGGCCTACATACATCAATGTACTTGCATCCTAATAAGTCATTAGCTTGTACACCAATTCCAACAAGAGGTGATTTTAGTCATCTTACCCAAAAAATTACTTAGAGGTACCCTAACTTTTGAAGAAACAATTTTTTGGTACCCTAACTTTTCAAAACTAATTTTGGGGTACCCTAACTTTTAGGATTAGAAATTACTAGGTGAATTTTCGGCAAAACTCCGATTGATTCAAATCATTTTCGTCAACGAAAACAAAGGGCATTTTCATCCACGAAAACACTTAATCAATTTCCCGCCTAAAACTCACCATTGAATTCAAATCATTGGCCGAAAATTCACCTAATTATTTCTAATTCTAAAAGTTAGGGTACCCCAAAATTAGTTTTTAAAAGTTGGGGTACCAGAAAAATATTTCACCAAAAGTTAGGGTACCCCTAAGTAATTTTTTGCATCTTACCCATCAGGCATGCTTTATAAACATTGAAATTTTCAAGTTTATGTTTTCCAAAATCCTGCACTATGTAGTTTTCTAAATGCATTTCTGATTAATATGACTTAAGCTTATAGTGCCAGAATTATATTTCATTTGAGTCATTTGTTCAAACTCTTGGCTGAACCATTAGCATCCTTTCGATCGTATCTAGGTGCTCTCATTGTTTCGCCAATACTACTTCATTTTGGAAATCTTCAAACTAATTTAACATTCCAGTTTCAGATGAATCTCATAGACATGAATCACCATGTGTTATTTTATTCATCTTTGAAGATTTGAAGTAATTTATCCCTTGTACTTGTGCTCAATTAGACTACACACATATGCATGAGTGTTTGTTGGCACGTTCACCCTTTCTTGTAGAAGGTACAGTCATGCTTTGCACGCATCACATGTTTCAAAGTCTTATCATTCAAAAGTCTATCAATGTGACGCTTCTGAATGCACTCTGATTTGCATGGCTTAATATATAGTTACAAGTTTTATGTTTGAACATGAGTTATTGCTTTTAACCTTTTGGTTTCGATGTGTTGTGTGTGTTTATCCGAGATCCTCTCTCACTAATTGAGATCTTGAAATCAAATTTCTACTTATAATGAGAACATAGAATCACCTATAAATTTCTCTTATAATTCTTGAGGAAATGGATAAACAACCAACTCTTCATGAGAAGCTACAACTAATTGCATATTCCCTTTTGTAGGCTGACTCTCATCCTTCAAAGTACACCCAATTTGCTGTAGATCCTGCACATTTGCATAAATGCGAGTTTCAAAGCCGATATATAATACTCAAAGTGGGTTTAATAAGGGTAGTGAGTATCATATATACACTTGCCTAGAAATGAAATCATATCGCAAGTCTTCGTTATATTTATTCACGCTCCCAATGTCATACACGATCTGGTTGTTAACCGGTTGTTGTCATTGGTTGGGTATGTACAACTGTTTGTCCTTACCTTTCTTTTGACTTCTTGTCTTTAATAGATTTCTTAAATCTTATTTTCCCTTTCACTAAAAGACTATCTTTGGTCGCCAACCTTTTGGCTAAGGGGAATCTGAGGTTTCTCATGTTCTAAAATAATCAAATTATTTCATAACATAAGTGCCATCAATTGGCCTTTATCTTGCTTAACCGAGACAATCTGGTTAATGGTTTCATATTTATCAACTCTAACTAGTTCGATGAACTTGGTTTTGAGTTGATAATATTGAAATCCTTCCACTAATCTTCAAACATTTTGAAGTCAAAGTCGCATGTATACTATGACATTACATGTATTCTTTTGGCTTTGATTGACCTCTTAACCTTTATGCTAGCTAAATGTTATATTAAAGACATGTTCCTTTTATTCGCCTTCAAGACAATCTTGGGATGATAATGCCAATTAAGGAATTGGTGTAATTGTTTTTCTCTTTCTCAAAGAGAAAATAATATTTTATTAGTGGTGGACGTTTGAGTGAGAAAAGACAAATAATTCCACGAGACAAAATTGGTTCATTTTAGTTATTATTCATCAAAAGAAATTAAACTAATTTTAATTTCAAATCAAAACACTTTATTAATTCTCACTTAGTGTTTTAATTTAAAACCAAGACCCAAAAGACCCATGGGCTTAAGTGGACTTTGGCCCAACAAAACTCAAGCTCATGTTACCTTTGGTGGATCGTCTTATGATCGATCATTCAAAATGACTCTTGGCAGGAAATTTGTATCGAATACGATATTTCTCTTCCTCTGCTCTTAAATCAAAACTCTTTTGCTTGCTAATTTGAATTGACCTAACTCCCACACCCTACTTCTCAATGATGGATAAATAATTCGCTTTGGCTTTCTTTATTTTTCCATCTAAGTGGTGTTTCGATAGGTTGAACAATAATTCAATTTTGAGAGTAGGTTTTATTATCCTAAGCATGCAATTCTAGGTGAACTCTTTCGAAAAGCATAAATGGAATAATAAAACAACATGCTATAACAAATTTAAAGCATAAATAAAACCCTTAGTATGGTCACCTAGACTTAATCAAACTAATTTAAGTAAGCCTTGATAGTCTTCAAAAAACTCTTCTTGGATTTTGCAACTTCCTTAGATGGGCTCTCACTCGAATCAACACCTCCTTTGTTGTTGGGCTCCCACTTAACTTGATGTCTCCAATTACAACAAATTTACAAAGTGAAACTGACCTTACATGAATTAAATAAACTTAACTGAAATTTAAATTTAAAATTAATTCAAAGACGGTACGCAGACCGTATTTCACTCTACCCGGTACGCAAACCGGTAAAACATATTATCTATGGTCACACTAGAAACACATGCAAACAGGTAATATTGCAATAATTATATCAAATATAACGCATGCTTAAATAATAAACTATAAAGGCATATTTAATTGCAACACAACACATATAAGGAAACAAATACTAAATAAGGTTTCCAAAAAAAAGTTTGCATGATTAATAAAATAAATAAAATTCCAAATTTTATCTTAGTTACCTAAACAGATTTAGGATTTTATACCTATACACACAAATTACTCGATTTTCCTAAAATCAAGTAATCTAAAAGATACTATATCTTTTAAAGATATTGTAAGTTTCCTAAACTTTACAAAATTAATAGATTTTATGCCCATCAACTAATTTAGTAGTAATAGGATTTAATAATTAATTTCTAAAATTAGTTACAAACCCTAAAACACACGAATTCACCAAAACTGCTGGCAACACTGTCCGTGTTGGATCAACACGGTCCGTGTTGCTTCCCAGTATTGGTTAATTTCGTGAATGAAAAACTTAAATAAAATTATCATAACTTATCGAATTTAAGAGTTTCATAACATAGTGTTATCTAATAACTCAATATGATAATTTTCCAGAATTTTAACAAGTTTCAAAAGATTGTAAAAATTTTAGGGAATTAAACCTTTTAATTCTTCGTTTAAGAGGAAAATAAATAATGATAGTCCAATAAGTTTAAAAATCAAATTTTATAATTTTCCCACACAGTAGGTTCATCTAATATGATACTGTAAAAAGTTTAGATTTTTATCAAATTTCGAAAATTAGAATAAAAATCAGAGAAGCAAACAATTATACTTTTCTGTTAATCTGAAAGTTAAAGGAAAATTAGTTAACGATTTCTGAAATTCACGAAGATTTTATCCATAACAGAAAGGTTACCCTGTAGCCTACTGTAAAATTTTCAGAAAATTTTGAAATTTCTATAAATTTAAAAAATTCAGAGAACAACAAATTTATTTCTCTCAAATCTGAAATTCTAAATTAAAAAATATATAATTTGATCGGATAAATTAACAGAAAAACTTTTCACTGAACGTATGGTTACCCAGTAACCTACTGTAAAATTTTCAGAAGTTTTACAAATTTCTACAAATTTATAAAATCCAGAGAATTAAACGATTTTTATTTCTTGTCATATCTGAAAACTAAATTAAAAATATATTTTAATTGGGAAAAATCTACAAAAATTGTGGAAAGACTAGAACACTTCCAAAGATCTCCAGTAAAAAGTTCAGAAATTTTCGAGTTCATTTGACATTTTATTTTGATTTTTCATAAAAATTACCGTAATTAAACTAAATCAGAAAATAATTCTACAAAATCCTATTTTCCGAAATTAGACCTATTTCATGTATTTCCTACTGTTTAAAAATATTAAACAAGATTGTTTATAAAACATTAAAAATTAAATCAATCTCATGTTATATTTAACAATTAAACAAACATAAAATCGATTAATTAAAGGCAATAACAAATAAATAATAGCAAAACGTGAAACTTTACTATAAAATTCCAGATTTACTATCATGAATAATAAAGATTAAAACTTTCATAAAGTTTCAAAAATTTAGGCATAAATCTACTCTAGCATATTCATAATATAATTCAACTTTTGACAAAATTACTTATGAATTTAAGTACAATACTTTAGCAAGCAATTGGTGGCTCTGATACCACTGTTAGGTTTTAGGTTATCTATTTCCTAAACAGATACAGATTAATTGACGGAATATTCAAAACGATTATAAACAATTAATCACAACAATTGCAGAGGCTTTAGTAATTATACCTGATCGCTAATTTCCGGCTGAAGAAGAGGTTGACCTTACAGATTCCAATGCTGAAACCCTCTACTGAAAAGTCCACGCAGCACTCCGGGAACCCGATTGCTAGATCGACCCGATCGAGACGAATCTCAATCTAAGATGTATGTATTTGGTGTATGTGAATGTTTCCGGAAACAAGAACTGCAAACTAAAAGAGAGAGGAACTCAAGAAATCACCATAGTATCTCTCTAAGAGTCTCAGGCAATTGGTGTGGTATAATCTCTCACAGAGACCCCTTTATATAGTGTTTAGAAAACCTAGGGAGAGGGCACAAAACCCTAAAGGGTCGACTTAACACAACGACGCACTTCTCAGGCCCAACACGGTCCGTGTTGAATCAACATGGTCCGTGTTGGATCAACATGGTCCGTGTTGGATCAACATGGTCCGTGTTGGACTCCAGAAGGTCCATTATCTTGGCCCATGGACACCACGGACCATGGTGTCCCAACACGGACCGTGTTGGGTCAACACAAACCCAGTTCGGTCTGTGTTGGGATGATTTCTCACAGAAATCAATTCCCAACATTTCTAAACGAAATACAGTATTACTTAGGCTACATACATTGTTCATGGGCACTGACTTGTGTGACCCAGTAGGACCAAATAATATAGTTGTAATTAAACATATTTAATTACCAATTATAGAGGTCTCTAGCAAAACATATAATTACTATATTACTTTGGTTTAATCTCCGTGTATATCGAACATTGTTGGGACATTCCCAACATTCACAACATTCAATAACTAGTGGGGGATTGTTGAATAGTTAGTGAAATTTAATGAGGGAATTAATGTATTACTTCTATCAAGGTCCCACATGGATAGAATAATGTAATCCTTAGTTCCTATAGAATATGAATATGTTTTATTAGTTAATGTCCCACATGGACAAATGTAAGTTATATTATAGCTCTTTATAAGTTAAAGAGTTATATGGACTTACAAATAAATAAACCATGGACTGGGCTAATATGTGCTTGGGTTAAGGCTCAATGCTTCGCATTGAACCGCACACGCGCGAGCGCCGTGGGCTGTAGGGCGTTTTTGACGCTTATTAGGCACACTTGGCACGTGAGCAAAGGAGCAACTATAATAACCAAGCCCTTTGTTTTCCTTTCTCTTTATAATATTTTTACAGTTGACATGGTGTAAAACCCCGAAAAATCCAAAGATGTTGACCGTGACGTCGTTAGTAAATTAGGTTTGACTTCGTTATTTATTATTATTCGTTTGTGTTTATTTTTGCTAACACTTGAGCTCGTAGGATCGTGAGAGACTAACAAGGGTATATCGGTAATTTCATGGGTTTAGTATTATTAGTTTTACTCTTTTTATTATTATTATTACTATTAATATTATTGAGTTATGTGATTAATTACGTGAATATTATTTGCTATGTGATTCTATTAATATTAGTATTATTATTATTATTACTATTATTATTATTATTAGTTGTTTTAGAAAAATCAGTTTTTTTTAATTGTGTTAGTGTTGGGTTGGGTTAGGATAAAGAGTAGATTAATTGGGCCTTAATTAGGTGTTAGTATAAAAGCTAAGTTTTCTCTATCAAACCCTAACCCTAACCATCTCTTCCCCTCTCTCTCTCCCTCCCTGCTCTCCCTCTCTGCCGATCAACCCAGCCGCGCCCAAAACCGCCGCAGCCACCGCCGCAGCCACCGGCACCACCGCCGCAACCACTCCCTCTCTTCCTTTCTCGTTCTCTCTCTCGATATCCCTCTCTTTCTCTCCTCCCGTTCGTTTTCCTCTGCCGCGCCACCACCGACGCACCGCCACCAGACAACAACCACCGTCGCCACCTGCCGAACCACCACCATCGTCGCACACACAAACGCAAGGGGAGGGTCTTTGGCTCTGTCGTGCGTTGCTCCTGACGTCGAAGCCCATCGACCACGCCACCAACACCACCCACGGCTGCCCCTGCCCTCGCCTTGCCGCTGCCCTGCTGTCGCCGCCTCTGACCGCCGCCCCTACCGCCGTCGCACCCCAAGTCGCCGGAAAAAAACCCGTGCCCTAAACCCTAACGTAAAACCCTAATTTTTCTTTCTTTGAAACTTTTCTTTTCTTTCTTTATTTCTGGTTATTATTCATTATTATTGTATTATTATTACTGTTTCTTTTGTTAAATCTTGTAAATTTAGGTAATTAAGGGTGTAAATTATTAGGTTGTTGTTTGTAACTAAATTGTTCTTGTATTGTTTTTATTTACACGTAATTTGTCTAATTCTTTATATGTAATCTTGTATGTTTTAATTTGGTGTATTAGGGTTGTAATAGTTGTAGTAAAATTATTATTGTTCAATTGTTTGTTGTACTTTGTTTTCTTGTGAAACATGTTAGGGTTTTAGATAACATTATTATTGTATGCACGAATTCTTAAAGTTTAATTACTTAGATTAAATCTTGAATCGTTAGTTAAGTTTTCACATGTTCTTTATTTCAATCATGCTTAAGGTTAATCTTGTTAATAAGTTAGGTTGAGATTCTTGTTTATTAATTCTTGGTTCTTGATTGAATCTTTGTTTAAAAGAAATTAGTTTTGTTTAGGATTCTTGATTGGTAGGTTGAATGTTTATATGTTCTTTATAATTTATTCACATGTTCTTTAAGACCTTTCTTGATTCTTGATTAAGAAATTCGTACTTTATAATTATTCATGTTGTAATTAAAGGGTCTTGAAGTAGTATGTTTTAGATTTCATGTGTAAGATAATGTTGTTAATGTTTCATGTGTTATATTTTGGTATTAGTGATAGGGAATTCGATGTTTGGACTTAGATGGTTTAAACTAATTACCTTGGACCCTCGCTACTGTTTTAGGCCCAAATTAGAACCCCGGGACCCAATGGTGAAAGTTATAACCGAATTTATAATTTTAAATAAGAACCGGGATCGGGACAGTTTCGTTAGTGTCTAAAGATCGGGTCACCACGGTTAGTGTAGTTGTCTTTTGATCGAACCCTTTGGACTGGAGCTTCCCTTAGATGTTAGCTTTAATAGGAATTTTACGGACCGGACTTTGAATTTTATAATTCAAGTTATACCCCGATTACCAGATCTAGGTCAGATCTGGACAGTTTGGGAAGATGACGGTTTTTGAGGACCTTAAAGCGTGTGTTGGGTCTCGAGTTCAACTTAAGAGTTTTAGTAGACATCCCGAGGTTTCCGAAAAGTCCAAAACCAGACCCATAGAATGTCAGGAAGTCAAGTTACGACCCTTTTTATGTGGATGCTGTAATCTGTTTTGTTAATGTTTGTTATTAATAAAAGTGTTGTTGTGTGAAAGTGATGTTTTGAGCTGGTTATGTGATTATTTGGAATGTATTAAATGTTTTAAAGTGTAAATTCATGATTGATAGGAACCTATAGGGTTCCTAGGGGAGGGTTAGTTAGAAGGTAGTTAATACTAACTTCGAAGGGCGCGTTTTGATTAGAATAATTATTCTATTTTAGGCCCAAGCTAACTCGCGTCGTTAGTGAGCTCAAGTGTGTTCGTTTTGCTGTGAAGTGAAGTTAACCAGGTAATGTCTATGCTCTATTTCCCCTGGGATGCCCTTTATATGTGTTTAAATGTTTTCTAATCTGTTTTGACAATTGCATCCCGAAAGGGGACTTTATGTTGAATGTGGCCATCTATTTTTTATATTTGTTTGTGATCTTTGATTTATGAGTTGAGGAAATTGAGATGGTATTTTATTAGTGATTTCTTACCGGTTTTGTTATTTTGGATTGGGTTTGACTTGAGAGTTGTGAGTTGAGTCTTTGCATAAGATATTAATAATTCAAAGTGAAACAATAAGCGGGTTTCGGGGCATAACTCGTTGTTCAAGATTTGGAATCCTGCCGGGTTATAGACCAGGAGATCAGGGCTTCTTCCCTGATATAGGATAGTTGATTTCGTTGATGCCTGTGGTAGGCGAACTCTTTTAATGCCTGTGGTAGGCGAACTGTGATGCATGTGGTAGGCGAACTCTTTGATGCCTGTGGTAGGCGAACTGTTGATGCCTGTTGTAGGCGATGTTACTTTAAGGGATGTGGTATCCCGCCGGCATAATAAAATATGAATTGGTTGGGTTGAGGAAAACAGTTGTAAGGGTTAAAGGTTTGTGAAATGGTTTGACTTGTTCCCTCTCCCTCAAATGAATTGAAATGAACTTAACTTGTTTTTAACGTTAGGGGTAGACATTATTGAGAATTCCCCCTCATTTTTGAAATGTTTTGTTTTCAGGTGATGATCAATATGCTGGGGACGGGAATTAGAAGTGAGGACGACATGTCTAGGAGTCGTTAATTTTGTTATGCTTCTTTTTGAAAGACTTGAAGTTAGTTTGAGGTTTATTTCTAAGTATGAGTTTGTTAGTTAGTTGCCGTTGACAGACAGTCGTTGTTTTTCCTTCTTGCCTTGTGTTCCTTCGGGGATACGGCAGTGACGCCCAATAAGAGTTTAAGTCTTCCGCTAAATTTTGTCTGTTAACGTTAGTTTAACTTTGACTTTTCGATAATTGAATTTCCGGGGCGTTACAGAATGGTATCAGAGCTCTGGGTTGCGACCTAGTCGCTCCTCAGAGTCCTTTAGGTTTAGTTGGACCCTAGGAAGCTAAGTCGGAGTGATGAGCGTAGGATGGGAAAAGGGTTTATGCTTTCCTATTACTACATGATTATGTCTTCAATTTCTGTGCTGCTAATATGTTCTAACTCTGTAGGATGGCTCAACGCACACACTGTTATCGTCATCCCACCCCGTGTTTTCACCGTTATACTCTCATTCCCCCCAAGGAGAAATTGGGAACTCATATGCTAAACTTCTACGACGAGATTGACAAGTACACCAAAGACGTTCCGAACTCATGCCTTCGTGGTAACGATGAGAGTCAGGCGAACGCATTTTTGCTCACGCTTCGGGACGACCCTCGGTGGGGCCATACTGTACCATTATTCCTACCACCCCCTCTCCCGGTCGAGGAGTATCCCCACCCGTGTTGCTGGTGTAAGAGGTACCGAGTGGGGCCAGAGCACCGAATTCCGGAAGTCTTCGATGAGATTGCCAAGATTTGGAAGCGTGATGTGGAAGAAGTTCAAGTGAACCCAGCCCCAGCACCTGTCATGGAAATGGATCCCGAGAGTAACCCAGAGGAAGATCCAGAGGAGGATTCTGTGGAGGATTCCGTGGAGGATTCTGAGCCCGAGGTGAGCTCTGGAGTTACAGCTGCACCTGCAGAGGAGCCTGAACAGGAGACCGAACCAGAGGATGAGGTTATGGTGGACTGGGAAACAGGAGAAGACCCCGAAGAGAACTCGGGGGATGAGTCTGATGATCCAGATTGGACTCCGATCGCAGCTAGGAAGAACCCTTTGTGTAGGAGGATCATATGAGTGGGACAGTAGTAGTAGTATTAGGATTAGTTGCCGTTGACAGACAGTCGTTGTTTTTCCTTCTTGCCTTGTGTTCCTTCGGGGATACGGCAGTGACGCCCAATAAGAGTTTAAGTCTTCCGCTAAATTTTGTCTGTTAACGTTAGTTTGACTTTGACTTTCCGATAATTGAATTTCCAGGGCGTTACACATGGTTGGTTGCTGACAATTATGAACTGTCATTAGCAGTTTCCACAAACTGTTCTTATCCATATCTTGTGCAATGGATAGAGATCAGGCAGCCATATGGATTGATGGATATATGTATTCGTCAATCCAGGAAGCTTTGTTGTATCTTGGAGTCACCAATTTGTATGAGGGGCAAATCTTGTCGTAAAGAAAGTGATCACATTCACGCCTCAAAGTATCAATCTCATCTCTGAATTTCTAACATATAATAAGAAGTAATGGGTCATATATGTTCTTTCTTTCCCTCGCTCAATCCTCGAACCCCATTAAATCCTGTTAAAATTGTCAGTAAGTTCAAAAATTTCACCATATCATACTCAGTTTGTTGTCAAATTTGTAGTAACTTCCGCCTAAAATATGGGAGATTACTAATTTAAATGAAACACATCTCCAATAATTTTATAATTATTTTGATCTTCATAAACTTCATACATTTTTTTTCAACGTATTTTTTATATTATTTATTTCTTAACCTTTAGTAATTTATAATTGCTTCGATCTTCATAAACTTTATACAATTTTTTTAATGTATTATTTACATTATTTATTTCTTTATTAGTGTCAGGATATTTCATAAGAAAAAATTTAATTTTATTAATTTTATGTAATTTAATTACCTGTAATATATATATATATATATATATATATATATATATATATATATATATATATATATATATATAGGGAATGGATCCGGTAGGAAGAAAGATACGGTAGAAAGATAGGAAGAAACGATCTGGAGCGTACAAATCTAATCCAATGGTTGATAATAAAACCACCTTCCTTCCTGATAAATCAGCTAGTGGTTTTCGAAAAAAATAAATAAAATCAATTAGGTAAAGAGAGAGATTCCCTTCCCTAAATTGTAGGAATTAAATTATCCAAATTTAATCCATTATTATAAGAAACCAAAGAAAAAACAAAAGTTATCTAATTGTAGGGATTATATTTAGTCCAACATAATTGTTGTTTTTCACAATCCATGACCACACTCTTTAATATCTATGACCACACTCCCTAATATCTATGACCATACTTCCACTAAGTCAAAATTATATCAATGTTATCAAGATATATCTGTGACGACACTCCCTAATATCTATGACCATACTCTATTGTATAGATATGATAGTGTATCTGTGTACAATTAGTTAACTTTTGTAAACCTTGAAAAAATGTGAATTTCCTAATATCCGTTACCATACATCATGACCACACTATCCATAGAATGACCACAGTCGTTCAGACTTTAGAGTGTTGACAAATATATATAGAGTGTGGACAAATATATACAGTGTGTTGAGTATATCTATTGAATATGACCACAGTGTGTTCAAAGTGTGGACAAAGTTATGGGACAAATTTATGCAATGTGTGGTCATGGATATTAGAGACTGTGGTCTTCCATATAATGCGACAATAAAGATATAATTTGATTTAGGGAGGTGTGGTCATGTATAAGGGGAGTGTGGTCCTTGATATAATTTTGATTTATGATAGTGTGGTCATGAATATTACGGAGTGTGGTCATGAAATGTGAGAAGCAACGACGATGTTGGACAAAACATACCCATGATAAAAACCTTATAAAATCTTAACTTCTATTTTTTTATTTTTAGTGTTTGATAATAATTGAATTTAATTTGGATAACTCAATCCCTACAATTTAGGGAAATAAATCTTTCTCTCTCTAATCCCATGCATGATTCTAGCTAATCATATCTACCTAAATTATTTTATTTTATTTTTTCCAAAAACCACTAGTTGATTTATGGGACGGAAGGTAGTTTTATTATCAGCCATCGGATTAGACTTGTACGCCCTAGATTGCTTCTTCCTACCTTCCTATCGTATTTTTCTTCCTACCAGATCCGCTCCCATATATATATATATATATATATATATATATATATATATATATATATATATATATATATATATATATATATATATATATATATATATACACATATATATATATATCCGTTAAATTGTCAGCATATTCAAAAATCTCACCATATCATAGTTAGTTACTAACGGTTGTCAAAATCTATAATTACTTGGTCAGACATGACATCCTTAAAAATTGGGAACACGAAGACAAGGTACCAAAAGGTCCAACACGACAAGGGTATAAGACTCGAAAGTTGAATAACATATTTAATCTTTTTGATGAATGTATGTTTAATTATATTAAAATATATTATTATGAAAATTTTAAGAAAGAAGTTATGTTAGATTCTTCTCTTTAGGAATTTCATTAATATTTAGTAGGCTTCAACTTTTACCTATTCCATGTTGTCAACCACTTTTTAAACTATTTCAAGTGGTAGGCTTATTTTAAAAATATTTCATCTCGCGAGTTTCTTCTTATATCATTGTTAAAATATTGCTCGCAAAACTATTCTACTCTCTCAGTTTCATTTAGCTCTCCCTATCAATCTCACAATCGACTTACTTGGAATAATATCTAAAGTGTTTGACAACTAAGAATATTTTTTTAAGTGCTTGAAAAACTTGGAATAATGTTTAAAGTTTTCAAAATGAACCTACCATTTGGAATAATTTCAAAAGTGGTTGACGATTTGGAATAGGCAAAAGGAATTTCTTTCTTTTTTTATTTTTTTATAACGTTGCATGTGTTGTGTTAATAAAAGAAAATGCCAAGCCCAATTACCTACACTATAATCCAATTGTTAATTATCAAAAAATAAAATAGAGGAAACAAGAATCCTAAACAGAACGATAGAGAATGCACAACCACATATCTCTCTCTCTTTTTAGTCTATAGCGATGTTCCCTCCCTCTCTCTTTCTCTGTCCTCTCTCTTCTTTTCTTTACAACAAAGCCATAACTATTCAGTATTCACTGAACGTGTTAAGATGTGTGAACTAAAAAAACTTCCATACCTGTTGCCATGTCCAAGCGTTATATATGGTCGGGACAGACACGGGTACGACACCTTAAAAGTGCGAGTCCGAGTAACGTAGTATATAACTACAACAATCATAACAACATTCCAGGATAAACATGTTTGAGTGCGGTCTAATGATCCAAATTGATACAATGTTACCATGAATGTAAGTTTATTGAGAAGATGATTCCGACGGATCCGAAGAAAAAACCTTTACTAAATGACTTTTAAAATAGAAAAGGACAATAGAAAATACTCAATTGGAAAACCTTTTTGAAATTTAACATAAATGAGTATCATGTATAGAGTCCAAATTATTATCTTATGATTTCTCTAATTATTTAGCTTCTTATTATCTTTTTTAAGTATTAAAATAAATTGTCATTCATTTTTATTATAGTTTTTCTTGACTTTTTTAACATCAAGTTGAATAGTAAAAGATATGGTCTTTTATTCGTTCATATAATTAAACTTTAAAGTTGATTTTTGATAATAAGGACAAGAAGTCATGATAATTATATTCATAATAGTATATAATTCTATTTACTATATTATTACATTATTTTTATTAGCACTTAATATATGCTTATGTAATACTTTTGATATATTTATGATTTATATCTTTATATTTTTATTCGTTATCTAAACAAAACCCCTTCTTTAGAAGGAGCAAAAAACTAGTTGACAAAAAAATGTGATGGAGGAAGAGAGAAAAAGAGAAAAATATGATTAAAATATTAGGGGTTTTTGGCTCAAATAATCCGAAGTCGGAGGTCACTGGTTGAAAATAATTCAAACTCACTTTTTGGCTTAAAATAATCCAAACTTTTAACAAATTTACTCATACAATACCGAAATTGATTTCCGACGTCGGAATGCTGATTGTGTAGCCTGATCGAGCACGTGTTTCTTTAATTGATTTTGGTTTTGATTTTTTTTAAGCTTATGTACACCCCAACTCACTTAAACTTATATTGACATGGCAATGGATTAAAAATAAAAGCACTTTAACATAATAAATTTAGTCTTCCAACCCCAAAAATTTAAAATTTGACCCAACCCTAAACTGTTTGCCTTTTTTCTAATTCTTCCTAGTCTTCTCTCTCCTTCTTCGTTATCTTCTGTAGACCCAACTCAACATTCCAAAGCCGGAAATCGATTTCGTTTTAGTCCGAGTAAATATGTTAAAAGTTTGGATTATTTTCAGTCAAAAAGTGAATTTGGATCATTTTCAGCCAATGACCTCCGACTTCGGATTATTTTGAGCCTAAAACCCAAATATTAGTGTGTTAAACTCACTTTCAAACTCATCTCGCGAGACGAGCCTCATTCTCACCACTGAAATGTCCTACATAACCTCATTCCGTTCTCATCCCATGTCATGTCAATAGTGAGTCGATTTCAAACTCACCATTGGAGATGATCTTATTTGATTCCAAATTCGGCCAAATTCCGATACTTTGAAAACACGTTCCTCGATCAACAACACCATTCTTCACGACTGCCAAATGTTAATTGTTGCTCCCTATGTTCCATATTAATTATCTCATGACCTTATCAATTTCGTAACATATATATATAATATTTTAGTAAAAGAAAATATCATTAGATTCATCGCAAAAAATATTAACATATGAGTATAATGTTGTAATTGTTTGATAAAAATATGTACGAGAAACTTTTAGTCAAACAATAATATCGGAACAATCAATTGGAATGGAAACCAATGAGCTCTAGCTCAAGTGGTACCAGCTGCACTGTGATATCCCACAGGTCTCGGGATCGATTCCTGGGAGCAGCAACAAGCGTGTATGCCTGGTTTCCCCCCTCCCCCATGCATGGGCTGGTGGACCCATTGGGCTTTCCCTGAGATAGGGGGCCTAGTGGGTGGCCCGACTTACCATTGTAAAAAAAAAAAAAAAAATTGGAATGGAAGGAGTATTTAATTCAAACTATCCACACTCTGGATTGAGGTTTGTTATTTTTAATTTATGATAAATATTTATATTTATTATTTAATATTGATAAATAATGTTTACTACCGATCAGTACTGATGGACACACCTAATGTTTTTAATTTTTAACAATTACATGGTTAACTTTTTGAAGAATAAATTAGATAAAACAGTAATCATTATAATTATAATTTGTATATTTCTTACATGTTTGACTAATAGAATGTTATGAAGTGAAGAATATAATACAGTGATATTTTTAGTACTTTTCTAATTATTTACATTTATTTGCAATGACAATTATACAACACAATCATATATGAAATACAATGTCAACATGTTGTCAATACATATCTCACGACTTTCATAATTTGGCACAGGAAAGACAACACGGCTAAAATAAAAAAAATGTACCGGTTATAATCCACTACATCTGTTCACATGTTTCATGAATAGTAAGCCCACTCAAAGTTCAAAATCGTTGGACGGAATTGTAAATTTTAGAGTTAAAAATTGCATTATTCTTAGTTATGAGTAATACTAGAGTGGTTCCTTTTTACGATAGTATGTGTAACGCCCCAAAAATTCAAAACTTCAAGTAAATAAATTATAAAGATTTTTGCGTCGCAAAATAACAAATGGGGGTTACTGACTTATCTCCGAAGATATATAAGGAAAAAAAGATACAAACTGTCTTAAACCATCAGGCCAAACAACTGAAATTAAAACTAGTCAATCTGGGTTACAATTCATAAATCCTTATTCTCCTAATACAACTGGAAATAGAAATTAGGTCGGCCTCACACTATGCCCTGGCATCTTCAACATACTCAGTACTTGAAAGCAAATCATTTTAAGAAAATGAGATGAAACTCAATAATGTTTACCCCTAACCATGAAAACTTCATTTGAAATTCTATTTCAAACTTTTTGGGGAAGGGGGAAGAAGTCAACCCATATTCAAAACTAGTGTTTACCAATCCAAAGTAATTCAAGAAGTTTAAACATTCAAGCACTCATTTAAACACTTCATTTATTAGCGGGTGACCTATCAGAGGTCCGACCTTTCAAAGTCAAATTCCAACAACGTGCCTTTGCGCCCAATCGTTAAAAGTGACCGATACTTCACTCAGACTCTCTATACATCACTTTCGGCAACCGAATGTGCACATCTTACCCCAAAGAAGTAATAAAAAAAAAACATGAGGCACGCACAACCTGATCTTGGGCCATTATCCCTACAGGAGCATATCCTGGTCTCGAAGACTAACACTCGTCCCACTTTTGAACTTTCCCTTCCGCTCGTATAATTACTTCCTTGTAAACAAAAACTAATTAACATTTTCGAATCTAGTTTCCAACCCAAATTTCAAAGGTACAATTGAAATCAAGTGATTAACACATGATCACTTCTTATCTCATAACATGAAATCACAAGTCCAACACTAAATTGAGCAATGAGAATAGTTGATTTTACATAAGATCCCCAATGGGGTGCATGTATAATAAGGACATTCGAAAGTACAAAGTAGTTAAAGGGGCACCGAAGGGGAATTAGGACATAAACATTACCTAAATCATGTGCACAATTCGAAAGAGGTCGCTGCTCTACACTCACGCCTAGACCATAACAATTTTCTAATTAGTAAAACGGCCTACTACACATGACCCGTGTGAAGATCCAAGTTATATAAAAGTTAACATCATATGTTAATCAAAATTACTGGTTATTTGTTACCTTTCTCGTTTTATAATAAAACTATAAACACATAAATAAACAGGTTTGCTCAGCTGATTGAGGAGGACTGAGGAGTGAGGACTAATCAAGTAAAGACTGAACCATCTAGGTTACAAAGGATAAAAAGGGGGGAAAAATCAAAGATGAAAGACAAATAAACTGATGACAAGTACTAGAATTGGATCTTTTCTCATATGAAAATTGAGTGGCAGATGTCTTCAGACCAAAATACCTCTCATTGTGGGATCAACCCCAACAGAATTTGGGCTTCTGGTCCAGGGAAGATTCTATGAAACAATTAAATTAACCGTCCTTTTCAAGAGGCCCATATCTATTGAGTGTTACAATTCGACCAGCGATAATTGGCCGATAACCCGACCATTCGAAATTTGGTTTTGAGCGATTTTTTCAACTAAACCCGAAGTATACCGAACTCGAAAATTAGCGGGTCAAACCCGACCCGCCCGTTTGACCCGAAAAGTTAACTTTTTGAATTAAACTTTATTAAAATTTGTGACTTTGCATTCAAGTTTTTAACTATTAAACTATAAGCGCAACTTATTTATTTGTGATTTCTCTTTTTTAAGTTAAAATAGTTACAATAATCTAACATTGCTAGAAGATAATCATATTTTATTATATATATTGTACAAAAAGTAGTATTTAGAGACCATATTTTAAAAAGAAAACGCGAAAAAAGGTCGCAATCATAACCTGTTGGGTTGACCCGAAACCAAATACACCGCCCGTATTTTTCCCGAACCCGAAATACACCCGACCCGTATTTACCCGAACCCGATATACGACCGACCCGAAACCGCCCGCCCGACCGAATTGACAGGTCTAAGTGTTACTGACTCTAAGAGATGACCTATGAAGTAAGTAAATGGAGTATAAAATTCCAAATAAAATTATGAGATTTCTATTTAAGATAAATATAATTGTTTTTATATTTTCTTTTGTAATTAGGGTGGTTTCACGGCAAGTTGTATACATAGTGCATCAAATAAAAACATATGATATTTCTCACAAATTAAAACGCTATAGCATTGAAAAGTTAGATAAAAATGTCACTCAACTTTCCATTTTAATTTAAAATGTCGCTCAACTTTTGAAAAAAATTTAAAATGTCACTCAAGTTTTCAAAAAAGTAAAAAATTTCATTGCTCCCTTCTATAACATTTTTTACTTTTTGATTCTTTTGACTTTTTTGAAAAGTAGAGTGACATTTTTAATAAAAAAAATTTAAATGGCATTAATAACCGTTTTTAAGCACCGGTGACATTTTTTTTTACTAAGGGTGTGTTTGGTTGGCCGGAAAATCATTTTCTGAAAAATGATTTTCCTCCACCCATTTGTAAATTGTTTTCTTAACTCATACCCAAAAAAAATCATTTTCCCGGTCCATTTCCAACCCCATTTTCCCGGTCCATTCTATTTTTCCAATCCAATTACCAGTTTCCAGTCAGCGTTAGGGTTAGGTCGTCATTCTCGGCCGTCATTCTCAAATTTCTCTTTCTCTCTCATCTTTCTCTTTCTCTCTCTGAAGCTTCGGACCTTTCCATGGAAGATTAGGGTTTCGAACTTGCTCTGCTAGGCAGATTCGAAGCTTGCTCTTTCTCTTGCTCTTTCTCTTTCGCTCTCATCTTTCTCCTCTCTCTCGGAAGCTTCAATTCGAACCACTCTCATCTGCTCGCACATTTCTCCATAAGAATTCCAAGGCGAAATTCCAAGGCGATTGAAGTGGAACGCTGTTGATTTCTTTCTCGATCTGCTACAAATTCGATCGACATCATACTAGGTACCTTCAGATCCGGCTGTTTCTCGATCCCTTTTTACGTTTGTTGTTGAAATTTCACGATCTACTTTTCTGGTTATGTTGGTTTGGGTGTAATGTGTTTCAACTGTTTCTCGATCACTGTTAATTTTGTTCAACGCTGTTGAAATTGTGTTTGAATGGAGTATGTGAATTCTCCGATATGGGAGTTTGTAATGTGTTTGAGTATTCATTGTGAATTCTCTGATGTGGGTTGTTTGTGTCTTGTTTCAAGCATTTCTGCGATGAATTGTTGAGTTTCTTAGCTTGTGAGAATGTTAGGGTTTTGGTTTGATCCCAGGTGAATTCTGTCTAATTGAATTGAGGATAGATTGATTTGTCACATGCTTTTGGTCTGAATCAAATTGTTCGAGTAGTTTTGATAGACTGAATCTCTGGAATTATTCAATCACAAACTTCTTTATGCTCTGCATTCATGGTGTTTCATAGAAAATTATTACCATTTGGCAACTGGATGTAGTACTATATTGTGATTTGTGAGTTGTGTGCTTGTCACTTGCATGAACACCTACCTCCTTTTGAGTTGTGTGCTTGTCACTTTCCACACAAGAGTAGAGTTATCCCCTCATCATGGTAAAGTTACTGAAGTCAAGTAATGTTGGTTTGTTCCAACTAAATTGCCTTAAGAGCCTCTCCCAAAACTAGTCCCTATTGAGTCCAGTGTGTGCCAACGTGAAAACAATTCATGCCATGAACGGAAACCAATAAAGTTGGGGACACTGACATGAAAATAAGAAACATAGCAATCTGGAATAATATTATGTTGTTGATGATTAAAGAATAAAGACCTGGCAGAACACGGCATATTAGGTTATTGAGTTATTTGTTTTGGTTTGTGCAATAGAAATGAAGAGGAAGCGAAAGGAAGAGAAAGTTGTGATAATGGCTGCCGCTGTTGCGACTATAGGAGCTGCGGCGGGCTTTCTTTTGTATCAAAAGATTAGAGAGAATGAAACTAGGGTCTCCCAAATACCACGCACCTTACCCTTTGATAAAAATATTGATAGAGAGAATTTTATCAAGAGTATCCTATATTGTGGCGATACTCATTGCCTAAATCAAATTAGGATGAGGCATACTCCTTTCTTTAAACTATGTACAATGTTGAAAGAGAGGAAACTGCTTACAAGCACAGTGAACATGACTGTGATTGAGCAAGTTGTAATGTTTTTGCATATATTAGGCCACAATGTGAGGTTTAGGGCTATTGGGGGAAGGTTTTACCGATCAACATGGACTATTCACTACTATTTTCATAGAGTTTTAGATGCAATATTAAGTTTGCATCCCGAGTTTGTAAATCGTTCAAGCTCTTCAACTCCTTCCAAAATCTTAAATAGTACTAGATTTTATCCATGGTTTGAGGATTGTATAGGGGCTTTAGATGGAACTCATGTGAGAGCCTCTGTGCCAACTGGAGATCAAGATAGGTTCAGGAATAGAAAGGGCTTCATGTCCCAAAATGTCTTGGCCGCTGTGTCCTTTGATGACCTTAAATTCACGTATGTGCTAGCTGGTTGGGAAGGATCAGCACATGACTCTAAGGTGCTAAATGATGCACTTGAGAGAGGATTCCGCGTTCCAGAAGGTACGGGTAATCAATTTTATTTTGATTGGAGGTTTTCTCTATCCAATAGAACTCAAATTAGTTTTATTAACTTTTGTAGGGAAGTATTTCTTGCTAGATGCCGGCTATGCCCTTCGAAAGGGATTTCTCCCCCCATATAGGAAAGTTCGTTATCATCTCAAAGAGTATGATAGGAGCTCGCCTCCAACTAATGCTAGGGAATTGTTTAACTTACGACATTCCTCCTTGAGAATAAGCATAGAAAAGGCATTTGGTGTGCTTAAGAAACGGTTTCGTGTTCTGGATGCAGAGCCATTTTGGGATTTTAACATTCAAGTGAAGGTGGTGCTTGCTTGTGTTGTGTTACACAACTTTCTAAGGGGTGTTGATCCTAATGATCAAATTATGAGAGAAGTAGATGAAGAGTTCCTATCTAATCAAATGCCAAGACTTTCACAAAGAGAAGAGAGAGAAGAAAACGAAATATGGAAGATCAAGAGAGATGCAATAGCTAATGCTATGTGGCAAGATTATGAAGCTCGTAGAACTTTGTAGTTTTTTTCCTCTATGGTTTATGGTTCTCGTAGTTAACAAAGACTTGTATTGTTAAACTTTGATTCTAACTTTGTCTATCTTTGCTATATATGAATTGATCATTGTTGGACAACAAGCATACAATGGCAACTTTGATCATTGTCTATCTTTGCTATATATGCATTGACAGGTTCTTTGACACAATTGCATGCTTCTCTAACCTCCTTTGAATGAATTACACGGGTGGTTGGGATGTTGCCCATCTTTGCTATCTTGGAATATTTGTTTAGTTCTGTCGCTAATTGAATTTTTGTGTTATGGTATAGCATGGAGAAAGGGAAAGGGAAAGTGACACACACAAAGGAAGAGAAAGGGAAAACTCAATTTCGTTGGAATGATGAAATGACAAGGGAACTACTAGTTTTTTTGGCGGAAGAGGTGAGAAAGGGGAATAGACCGAACAACACTTTCAAGTCTAGTTCACTTATTGGAGCGGCAAATGCTATATCACACAAATTCAAAGTCAAATGTCATCCAAATCATGTTGAGAATCGCTTGAAAACTGTGACTGCTTCATGGGGGACAATAAGCACTATTCGGACAAAATCGGGCTTTGGGTGGGATGAAAATACGAAGATGGTTCGTGTCTCTCCTACTGTCTACGAGTCTTATGTTGAGGTAATTTCTAATTGTTTTTTCATGCACCTTTAATTTGCTAGTTTATGCTAAATTTGGGTTTGTTATATATGTTTGTTATCCCTTTGTTTTAATTATTTCCCTTTGACCCTTTATATTATAAATAGGATCACAACTAGTCTTTGTATGATGTTATTGAAAATTTTCTTTGAAATAGGCGAATCCATCTCATGCAAGATTTTTGAACAAGAAGATTGAAAACTATGAAGAAATAGCTATCGTTGCTGGAAAAGATGCCGCTAGAGGAAGCAATGCAATGTCATTTGATGACATTGAGTTGGAGTTTCACCGTGATGTGGTTGATCTGGAGGATCATGATGATAGCCTGGAGAGAAACACGGACAAGCAATCAACCGCTTCAACCGGGATCTCATCTGATTCGTCTAAAAAACGAAAGAGGGTTCGTGAAGAGGTGGTTGAAGAGCTGCAAAAGCTCTCTTTTCAAATTGGCGAGGTCGCTAATGCCATTAAAGATTTTACCAAAGAGAAATTTGATATCGAGCATCTTTATCAAGAAGTGATGAAGATTGAAGGGTTCGAGAAAAGACTTTTGGGGAAGGCTTTTGATCATCTCGTGGACAATGAGAACAAAGCTAGAGCCTTCCTCACAAAAAGTGATGAGCTTAGGAAGATGTGGCTCGAGAACTTTAGGGATGACATTTGATTCTGTTTCTGTTGCTTGATTTTGCATATGCATTAGGAAATTTATGTTTAAGATGTTCGAAGAAAGCTTTTGAGTAACATATGATGCTTTCACTGTGTTCGAAATTAATCTGGATATGGATTTTCAAAGTTGAAGTAGTCCTGTGAATACTGTTGCTTTTAGTGATTGTGGAATGATCTCCTCAAGATCTATAGGGCGAGATAATCTGGAAGTTTGATTGTCAACTGTTCAAAGTTTAAGCAGGCATGTGAATACTTTGTTACTTTTAAATCAAGGATTTGTATTGCAGTATCCTGGATATTTTATTGCAAATCAATCATATTATAAGGATGGAATGTTATAATATTTATTTCATGCACCATTTTCCTCATTGCCAAACATGTGAAAATCATTTTTCAGGAAAATCATTTTCCTATGTGCCAAACAAGTGAAAATGGTTTTCTAGGAAAATAATTTTCCTTTGTGCCAAACACTTGAAAATATCAATTGAAAATTCATTTTATAGGAAAATCATTTTCCAAGGAAAACCATTTTCCTAGAAAACCATTTTCCTTTGCACCAAACACACCGTAAAATTAAAAGTTGACTAGCATTTTAGTTTGTCTATCACACTCTATAATATTGTTTGAGACTTACTATTCTGGATCATCCCTTAAAGTCAAACCTATGTACAAAAGCTAACTTCTGAATAATGTTGATGGACCACGACCGAATAGGACTTCATCTTTACTCTCCTGTTTTATATGAATTGAACAAAGTATTAATTTTTTGGCAAATTTCATGTAGTGCACTTCAATTTTTACATATTTTAAACAAAAAATTGTTATGAGGTACCCTATATTTTGCGGAATCTATTTTTTGGGGACCATATTTTTTAAAATTATTACTAGGTGAACAGTGTTATTGGAAAACTATATATTGGTGATAATCCGGGATGAAGTCACCAGAATCCGGCGAAAGTTTTAAAATTACTAAATCACCCTCACTAATGAAGTGTAAATGACTAACATAACCTTGACCATAAAAATTGATCTTAGCCGCCAAAATGCAGCAACCCCTAACCTTTTCAACTCCCTTGTGGCCTTGTCGATCACTTCCTGTAACACAAAGTTGAATCAATCCCGAAGTTGCACCCTTTGCGGTTTTGTTCTGCTAAAGAGAAAAAAAAAATCCCAAGTTTCTGTTTGCTGCAAGCATTGTGCGATTTTCAGACAAGATTGAAGGTAACCTAGGCTGTGAGGGTTGAAGACAATTGGGAAGTTTCAAGAATTTCAGCCATGGTTAGTCCTTTCATGATTATTGTTTGTTGTTTGTCTTTTTTCCCTTGTAGAAATTGAATTTATTTATCGGTATAAAATTTTGTTTTGCCAAAAAAATTTTTCCCATAGAATTTTCAAGAATTTCAAAATGATTTTTTTGTGGTGCTGTCGATCTTTTATAGATATTGTCTGGTGAACCTTTATGGGATTTAAAAGTTACAATTTTAAGCAGAATTCGGACTCAAATTGTATTAATTTGGTTGTGATTTTAGGATTAAGGTTTAGGGTCATGACAATGTATGGGAAAGGGTTGTAAATGATACTTTGTTCTGGCAAAGGATATTCTTGTTCATTGTAAGTTATATTTAACAAGTATGGGGCTATGGGCACTTAAAATGTTTTGACTTTGATCTTCGTAACTTGTTGGATTGGAAGTTAGTGCTAAAGACATATTCACTAATGCAACAAAATTTCATGATAAAGTTTTGTTTTTGCTTGTTTTTTAAACATGCATGACTTAACTGATTGTGTGTGAATTTTGCAGGTTGTAGAAGACCCTACACCTAGCCAAGTTGGGGAATGGGTAGATACTTTGATTGTGACCCCTTTGGCTGAAGTTCTTCAAGTCCCAAATCATTTGAAGTCAACGCCAACTAAGTCACCTAGGCGAGGACTCAAGAAATTGCCAATTCGTAAGTCTGGGAAAGTTTACTATGTGAAAGAGAATGGTGCCTCATCTGGTGTTGTCCAAACCTCATCATTAGAACCAACCCCACCTAAAAGCCCTGTTCCTATAAAAACCTCATTGATTGTTCAACCAACCTCCTCTACCTCACAACAAGATAAACCCTCAACATTTTCAGCTCAAAAACCCCAGCAAGTTAATGAAGTATATGATTGTGGTGTTGGTATAGTGCGCATAGAGTTACAGGAGTCGGATGAGTTTGATGTAGTCCCATTATGCCAACCACAAGTAGAGGAATATGATGTGTTTGACAGTGACAATGAGTACAATATCTCAGATGAGGAACAAGGTGATGGTGGAGTGACACATGGTCGAGTGGAGGAAGATGATGGCGTCTGTGATGATGGTAGTGAAAGTGAGTATAATATCTCAGATGAGGAGCCAACCAGCGAGGACGAGTCAGTTGATGAATCAGGAGAGGATGAAGAATTAGAATCTTTATATGACATTGATTTAGATGATGAAGCTGCCCAGCGGATGAGTTTGGGACATGTTGATGTTGATGATGATGGTCTTGTTGTAGGGAAACTAGCAAAGGTTTACAAGCGAGGGAGTTTGTGGACCAAATCTAGGGATGAGAGGATCACTTTGAAGGTTGGTGATATGTTTACTTGTAAACAACAATTATTGAGTGTGATGAGGGATTACTGTGTTCAAAATGCAATTCAAATGCAAAAAGTTAAGAACTCTGGCACAAGGTATACAATGAAGTGTGTCAACAACAATTGCCCTTGGAAGATACATGCATCAGAGATGCTTTCCGGCGGTACTTGGAAGATCAGAACGTTGATTGATTCATGTAACTGTCCCAATGAACAATGCAACAAGATGGCCACCTCTAGATGGGTTGCATCGAAGTTGCTAGATGACTTCAAGGACAACCCAAGCATGGACACAAAAACTATGAAAAATATTATGATGAGGAGATATTGTATTGAAGTGCCTGATTACACTTGTTGGAGAGCAAGAAGAATAATGAGGGAGGCTGTGGATGGGCGGCATGATCAAGGGTACAAGTTACTCCCTCACTACATGGAAGTTTTCCAGGAGCTGAACCTAGGTTCTAAGTGCTACATAGACTGGAAGGACAGGGGTGTTGGAAGGAACCCAACCTTTAATAGATGCCAAATTTTCCTAGGATCTGCAAGCATGCCGCCCGTTGCATTTTGCTGCTTAACCAGAAGTTGGAAGATTATACTTCTGAGTGGTTCATTGTTGATAAGTTTAGAAGTATGTATGACAATATTATTCACCCTATCCTTGATCCTTGCTTCTGGAAAGAAACATCACTTCCTGCCTTAGATCCACCCTTTGAGCTGAAAAAAAGGGGAAGACCGGAAAAATCGGTTTTCCCCTATGCTTGTTGATAGCATTATTTAAACTTTCTACGAAGTTGTTAGTGTTGTCGGGCATCTTCAATGATTCATCAAACTTGAATCTGGCCCAATGATCAAGTGGCTCATTCTCCTTCAACCAATTGTAGGCAGATGCATCCTTCTCTTTTATTTTCTCCATCGCTTTCTTGAATACATATTCATTGTATGCGTTAGCGGCTACGTAGAAGAAGGCATGAAACCATGGACCTATTGCAAAATCAAACACAAGATAATTATTTTTGCTAGCAAGAAACCATCAGTAATTGCAATATGTTGCTACCTGACTGATCAAATAGCACAAGAAAACAATTTCTGGTTGTTTCAGCTGACTGATCAAAACAGAATACTAAAATAGAACCCAATTTAACTATCAAATACATAAAATAAAATCGAAGGCCAAATTGCATGCAAAATTGAGAAAAATAACACAAAATTACATAATACAAACATTTATAGCAAAATAGAAGACCAAAATAGAACCCAGTTTGAGCTTTTTTTTTTGGAAATAAGATGTAGTTTGATTTTTTTTTTTTTAGTTTATCTATTTTAACAATCCAACAGATATAGCACACAATGTATAATAATTTGCAATAACATTAAACTGGGTATAAATAATGAAATCAATTCTAATTAGATTACCAGGATATAAATTTGCGAAATTTTTGTAGAAGTGAAGAACACAAATCCTCCTAGAAGCTCTAGGCATGACCTTCTTTAGAGCTGCAATAATACCCTTTCCCAAGTACAAGAGCGCAAGTGTTAGTATCACATGATGCTAAATTTACATGTATACATGGAACAACTAAAAAAGTGTGAACAATGTACCTTATGTCTATCAGACATTATTGTATATCTGCTACTATCCTCTAATGCACCAAGGGCAATTGCAAGACCATGTAGAAAGTGTGACCACTCATCCTCATCTTCTTTTGGAGCCACTCCATATGACAAAGGGAATTGACCATTGTTTCCATCCAAAGCGATCGCAACTAATAAAATACCCTTATAAGGACCTTTTAAGTGGCAAGCGTCAATTCCAATCAAAGGCCTGCAATGATCTTTGAAGGCTGCAATTGAGGACCCAAGGCATATCTGGCATCTCTCAAAGGTAGGGTTCTTTCCAACATCTCCATCCTTCCAGTTTATGAAACACAATGAATCTAGGTTCAGCTCCATGAAGACTTCCATGTAATGAGGGAGTAGCTTGTAACCTTCATCATGCCTCCCTTCAACAACCTCTTTCATAAGTTTTCTAGCTCTCCAACAAGTGTAGTTTGGCACCTCAATACCGTACCTCCTCATCATAATGTTCTGCATTGTCTTCACGTCCATATTTGGGTTGTCACTGAAGTCATCAAGTAGCTTGGATGCCACCCATCTAGAGGTGGCACTTTTGTTCCGCTGGTAGTTAGGACAATTGCATTCGTCAACCAAAGATCTTATCTTCCAAGTGATACCATCAACACCAAACTTAGAGGCATGTATCCTCCATAGACAATTGTTATTCACACATTTCATCGTGTATCGTGTGCTTGAGTTCTTGATTTTTTGCAATTGAATAGCGTTCTGAACACAGTAATCCCTCATAACACTCAATAATTGCTCTTTGCAAGTAAACATATCACCAACCTTCAAACTAATCTTGTCTTCCTTACCTTTTGCCTAAAAATTCCCTTGCCTGTAAACTTTAGCCAATTTCCCTACAACAAGACCCTCGTCAGCGGGATCATCATGTGTCAATATCAACCGCAGTATAGCCTCATCATCTAAGTCAATGTCATCTAAGAATTCTGCCTCTCCATCCCCATCTGATTCATCAACTGACTCATCATCACTTGTTGGTTCATCATCTGAGGCAATAAACTCATTATCGCTGTCATCATCACATATATCATCATCCACAAGCCCTCCACCAATTGCTGGTTCATCATGTAGGGTTGCATCACTATCAAAAACATCATAGTCCTCTAGTTCTGGTTGGCATAAGGGGATTATATCATACTCCTCCAACCCATGTAACTTGGTGCTCACGATACCAACACCATCATACAGTTCATTCACTTGATGAGATTGTTTGTTTGGATTGCTTGCCTCAGTTTCTACATGGGACTTTGACTTTGACTTTCGAATTGGTAGCTTTTTAGGTCTTCCCATGGGTGACTTGTTTGGTGTTATCCTCACATTAGTATGGTCCTGTAGATCGTTACTAACAGGGGTCACAATCGAAGTGTCTGCCCATTCCCCAACTTGGCTAGGTGTGGGGTCTTCAATATATGAAGATCTTTCACTAACAACATTATGCAAATTTAGAAACTAGATTCTTTATTGATTAATAATAAATAGGCTAAACAAAATCCATCACCAATATTTCATAACTATAACAGATGGACTCTCTTTAGCTGTTTGCAAGTTTAATCTCCTGTCATTAGTTCACATCCCCTCCACCCAGAAGAAAAAGAGGGGTTATTTCTCCATCTCATCTAAACTAAAAATTCCCAAATTAAGACAATGGCCAATAACTTTGTTCATGTATATCTTATCAAAATTAATCAAAATTTAAATATGTTGATTGTGTATTCATATTAAAAAATTGAAAAATATATTGATTATGTGAAGATTTTGTTGTTGTCCCCTGTTTTGATTAGTTATTGGTATACCTTATCAAAATTAAAACCTAGCAAGCAATTCCCATAGAATCATCAAAACCTCCAACCTAGCCTTTGAAATTTCTAAGAAAAACTTCATAGAATCATCAAAACCTCCAACCTAGCCTCTGAAATTTCTAAGAATAAGTTAAAACCTCCAACCTACTTTTTTTCCCCCAAGAACAGATTGCCCATTCTGTTCATTACAAACTTTAGCGAATAAATTTAATCCAACAATCAATTCAAATTCTTCATCAAATAATTGAATAAAAAGGATTGCAGGAAAAGGACTCACCATGGTAGACATTTGATTCTACAATCAGGTCCTCTGCTGATTTTCTTCAGCCTTTGCAAACATCCACCTCAAGTGGCAACCGATTCTCACTTCTGTTGAATTTTTTTGGTGAAGAGAAAGAAATTGCAGACACCTACACTGAATTGGGAGTTGAGTGATTTTTCGACTGCCCTGCAATAGCTTTGAGAAGACTATACGTTTTTGCGCCAGAAAGATTGAATACATCTTGAGGGGTAGGTTAGTCATTAATATTTAATTACAAGGACAAGTTAGTCAATTTATATATTTCACCGGATTCAGTGAGTTTTGTCCCCAGATAATAGATACTTAAAAACATTGTTCACCTAGTTATAATTTTCAATAATATGGTCCCCAAAAAATAGTTTCCACAAAACAGAGGGTACCTTTTAGCAATTTTTTGTAATTCTTATGTATTACGAGTATAAGTTTAATTTTATATATCATCTATATAAATATAATAGAAATCTTTGTGGTCCCCATTAAATGGAGCCACCAGATTAATTTTCAAAGCAGCTTCAAGATAAATATTTTTAATAAATATTTGTTTAAAAAAAACTGCGTCAGATGGTGTGTGGTAATTGGTACCCCCACGTTCCCCAACTCCCTCATTATCTCTCTGGGATTCTAGTGCATAACTGCTTCTTTCTCTCTAATAATTCCCCTCCCTCCTAACTTCTCTCTCCTTTTCCTTTCTCTCTGATAGTCAAGCGCTGCTTTCTCCCCTTCCATGGCTCCATTCCGGAGCAATTCTTCAACGCCACTTCACTTCATAGCAACTCTCTCTCCGGCGAGATTCCGACGTCTCTCTGGTTCTATTCCGACGTCTCTCTGCTCTATTCCCAAACTGCAGAACCTCGACGTTTCCAACAATTCTCTCTCCGGCGAGATTCCGACGTCACTCTGGTTCAATTCCGACATCTCTCTGCTCTATTCCCAAACTGCAGAACCTCAGCGTTTCCAATAATTCTCTCTCCGGCGGATTCCGAGGAGTTTGCGGGAGTGCAGGCAGCTCCAGATGTTGATTCTAGCGCGGAACCGATTTTGCGGTGATATCTCGACAGGAATCTAGTCGTCAATGGCATGGGTCTGTCTTTAATCTTGGTTCTTTATCTTAATTGGTTTGTTTTCTGTTGCTTTTGCTTGAATTGGGAGATGAGTCTGGGTTGGATTTCGGTGTGGTGGAGATTTTTGAGATGAGTTTGTGTTGGATTTTAGTTTTGTGTTGATTTTTGAGATGGGTTTGTGTTGATTTCAGTTTTCAAAATCCTTGGCAAAGACTCTGGGAGTACAAACTAATCAAAGTTTTCAAAATCCTTGACCATTTTTTTAAACTGTGTATAAACAGTTTTTACTTCAATTAAAGATCTCTTTCTCTCTCTCTCTCTGTCCCCCCTTTTATGTTCGCGAATTTTAGTTTCAATATTATCTGACCTTCACATATGTTTTCGCCGAAATGTTGGTGTAACAGCCGAGATTTTAATGATTTTTTATAATCTAAATTATTTTATTAAGTACTTTTATTAACTAGTGTTTTATCCAGTCAAGACTCAAGCATGAACAGTCAAATTTTACATCTAAAATTACACCAAATAACTTCCCGAAAATTTTTTTTGTTACAATTCAGATTCAAAAATTATTTTCGTAACAAAATAATAATAATAATAATAATAATATTTTGTATCACAAATTCATCCTCTCTCCACCGTCCCCTGCTGCTGCTTCTTCTTTTCTACTTCTTCTTTTCTTCCCCACCGTCCCTGCCTCCCTATCTCTTTTTCTTCTTCTTCTTGCCCCCACTTTGCCGTCCAAACACACCAAATTCAAGCCACCCCAGACTTTCGGTGGCCACCCCGTAATCAGTTGAAATCCAACTGTAAACTTCCTTCTGCAAATCCCCTATATATACACACAAATCCCCAACCAATTAGACACCAAAAACATTCAAAAACCAAGCTGTATTAGCAACTGATTATCAACTCCACTTTCATCCACCACCACCTCTGCCTACCCAGCCGCCATCAGCCACCACTGTCATCACCGCCACCAAACCTCTGCCGCCCCCACCACCATTTTCGTCACCACCTCAACAACCACACATCCGTATTTTCTCAAAACCAATCCCAACACCCCACCAAATCACACCCAATTACTCACACAAATAAACCCAAAATCCATTCATCTAAACTTATACTTACCGATTTCAGTTGATATCTCGCCGGAAACCACCATTACAGCCGCCAAATCCAACCCGAACCCACCAAAATACCCGTGTTTTTCGGCCTCTACTCGGTCCCCTATTTGGACCTCCGTCTGCGAGACCCCACCGCCGGTACTTCGGTCGTCGCCTCCACGAGCTCCGCCACCCGAGTCCCCAGCTAACCACCCTCGCTGCCAGCCCACCATAGCCCTTGCCTTGCCGCCTGGGTTGTCTCCCCTGTTCCTGCGGGAAACATATTAAAGGAAGAAAAATAAATGGGTTTTTAAAGACCCATTATACTAGTTAATTTTATTTCAAGCCGAACAAAACTACTAGTCAGCCCATCTAGTTTTGGTAATTTCTTTGCTCAACTATTTATATTATTATCCTAACAATTACTATTTTGATACACATAATTACTAATTACATTTTATTATAATTTTGTACCTGTATATTTATGTAGCAAGTTGGAGTAAATTTTCAAATATAATTAATTCATCGCCCGTATCCAAAATTGGGAAGTGACAGGTATAATTCGATGATTGTACCTTCGCACTGTAAAATTGTCAATTTTCATTACTCATACAATATTTATGCATTATTTACTATTTATTGGTTATACATATAATTTTATGATTTTTAAAGTGGACCCTTATAGCATTCCCGGTTCCGGAGATTGAGTTAGTAACCGACTCAACTATGCGCATAGCGAACGATAGGATCTTATGGTTATAGCCGGCAACAACAAAATATATTCATAATAGTTGGTCTAATCCAACTAGGGTCTCACTCAAACATACATATATATTCAGAGGTACCCAACCAGCACAAGCATAACTCCTACCGCCTAGTAATTTATTAATTTAATTATCATTTGATAAACAAAAAATTACTCAGAGGTACCCCAATTTTTGGGAAAACTATTTTTCGGTATTCCAACTTTTCAAAACTAATTTTGAGGTACCCTTACTTTTTGGGTTAGTAATTATTTGGTGCTTTTCCGGCCATCAATTTTATTAAGTGACCGAAATACCCTTATTCTTCTTCTTTAAGAGCACTTCTTAAAAATGGAAGAATAAGGGTATTTCGGTCACTTAACCAAATTGATGACCCAAAAAGCACCTAATAATTGCTAACCCAAAAAGTAAGGGTATCCCAAAATGAGTTTTGAAAAGTTGGGGTACCTGAAAAACATTTCAACAAAAGTTAAGGTATCTCCGAGTAATTTTTTGTTTGATAAACTCACATAGATGGCTCGATTTAGTTCGTGTGTTTTATGTATGCTATACTCATATTTTAGTTTTATAGTTTTAAATTAAGTTGTATTACGTAGACTTTTAATATAATTAGTTATATATATGTATTGATTTATGTTTTATTTAAATTATCCTGCTTATGTAATCTCATTATTTTTTTTCATACATTTTTGGACAATCACAATAATTATTTTCTAAAATTAGAAAATCTTACTCTATTACTATGTACTTTTGTGAATATGTATTTCCTAATCTAAATTCTTTTTCAAAGAACTTTATGACAAGGCCCGACTATATTAGCACCTACCAAGAACTTTATGACAAGACTACCGATGTGCAAAGGGTTAAGGGGGACATTAGTCGTGTCAACTCAAACAAGAATAAGAGAAAATGGGATGATAAGAGAGGTCAGTCAAGCTCCAACCAACCTCTTAAAAAGCCCGACCATGGTCCGTCAAAACCCATTGAGCCTTGTAAGAAATGTGGTCGTACTAACCATGTGACTGCAGACTGCAGAGAAGGCCGAAATGTGTGTACCTGGTGTGGGAGGCCACATCACCGAGTGTCCGATTGTCCACGAAGGTCGTCAGTTGTAGCTCGAGGTCATGTAGGGCCCTTACGTCAAAATCAACCAACATCCCCATCCCCTAGAGCTGGCACGGCGGGAAAAGCCTTTGGCATGAACCGTAAAGAAGCAAATGATTCGGGTACGGTCGTCTCGGGAACCCTTACTTTAAATTCTAAGCCCTTATATGCATTATTTGATTCTGGTACATCACATTGTGTTTAGAATCTCATAAAAGTCAAATAAAACAATCCATCTGTCTTCCCTCTGGAGAAGCTGTTATGTGCACGATCATTTACAAAAATTGCCTAATTACCTTCAGTGGTGAGACCGTTTTAGCAGACCTTATCCAATTTGATCTTGCTGTGTTTGACCTCATTTTAGGCATGAATTGGTTGTCAAAGTATAATGCTCGCATAGATTGTAAGTCTAAGGTTGTTGCTTTAAAAGGTAGTAAAGGGGGGAAAATCTTATTTCATGGGGACAATGCCAAATTAGAGTGTCATACCATATCCTTGATGAAAGCTAGGAAATTAATGAGGAAAGGATTCGAAGCATATTTATGTTGTGTGTTGGAGGAGTCCAAGTCCGAGTTGAAACCCCAACACATACCTATTGTGTGTGAATTCATCGATGTCTTTCGTAATGAACTGCCAGGTTTACCACCCAAACGAGATATTGATTTTGAGATCCAATTAGTACCTGGAACTCAACCATATCTAGACCACCTTACCGAATGGCCCCGCCTGAATTAAAAGAACTTAAGGTCCAACTAAAGGAGTTGCTTAAGAAGGGGTTTATTAGACCTTGTGTCTCTCCTTGGGGTGCACTAGTTCTTTTTGTTAGGAAAAAGGATGGAAGTCTTCGACTTTGTATAGATTATTGGGAACTCAATAAGGTCACCATTAAGAACAAATATCCTTTACCTAGAATTGATGATCTCTTTGACCAACTTCAGGGGGCTAGTGTCTTTTCTAAAATTGACCTTCAATCAGGGTATCATCAACTTAGGATCAAATCTGAGGATATTCCTAAAACTGTGTTTAGAACTCGTTATGGTCTTTATGAATTTGTTGTTATGCCTTTTGGACTTACTAATGCACCTGTTGTATTTATGGATCAAATGAATAGAATTTTTCAGCCTTACCTTGATAAGTTTGTGGTCGTGTTCAATGATGATATTTTGATATCTTCTAGAACTAAGGAGGAGTATGAGAATCATTTGCGGATAGTGTTGCAAACCTTAAGAGATCAAAAATTGTTTGCTAAATTCAAGAAGTGTTAGTTTTGGCTAGAGGAAGTGAACTTTTTGGGACATGTGATATCTAAGGAAAGAGTTAGAGTGGACCCACAAAAGATTCAAGCTATCATTGATTGGCCTAGACCTACTAATGTTATTGAGGTTAGGAGTTTCATTGAATTAGATGGATACTACCGTAGGTTTGTAAAGGATTTTTCTAAAATTGCACTACCCCTTACCAATCTCTTGAAAAAGACCACCAAATTTGAATGGGACCCTAAGTGTGATCAAGCCTTTCAAGAACTCAAAGTTCGCCTTACCTCAGCTCCTGTTCTTTCCCTCCTATCTGAAGGTGGAGATTTATTATTTATAGTGATGCATCCAAGAATGGTTTGGGATGTGTACTTATGCAAAATCATCGAGTCATAGCCTATGCCTCTAGGCAATTCAAACCCTATGAAAAGAATTATCCTACTCATGATCTTGAACTAGTTGTAGTGGTCTTTGCATTAAAAATTTGGAGACATTATCTATATGGTGTTCCTTATCGTATCTTTACGGATCATAACAGTCTTAAGTATATTTGTACTCAAAAAGAGTTAAACATGAGACAGCGTCATTGGTTACAACTTCTCAAGGATTATGATTTAGATATTCTGTATCACCTAGGCAAGGCCAATGTTGTAGCAGATGCTCTGAGTAGGAAGACTCACCATAATCTCAATACTTTGATCACCACCCAACCTATGCTCCTAGCCGACTTTAGAAGTCTTGACCTTGAGATTGTCCATAAAGAAAGAAGCGGTTGTTGCATGGCAATAGAAATTAAGTCAACCTTACTGGAAGAAATTGGAGCCCTCCAAAGGAGTGACCCATACCTAGAGAAGTTGAGAAATAATATCAAGATTGGGAAATCACCTAGTTTTGAAATATACAAAGATGGATCATTAAGATTTTAGGGTCGTATGTGTGTCCCCAACAATGCAGAGTTAAAGAAAAAGATCTTGGAAGAAGCCCATAGTTCCTTGTTTTCAGTACATCCTGGTCGAGATAAAATGTATGAGGATTTGAAGCAAAGATTTTGGTGGTATAACATGAAGAAGGAAATAACGGAATATGTTAGTAAGTGTCTAATTTGTCAAAAGGTTAAGTTTGACCATAGTAAACCAGGAGCAGAATTACAACCATTGGGAGTTCCTACTTGGAAATGAGAGTCTATTTCAATGGACTTTATCATTGGTTTACCAACCACTGTTGGGAAGAGAAATGCTATTTGGGTGATAGTTGACCGACTCACTAAGTCCGCGCATTTCATAGCCATTCATGACACTTGGGGGGTAGACAAGTTGGCACAAATATACATAAGGGAAATAGCAAGGTTACATGGTGTACCAAAGACATAGTATCAGATCGTGATCCTAGATTTCAATCTAGGTTTTGGAAATCCTTACAAGAAGCTCTTGGTACTAAGTTAAGTATGGGTACTGCTTACCACTCTGAAACTGATGGACAGAGCGAGAGGGTAAACCAAATATTAGAAGACATGCTTAGAGCTTATGTCCTAGATTTTCAAGGAAAATGGGATGAGTTTTTACTATTGATAGAATTTTCCTATAATAATAGTTACCAAGCCACAATTAGGATGTCAGCATTTGAAGCATTATATGGAAGGAAGTGTAGAACCCCATTATACTGGGATGAAAGTCTTGAACCAATCATTGTCGGCCCCGAGTTAGTGCAGGAGGCATCAGAAAAGATTCACCTCATCAAAAAACATATGATAGCGGCTCAAAATAGACAGAAAAGTTATGCTGACCTTAAAAGGAAACACGTCGAATTTTAGGTTGATGATAATGTGTTTCTTAAGGTTTCTCTGACTAGGGATGTGAGAAGATTCAATATTCGGGGAAAGCTAAGTCCTAGGTGTGTGGGACCCTATGAAATTATTGAAAGAATCGACCCAATAGCTTATCGCTTAGCCTTACCACCTGACCTTGATAATATCCACGATGTCTTTCATGTCACACAATTGCGATGATACATCCCTGGTTCTAGCCACACTTTACCTTATGAACCCATAAACCTTGAGGAGAATTTGACCTATGAGGAGCAACCAATTCAAATTCTTGACCGTCGAATCAAGCAGCTTCGAAAAAAAGCCATACCACTTGTTAAGATTCTTTGGGCCAACCATAACACCTCAGAAGCTACATGGGAGACGGAGGAGGATATGAAAAACAAATACCCGTATTTGTTTTAAGGTAATTGTTTCATTCAAGTTTCGATGACGAAACTTATTTTAAGGAGGGAAGGATGTAACAGCCGAGGTTTTAATTATTTTTGATAATCTAAATTATTTTATTAAGTACTTTTATTAACTAGTGTTTTATCCGGTCAAGCGTGAACAGTCAAATTTTACATCTCAAATTACACCAAATAACTTCCCGAAAAAATTATTTTTGTTACAATTCAGATTCAAAAATTATTTTCGTAACAAAATAATAAATAATAACAATAATAATTTTTATCACAAATTCATCTTCTCTCCACTATCCCCTGCTGCTTCTTCTTCTTTCCTTCTCCTTTTCTTCTTCTTCTTTTCTTCCCCACCGTCCCTGCCTCCCTATCTCTTTTTCTTCTTCATCTTTTCTTCTTCTTCTTGCCCCCACTTTGCCGTCCAAACACACCAAATTCAAGTCACCCCAAACTTTCGGTGGTCACCCCACAATCAGTTGAAATCCAACTGTAAACTTCTTCTGCAAATCCCCTATATATACAAACACATCCCCAACCAATTAGTCATCAAAAACATTCAAAAACCAAGCTGTATAACAACTCATTATCAACTCCACTTTCATCCACCACCACCTCTGCCTACCCAGCCGCCATCAGCCACCACTGTCATCACCGCCACCAAACCTCTGCCGCCACCGCCACCATTTTCGTCACCACCTCAACCACCACACATCCGTATTTTCTCAAAAGCAATCCCAACACCCCACCAAATCACACCTAATTACTCACACAAATAAACCCAAAATCCATTCATCTAAACTTATACTTACCGATTTCAGTTGATATCTCGCCGAAACCACCATTACACCCGCCAAATCCAACCCGAACCCACAAAAACACCCGTGTATTTCGTCCTCTGCTCGGTCCCCTGTTTGGACCTCCGTCTGCGGGACCCCACCGCCGGTACTCCGGCCGTCGCCTCCACGAGCTCCGCCACCGGAGTCCCCAACTAACCACCCTCGCCGCCAGCCGACCATAGCCCTTGCCTTGCCGCCTGGGTTGTCTCCCTTGTTCCTGCGAGAAACATATTAAGGGAAGAAAAATAAATGGGTTTTTAAAGACCCATTATACTAGTTCACTTTATTTCATGCCCAACAAAACTACTAGTCAGCCCATCTAGTTTTGGTAATTTCTTTGTTTCTTTGCTGAGCTATTTATATAATTATCCTAATAATTACTATTTTGATACACATATTTACTAATTACATTTTATTATAATTTTGTACCTGTATATTTATGAAGCAAGTTTGAGTAAATTTTCAAATATAATTAATTCATCGCCCGTATCCAAAATTGGGAAGTGACAGGTATAATTCGATGACTGTACCTTCGCACTGTAAAATTGTCAATTTTCATTACTCGTACAATATTTATGCATTATTTACCATTTATTGGTTACACGTATAATTTTATGATTTTTAAAGTGGACCCTTATAGCATTCCCGGTACCGGAGATTGAGTTAGTAACCGACTCAACTATGCGCATAGCGAACGATAGGATCTTATGGTTATAGCCGGCAACAACAAAATATATTCATAATAGTTGGTCTAATCCAACTAGGGTCTCACTCAAACATACATATATATTATCATATCAACTTTATTATTCCTCTCTTCTCCCTGTTTTATAAATAAAATGGATTTCAAAAGAAAATGAGCTCTTCCATGTGTTTTATTTAAAATGAGCTCTTTATTTTATAAAATATTTTTACATTACAGTGTCATTATATTGAGTTCCATCTCATTTTTTCCTCCTGTATTTTCCTGTTTTGTTTTAGGTACCAAGGGAAAGGGAAACCAACCAGCACAAGCATAACTCCTACCACCTAGTAATTTATTAATTTAATTATCATTTGATAAACTCGCATAGATGGCTCAATTTAGTTCGTGTGTTTATGTATACTATACTCATATTTTAGTTTTAAATTAAGTTGTATTACGTAGACTTTTAATATAATTAATTACATATATGTATGGATTTATGTTCTATTTAAATTATCCTGCTTATATAATCTCACCATTTTTTTCATACATTTTTGGACAATCACAATAATTATTTTCTAAAATTAGAAAATTGTACTCTATTACTATGTAATAGTACGTTTGTGAATATGTATTTCCTAATCTAAATTCTTTTTCAAAATTTATGTGTACGTTTTAATTGCTTGTTGAGTTTTTATTGTGTTAGTATCATATTAGTTCAAGTCTTGCTTTTCTATTACGGAGAAGCGACGATAACGCCACCGGCTTGTAGGCTTCCACTTAATCCAGATTAATTAAAATAAAATTTGGGGTAACTACCTGATTATGGTCGGGGCTGTTACAGTTGGACCATTAGGACGGAATTGGATAGGTTGTGTTATTAATTTTTGATAGTAGAGAAAGATTTAGGATGAATATGGAGTTTATGGTTTGAAATTGGCATTTGCAGGGTTCCGCTAAGTACCCTTTAACAGCGATGAAGGGAAGGGACAACCTATTGTTCTGGTTGTTGGTGATAACTAGCTGTGGGTGACAGTTTCATACCATTTATCTCTATCTCTCTATAATTGTTTAGTCGCGTTCCTAATGATCTGAGTTTCATCTAGGATCTTCTCATTCTGAATTTGCTGGAATTATTATATAACAGTTTGTCTCCAGTTTGATAAAAATTGTAGTATTTTTTATGGTGTATGTTCATGGATTGTCTATCCCGACCACTCTGACATCAATTTTGGTGTGCTCTGACTATTAATATATCCAAATGCAAAACACAAACAACCATTAAAGATATTTTGACAGAATTGAAATGTGATTGGCGTTTGCTTTAAGGAGAGCTCATTGTTGTGTAGTTCATCTTATAGAACAAGGGTCTGATTTATTAATACCTTTGGTTGTAATATATGAAATATTGAAAATATGTTTGTTGGGACTATGACAGAGGAGATTGGGGGTTGTCCAGTTGTAGAAGCTTTAAGTTCTGTTTACCAAATAACCTAAATCAAAATATAACATTGAACATATTTGAGTAAATTGTTTCCTTGAAGAGATATATAGTTGAGTACAATTTTAAGATGGTTTATCATGATTTAAATAATAAGCATCAATAAATATTTTTGAAGGGGTGAAAACATGTCCTAGAAATATGTCACAAATATTATATATGCACTCATTTAAGTTTGATTCTTACACTTATTATATTCGACTTTCTTCATGGACATTATTTTCAATTCGTACATTAATAATGTTGTCATAGAAAGTAATATCATCAATTGACACCTATGCTGTTGTCTTCAAGTCGCGTGCAACATACATATATTACTGAGATGGGTTGATGGGTTGATGAAAGCATCAACAAATATTTCAGTAAATTGTCTCCAAATGCATGTCCTTCCTTAGAAAGAACAAAGATGGGTTGATGGTTCCAATTGTAGTAGCTTTAAGTTTGGTTACTGAGAGGTTGTTTCCCAAATAGCCTAAATCAAAATCTTTAGGCAGCCTTCTATAGAAAAAGATTGCATGAACAATTTTTGTGAAGCATTTTTCCATAATGCACTATTATTCAATCTGAATAAAGTTTTCCTAAAGTGATTTTTTAGCTGTCATGATAGTGCAATCCCGATAATTATTAGTGTTATTTAGAAATGCGCTTTTTGTGAGCATGATTAACTGTCTTCGCCTGTGCATGATGCATGATAAACCATTTAAGATTCTGGTTATAATATGTGCAATGTTTCAAAATTGGGTCATTAATCGATTTGCCAATTACATGATTAATGGACAGTAGGCTGATTAATGGACAGTAGGTTGATGGTTTGCCGTTGACTGTTTGGGATTGTGGACGCCGGAGGCCAGAGGTTGCAGGTCATGACAGCGATTTTGCTGGTGCATGAAGGTGTAATCCTGCTGTTAGTAGCGCAGTCCCAGTATGGTACCAGTCGAGCCAAAAAGAAGGTTAGTCCATTTCCTTTCTATTTTCTATTTTGGAGAAAATTGTAGAAATGTCGTATATTATAATTAGTCAGCCATATTTGCGTATAAAAGAATGTTTGTCATATCTCAGTTAAGAAAAGTACTCTATCAATGGTCATAGTTTGCAAATTACTAGCATTAGGATGAATTCAATGGAATTTCGATTTGAGGTATAATTTTCTAAACTAGGCCATTGGTCTGTTGAACCTGCTGAATCTCAGTTATAACCTGCCTACCTTAACTATTAACCAAAGCGGGAAGGTTATGGTGCGAGCTCAGCCTTGACATTTTGGTCTTCTACATTTGTAGGTTTTTGTGCAGCATTTGGATTCATGTCATTTCCACTTCCCTCAAAGGCTGGTAGTGTCACAAGACGGATTATTCTCAGCAACTGATCAACAACCGGTTCCCAATCCAACAGTAGTTCTATATATAGGTATGTCTTCAGTCTTGACTATCTTCTAATAGCCAGCTTGCATGAGCTTCCGGATATTGATTTAGATTTGGAGTTGAATTTGCGGTGAGTCTGTTAGTAGTTTGTTGCCTTTATCAACGGTTTCCTTTGATAGCTATCAAGCATTTTGTACCGTTTTCTGTTATTTTGGCTAAACAAGTAATGGACGGGAAACACAATGCATTTTGGTTATCAACGTCTATTTGAATCGGATCAACAAATTCTTTAGCTATAAAGCTTTCTAGAACGACTCATTTTGGAAGAAATGAATCCTCCCCTGTGGGTGTTCAAGTGACTATCTTTATTTGTCTGGGATATGAAGCTGGAAACCATGACCATTAATTAAAGAGTTTGATTAAATGGACAAACTTTAAGCAGTTGGGCAATTTGGGGGATGTGACAGTAAAGTTTAGCAACCAGTGGCATCCAGCAGGCTCGACTTCGTCTCACAACAACCATAATCCCAGACTAACCAACCTGGTTCGCTCAAAGATGCATCCTAGTTGAATTTGATGGTATATTATCTGTTGGGGCACTCCAAGACTTGGTGGCTTGGTGCCAAGCTTATGTTGATTTGTTCCCTGCTTTTTGTTGGTTTTCCGTAACACCACAGCATCAATAACTTGATGTATTTCTCTCAAAAAAAATAACTTGATGTATTAACTCAAGATGGTGCAGCCCTTTGCTTTTTTATTTCAGTACTGCTAGCTTTGAATAGTGTCTCAAATTGGTTACTAGGCTGTGGTTGCATGGCATTAAACTATTGTGTCTTTGTATTTTAGTATATTTTCATTTGACAATTTATTACGAAGGGTTTCGTTTGAACAATTATTTATTATTATGAACTTTTTTGTTCTTTTTGAGCAATTTGTCTTTAAAATAACTAATTTAGTTCACTCCGTGCATCGCACGGGTTGAGGCCTAGTTAAATATAATTGTATAATAATTATGTTTGGAAAAAAAGAAAAAAAATTGATAAACCTGTATTGGATTGATTTGACCATTCCCAACGGCCATATCAACTCCCCGGCGGTTATTTTTAAGGATTATTGGATGATAATACACTGAACTTTAGGGGTAATGGACAATAATGTACTGAACTTTTTTCTTGGACTCTAATACACTGAACATTGAGGGTATTGGACAATAATACAATCAGACCAATTCAGATGGTGGTTGACGCGGTGATTGTCCTACTTTGAGGTGTCGCTTTTTTTTCTATTTTTTCCAAAAAAAATATATTAGTCATACTGCTTATGTGTACTTTCTTACACGGTAAAAGTTTTTTCTGGAAAAAAATATAAAAACGACACCTCAAAGTAGGATAACCACCGCGTCAACCACCAACTGAATTGGTCTGAGTGCGTTATTGTCCAATACCCTCAAAGTTCAGTGTATTAGAGTCCAAGAAAAAAGTTCAATGCATTATTGTCTAATACCCCTAAAGTTCAGTGTATTATCATCCAATAATCCTATTTTTAATTAAATTTGATGTTCTTTTTGGTTTTTGAAAAAATTAGTTTATAAATATGGGATGGGGTACGATTGTCATTTTATAATTCCACTCTCCTTCATTCATTAAAATTGTGAGTAATTGTAAATTTTATTCATTATAAGTTGAATGTTAGATATCATTATATATAAGTGTATAATTATGTTTGTATTCGTATTTTTGAAAGTACTTGGAATATTCAACTAAAACATGAAGCGAAGTGAACTGAAGTGATTTGTATGTGTAATATATATGTATAATTATGTTTGTATTTGTATTTGTGTAGGTACATGGAATATTCAATCAAAACAAGAATATATATATATATATATATATATATATATATATATAAATATGGGAATTGATATAATAAGAAGGGGACTTTTGTGAGAAGAGAAGCATGAGAGATCTCAGCCCTTGATTAAAAGATCTATGGTGGGGGTAAATAATTGATTAATCTTTATTTTAAATACCTAATGGTAAAAGATGATTGGTTGAATTTTAATAATATGTATTTTTTTTGTTCGCACGTGTGAGGAACTTGAAGGGCTATGGTTGTGTTCTGTTGTGTTGCACGCCAATTACCCATGTTTAGTTTTCCCAAGCAAGCATATTCATTGTGGAGATTTTTCAAGAACACAGTAGAGAGAGAGAAGAGGGACGCCGTTACTGAGAGCAAGAGGATTCCTGGTGAAGGTGTGAAAGAAATTTCGGGGTGAATTGTTAGAGCACAACGTTCGAAATTCCGGCAGAGATTGAACGTCCGGCGGTGGTTTCGCGGCGAGCCTTTTTTGAAGTGAACTCGAGGCACGACGTTTGGTAAGTATTTCCAGAAATTAGGGTTTGTGTTTGGGGTTTTTTTTTTTTTTTTGGAAATTTGGATATCCGGTGAGTTTTTGATGTTAGCATAACAATTGATGGGTGGTTTTTGTCAGAGTAATGAGAGAATTTTAGTACTGGGCATGGCGTCGAAGGGTGTGAAGTGAAACCCAGGTATGGCGGTGAACCGGTAAAGGGTGTTTTAATTTCCTGATTTTTAGGGTTTATGTTCCGGGTTTTTTTTTTTTTTTTTTTTGAAATTGGGGTTATCCAGTGTGTTTTTTATGTTCATTCTAACAATTGAGGGTGTTTTTTATCAGAGTAAGAAGGGAATTGTACAATTGGTCATAGCGTCGGAAGGTGTGACCGAACCAGTGGGTGAAGAAAGGAAGGGGGAGTTGTAAGTCCTTGTATATATGGCGTTTGTTGTTCATTTGAGCGTTCTGATGTTCATATTATACAGTGTTGATGTTTAGTGTTGAATGTTCTTCGGGTTTGTTGTTCATCGTATCAATTCATTGTATGTGTATGTCCACTTTTGACTTGATGTTAGTTGGTGTTCATAACAGAACAAATCATTCGATAATTGACTTAATGTTCATTTTAGTTTACCTTAATGTTTTTTTTGGGTGCACCCTGATGCTCATTTCAATTTTAGTTTTTCTTGATGTTCTTTTTGGGTGCACCCCGATCCCAGAAGTACTTGTTGTTCATGTCATTTTTATTTTGTTATTCATTATAATTGTGATTTGATGTTCATCTCAGAATGCTTCATGTTCATCCCATAGCTACTTGGTGTTCATCGTTATTTACAATCACGACACACTCACTATGTGGGTGGTGATCATCACCCAAATGCTTGATGCTTATTTTCGCAATTAATTTTTATTTTGTTATCCATTGTAATTGTGATTTGATGTTCATCTCATAATGTTTGATGTTCATGACAGAATACTTGATGTTCATGACATTTTTATTTCATGTTTTGTTTCTTTTCGTTTGTAGATGTTCATGGCAGAATACTTGATGTTCATCATCGATGTTTTGTTATCCCAGAGTGCTTGATGTTCATCTAAGAATGCTTGATGTTCATCCCAGAACAACTTATTGCTCATGTCATTTTTATTTTGTCATTCATTGTAATTGTGATTTGATGTTCATAACAGAGTGTTTGATGTTCATCCCAGAACTAGTGGGTGTTCATCGTGATTGATGATCACAACACACTCACTACGTGGGTGGAGAGCATTTTATAAGTGTATGGACATTGTCAATGGGGATGAAGCAAAGTTAGGCTTGATTATTGAACAGACAAACGTCCTTATTTCAAAACTCGAGCTATTAAGCGTTGGAGAACTGTCGAGCAGTGTGTCTTCGGACTTTGAAACGTACTTTGGAATTTCTGTTCCTATAGAGGTAACCATTCATCCACCCCCAGCTTTGGTCACAAAGTGAAGAGGCAGGAGGACGAAGACACCAGTGGAAGTTGCTACCGAGAAGAAAGCAAGTGCAAGAAGATGCAAGTGTTACGACCAAATAGCAACACACGACAGCAGGAATTATCCACAACGTTATGGATGAACTAATCAAGTTGTTTTGAACATTAATGGACTATGCTTTTGGATTCATGATTGAACCATTGGAGTTTGTGTTTGTTTTTTTTTCAAACATAAAAACATTCATTTTGCTTTAGGTTTGAGTTGATGAATTTTGGTTAGATTTGGTTGGAGTGCTTTCCATGAATGAACATGCGAAGCTGATTTTCAATATATATAAATACTCATCGGAACAAAATAACTTGATGTTCGGCTGCTGTTCATATTAATTACATGTGATGTTCATTTCGGGTACCCTTGAAGATCATTTACATATAAATGATGGTCATTTCATTACCAAACTCATTCCCAATTGATGAGCATAAAATGCCTACCTGATGTGTTTTTCAATACTTATATATATTCATTTTGGTATGGGTTGATGTATTTTCATCTCAATATGATATCCAGTTTCGTTACCAGTTGATGTTCATTTCACTATAACTTGATGTTCATTTCATGATCGGTCGATGTCTTTCTGCATATTACATATATGTTCCACGCAGTGTGATGTTCAATTTAATTATAACTTGATGTTCATTTCACAATACCTTGATATTCACTCCAATATAACATAATGTCTATTTCATGTCAACAGTTGATGTTCATTCCAATATAACTTGATGTTCATTTCATCAAGTTTATGCAATGAGCATCAATTAAAGGTGGAATGAAAATCAAAGGGATACAAAACTGAATATGATTTTCATTCCAATATAACATGATATTCATTTCATCAAATTTATGTATTTTCATCTCAATATGATGTCCACTTTTCACTGCCATTTGATGTTCATTCTAGTATAATTTGATGTTCATTTTCCAATATCTTGATGTTCATACACCAACCACTTGATGTTCATTTCATGCCCACCTGATATAAATATAATTTCATATTTATTTCATTATATACAACTTGATGTTAATTTTGCTATAACTTGATGTTCATTTCATAGTAACTCAAAGGGGATACAAAACTAAATATGATGTTCATTCCAATATAACATGTTGTCCATTTCATGTCAACAGTTGATGCTCATTCCAATATAACTTGATGTTCATTTCATCAAGTTTATGCAATAGGCATCAATTGAGGGTGGAATGAAAATCAAAGGGATACTAAACTGAATATGATGTTCATTCCAATATAACTTGATATTCATTTCATCAAGTTTATGTATGTTCATCTCAATATGATGTCCACTTTTCATTATCATTTGATGTTCATTCCAATACAACTTGATGTTCATTTCCCAATAACTTGATGTTCATACACTCAACACTTGATGTTCATTTCATGCCCACCTGTTGTAAATATAATTTCATGATTATTTCATTATAACTTGATGTTCTTTTCACAATATCTAAATGACCATACAACTAACACTTGATGTTCATTTAAGCGACACACCGCAACTGGACGTATCTTGAGACTCAAACTCTATTCTTCTAGCCCTGAGCTTTGTCTTTGTAGACGTTGCATTTGGTACAGCAGGGGAAGATGCCTCAGTACGTGGGGGGAGGGGAGACCATTAGCGATTTATACGTCAGCTGTGGCGTTTCAAATGAGGACGCGAGCGATGTTGTCGTCCGTCATATTTAGCACACACCTAAATTGGAAAATATTAGTTGATGAAATGAGCATCGACTCAACTATCGCAATGTTAAAATGAAATGAACATCACGTTGGAACATAATGAACATCATGGGTATACTGGACGAACATCGAATCACACACACATAAGGAACACCGTCATGAAATGAACATTAAATTGTTATCAAATGATCTTTTAATATATAGATGATCAGTTTGTGGAAATGAACTTTTGTGTACATGAAAATGAGCATCAAGTTGTACCTAAATGAACATAAAATATTTTAGCTATGAGCATCAACTATTCTGCTATGAACATCACATGTATTCCTGATAATGAACATCTATAAACATGAAAATCAAGCACTCTGGGATAACAAAACATCGATGATGAACATCAAGTATTCTGTCATGAACATCTTCAAACGAAAAGAAACAAAACATGAAATAAAAATGCTATAAACATCAAGTATTCTGTCATGAACATCAGACATTATGAGATGAACATCAAATCACAATTACAATGGATAACAAAATAAAAATTAATTGCAAAAATGAACAGCAAGCATTTCGGTGATGATCACCACCCACATAGTGAGTGTGTTGTGATTATAAATCACAATGAACACCAAGTAGTTGTGGGATGAACATCAAACATTCTGAGATGAACATCAAATCACAATTATAATAAATAACAAAATAAAAATGACATGAACAAGTATTTCTAGGATCAAGGTGCACCCAAAAAGAACATCAAGATAAACTAAAATTGAAATGAGCATCTGGGTGCACCCAAAAAGAATATCAAAGTAAACTAAAATGAACATTAAGTCAATAATCGAATGATTTGTTCTGTTATGAACACCAATTAACATCAAGTCAAAAATGGACATCCACATACAATGAACTGATACGATGAACAACAAACCCGAATGAACATTCAACACTAAACATCAACGCTGTACAATATGAACATCAGAACGCTGAAATGAACAATAAATGCCATATATACAAGGACTTACATCTCCCCCTTCCTTTCTTCACCCTCTGGTTCGGTCACACCTTCCGACGCCATGACCAATTGTACAATTCCCTTCTTACTCTGATAAAAAAACACCCTCAATTGTTAGAATGAACATGAAAAACACACCGTATATCCCCAATTACAAAAAAAGAAAAAAACCTGGAACACAAACCCTAAAAATCTGGAAAACACCCTTTATCGGTTCACCAGCATACTCGGGTTTCACTTCACACCCTTCGACGCCATGCCCAGTACTAAAATTATCTCCTTACTTTGACAAAAATAACCCATCAATTGTTATGCTAACATCAAAAACTCACCGGGTATCCCAATTTCTAAAAAGAAAAACCCCGAACACAAACCCTAATTTCTAGAAATACTTACCAAACGTCGAGCCTCGAGTTCACTTCAAAAATGGCTCGCCGGGAAACTGCCGCCAGACGTTCGATCTCCGCCGGAATTTCGAACGATGTGCTCTAACAATTCACCCCGAAATTTCTTTCACACCTTCTCTAGGAATCCTCTTGCTCTCAGTAATGGCGTCCCTCTTCTCTCTCTACTGTGTTCTTGAAAAATCTCCACAATGAATATGCTTGCTTGGGAAAACTGAACATGCGTAATTGGCGTGCAACACAGCAGAACACAACAATGACCCTTCAAGTTCCTCACACGTGAGAACAAAAAAAAATGCATATTATTAAAATTCAGCCAATCATCTTTGACCATTAGGTATTTAAAATAAAGATTAATCAATTGTTTACCCACACCATAGATCTTTTAATCAAGGGCTGAGATCTCTCATGTTTCTCTTCTCACAAAAGTCCCCTTCTCATTGGATCAATTCCATATATATATATATATATATATATATATATATATATATATATAGGGTTTTTTTGCATTTGGGACCCCGAACTTTAGGGGTATTTATATTCTGAACCCTTGGTTTTCAACATTAACTTTTTAGACCCTAAAGTTTGTAGGTTGAATAAAAAAGGACCTTCAAGTTTGTGGGTTGAAGAAAAAGGCCCCTGTCTCATTCTTTATTTTCCTCCCATGCTTGAATTTATCTTACGGTTGACGTAAAACTTCAGGATTATGGTTAAAAACTAATATTGAAGATATAATACACCTCTCTAATTCATGTCGGGGCTACTTAGACCCCTGAGTACATGGTTTTAAGTAACTCCAACATGAATAAAAGAGGTTTATTATAACTTTAATATTGGTTTTAACCTTAGTCTTGAAGTTTGATGCCAATCGGGAGAGAAATTCAAACATGGAAAGAAAAAGAAAAACGGGAAACAGACTTTTTTTCACCTCACAAACTTTAGGAATCTGTTTTTTCAGCCTAGAAACTTTAGGGTCAAAAACGTTAAAGTTGAAAACCAAGGGTTCAAAATATAAATACCCCTAAAATTTGGGGTCCAAAATGCAAAAAACTCTATATATATATATATATATATATATATATATATATATATATATATATATATATATGACAATTGGATTCTAATAATCCCTACTTTCACCAATTGGACAATGGTGGACCGTACTTTCACTTTGTATTCTGGTTGTCCAAAAAAAAAATAAAATTGAATTGTAGTGGTACCAAATTCACCGACACATTCTTCGTATTTTTTTCATTCCTACACTATATTGTTTTTTATTTTTTCGTTCCTGCCCTTAGAAAGTTAATGAATTGTAGTTTCTAAAACATTTTTTAAGTTTTTTTTTGAGACTCCGAATAATGATTATGATTTTTTAAAAATAATAAAAGTGAAAAAATTGTAAAAAATAGTAAAAAAATGAAAAAAATTGGGAGAAACGCTGTAAATTCATTAAAAATCATTGTAAAGTGTTATACTAAATTTTGAATCAAATGCAACACAAAATCTATGATTCCCTTGAAAATATCCCACTACAATCCAATTTTATTTTTTTTTGGACCACCAGAATACAAAGTGAAAGTACGGTCCACTATTGTCCAATTGGTGAAAGTATGGATTATTAGAATCCAAATATTATATATATATATATACCAAGAAGAAGGATTTTGTGAGAAGAAAAGCATAGCAAATCATAATGAGAAGAAGGATTTTGTGAGAATAAAAACATAGCAAATCATAATCATTTGTTCCAAGATCAAGGGTGGGTATTAATCTTGCTTTTTTCTTTTTTTTGGTTGAAAAAATGTGAATACTAAATGTTGCAAGATTTTTCTTTTTTTTTTTTGTTGGCTGGGAAAAAAGATAGCAATTAATACAGTGTTATTTCCAATGATATGTTAATTAATTCACAGCTTTAGAGAACCCATAATGAACATCAACTATACCATAAACGAACGTCAACTATACTATAAATGAACACCACCTATACTTATAATGAAAATCAACTATACCATAAACGAATGTCAACTATACCATAAATGAACACAACCTATACCCAGAATGAACATCAACTATATCCTAAACGAACATAAACTATACCATAAATGAACATCAACATGTCATGAGATGAACAATAATTTTGTGTTCGTCCTCACCTTTACCAAACCCATTTATGGTATAGTTGATGTTCATTCTGGGTATAGTTGATGTTCATTCTGGGTATAAGTGGTGTTCATTTATGGTATAGTTGACGTTCATTTATTGTATAGTTGATGTTCATTCTGGGTATATCTGGTGTCGATTTATGGTATAGTTGATATTCATTCTAGGTTCTCTAGAGCTACGAATTAATTAGCATGTCATTGAAAATCACACTGTATTAATTGCTGTCTTTTTCCCAGCCAACAAAAAAAAAGGGAAAATCCAAATGGTAGGCATCAACTTTTGGGTATTCCAAATGGTAGACACCCTTTTTACCTTTTCCAAATGGTAGGCTTAAAAAACAAAAAAAAAAATCCAATCTGTAGGCTTTCTATGAAACTGCGGTTATCTATCGTTAAACAAAAAAGAAAAAAGAAAAAAAAATAAAAATTGAGTTTTGAATTTTCTTTGCCCAGCACAACGAGTCTTCCTCTTCAACGCTTTGCCATCTTCTTGTTTCTGGAAATGATTAAGCATATCACAACTAGTAGTTTCTGGAAATGATCAAGCTAAAAACAATTTGCCATCTTCTTGTTTTGTATGTTATGGGGTCCTCCAACTGTAGACACCGGATTTTGTACCGGTATTAATTTTAGTTATCTGTAAAAATAAGCTAGCCGAGTAATCTAGTAGCATGCAGATCCATCACTTTTCTAATCCGGAAGCGAGCAAAACGGCCCAACAGAAATCCAGCCTAAACCCGTCTGGGTTGGGCCAATGTCATTTCCTCCTTCAGCCCAAACCCGTCTGGGTTTGGCCAATTTTCATTCCATTTTTTAGCCTAAACCCGGCTGATTTATCGAGTCCGCGGCTACAAACTACAACCCTAAACGTACCCCTAATCTCCTCATTCCACTATAAATTAAACTTATTCCCCCTCCATTAGGACGACATGAGATTATGCTAGAGTATTGACACTAGTATATTCTCTCTACCTCTTCTCTCCCTTTGCATGCTACTTCATTAAAGGTTAGAATAATTATCACATTGATGTAAACCATGTAATGTAACCTATCGAATTCACGTATCATTTGTATTTTCAATTCAATATTTTGCATGACATTAATGTTAAACTTGTGAAATTTATATCTAATTCCTCCCTTTTAACTTTTTCTGCTTTGATTTAATTCTAGTAGAGTCTATTCGGTTGAATAGGCGGATTTGACAGTTTTAATTGTCAGATTCGTAACCTTACCCCCGAATCCGTCTTTGGATTCGTAGACCGGAGTTCGTATTAAAATGGTTTGTTGTTTTTTCCTAAAAATTCAACTGGCGACTCTATATTCATATTTCGGTATGTTCTTTTCCATTTCTGTGGTGCGCTCTTATCCTTTCGAGGAAAATGATAGAATGAAATGAGGATATGAAGGTATGAACTCGGACGGGTTCTGAAACCCCTTCCTCATTCCTTTTTTTTTACTGTTTCTCTGGTCTAATTTGTGGATAGCGCAAGAGATAAACCGGTTTGGTTCAATCCATGAACCGAGGCGGGTTTACTACATTCTTTTCATTCTTTTGCTTCGCTATTTCTTCTGTCCAATCTGTGGATAGCACCAGTGATAACCCGGCTCGGTTCAGTTCATGAACCCAGACGGGTTTATCACCTTCTGTTCAATCTTTCCTTTAGTGTATTTGTTCTTGGGTCTGACAGTAGCGAAACCCGGTTTGGTTCAAATAATGAACCCAGACGGGTTTTCTCATTTTCCCTTTCCTTTTATATCTCTTTCTTTCTTTTTCTTAAAAAAGGGTGAATCTCGGGATTATGACGCATAAATCAAATTAATCTATCAGCAAAAATATTCTTAAAAGTTCAACCTTATTTAAGGTTAAGCCATCCTAGTCGGCTCACAATCATTTTTTTTTAAGTAGCGCCGCGAAAAAGGTCTTCAATTTTTCGGGGTCTACAGATTGGCGACTACACTGGGGACTTAAACTTAAAAAGAGGGTAAAACTTGAAAGAATTAAATTTTAGTTTTTTTTTTTTTTAAAAAAGGAGGAATTAATTTATTTCACATTTTTATCATTCTTAGGCATACTACATACCAGGCTACTCTTGGGCCTTTATGGCTGGGGAGCACAAAAGCGTTGGTTTAGGTTTTAAAACTAGGAATCAATCCCGAGAGCGGGAGGTCACTACTTGTGGGATGCACTTACATCGCCAAGCATTTACTCTCTCCTCTCACCCGTGTTACACTCCAAAGGTTTCCTTGAAACCCAAAGAGCAACACGCCACACATTTTTCCTATGAACTCCATATAGGGAAAATGCACCGGGGCAAGAACATGTGGTACCCTATTCATTTCCCTAAACCTAGAAAAACCCCGAATCTAAAGCCATGGTTAGGCTCATTACGCATCTGTATGTCATATAAATTAATCCTGTAAAAGTTGAGTCCAAGTGTCTAGCCCGAACATGAGTGGAACTGTAGACCCCGAAAAAAATCCGAAGGACCTCTTCGCGGCGCTACTTAAAAGAGAGGATGTTCTCTCTTTAAATTGGGAGCCGACTAGGATTGCTTATCCTTAATTAAGGTTGAACTTTTAAGGATGCTTTTAATTAACAAATTGATTTAACCCCGAAACTCGATTTTATTAAAGAAAAGATAAAAAAAGAAAAAAGAAAACAAAAAGGAAAATAAAAAAAAGAGGAAACTCGACGGGGAACCCGTCTGAGTTCCATGAAGACAAAACGAAAAAAAAAGAAAGAAAACAGAACCCAGACGGGTTCCTGAAGAAGCAAAAGAGAAGGAAAGGGGCTAGGAACCCGTCTGGGTTGCTGCCTCTGGCCCGGAGTAAATACAAGACGGGGAAACCCGTCTGGGTTCTCTGTCACGAGAAGGAGAAAAAAAATGAAAAAAGTTTTCGGGGAAAAATAAATTGAAGGGAAAACAGGGCTAGGAACCCGTCTGGGTTCCTGCCTATGGCTCGGGGTGAAAACAAGAGAACCCGTCTGAGTTCCTTGTCAAGGGTTTAAAAAGGATTTTCGGGAAAAAAGTTAGAGTCGCCAGTTGAATTTAAGGATAAAACAACAAACCAATGAAAAATTAAGACTCCGGCCTACGAACCCAAAGACGAATTCGGGGGTAAGGTTACGGATTTGACAATAAAAATCATCAAACCCGCCTATTCAAACGAATAGACTCTACTAGAATTAAATTAAAGTGACAGATTTGAAAAGGGGGAGGAATTGAATAAATTTCATAGATTTATCATTAATGTCATGCAAGAAACGAAAAACAAAGAAAGTACAAAGAAAGCTAATAAGATTACGTTGCAATAATAAAAAAAAGCTACGCTAACCTTAAAATAAAGCACGCAATGGAGGGAGAAGAGAAGAGGAATATACTAGTGTCAATACTCCCAATATATTCCGGTGTGTCCTTTGTGGGTGATGAATGGTGGGTATTTATAGGGGGGAAATTAGGTTTAGGTTTAGGTTTAGGGTTTGGAGGCTAGGTTAAGCCGCGGCGCCGTGAGAATCAACAGAAAACCCAGACGGGTTTCTGGAAGGAAAACGGGCCTTGGGCCCAGGAACCCAGACGGGTTCCTGTGGTGTTGGAGCTGAGCTCCGGCCCCACTGAACCCAGACGGGTTCCTGTGGTGTTGGAGCTGAGCTCCGGCCCACTGAACCCAGACGGGTTCCTGTGGTGTTGGAGCTGAGCTCCGGTCCACTGAACCCAGGTTCCCGGCATTTGGGCTTTGTATATTTTTTTGGAGTTTTCGGTGGAAAGAGGCTTGCGTGCCATTTATCGGTTAGCCTATTTTCTAAGACTGACACTAAAAATACTGATACAAAATTCAGCGTCTACAGATAGCCTCCACTTTGATCGAGTTTGAGTAAAACGATGATCAAAGTAGTCTTGATGATCTTGGATATGAATCAGAAGTCTGTTCTGAAGCTGGTTGACGTTTGGAAGCTGAGTCCTGCGTCGATGTCGATATGATGTGTTCACCGCATTGTGAAGGCCCGATGATGGCCTTTGTCGCATTGTGAAGGCTCGACAATGGCCCTTGTCGCATTGTGAAGGCCCGACAATGGCCCTCGTCGCATTGTGAAGGCCCGACGATGGCCGCTGTATGCGCCGATGTAGATGTGATTTTCATCGCATTGTGAAGGCCCGATGATGGCCCTTGTCGCATTGTGAAGGCCCGACAATGGCCTCGCCGCATTGTGAAGGCCCGACGATGGCCTGGCCATTGAAGCTGGGTCCTGCGCCGATGTAGATGTGATGTTCATCGCATTGTGAAGGCCCGATGATGGCCCTTGTCGCATTGTGAAGGCCCGACAATGGCCCTCGTCGCATTGTGAAGGCCCGACGATGGCCGCTGTTGACGCTTGGAAGCTGGGTCCTGCGCCGATGTAGATGTGATGTTCATCGCATTGTGAAGGCCCGATGATGGCCCTTGTCGCATTGTGAAGGCCCGACAATGGCCCTCGTCGCATTGTGAAGGCCCGACGATGGCCGCTGTTGACGCTTGGAAGCTGGGTCCTGCGCCGATGTAGATGTGATGTTCATCGCATTGTGAAGGCCCGATGATGGCCCTTGTCGCATTGTGAAGGCCCGACAATGGCCCTCGTCGCATTGTGAAGGCCCGACGATGGCCGCTGTTGACGCTTGGAAGCTGAGTCCTGCGCCGATGTAGATGTGATGTTCATCGCATTGTGAAGGCCCGATGATGGCCCTTGTCGCATTGTGAAGGCCCGACAATGGCCCTCGTCGCATTGTGAAGGCCCGACGATGGCCGCCATCGCATTGTGAAGGCCCGATGATGGCCGCCATCGCATTGTGAAGGCCCGATGATGGCCGCCATCGCATTGTGAAGGCCCGATGATGGCCGCTATCGCATTGTGAAGGCCCGATGCTGGCCCTCGTCGCATTGTGAAGGCCCGACGATGGCCGTCGTCGCATTGTGAAGGCCCGACGATGGCCGCCATCGCATTGTGAAGGCCCGATGATGGCCGTTGTTGATGAAGTGTCGCGTACTAGCCCGGCGACGGCTGATGGTGTCATGTATTGTTAGGGCCCGATGACGGCGGGAAATGTCGGCGTACTAGCGGCGGTGATGGTGTCATGTATTGTTAGGGCGACGGCGGCGTGGTGGTGAAGTGACGGCGTACTAGCCCGGGGTCGGCTGATGGTGAATGTCGCGTATTAGCCCGGCGACGGCTGATGTGATGTGTCGCGTATTAGCCCGGCGACGGCTGATGTGATGTGTCGCGTATTAGCCCGGCGACGGCTGATGAAGTGTCGCGTATTAGCCCGACGACGGCTGATGAAGTATCGCGTATTAGCCCGGCGACGGCTGAGGATGAGTGTCGCGTATTAGCCCGGCGACGGCTGATGGTGAATGTCGCGTATTAGCCCGGCGACGGCTGATGTGATATGTCGCGTATTAGCCCGGCGACGGCTGATGTGATGTGTCGCGTATTAGCCCGGCGACGGCTGATGTGATGTGTCGCGTATTAGCCCGGCGACGGCTGATGGTGAAGTATCGCGTATTAGCCCGGCGACGGCTGATGTCATGTATTGTTAGGGCCCGATGACGCCACAGATTTCGTCGTTGTTCTTCAAGAAATAAAGAGAAGGCATCGCTTTATTTGAAATTCAAAATGAGTCGAGAATTTACAGCCGGTTTGCGTCTCAAACGGGCTCGAGTTGAGCATAATCGCATGAGCATAAGCTTGTATTGGGCTCAGCGGCCTCGATTGCTTATTTTCGACCCAAAGAAACCGTCTGGTTTGGTCAGTGTTGACTCTTCTCGCTTTTTCGAGTCGGGTGAGGTGAAAAGGCCCGCCGGATGGAATAAAGAAGGCCCACACTGCCTTTCATCCCGCTTTTAGGCCGATTCGATCCCTTTGCTTGGTCGCATAGCCAGTTTAGCGATTCTTGCTAAACTGGGAGTCAATTGATAGTTGTCGTAGTGACTTGCCCCTTCTTGAATTTTTCCATGGTGGACTTTGTGGACCTAGGCAGACTGTTCCAGCCGATTTGTCCCCTTGCTTGGGCTGCATAGCCCCGCTTTAGTGGCGCTTTAATTTAACTCTTGCTAACCGAGTCAATTGATGGTTCTTTGTAGTGATTTGCTTCCTTTTTGGATTCAAATTTCCGGCTTAATGGAAACTTGATTGAATTTTTCTAAGCGGCGTCACTCGAAAATGCGGCGGTGCGAAGTCGCACCTATCGGCTCGGGTAGCGTCTGAGATGGTAGACTCCTCTTACTACCAGTGGGACACTTACTTCGGATCTGGTGGAAGCGGGGTCCATAGAGCTGATAACGCTAGTGGCGGTGGCGACACAGAGGTCTGGCGTGATGACGACTGAGAACGATGCGTCTGCAGGATTCTTATGCTATGCTATACACGACTCTTTGCTATGTACTTAGGACAATGCTATGCAATGATGTACTAAATGCATTTTTCTATACTTATGTACTAATGCATCTCATTGATGCAATGCTCATGTAATGATGGTGTTATGCAATGCGATTATGACTTTCTATATCTCGAAAACAATCGGGATAAAGGATTTTCGATCAACACAAAGTCGAACTAAAAAGCAAGCACAAAGATTAATCTGGACAAGATCAAAACTCAGTTCGAAAGAGATAGGAAGAAGTTTTCGAATCTTAAGGGAGAGAACAAGTAACTCAGACGCATAAGTCCACCAACAGTTCGAAGAACAATGCAAATATGCGCGGTTGGTTATGGACGTAAGCTAGCCAGAAAGAGCGAACCTCACACAGGAAGGAATGAACACTCAAACACTCAATTTTGAATATGTATGTGAGTTTCTCTCATGCTCAAACCAATAGAAGCAAACTACCATAAGCTTGGTAAGAACCTCTCTCTCCACTACTGGTATGCAATGCACAAGTGACAATCAAAAGGACTTTTTCGGGTTGTAACGGGGCTTAGGCTAGGGTAAGGAGCGGTAAAATTTGGGAATGAGGAGTTAAAAGCCATGCTTGGATTGATTTTCAATGAAATCCTCTAAACTCTCCTTCTCACTTAATGTATGCAAAGCGTTTCACCTTCCATCCTAAAACATCTCAACCGAATACAACCGAGTCAAAGTTTTCTGGACTTTAAGTTGAACCTCCCTAACCGCCCTTTTATTTTTTTTTGAATTTTTTTTTTTGATTTTTTTTTTGGGTGATCGGGGAGAAGAAATCTCTATTATAACTTTGACTTTGAACAGCATAACCAAATTTACTCAAGATATGGGACTTTCAGATTCTCCCAGACTTCACATTTTGCTCACACCAAACCAATTGTTCCTTCCAAAAAATGACAGACTCTCTTCCAACCAAGCAAGGCTCAAGGGGTACTGGATATCATAGGCTAAGGCTTGTATTGTCAGGGTTCAATCATGAAAAAAAAAGGGTGAACAAAGGCTAGGCGGGGCAAAAAGAACGGTAAATACAATGCAGGGAAGGCTATTTGGCTACGTAGCTTAAGAAAATTGAATGCCTTAATCACTTTGTCACAGCGTGCTATGCAAACATGTAGTCTCAAGCAAGATGCAAAACAAGTTCTAGAGATGCAACTAATGGGTGAGTCGCTCAAGGGATTATGGAATTGATGAAAGTAATCAATTCAAGTTTTAGGCAATGTGGACTCACGGGACGGGCTCAATCAACTAAGCTTAGCCCAAAGATTTGCGGCACGCACATTTATACCTTCTAAGATAGTCAAAGCAGCCAGATACGTCTTCTATAACTTGTCTCAAAATCAACAGGCTTGAAGAAAAGGTTTTTGAAAACTTTTGAGATCTCATCTAGATTTTCCTAAGTGAAGCAAGTTAAGTAGGAAAAGGTCAATTTTAGAAAAGGTCATGGACTCTTTTTTTTTAATTTTTTTTAACCTTATGACTAAAACTGATATGATGCTCATGCAATGCAATATGCGACCTACATGATGGGAGACATGGAACTTATGCAATGCAATATGTGACCTACATGATGGGAGACGTGGAACTTATGTAATGCAATATGCGACCTACATGGTGGGATCATTCCCACTTCCCCAAACAAAAAAAGATGATTAAGTAAATTCGAACTACAGTTTCAGGGCTAGCGAAGACGCATAATTAGCTCGTGGACCCGCATCGCAACCATAATCGGGCCCAATGGAAAACTGCTCGAGTTGAGGGCCCGAAAGGAGTTTTAGCCTACAGCAGATGGGCCGAGGAAGGGAGTACAATGGCCCACGAACCCGTCTGGGTTCCTGGCTTGGAAATTGTGACAGAAGGGCCCAAAACCCGTTTGGCGGTGGTGTTAGGTCGGTGGAACCCGTCTGGGTTTCTCGACACTCTCAAACTGTCGTCGCTCTTTCTTCATCCATATTCCACATTAAACTCATCTGGGTTAAAGCCAAGTGTCTAGAGAGAGGCATTCTAGTTTCTTGGCCTAACCAGTCGATTGTTCTTTTAAGGGTTCATTGTTAGCAGCTTCAATTTAAACACACAAGTCCTTTAAAGTCTCAAAATCTTTGATGGATTGGAAACCAAAATGCCGAGTGATGCGGGGATGGATTCCTTGTCTGAAAGTGCTTAGTTGCATTCTAAAGGGGACAGACTCGTCGATTTCAGATAACATGGAGTGCCATCGCTCGTAATAAGAGAGGAACGATTCATCCTCCTTTTGTTTCAGGGAAGTTAAATCATCCATGTGACCTCCTTTTCTTTGCAGCGAAATGGCTTATGAAGGCTCTGAATAACTCATCTGCGTTGGTCTTAACTTCAGGGTAGATTTTGGTACCATACCTTGGCCTTACCTTCTAGAGTGGAAGGGAAGACTGTGGTGTAGAGACCTTCATCTACCTTATGGAGGGGAGCCAGCCTCAGGAATTCCTCCAAGTGATGCGATGGATTTTCAGAGGGTCTGAATTTCATGTTTGGCACCTCAACCTTGCCCCTTATTCTCGATACACAATGTTTGGGGATGGCAAAATCCATACAGGGGTCGGTGAAGGTCGGATCAGTTTTCATCATCCTTCTAGTGAGCATGTCAACCTTCTCCTCAAGTTTCTTGACGTAAGGGTCCTCCGAAGTTCTGGAGTTATTCAGTATAGATTTGGACCTGACCTCACCAAATGACTTAGGTTTTGGGCCTCCGTTTTTGGACTTGGGGTGACATTCTCCAACCCCATCATCTGCCTCGGCCTCAGATTTGGTGTCATAATAGTTTTCTTCTTCCTCAAGTCCGATGCCGAGCTTTTTGTTGATCTGTTTAATGGCTTCCAGCACGCCATTCATAGTTTGTTGATTTTCATTGAACTTCTTTTCCAGTTTCTCATTGGTTCTGTCCTCCTGATCTGCCATGCAGAAAGCAATTGCTTCCTGTATCCTCTCATATAGCCCATCAGGTAGCTTGTCACCAGAACTCTCCCCAAAAAGGTTGTGATTAGGAGATCCTGACATGGTGGATTCACTGGATTGAGCCGACAGTCTGTAATTGGGATTGCGAATAAGCCTGCCGGTTTGTGGGTCACGGATGCGGGCTCGGAGATGGTCTGTTATCTTGCCTGCATGGAAACTGATTAGTGCTCGAAAGAACTTTTACGCCACCCGCCCGATGCATGCATGACTTAGCGGACCTATATGAACCTAGGACATGGACACGACGCCTATATGCTGACACAAGGGTGACTCACCCACTTTTATGGGAGTGCATGTCCTAACTCTACATGGACCTAGTATGCGGACTGACAATATTAATCGTCTATTGGGTCCTTACTTAGATCGAGTCACGATCGCTTTCGGTTTCGGGCTCAGATTCAAGTAACGGACGCAATAGGGATTAGACTTAGGGAATGTCATAAAGGGCCGAATAGGATCATCAGCAAGCGCATTGGGCTGTCCGTGGGGTGAAGCGGTCAGGCCCGAAGAAGAAAAAGAAGGCCAGACAGGGTTAGGAAACCCGTCTGGGTTCTCTTTTCAAACTGGGCCCAGACCGACAGTCACCAATACAGATGGGCCGGGTTTAGCAGGCCAGAAACCCGTCTGGGTTCCTGGTGTCTAGTCTGCTCTTGCGTGTTCCTATGCGAACTAGAACGACTCCCGACTCATGAAAAAGGTTGAATACTCGGGCCCGAAGACTCTTTATAACCGGACTCTTAAACTCTTTACAAGATGAAACTACATAACATACATAGACTTGAAACTCTTTACGAAATAAAACTATACAACATATAAATGGACATGAAACTCTTTACAAACTAAAATTTTACAGCATATACATGAGCTCTTTACAAAAAATAAAATTCTACAACCTATACAAAAATAAAACTTTACAACTTATACATGGATTCTAAAATAAAATCACATAGCATACAAATGCGGGATTAACCTAACCATGACTCTAGGTTTAGGGTTTTCTAGGTATAGGAGATAAGGTACCGCATGTTCTCGCCCCGGTGCATTCCCCCTACGTACGTAGGAAGCGATGTGTGGGGTGTTGCTCTTCGGGATTTCAGGGAAACCCTTAGAGTGTAACACGGGGAGAGGATGAGTCAAAGGCTTGGGTATGTAAGTGCATCCCACAAGTAGTGACTGACCGCTCTCAGAGGGTAATCCTAGTTTTAGAACCTACCAACGCTTTTGTGCTCCCCAGCCATAAGGCCCAAGAGTAGCCTGGATGCAATATGCCTAAAAAAAAATGATAAAAATATGAAATAAATTAATTCCTCCCTTTTTTACAAAAACACTAAAATTCAACCCTTTCAAGTTTTACCCTCTTTTAAGTTTAAGTCCCCAGTGGAGTCGCCAATCTGTAGACCCCGAAAAAAATCCGAAGGACCTCTTCGCGGCGCTACTTAAAAGAGAGGATGTTCTCTCTTTAAATTGGGAGCCGACTAGGATTGCTTATCCTTAATTAAGGTTGAACTTTTAAGGATGCTTTTAATTAACAAATTGATTTAACCCCGAAACTCGATTTTATTAAAGAAAAGATAAAAAAAGAAAAAAGAAAACAAAAAGGAAAATAAAAAAAAGAGGAAACTCGACGGGGAACCCGTCTGAGTTCCATGAAGACAAAACGAAAAAAAAAGAAACAGAACCTGACGGGTTCTGAAGAAGCAAAGAGAAGGAAAGGGGCTAGGAACCCGTGCAGGTTCTGTCTCTGCCCGAGTAAATACAAGACGGGAAACCTGTCTGGTTCTTCACGAAGGAGAAAAAATGAAAAAAGTTTTGGGAAAAATAAATTGAAGGGAAACAGGCTAGGAACCCGTCGGGTTCCCGCCTATCGCCGAAGTGAAAACAAGAGAACCGTCTCAGTTCCTTGTCACAAGGGTTTAAAAGGATTTTGGAAAAAGTTAGAGTCGCCATTGAATTTAAGGATAAAACAACAAACCAATGAAAAATTAAGACTCGACCTCGAACCCAAAGACGGATTCGGGGGTAAGGTTACGATTTGACAATAAAATCATCAAACCCTATTCAAACAAATAGACTCTACTAGAATTAAATTAAAGTGATTTGAAAAGGGGGAGGAATTGAATAAATTTCATAGATTTATCATTAATGTCATGCAAGAAACGAAAAACAAAGAAAGTACAAAGAAAGCTAATAAGATTACGTTGCAATAATAAAAAAAAGCTACGCTAACCTTAAAATAAAGCACTTGATGGAGGGAGAAGAGAAGAGGAATATACTAGTGTCAATACTCCCAATATATTCCGGTGTGTCCTTTGTGGGTGATGAATGGTGGGTATTTATAGGGGGGAAATTAGGTTTAGGTTTAGGTTTAGGGTTTGGAGGCTAGGTTAAGCCGCGGCGCCGTGGGAATCAACAGAAAATCCAGACGGGTTTCTGGAAGGAAAACGGGCCTTGGGCCCAGGAACCCAGACGGGTTCCTGTGGTGTTGGAGCTGAGCTCCGGCCCATCGAACAGGCGGGTTCTGTGGTGTTGGAGCTCGGCCCCCATGAACCAGACGGGTTCCTGTGGTGTTGGAGCTGAGCTCCGGCATTTGGGCTTTGTATATTTTTTTGGAGTTTTCGGTGGAAAGAGGCTTGCGTGCCATTTATCGGTTAGCCTATTTTCTAAGACTGACACTAAAAATATTGATACAAAATTCAGCGTCTACAGGAACGTCATTCTAGCCCGCGTAGGATCATATGAGAGACGGACGGGCCCAACCCCAGACGGGTTTGATGGGCCTGGCCTAGTTGGACTCACTGCGGAATCCTGTCTATACCCATTTGAAAGGGAGGAATTACAGTTCAAACCCCGACGGGTTTGGGCCTGTTTTTCTTCTCCTTCCACATCGGGTCAAACTGTTCGATACTGCAGTCAGCCCAATCCACTTACTATTGATCCTATTCGGCCCTTTATGACGCTCCTTGAGTCAGATACTCAATGAATATCAGTCCTGTCAGTCATCATGCTAGGTCATATAGAGTTAGGACATGCACTCCCATAAAAGTGGGTGAGTCACCCTTATGTCAGCATGTAGGCGTCATGTCCATGTCCTAAGTCCATATAGGTCCATTAAGTCATACATGCATTGGGCGGGTGGCATAAAGGTTCTTTCGAGCACTAATTAGTTTCCATGCAGGCAGGATAGCGTACCGTCTCCAAGCCCGCATCCGTGACCCGCAAACTGGCAGGCTCATTCACAATCCCAACTACAGACCGCCTGCCCAATCCAGTGAATCCAGTGAATCCACCATGTCAGGATCCCTCGCCAACAACCTTTTCGGGGAGAATTCTGGTGACAAGCAACTTGATGGGCTGTACGAGCGGGTACAGGAAGCGATTGCCATTTGCATGGCAGACCAGGAGGACAAAACCAATGAGAAGCTAGAAAAGAAGTTCAGTGAAAATCAACAGACCATGAATGGCGTGCTGGAAGCCATTAAGCAGATCAACAAAAAGCTGGGCATCGAACTTGAGGAAGAGGAAAACTATTATGGCTCCGAGTCTGAGGCCGAGGCTGATGACGGGGCTGGAGAGGGTCACCCCAAATCCAAAAATGGAGGCCCAAAACTTAAGTCATCTGGTGAAGTCAAGTCCAAACTTGTACCGAATAACTCTAAAACTTCGGAGGACCCCTATGTCAAAAAACTTGAAGAGAAGGTCGATATGCTCACCAGAAGGATGATGAAAGCTGATCCGACCTTTACCGACGCTTGCATGGATTTGGCCATCCCCAAACACCATGTATCGAGAGTAAGGGACAAGGTTGAGGTGCCGAACATAAAATTTAGGCCCTCTGAAAACCCATCTCATCACTTGGAGGAATTCATGAGGCTGGCTCCCCTCCATAAGGTAGATGAAGGTCTCTACACCACAGTCTTCCCTTCCACTCTAGAAGGTAAGGCCAAGGTATGGTACCAAAATCTACCCCCGCAAGTCAAGACCAATGCAGACGAGTTATTCAAGGCCTTCATAAGTCATTTTAGTTGCCTGCAGCAAAAGGAGGTCACGGTAGATGACCTAACTTCCATGAAACAAAGGGAGGACGAGTCATTCCTCTCTTACTACGAGCGATGGCACTCCATGCTATCCGAAATCGATGAGTTTGTCCCCTTTAGGATGCAACTAAGCACTTTCAAGCAAAGTATTCATCCCCGCATCACACGACATTTTGGCTTCCAATCCATCAAGGACTTTGAAACTTTGAAAGACTTGTGTGTGCAAATTGAAGCTGTTAACAATGAAAAAAGCACACAACATTCTGGTTGGAAAGGATCTAGCTCCAACAGGAGGGCCACTAGCGCGCCTAGCCCCCCTCAGAAAACTGTTGAGACTAATTCCATCCAACGAAGGCCATATACCCCGAAGTATGACTCTTACCACCCGCTGGACATGTCTTACGCCAAGGCGTTGGAAAGGCTTGTGAAAAAGGGCATCATCCAATTGCCCTTGCCGACATCTGAACCTGATGTTAAGCCCCAAAGTGGGATGGAAACAAATACTGCAATTTCCATCGTTGTCGAGGTCACGACACCGAAGTATGCTGGTCTTTGAAAAATAAGATCGAAGGGCTAATCCGGGACGGTGTTATTCCTCCACCAAACCCGCCTCGAAGGCCCTACAACAAGGAGAACCCGTTGCCTAATCACACCAATGCCATCTTTTTGGAGAAGAATCGTTTTGATCCTTCCACTCTCATCACTGAAGTGGGTCAACCTATCCCAGTTATTCCTCCGCTTATGAAGGAACTCATCATCAACGGCATTTGGGACAGCGATAATGAAGAAGAAGGTGAAGAGTCCACTGACTATGAAATCGATAGACATCCGTTGTACAATTCTTCTGACGAGGGAGAAGATGTGGAAGACGTAACAACTCCTCAAGCTGCAGTCCTTACTCGGTCCGGCCACTACTATAACAAGAATGCTACCTTGTCAGCAGCGACCCCTAATCCCAAAGCGACGGGAACCCCGACACCTCCACCAGAAGATCCTTTCCTCACACAGCTGAAGAAAACCAAGGCCGAAGTCACGATTTGGCAACTTTTGTGTGCCTCGCAAGAACATAGGAAAATACTACTAGATGCCTTCAATAAGCTTATGGTCCCTACCTCAGCATCACCAGAGGATCTCATCTCTCACATCACCTCCGGGAAGCCTACCATCACCTTCGAGGATGAAGACTTACCTGAGGAAGGAGGGTCTCACAACAAAGCTCTTTACCTCACCGCCATGTGCTCTACTCAAACCATACCACTTGTTCTCGTGGATAATGGTTCGGCCGTCAATGTCTGTCCATGGAGAACCGCACAAAAGTTGGGAGTTCAAAAACATCATTTGACACAAAATACTGTTCAGCTACGCGCATACGATAACTCCCCTCGCAAATCGCTAGGATCGGTTGTGCTTCCCATCACCATGGACTACATAAGTAAGAACGTTGAGTTCGTCGCTCTTGACATCCCGGCTTCTTTCAATATGCTGTTAGGAAGGCCTTGGTTACATGAGTGCAATGCGGTCGCCTCCACCTTGCACCAGAAGGTGAAATTAATCATTCAAGGCCAAGTGGTCACGATCTCAAGTAAACCCCTCAGTGTTGTTTTTAACCCCAAGAAACCCACACTCGAGATTGAACATAGCTCGGCTGACGAGGAGTTGCACAGCTTTGAAATGGTAGCGGCTTTGAGCCAGGATCAAACTCACTTTAACTTCGATCCCTACTCAAACCCTAATATCCATGCTATATTGAGGAAGCAAGGTCATTTTTCGGGGATGCCACTCGGCCGAAATCCTAAGAACAAGTTGGCGCCAAATTTCAAGGTGTTCAAGAACAAAGGAAGGTTCGGGCTAGGCTACAAACCAACTGAGGAGGAAGTGAAACTGATGAAGCTAGCCATGGCTAAACAGAAAAGATTGGACAACCCTCCAACCCTATACCAAGTCAAACCGTATCCACGCACTCTTAACGGACAGTTCTTGAGAGAGGGTGATGACTTCCCCTATTACGACTTCCCAGAACCACATTACCTAAAACCTCAGGGTATCCTAGTGGCGGGATAAGAAATTTTCAATGACTGTGCTGTCACCACGACCGCCACATTCATCCCGTCTAGGGGAAGTCGTCCACCTTTGGAATGGACCCACCTCGCCGGAGGCAGCATTTTTGGAATGCTCTTTGGGCAAGAGGCGCGCAAGGAAGAAGTCGTCGATCCAGTCATCGCCGCACTTTCCAACCCAAGCTTTGATCCAAGTCTGTTGATCGGAGAAGACGACGGCCATCGTGAGATCACCTGGATCGATGATGAAGAGAATAAATTTACACTTTCAGTGGGAGAGTCTGTCCCAAAGGTCATAGAGTCAGGTTCTAGTAGTGCTGAGTTGGTCGGGATTAACCCAGAGTCTGCTGATGTATCCGTTTCTGCATTTAATAAGATGAACATTTCCGCCTACTCGAACTGTTGTGCCAACACTGATAATAAATATGCTGAACCTTTAAAAGACCACAATGAATTAACAGAAGCCATGGATGCATTTGAGGAAAAAGTGGCAATCATTGAAGATATCATAAGCATAAATGTAGGGACGGAGGATATGCCCCGGGAGCTCAAATTAGGTAAGTCCCTAACAGACAAGGAGCAACAGGATTTCACAAAACTTTTTAAGGAGTTTAAAGATGTGTTCGCATGGTCGTATGAGGACATGCCAGGTATCGACACGGACATCGCTGAACATACCCTTCCATTGTATCCCGACGCTAAGCCAGTACGACAAAGGGCTCGTAGAATCAAGCCAGATTGGTCAAAAAAGATTGAAGATGAGGTAATGGAACAGTTAAAGGCCAAGTTCATACGAACAGTGCACTACCCCGATTGGGTAGCAAACATTGTCCCCGTTCCCAAGAAAGATGGGCGAATAAGGGTATGTGTTGACTTCCGAGATTTGAACAAAGCCAGTCCGAAAGACAGCTTCCCTTTACCACATATCGACGTACTGGTAGACAACACTTGTGGCCATGAGCTGTTGTCCTTCATGGACGGTTACGCAGGGTATAATCAAATCAAAATGGCGGAAGAGGACATGGAAAAGACATCCTTCACCACTCCGTGGGGTACGTACTGTTATACAGTAATGCCTTTCGGCCTGAAAAACGCAGGGGCCACGTACCAGCGCACTGCGAATACCCTTCTCCACGACATGATGCACAAGGAGGTAGAGGTATACGTGGATGACATGATCGTCAAGTCCAAAACCAGGGAAGGACACCTCCCCAATCTTCGCAAGTTCTTCCTTCGATTAAGGAAATACAACATGAGGCTCAATCCCCGAAAATGCGCATTTGGGGTTACATCAGGCAAGCTGCTAGGTTTTGTGGTCAGTCAGCGCGGGATCGAGGTGGACCCATCAAAAATCAAGGCAATTCAAGAGATGAAACCGCCTAAGACAGAGAAGGAAATTCGAGGTTTCCTTAGTCTTGTACAATACATCAGTCGGTTCATTTCCAAACTCACTATGACTTGCGAACCACTATTCAAGAGGCTCAAGAAAGGAGTAAAGGTGGAATGGGATGATCAGTGTCAAGCAGCCTTTGACAAAATCAAAGAGTACTTGACCCATTCCCAGACTAATGCCGCTACCGTGATGAGCCTCTACTCCTTTACCTCACAATAACCAACTCTGCGATGGGAGCTATGTTGGCTCAACAGGTAAAGGGAAAGGAGAGCGCCATCTATTACCTCAGCAAGAAATTCGGTGACTGTGAGAGTCGATACACCAACATTGAGAAGATGACTCTCGCGTTGGTTTGGGCAACGAAGAAGCTTCGACATTATATGTTGTCACACACAGTGCATGTGATCGCTGAGTGCAACCCGATCAAGTTCATCATGGAGCAACCCACGATCAATAATCGCATAGCTCGATGGGTAGTTATGTTATCAGAGTTCAGCCTAAAGTTCGTGCCTCAAAAGTCCATCAAGGGAAGAGCCATCTCGGACTTCCTTGCAGATTTTCCTTGTCAGGAACCTGCAAACACTAACTTGGAATTCCCAGACGAAGAAGTCTTTCATACTGATGAGATCACGTGGGAAATGTATTTTGATGGTGCCTCTAACCAAATGGGATGTGGCGCAGGGGTGCTCTTAATATCACCTGAAGGAGAGCATCATCCTATTTCTGTCAAACTTGAATTCGACGCGACCAACAACGCGGCCGAGTATGAAGCTTGCATCATCGGATTACAAGTAACATTAATTATAGGAGTAAGGCACATCAGGGTGTTTGGTGACTCTAGCCTTATCATCAATCAAGCCAAGAACGCCTGGAAGGTCAAAAATGAATTTTAAATGGCTTATCAACGCCGGTTGTTGGGCTTTGCGACGCAATTTGAGCACATTGAGTTCAAATACCTACCCAGAGATAATAATGAGTTGGCAGATGCCTTAGCTAAACTCTCCTCCATGATTGTTATTCCAATAGGAATTTACGAATTTCCTATAACAATGGAGCGGCGCGACCAGCCCGCCTATGTGTACTCCATAGAAGAGCCCATCGTAGACTCGAATGCATGGTTCTTAGACATTTATACATACTTGAAAAAAGGGGATTATCCTGCTGAGGCTGATTCTAAAGGACAAAGAGCGATCAGAATGATGGCAGCACAATACTGCATCATTCACGATCGACTTTACAAGAAGACTGCCACAGGCATTAACCTACTTTGCGTTGATGCCAAGTCAGCAGAGGAGCTAATGACCTCCATACATGGAGGAGAATGTGGACCACACATGAAGGGCAGAATGTTAGCGAAAAAGATTCAAAGGGCAGGCTATTTCTGGTCCACCATGGAGGCCGACTGTCTCAATTTCGTTAAGAAATGCGCCAAGTGTCAGGAATACGCCAATTTACGGCATCAACCATCTTCCTATCTCACTACATTGACATCCCCTTGGCCATTCTCAGTATAGGGAATAGACATAATTGGGAAGATACATCCCACAGGCACTGGAGGACATGAGTATGTGTTGGTAGCCGTTGATTACTTTACTAAATGGGTAGAGGCTGCCTCCTATGCAAAGCTCACCTCGAAGCATGTGGCTAAGTTCATCTTGAACAATATCATTTGTAGATACGGGGTGCCACACGAAATATTAATGATAATGGGAGCCATTTCAAGAAGGAGGTTGAAGCATTGTTGGCTAAATATAAGATTAAACATCACAAGTCCTCGCCCTACAGGCCCCAAACTAACGGGGCGGTAGAGGCGACCAACAAAACCCTCGCAGGAATCATTAAGAAAATGGCAGTAACATACAAGGATTGGCCTGATAAGCTTCCTTTCGCCTTATGGGGATATAGAACTTCAATTCGAACAGGAACAGGAGCAAGTCCTTTTTCCTTAGTCTACGGAATGGAAGCAGTACTTCCAGTTGAGCTCGCCATACCATCACTTCGCATACTTGCTGAAAGTCAACTACCAGAAGCTGAATGGGCTAGGGCCAGATATGAAGAGTTGACGCTTGTTGACGAGAGAAGGCTTAGAGCCTTACACAACGTGCACTTGTATCAGGCTCGCATAGCTAGGGCTTTCAACAGGAAGGTTAAGGACCGGGTTCTTCGAGAAGGAGATTTAGTGCTTAAGGAAATGAGGGCACCCATTCAAGATCCAAGGGGTAAATTTGCGCCAAATTGGAAAGGACCTTATGTCATCAGACAAATACTGTCGGGGGGAGCGGCCCGTTTAGTCACTACAGAAGGAGAAGAATTAATACGACCCACCAACCTGGATCAGTTGAAGAGGTTTTATGCATAAAAGGCTCGACCATCGCGGCCCAAAGAACTAGAATATCAATTTCTAGACACTTGGCCGTACCCAGACGGGTTTGGGCCTCACAATGGGCCGCATTCAGGCTGCAACCCAGGCGGGTTTGGGCCTCACCATGGGCCGCATTCGGGCTGCAACCCAGACGGGTTTGGACCTCAGAATGGGCCGCATTCAGGTTGCAACTCAAATGGGTTTGGGACTCAGATTGGAGAAAGCCGCAACTCAGACGGGTTTGGGCCGCGTATTGGGTTTCAATTTCCCGGATTGTGCAAAAAAAAAAAAAAAAAAAAGAAGACTTCGTTGTAAACAGAAAACGACTACTATTGTTATTCATAAAGGAGAAATTCATTACAATACTTGGTCTTTCGAATAAATAGTGCAATTACTCTAATTGTAACTAACAAAGGTTCAGCTAAAATATTATCGAAAAAAAATTGGCACGCAGCTTCAGGCCTATTTCATTTTCTTCTCATCGGCAGACTTTGGTCCAACCCCGGTCTCTTTAGTGCCACTAGTCCCTCCCTCAGTGTCCTTAGGACGGTATCTTTTCTTCACATTCTCCTGAGCAACCGCGGGGGCTTTTCCTTTTCCAACAGATGTATCAGTGTCTTTCGGTATGGGGGCCCGAGGCTCTTTTATCACAACCCTGGGAAGTGACGGGCCAAGCCTGTTTTTCACCTCAGTTTTAGGGCCCAAGCGATCTTTCACAGTGATTTTGGGACCCAAGCGCTGCAACACGTCAGCCTTAGGGCCCAGCCTATCTTTTGCAGCGGCTTTCTTCCGTCTAGTTCCCCCGGCCCTCCTCGTTTCCACCACGGCCGTCAACCAGCCTTGATAACCAGGAACAGCCATTTCAAACACATGCGCTTTCGAGGGAGCACGAATAGTGGGCCGTTTCTCCCAATATTTCAACCAAGATTCTACAACACTCTTCTGGAGATGAAATAACTTCGGGGCATCATGAGTTTTGTCAGGAATACGTTGCCTCAACCCCATTTGTCTCATGTCCCGCTCTGGGAAGTAGAATGTCAAGTGTGTCAAGCTTGCAACGCATACATAGGGGTTTCTTTGATCACAAGTGATGTACTCTGGAATGTGCCAATTTTCAATCCACCACTTTACCACGATCTCTTCAGGTTTCTTTAGCAGCTTGACCCATTCAGTTACTGATCGACGCCCGGGATACTTCCTCTTGCGAGTAAATTCACCAGTATTGTGCCGCAGATTCCGCCTTCGACCAGGCTGAGGTGCTCCATTAACCAAACTCGCCGCAAAGTAGATTAATCGGTTGCAAACCTGCGGGTTTCTCGCTCGCAGTAAAAAAAACACAAAACTCAGACGGGTTTACCTGCAGAATCAGGGGGCTGCCTCGGTAATCGTGCTCCGGGTCCGAGTCATCTAGACACATCAACGTTTCTCCCAGAATCACCGGTACGGGATTGTAACCACGAGCCATATCCTCCACCACGTGGATCAGATTCGCGGGACCCGTCCTTCTGCCGCCATGGTAGAAGCAGAATTCTCCTAACATGCATAGCACAAGGGCCCTCACACGCACCGCTGGCCCGTACTATAAGGTTTCAGGAGCTTGGAAGTATTCCACTATGGTTTGAAAGTGCACCTTATCCCCTATTATCGCACTCCCAATTACCCTAGAGGGAAGGCATAACAGCTCTTTGTATTCCTTCCTCGCATCAGTAGCCAGTGGAGGCACTACTGATGGAGCATAATGATTGGTCCCAAGGATGGAAGACCACTCTTCAGGCAACGGAACCTATTCCCGCATGTTGAATCTAAACACGTGGAATTCCTTATCCCAGAAGGTCTCAGCAGCACGCAGGAAATCCCAATCTATCTTCACTTGCCTCAAACTTAGCAGAGACGTCAGCTTATACCTCCCCAATTCTCTCTTTTCCTCTTTGGACAAGGTACTTATCCAAGTAGCTAACTTCTTTTCGAAAGCCATGAGGTCGAAAGGACGGTTTTGATATGGGTTTAGGTCGCGAAACCCAGACGGGTTTGATACTGAGTTTATGGTGTGAAGAAGGGACAGCGACGCTCAGATGGTTTGTGATGGTGTGCGTTGGAGACATTGGGGGACGTGTATTTATAGCGTAACCCAGACGGGTTTGTTTGCCCTACACCCCAAGCCAAGCATGTAACCCAGACGGGTTTGTGGGCCTTCGACGACCCACTTCTCGACCCAGTTTCTGTAGGTGGAACTCCTATTGGGCTTGAAATCCAAACGGGTTTGGGCCAGCTTCTGGATTCGATCACGAAGCCACTTCAACTCTATTTTGGGTCATAATGCGGGTCCACAAGATAGTCATATGTCTTCGCCGGCCCCGAAACTGTAGCTCGAACTTACTTGTAGCATTTAATTCTCGTTTTTTTCGTTTGGGGAAGTGGGAGTAATCCCACCATGTAGATTGCATATCACATTGCACATTATTGTTACATTATGCATAAGGGTACATGAAAATAAAAAAAAAAAGTGCATTACGCAGCACCATCATTGCATAAGCATCACATCAGTAGTTCGCACTAGTGCATAAAAAAAAAAACGTACGTCATGCATTAAGTGTACATGAGTAACATTATTTCATCATTGCATTGCATTGTCCTAAGTGCATAATAAAGAGTCATACATAGCATTACATAAGTTCATTACATAAAGACCCTGCATGTGCATCATTCTCAGTCCTCATCATGCCAGACCTCCGTATCGCCACCACCACTGACGCTGTTAGCCCCATGGGCCCCGCTTCCACCAGCTCCAAAGTAAGTGTCTCACTGGTAGTAGGAGGAGTCTACCACCTCTGTATCGCCACCTGAGCTAGATAGGTGCAACATTTCGGTACCGCCTGCATTAAGCCAAGAGTGTTCTGGAACCTGCCACTCTTGATTACCTCCAGGCCACCCCTGTGGAGTAGGCCAAGAAGATCTTACTACGGGCTCTGGGACGGACCATCCCGGCCATTCCTGAGTTTGTGTTCCCCATCCAGACGTTCGAGGCAGCTCCAAACCTCCTTGAGGAGGAGTAACGGGTACAACGGGTTGGGACGGAAGCACTGACGAGGCGTCATCTGCGAGGGCACGGTTATACCCCACAGATGCATCCGAGCCACTGCAAAGCACCACGGTAGGATCGACCGCCGCAAGGGAAGTGCCATAACCTAAATCCACAGTCGGTACAGGAGACGCAGGAATGTACTCAGGCATTCCATAAGGGTACTGAGGCAAAGGATGAGAGGATTGACGCATAGACCCCGAATGATGAGATTCTGGAGGGGTACCCAAATGCAGCGAAATGCCTTCTTGCTCGCTGCACACAGCTCCACCAACAGCGCTAGACTCGGAACCTGTCTCCACCACAAAACTGGGGGCACCACGACGAGAGTTGCGACTTCGACGAGAACTCCCATGATCATGAGACCTCACCTGATGTTCGTGCTCACCTAAAGACATGGAGGATATGCTGTTCTCCACAGACCGCTGAAAGTCGTGGCCAAAACCCATGTCTCCGTAGTGAGAACTGGTTGAATGACTATCTTCGAGTAAAATACCTTTCCCACGGTCATCGTGAGCCGGCATGCCCATACTCCGCCTACTCCTCTCCCCGTGCTTCCGGAGAGCAGCTTCGCCCCCATAAGATTGCCTCGCGTCGGCCATGAAGGAAGAATGTCGAGGAGGGTCCATCTGCTCCGACCGGCCACGAGGCACGTGCGCATCTGAATGGCGAGGAGGATCCACAGGATGAGACTGTGCATCATCATCCACGTTTGCGTCCCCAACCACAGAACCCGCAAGGTCTTTCTCACGAGCCCACTTGAGTGTGAAATAATTTTTGAGGAAGCCTTTTGCTTGTTTCCATCGCCACTGCATAGAATGATGAAAATTGGTCAAAGGTTGAGCAAGATACAAATAAGCAAAGAAAAGGGGGGTCACCCACCGGCTTTCTCAGGATCTTCTCTAGTTCCGGTTTGATGTCCTCACTGGTCGCCCTCGGGTAGCCGCAAACCGTATCCCCAGAATTGCTTTGACTCTTCTCCTCATCCTCGCAATAGGCCCCAACTACAACAAGCAAAGAAAGGGTCATATTAGGTGATAGTAGAAAGAGCATGAAGAGAGTAAATGGAGGTCTTCTTCCTCACCTTTCTAAAGGCCAGACGGTCCCGATATTGTTCCCATTCCTCCCAGAATTGGGCGGACGATGCCAGTGATGCATGATTAGTGTACCAGGAACCCCCCTTAGCTGCTGCAAACGCCTCGGCATGCAAGGCTCGCGGATCATTCATGGTCTCAGGAGGGTCTGATGGTATTATCCACATTTCATGGCCTAGGGTTTCCCTCGTAAGTCTCTCACCAAGGCTCCAAATCCAACCGGACGGACTCTCCATCACCAAGCGCAGGCTACTATCCCGATGCGCCGCATTTCGTGAGGGAGTAAAGTCTTGCGGAATCTCGAAGCCAACCCAGGTATCCCAATTGACATCATCCTACACAAGTAAAAGAAACATAAGAACCAAAGAAATGCAAGAGAGATTATATGAAAGATGCGAACTCAACCTCTTCAAGGTGATCCAAGATGCGGCGCAACTCATCTAAACTCCCAAATGGCTTCTTCTTGTGCTCAAGGTAGTTTTTGTGCCACCATTCTGCGGCCGGCACTGTCTTGGCGTGTCAAGTAGGGATAGTGAATCCCTTAATGTACTCATACCCCCATACCTGCAAATACGTCAATACCAAGATTCACGACCTAAAAAGGAGAAATGCATATAGAAGAGAAGCGTCTCCAAGATTACCTCAAGCACCTTCCACATGCTCGGACCGCTCATCTCCCGTGGGCTCTCCGGTGCAAAGAATGGGTCCACATCAGCGCCAGGCCGAACACCAATGCGAAGCCAACGGATGAAGTTAGCATATGCATCCTTTGCCCAGTTCCGATGAATGACTTGTTCTAGATCAAGGAGATTCTTCATCCAAGTCAGATAAACATCATCCCCTCGATTGGCAAACATCGTGGCAGAGATAAAATATGCCAAAAAAATAAAGCGACGCTGAAACTCATCCATATGAGTGAAGTCGACAGAAGTGATGACACCCTCGAAGGAACCATAAGAAAGCTTCATCTTCCGACCAAACCGACGCCGTTCAAGCACAGGTTCCAGTAATTCCATCACCTGATCCGGTACAAAAGGGTCAAATTCGATATCTTGACCACCCCAGCGTAGCCCGGTAATCATCACAAAGTCGACGGGGGATATGGCCATCTCTCCTACAGGGAGATGGAAAGTGTTGGTGGAGTCCCAGAATCTCTCTGCAAGCGCACGCCCCATCACCCGTGGTGTATTGGGTTCCCAGGCCTTGACACATTTCCAGAAGAGGTCGAATCCCGACTCTTCTAAAAGTGCAAGCGCCCAATTATCTTCCGCAAAATGCTCCACCACCTTGATCGGTTTCCGCATATTGCCACCGGTTCTGAGGGAATCCACTTGAGAATCCACCATGGAAGAATTCAAAAAGGAAGCAAGTCACTACAGCAACTATCAAGTGATCCCTAGTTTAGCAAAAGCTAAATTGAACTTCCACTAAATTGGGGGCTCAAAAAAAAAAAAAGATGAATAAGAAGAAATCACTCGGCCCAACGCGAACGGTTTGGGACTTTTCTTTCTACCAAGCCCAACCTGCACGGTTTGGGTCTGCTGGATCTTTTCTTTTTTCGCGCTCAAGCCCAACCTGCGGGTTTGGGCCTGTTTGACTACCGTTCCACAAAAAAAAAAGAAAAAGGTGTCTACCAAACCCAAACGGTTTTCGGTCAGGCTTTCACTTTTCTTCTCCCAGCCCAACCCAGACGGGCTTGGGCCACTCCTTTTCTATCGGCCCAACTCAAACGGACCGAGTTTTCATATCTTTTCCCCTCATTCAGTTGCAGCCCAACCCAGACGGGTTTACTATGCGCTCTATTCTAAAAATCGGCCTATCATCCTCAGTTCTCTAAGGCCCGATTTGAATAATACGGGTAATCAACACAAATTACCTCATTATTTTTAGCTAAAGCAACAAGCTGGAATTAAACATTTCTACTTGCAAATTTATGCTATGTTTAAGAGCAAAGTCAGGAAGAAGACATTACCCGGACGTGTGAATGCTTGTGCCATACGTGATTCCACGGTCGCACCAAGATCGACGCTCCTAACCCGGCCTAGGAGTCCATGCTCGTCGGGAGGACATTTCATGTGCCCAGTTAGTCGCATGGGGTTGAATGGGCGGATCTCTAATTTTCCTAACCATTATTTCCTAACTAGTGAATAAATGGATTTTGACCAAGGAAATGAGGTTTCAAAAGAGGGAGGTGCAGGATTAAGGGTGTGAAGATGCTCCTTTTATAAGAAGAGTGGTTACATGCACACCACACAAGTAGCCAACTGTCGGGCCCCAGCAATAGGATCATGGAAAGCATGCATTGGCCGAATATCTATCCTAAAATCCTATGAAGCTTATCCTAAAATCCTATGAAGCAAAAACCCAGACGGGTTTAATGGGCCGTCGCAGCTTGAATTGAGCCCAAACTCGGACGGGTTAGGCGGGCTGCAATTCGAGCCCACTACAATTCGGGCCTAAACCCAGACGGGTTTGCTGGGCCGTCGCAGGCCTATACCCATGAAGCAATGGCAAACTCAAGCCCACTTCCGAGTTTAGCTCGAATGAAAGGTAAATTTTCTGACTCACTCTGATTTTCAGATAAACTGATACCCTCCTTCTCTTTTTTTTGCAGAACAATGCACAAAATACGTCAATCGTCAGGCGGTTACAAAAAGACGAACTCATCTTCAGCGGCCGTTATCGGGCCCTCACAATGCGATGACACCCTTTTCAGCACACAGACACTAGTCCCGCACTCCACGGCGAAATGAAGTGCATAACCTTGATCTACCTCACGGCGAAATGAAGTGGATCACCTTGTCATCCTGGCATGCGTCACGGCGAAATGAAGCATGCCTCCTAGATCCGCCTCACGGCGAAATGAAGCGGATCGACTCCGACCGGCTTTACGGAAGAAACTAAGCAGGTCAACCCACAGAGACACAGGTCTTGCACTTCACAGCGAAATGAAGTGCATAACCTTGATCTACCTCACGGCGAAATGAGACGGATCAATTCGGTCAGCTTTACGGAAGAAACTAAGCAGGCCAACCAACATCGGCGCAGGACCAAGCTTCCAAGCGTCAACCACCGTAACAGCTTCGATTCATATCCAAGATCATCAAGACTACTTTGATCATCGCTTTACTCAAACTCGATCAAAGTGGGGCTATCAGAGACACCGGATTTTGTACCGGTATTAATTTTAGTTATCTGTAAAAATAAGCTAGCCGAGTAATCTAGTAGCATGCAGATCCATCACTTTTCTAACCCGGAAGCGAGCAAAACGGCCCAACAGAAATCCAGCCCAAACCCGTCTGGGTTGGGCCAATGTCATTTCCTCCTTCAGCCCAAACCCGTCTGGGTTTGGCCAATTTTCATTCCATTTTTTAGCCCAAACCCGGCTGAGTTATCGAGTCCGCAGCTACAAACTACAACCCTAAACGTACCCCTAATCTCCTCATTCCACTATAAATTAAACTTATTCCCCCTCCATTAGGACGACACGAGATTATGCTAGAGTATTGACACTAGCATATTCTCTCTACCTCTTCTCTCCCTTTGCATGCTACTTCATTAAAGGTTAGAATATTTATCACATTGATGTAAACCATGTAATGTAACCTATCGAATTCACGTATCATTTGTATTTTCAATTCAATATTTTGCATGACATTAATGTTAAACTTGTGAAATTTATATCTAATTCCTCCCTTTTAACTTTTTCTGCTTTGATTTAATTCTAGTAGAGTCTATTCGGTTGAATAGGCGGATTTGACAGTTTTAATTGTCAGATTCGTAACCTTACCCCCGAATCCGTCTTTGGATTCGTAGACCGGAGTTCATATTAAAATGGTTTGTTGTTTTTCCTATAAATTCAACTGGCGACTCTATATTCATATTTCGGTATGTTCTTTTTCATTTATGTGGTGCGCTCTTATCCTTTCGAGGAAAATGATAGAATGAAATGAGGATATGAAGGTATGAACTCGGACGGGTTCTGAAACCCCTTCCTCATTTCTTTTTTTTTTTTACTGTTTCTTTGGTCTAATTTGTGGATAGTGCAAGAGATAAACCGGTTTGGTTCAATCCATGAACCCAGGCGGGTTTATTACCTTCTTTTCATTCTTTTGCTTCGCTATTTCTTCGGTCCAATCTGTGGATAACACCAATGATAACCCGGCTCGGTTCAGTTCATGAACCCAGACGGGTTTATCACCTTCTGTTCAATCTTTCCTTTATTGTATTTGTTCTTGGGTCTGACAGTAGCAAAACCCGGTTTGGTTCAAATAATGAACCCAGACAGGTTTTCTCATTTTCCCTTTCCTTTATATCTCTTTCTTTCTTTTTCTTAAAAAAGGGTGAATCTCGGGATTATGACGCATAAATCAAATTAATCTATCTGCAAAAATATTCTTAAAAGTTCAACCTTATTTAAGGTTAAGCCATCCTAGTCGGCTCCCAATCATTTTTTTTAAGTAGCGCCGCGAAAAAGGTCTTCAATTTTTCGGGGTCTACACCAACTCACCCCACCCCCATCCATCCTCAGCCATGAAATCAACCCCAATTACCCAAAATCCCAAACCCAATCCCCTCCAAAAAGTAATAAAAGCAGTGCATCCTTCCCCTCTCTAAGCTCTAATCTCCTCATCCATGGCTTCCACCGCCATGAACTCCCTCATTCTTCCAACTCCTTCCTCCCCCATAACCTCCCGACAAAGCCTCCTCCGAGCCCCCAACCTAACCCTCACCCTCACCCGGCAATTCCGAGCACAATCCGAGCAACAGGAGCCATTCCCAGCGGAGCTCGAGAGCAACATCGGGGAGAAAGTACAGGGCAACATGTGCATGGAGCTCCGACTTTTATTTATTTTATTTTTTTAATGACAGATAACGGAAGTTTCCTAGTAGGCCTACAGATTGGATTCTTTTTATTTTTAAGCCTACCACTTGGAAAAGGTAAAAAGAGTGTCTACCATTTGGAATATCCAAAAGTTGGTGCCTACCATTTGAAATTTCCCAAAAAAAAAGGGTTGCAAACTTGCAATATTTATTATTCACATTTTCCCATCCAAAAAAAAAGAAAGATTAATACCCACCCTTGATCTTGGAACTAATGATTATGATTTTCTATGCTTTTCTTCTTACAAAATCCTTCTTCTGATTATATTAATTCACTATATATATATTTGACGGTTGTAAAATTTGTTGGTAGTTTCCCTTAAGATAAGGGACACTAAATGATTCTACTTACTTGATAATGTACTTACAATATAGGATTTACAGATTCATAAAAACAATTGTAAATAGTTTAATTGTTGTAAATATAGTACTACCAATTTTATCATTAATATGTTCTCCTTTACAATTGTAATTAAACTTAATGGATGTGTTAACAAATAATTAACTATCATAATTGTATCTATATGCTGCAAGGATAGATTTTTATGTTAAAACTTCAAAATCTATTTAAAAAAATATAAGAAGTGCTATTTGTAATTAATATTATCCATATTATAGATAGTTACAAAATATTATTTGTTCAACTTTGATTGTATGTTGAGCTTCTTTTCATTTGCTCTTATAATAGAAAGGTTGATAAATTTGTATTTTTGGACTTATTATATTAGTACGTATCTATCATAAAAGAATTATTGAAAAAGAATTATCATAATTACAACATACAACATTAGAGTCATGACCTTATCAAGATATTTGTATAACAAATGAACTACATATAAAAGTAATGTAGAATATTTTGTTACTTAATAAGATGATTAAACATGATAAAAAAAATTCAAATGAACATATTTATGTAATACCTTTTCAAATACATTATGATAGAAATTAAATCTTAAAGCAGTACGTTGGACTATAAAAAGTTAGAAGCGACAAATAGCAAGGTAAAACGAGATTATTGTAATATTTCAAACACATAATTAGGAATACAAAAAATCAAATTTAATAGATAAAATCTATAAAAGTTCAATGTTACTATATATAAAATCCTAACTATAAAAAAAATTAGAATCATATATATATGACATATAGAGAAGAAACTTTATTTTCAATCGGACCTCTATTTGAAACTTGAATATTCTTGTATATAAATTTAAATCAATGGAAGGTAGTGACATTTTCCACTATTTCAATTGATGCTACCGACATTTTTAACTACTTTGAAAAGTTGGATGACAATTAAACCTAAGCACTAATGACAAGTTTCAAATTTTTCCGTAAAATTGCAATAGTAGGTAAAAGTGACATTCTTCAATTGTATGGGAAAGTTCAGTGGCAATTAAATGACGGTTTCAAATTCAGTGCCATTTTTCACTTTTTAGGAAGCTTGAGTGGCAATTTTTATCCAAACACTTGTGAGTGTGCCTATTTTATTTAATTGTGAGAAAGTTAACATAAAGTGCCACATACTAATAAACAATCCAACTTTAATCATGGTACAAATGAGCATACCCTTTAACAAAAGAAACCAATTTGCACAAAGTTCTTAGACATTTTTAAAGGAACAATGTGGTCACTCCACAAGCTCATGATGCTAAGGCAAGTTGAGTGTTTATAGGCATAACAATAGTCTATCAAGTTAAAACCAATGGCAAAATCATGCAAAGGCAACAAGCATTACAATAGAGAAGAAAATGATAGATAGGATTGAAATCACCTGATTTGAAGAGTTGCTCATTAAAATATTAGTTGTAGCCAGAGATTAGCTTATGAGAAACTATCTTGTTAACCTTGTAAATCGGTCACCATCTCTTTTTGAGCTTTGAAGGGGCTCAATGATCTCATAACTAAGCATTTTCTCCAGTTTATCTATTGTTCTAATCAATTGTCAAAAGGGTATGAAGACCTTATCCGAAAATGACAATATTTCTCATTTTCCTTTCTAAAATGAAGAAAGGGCTCAGGAGATTATCTTAAAATAGAGTATTGATGAACTGTGGTCAAATCCAAGGCTAGCTTCACGAGCTGTCTGTAACTGCCCGCTCCCTAATAGGGGTTGTTAAGGTCAATCTCAACCTAATTAAGGTTGAGAAAGGTAAAAATAGGTACTTAGAAATGAACTTTCCAAACTTCCTGGGGAAAATCCGGCAGAGTTTTCTTTGTAATATGGACGTCTCCCAGGCTTAAAGCCTTACATCTCTATAAATAAACAAAATAAACCAAAATCAGACTCAACGGCCACACGCCGGAGTATATTGCGAGCCACACGCTCGGAGAACAATCTAAATGCATCAAACAACCCAAGCATTTCTACAATATTTACAATAGGATTCAAATTACAAGCCAATTACTTCCTATACATAAACAACTAGATATACTGAATCTCCAAACAAGCAGTCAGCTCCGGATCTTCATATTTACCTATAAGGGGGAGGGGAAAGGGGGTATGGGCAAACCACAGCTCAGTGGGTAGCTTGTACCAGGAATAACCATTGAGATTCAAGCAACCTAAGAATGGGAGTCACCCTAGTTCTGCATTCACAAAGGTACAATTAAAACATAACGCGTCTCTTGGTCACTTTATAATCCACCAAGCAGGAAGCTAGGTATAAGGTTTCCATTTAAGCACCTAACTGTCCCATTTGAGGTAACAAACACTCTCATATCTTCCAAATAACCTACAGGGGGATGGGATAACCTTTTTGGTCATGAAAATAGTCAGGAAGCTATCAAAGAAGCATCTCAAGTACCCTAGTGTTCTAGTAGGTCGTAACCAACTCCATACACATCAACATCCTAACTTAGTTATCTCTCAAATAGCTCATACATTCCATTTAGCCTCCAAAGGTCAACAATCAAGGCAACATTCACGTGTAATGCATCAGACTAATTAAAAGACACACACAAAGAGTTCCAATATCACATATATATAAATCATTAAAAACAAAATAAACACTTTATTTAAATCACGAGACTCTTTTCAAAACATAGTTTTAACGTAGTAAACGACAATAAAAAACTTATCAATTCTCAAGTAGAATACCATTCGTACTTCGAAACCTTTCAAAGTCATTCTAAATAAGAACATAACACTTTCAACATATAAAGAATAACTCAAGCACTTTGAAGCAGGTATTAAAAGTTATTCAAATTCCCTTTTCCATCTTTCCATAACCATAGCATATACCGTTTCAATAAACCAACGATTTCAAATAATCTTTCATTCTTTCCATTGTACGAAAATATTGATACCATAGGCGTAGGGTACTTTCAACACTTTACAGTCGGGGTTGATTCTGTTAGGTTTTAGGTTGTCTATTTCCTAAACAGATACAGATTAATTGGCGGAATATTATAACAGTTATAAACAATTAATTAACACAATTGCAGAGGCTTCAGTAATTATACCTGATCGCTAATTCCTGCTGAAGAAGAGGTTGACCTTCCAGATTCCAACGCTGAAACCCTCTACTGAAAAGTCCACGCAGCACTCCGGGAACCCGATTGCTAGATCGACCCGATCGAGACGAATCTCAATCTAAGATGTATGTGAGATAGTTTTCCTGAAACTAGAACAGAAAGGGGAGAGAAGAACTTAGGAAACCACTCTGGTGTTTCTCTAAGAGTAGAAGGCAGATGGTGTGGAATAATCTCTCCCAGAGACCCCTTTATATAGTGTTTAGAAAACCTAGGGATAGGGTTCAAAACCCTAAAGGGCCGAAAAGAGCAACAACGCGATTTATATAGTGTTTAGAAAACCTAGGGATAGGTTTCCTAAACTTTACAAAAATAATAGATTTTATGCCTATTATCTGATTTAGTAGTAATAGGATTTAATAATTAATTTCTAAAATTAATTACAAACCCTAAAATATACGAATTCACCAAAACTTCTGGCAACACGGTCCGTGTCGAACTAACACGGTCCGTGTTGCTTCCCAGTTTCGGTTAATTTCGTGAATGAAAAACTTAAATAAAACTATCGTAACTTATCGAATTTAAAGATTTCATATCTTAGTGTTATCTAATAACCCAATATGAATATTTTCCAGAATTTTAACAATTTTCAAAAGATTGTAAAATTTTAGGGAATTAAACATTTTTAATTCTCCATTTAAGAGGAAAATAAATAACAACAGTCCGATAAGTTTAAAAATCAAATTTTATAATTTTCCCATACAGTAGGTTCATCTAATATGCTACTGTAAAAATTTCAGATTTTTATCAAATTTCGAAAATTAGAATAAAACTCAGAAAAGTAAACAATTGTACTTTTCTGTTAATCTGAAAATTAAAGGAAAATTAGTAAACGATTTTGAAAATTCACGAAAAATTTATCCATAACAGTATAGTTACCCAATAACCTACTGTAAAATTTTCAGAAGTTTTACAAATTTCTATAAATTTATAAAATTCAGAGAATTAAACAAATTTTAATTCACTTTTGATCTGAAAACTCAATTAAAAATCTATTTTAATTGGGAAAAATCTACAAAAATTATGGAAAGTCCAGAACACTTCCAGACACATCCAGTAAAAATTTCAGAAATTTGCGAGTTCGTTTGAAAGTTTATTTCGATTTTTCATGTTTACCGTAAATAAACTAAATCAGAAAATCAATTCTACAAAACCCTATTTTGCGAATTTAAACCTATTTCATGTATTGCCTACTGTTTAACAACATTAAACGTGATTGCTTCTAAAACATTCAAAATTAAATCGAGATCATGCTATATTTAACAATTAAACAAACATAAAATCGATTAATTAAAGGCAATAAATAATAACAAAGCATGAAATTTTACAATAAAATCTCAGATTTATTATCATGAACATCAAAGATTAAAACTTTCATAAAGATTCAAAATTTTAGGCATAAATCTACTCTAGCATATTCATAATATAATTCAACTATTGACAAAATTAATTATGAATACAAGTACAATACTTTAGCATGCAATTGGTGGCTCTGATACCACTGTTAGGTTTTAGATTGTCTATTTCCTAAATGTATACGCATTAATTGGCGGAATATTATATGATTATAAACAATTAATCAACACAATTGCAGAGGCTTTAGTAATTATACATTATCGATAATTACTGAAGAAGAATATGTTGACCTTCCAGATTCCAATGCTGAAAACCTCTACTGAAAAGTCCACGCAGAACTCCAGGAACCCGATTGCTAAATAGACCCGATCGAGACGAATCTCAATCTAAGATGTATGTGAGATTGTTTGAAACCGATAGATTTCTGAAACTAGAGCGAGAAAGGAGAGAACTTAGAAACCACTGCGTGTTTCTCTAAGAGTAGAAGGCAGATGGTGTGGAATAATCTCTCCCAGAGACCCCTTTATATAGTGTTTAGAAAACCTAGGGATAGGGTTCAAAACCCTAAAGGGCCGAAAAGAGCAACGACGCGATTTCTGGGCTCAACACGGTCCGTGTCGAAACAACACGGTCCGTGTTGGACTCCAGAAAGTCCAAACATTCGGCCCACGGTCAACACGGACCGTGGTGTCCCAACACGGACCGTGGTTGGTCAACACGGACGTGTTGGGCTGATTTTTCACAGAAATCAGTTTCCAACTTTTCTAAACTTGATACAATATCATTTAAGTTACATACATTGTTCCAGGGCACTGACTTGTGTGACCCAGTAGGACCAAATAATATAGTTGTAATTAAACATATTTAATTACTAATTATAGAGGTCTCTAGCAAGACATATAATTACTATATTACTTTGGTTTAATCTCCGTGTGTATCGAACATTGTCGGGACATTCCCAACAGATTCCCCCTTAAGACAGTTAGTTTAACTTCCCGGGAGCTCTAACGTCAATGGACTTTATATACTTTGCCGATTCAGTTCCCCTTTACAGGTGTAACTCTAGCTTTCCAATTAGTCCACAGTACCTAGTGCAACACACCTAGCCCGAAAACCATTTCAAACTCGTAAATCGCATAACAATTCCATACCATACACTTCTCATTCAAATAGCTTTCCAAATCGTATATAAGATAGGAAAATACATTTCATTCAAATCAAAATAGCTCAACTGGCCAATTTTCTAATCTTTTTCCATTTAAGAAGTCCAAAAGCTCGAATAACTCAAATAAGTTTTCTTTACTTACGCTAAACCAATTTAATAAGTAGTAACGACTTGGAAACGCAAATGTTTTTCAACACACCCTAAAATAATCACTTGAAATCCTTTCTTTTGAATCAAAAATCCTATAAACACCTTTCAATTATGCAAGCCCATAATAAAAGAGATATAAGTATGTACATAGAGACTTAAATTCATGTATAACGACTACCCAGTAATCTAATTTCTATTTAGACTAGATTAGGGCATAACTACAACATACTAAATACCGAACAATCTAATATAAGGTCAAAAACTCATCCATGATTCATATATGCATACTATACTTATAGATAATGAAACTAAGCACATATAACCCGTAGGACACTTATTTATGCGCACTATACTTATAGTCGGCCAAATCAATATCAATGCTAAACCCAATCAAGCCTTTGTGACTACTAAACACATATTCACGCATATAAGGCTCCTTTAAATCATAGAACAACTCAATCTCTATATGTATAACACAACTAAGGCAATATTCACCATAATCAATCGATATCCCATGAATTTCGACATTCGACCCAATATTCCAATTTGCAATTCAACTCGAATTCCCTCCTCACATACATCATCCCCAACAAACCTCGACGTTCAATGTTCAACCCAAATGCCAACCAACTTCCAACTTAGTTATATAATTCAATCCAACCACTCCAATACCATTAATAATTCCAAGCATATATTCAGTATTCAAAATCTATTAACTAAACCTGAAACTTAACAGTTATTAAGAGGGGACTGAGATTACCCACTTTGATTCCCAATTTGTATCTATTTGGGCTCGAGTTGACTGAGATGCATCAGAAGCACCCAACGCACTGGACTCAGCCCGATAAACCGTCCACAAACCTAACTCGAACCTCCCATGCCGACCTTCGAACTTCGCATCAGGCCACTGTGGCCTCCACCCCTGCCGTCAACCCCTGCTGCCAGAGTTCCATGGTCGCCGCGCGGCTCTCCGGTACCCACGGGACACCGCCGCCTCCTTCAATAGAGCCACCACCGTGCCACCATCAAGCCCCCTCTTAATCACTATCTGTGTGTTGCTCGAAGGGGTGAACAAGAGGTCACGCGACCCCCCTGTTCCTTGCGCGTCTGCAGCCAGCGGCGGCCACCCAGGCGGCACCGCTTCCACCGCCAATGTCCTCTCTCTCTCTCTCTCTCTCTCTCTCTCTCTCTCTACTTTTGTGTGTACGTGAGTTTTTGTTCAAAACAGAAAAAGGGGTTTGGCCCCCTTGTTCTCTTTGCCGTCATAACACCCAAAAAAAAGAAGGGAATTAATTTACCTTATCAATCTTATATCTCACTCCAAACAATTGCTAATTTCCAATCCCCCTGTTTCTTCCTTCATTCCTTTGATTATAAAAATCTCCCATAAAAGATGCTAAAAATCTCCTATTTTCACTTATTTTCTTCCGTTCCAAATCTATAACCCAATTACCAAAAAAATATAACAAGTCGAACCTTCTAATAAAATTCTAATTCCGATAAATAAATAAATAAAATAATAATATCCACATAATATCGAAATACAATAATTAATCCCATAAATAAATAACTAATCCCAAGTTAGACTCTTAACTAAGGTAATTACTCTTAATAAAATCTCGGATCTTACACTCCTCCCCCCTTAAAAAAGTTTCATCCTTGAAACTTCAAGGTCGAAAGCTCTAGTACAGTAATTGTCCAAATCACATTGGTAATCATATAGCGTACATCATGCATAAGTAGAGAAAAGAGTATCAACTCGAGTTTCAAATCCTTTTCATGGCATGTAGCCTCCAATTCGCCAACTTCTTTTAAATGTCTACTCACTCTATTTTAGGTGTCGAGGAGCAAACAATTCAAAGAAGGGCAAATAAGTTGGTGTTACACCACCATTCAAATGTTTGAAACTGGGAAACTCTCAAGCATAGGAGAAATGAAAGCGATTGATGAAAGAGGGACTTCGGAAGATTGATGGTGGAAAACCCTGGCTTGGGTCGTTGGCAACCAAAATTGAGGAATAATTGGGAATCATCAACAGATACCCTAGGTTTTGGAGAATTAGAGTAATTACGGGGAAGGGAAATAACTGGGATGGAAGAAAAGCTCTTGAAACTATGGATGATCCAAGAGAAACTTTACTGCCCATCTTCTCTTTGTCACTTCCTCAAACCTCAACTGTTGAGATGAGAAAACTCGAATGTTCCGGCTTCTAAACTTGGCAACTAGGCGGTGCTCACATAATCAATATGTATATCTAACGATAGGGCATCTCAATGTCTACCAACGTGTCAATTTGGGAAGAACTGAACTTTGCACCCTAATCACGATTCCAGCTACTACCCAATTTAGCAAGATCCTTATGCACTACTCGGGTTGGAGGGTGTCTACTGAGTACTTCAACACATACATTTATCATGTACCATTCACAAACTTAGGCATCACAAAAATAATATCCAGTTAATATCTCATGTATTGCTATAGTATACTTAGATGTAATGCACCACCAAAATTTACATTGTCGTGGTAGCTTAGTGGTTCTTCCAGTAACACAGACCTAGGATTCTAGTTTCTAAGAATACTTCTCAGCTTATTCAAGTGATACTGATACGATCCATAGCATGCCTTATACTACTACTCATTTCAACCTTCAATTTAGTTGCCCAAGATATGAACCTTAAATATTCCAAATCAATGCAACGATACATTATATTAAAGTATCTGTCCCCCTTTATCTTTCCAACCCATGAGTAGAGGGGTTTATCTCCTTTTTGGGCATATGAACCCAAGAGCAACATAGGGATGTAACTGCAAGCCTCCTAATTCAGACTTTAAGCAATATGGGTTTGTATCGAATTCTATATTGAGGAAATAACCCAAAGTCCCAATAGCAATATAATGAGGTAGCTTGTACTTGAAACCTGAGGACTAGCATCAATCCACCAAACCAAATGGAAGGGCCTACACTTCCTAAATCAAGTAATCGATCAGAGATTTAGTTAGGGAAAAGTAGGCAAGCTCGGGTACTTCCTAGCCAAAACATTACGAAGCTACACCTAAATTAAAGGTTATAAGAACCTATAACTCACGTAATACACACCTCTGGTTCTAGTTCCTCAAATATTTCTGAAATTTACTCAAGTGGTATGGACAATATTATATCACACATGTCTGTTCGACTTAGGCCCCAAATTAACTACTCAAGATATGCATTGAACCATAAGAATTCCAGGCTACTGCTGTAAGCAAATATATTGTATGAAATAGTGCTCCTTTAACTCAAACATCCCCAAATGTTATAGATTCTCATAGCACTTCACTTTAAATGTCCTTGTCTCCCGCCTCTTCAATACATAATTAGAGGCGCTTATCCCCTTCCTAAACACATCAATCAAGGGAAAAACAAGGGCAATGTAACTATTTTCCACCAATATTGGACATTCACCGAGACAAAGTCTTATTTCACCATCTTAATTGAAAGACTAGACCAACAATCTCAAGAGCAACGCCATACGAAAATTTATATTCATTGCTTACGGGATAAGGTGAAAGTTACATCACCTAAGTGAAAACCCAACTACGGTTTCTAAAATCCAACTCGCTTAACCGAGCAACTAAAACAAGATCTAGTGAGAGAAGGGAAACAAAACAACGGCACTGCCAACACAAATACTATTGTACACATGCAGTCCTATCTAGCTTTACCGAATTGGGAGCTTAAAGAACATATATGGTTCACATATTTCACATATTTTCAAGCAACCAAGCATGCAATGAATTAATGCACCACCTAAGGTCGCAGAATCCTTTCTCTGATACCATCTGTAACAGCCCGCTCCCTAATAGGGGCTGTTAAGGTCAATCTCAACCTAATTAAGGTTGAGAAAGGTAAAAAGAGGTGCTTAGAAAGGAACTTCCAAACTTCCAGGGGAAAATCTGGCAGAGTTTCAATTGTAATATGGACGTCTCCCAGGCTTAAAGTCTTACATCTTTGTAAATAAACAAAATAAACCAAAAACAGACTCAACGGCCATACGCCAGAGTATAACGCGAGCCACACGCTCGGAGAACAATCTAAATGCATCAAACAACCCAAGCATTTCTACAATATTTACAATAGGATTCAAATTACAAGACAATTACTTCCTATACATAAACAACTAGATATATTGAATCTCCAAACAAGCAATCAGCTCCGGATCTTCATATTTACCTATAAGGGGGAGGGGAAAGGGGCTATGAGCATACCACAGCTCAGTGGGTAACTTGTACCCTAGAATAACCATTGAGATTCAAGCAACCTAAGAATGGGAGTCACCCTTGTTCTGCATTCACAAAGGTACAATTAAAACATAACGCATTTCTTGGTCACTTTATAATCCACCAAGCAGGAAACTAGGTATAAGGTTTCCATTCAAGCACCTGAATGTCCCATTTGAGGTAACAAACACTCTCATATCATCCAAATAAACTACAGAGGGATGGGATAACCTTTTTGGTCATGAAAACAGTCAGGAAGCCATCAAAGAAGCATCTCAAGTACCCTAGTGTTCTAGTAGGTCGTAACCAACACCATACACATCAGCATCCTAGCTTAGTTATCTCTCAAATAGCTCATACATTCCATTTAGCCTCCAAAGGTCAACAATCAAGGCAACATTCACGTGTAATGCATCAGACTAATTAAAAGACACACACAAAGAGTTCAAATATCACATATATATATAAATCATTAAAAACAAAATAAGCGCTTTATTTAAATCACGAGGCTCTTTTCGAAACTTGGTTTGAACGTAGTAAACGATATTCAAAAACTTATCAATTCTCAAGTAGAATACCATTCGCACTTCGAAACCTTTCAAAGTCATTCTAAATAAGAACATAACATTTTCAACATATAAAGAATAACTCACGCACTTTGAAACAAGTATTAAAAGTTATTCAAATTCCCTTTTCCATCTTTCCATAACCATAGCATATATTGTTTCATTAAACAAACGATTTCAAATAATCTTTCATTCTTTCCATTGTACGAAAATATCAATACCATAGGCGTAGGGTACTTTCAGCACTTTCCAGTCGGGGTCGGTTCCCCCTTAAGACAGTTAGTTTAACTTCCCGGGAGTTCTAACGTCAATGGACTTTATATACTTTGCCGATTCAGTTCCCCTTTACAGGTATAACTCCGGCTTTCCAATAGCCGATTCAGTTCCCCTTTACAGGTGTAACTCCGGCTTTCCAATTAGTCCACAGTACCTAGTGCAATACACCTAGCCCGAAAACCATTTCAAACTCGTAAATCGCATAACAATTCCATACCATACAATTCTCATCCAAATAGCTTTCCAAATCGTATATAAGATACGAAAATTAATTTCATTCAAATCAAAATAGCTCAACTAGACAATTTTCCAACCTTTTTCCATTAAGAAGTCCAAAAGCTCGAATAGCTCAAATAAGTTTTCTTTACTTACACTTAACCCATTTAATAAGTATTAACGACTTGGAAACGCAAATGCTTTTCAACACTCCCTAAAATAATCACTTGAAATCCTTTCTTTTGAATCAAAAATCCTATAAAAACCTTTCAATTACATAAGCCCATAATAAAAGAGATGTAAGTATGTACATAGAGACTTAAATTCACGTATAACGACTACCGAGTAATCCAATTTCCATTCATACTAGATTAGGGCATAACTACAACATACTAAATACCCAACCATCTAATATAAGGTCAAAAACTCATTCTTTAAGTATATATAACTCATCCATGATTCATATATGCATACTATACTTATAAATAATGAAACTAAGCACATATAACCCGTAGGACACTTATTTATGCACACTATACTTATAATCCGCCAAATCAATATCAATCCTAAACCCATTCAAACCTTTGTGACTATTAAACACATATTCACGCATATAAGGCTCCTTTAAATCATAGAACAACTCAATCTCTATATGTATAACACAACTAAGACAATATTCACCATAATCAATCGATAGCCCATGAATTTCGACATTCGACCCAATATTCGAATTTACAATTCAACTCGAACTCCCTCCTCACATACATCATCCCCAACAAACCTCGACGTTCAATGTTCAACTCAAATACCAACCAACTTCCAACTCAGTTACATAATTCAATCCAACTACTCCAATACCATTAATAATTCCAGGCATATATTTAGTATTCAAAATCTATTAACTAAACCTGAAACTTAACAGTTATTAAGAGGGGACAAAGATTACCCACTTTGATTCCCAATTTGTATCTATTTGGGCTAGAGTTGACTGAGATGCATCAGAAGCACCCAACGCACTGGACACCGCCGCCTCCTTCAACGGAGCCACCACTGTGCTACCATCAAGCCCCCTCTTAATCACTATCTGTGTGTGTTGCTCGAAGGGGTGAACAAGAGGTCACCCGACCCCGATGTTCCTTGCGCATCTGCAGCCAGCGGCGGCCACCCAAGCGGCACGGCTTCCACCGCCAATGTGCTCTCTCTCTCTCTCTCTTTCTCTCTCTCTCTCTCTCTCTTTGCTTTTGTGTGTGCGTGCGTTTTTGTTCAAAACAGAAAAAGGGGTTTTGCCCCCTTGTTCTCTTTGCCATCATAACACCCAAAAAATAAGGGAATTAATTTACCTTATTAATCTTATATCTCACTCCAAACAATTGCTAATTTCCAATCCCCATTTTTCTTCATTAATTGCTTTGATTATAAAAATCTCCCAAAAAAGATGCTAAAAATCTCCTATTTTCTCTTATTTTTCTTCCGTTTCAAATCTATAACCCAATTACCAAAAAAATATAACAAGTCAAACCTTCTAATAAAATTCTAATTCTGATAAATAAATAAATAAATAAAATAATAATAATATCCACATAATATCGAAATACAATAATTAATCCCATAAATAAATAATAAACCCAAGTTAGACACTTAACTAAGGTAATTACTCTTAATAAAATCTCGGATCTTACAGGAGAGCATAGGAGCAATCTAGATCAGCCTGGGAGAGGGAGTTTAGAGGGCGGATTAGGTGTGCGAAGGGATTTTAGCAATTTGGGTGTGCTGATTTATTCAAGCGTATGTGTATTTTGTTAAACTTAGAGGGCATGAAAAACAAAGCTTAAGTATGTCAGACAAGCTAAAAGGACCAAAGGAAATCATTTGATGACTTCTTGGGTCTAGAAGGGCTAAATTTAGTTAAACAGAGCTTAGAACAAACGTGGCAGGGCATGGTACAGATATGCCAAGCCTCATCAAGATCAAATTACGGGTAAAGGACTTGGTATAAACGTGCCAGAAGAATGGCACAAGCATGTCATGGTGTGGCATGGACGTGCCAAGCCTCGATGAATTGGAAATTAGTTCCTGCATGCTTGGCACGGGCATGCCATTGTGCAGGCACAATCATGACAAAGCCCATTAACTGTTTCTGCTTAGTTTTTCTTTGCCTTTCATGTGTTTATTATACTTTTTAGCTCATGTTTAACCAAACAGACATAATTAGGATATTCTAACTGTCCTAACTACTCTATCTAAGATAATCATGTATCATCTTTGTATCCATAAGGTCGTCATTCTTCTATCCTATCCGAGAGTGCATGATTACACTATAAATAGATTTGTTTTCTGCCCTTATATACTAGCTTCGTTCCTTCCTAAACCCATCTTTCTAGGTTGTGCATGACTACATGACATTTTAGGCAAAGTTGAGAGCATTGTCAAGTCTCCTCCTACAAGGCAAGAGTTTTATACTGTGACTATATATGGTTGGTATATAAGTCAAAGTAAATTGAACAGGTCTACGACTCTCTTAATTATCTAAGAATTCCCATCATATAAATACCCTTTACATCAATAGTCCAGGGGCGGAGTTAAGGTGGGTTCACGTGGGGTCAAGCGACACGATGATGGAGACAATCAAGGAGAACAATCAGCAGCAACAGCTTCATCAACAAAGGAGGCATCCAAGGGATCTTCACCAGCAATTGCAGCAGCAAATGGAGGAGTTCCTGTTGTTTCATACAACTTAGCAGCTAGGGAAGCCTTTCCAGCAGAAACAGTAGGCTTCCAAATCCTAGCAAAGACAAAGAGTTACTCGGAGCTTCTCGGTGATCAAACACCCAAAGAAGAAGTTTTCAACATCACCAGCAGCCACCACTCCACCAACAGCATCCATCCAGGCTTGCTACACCCTTGTAAAGCAAGTCCTGGCATCCACAACCACTCAGCTCACCAGCATTGGTCATCCAGACCAATTCCAGTTCCCAGCAACAACAGTCCAAGCAGCTGACTTTCTCAATGTCATATCTATTGATTGAGGAAGATGCAGCTAAGGGTTCCTAGGAGTTTTTTGTTCTTTGTCATGCCATTTTTCAAGTCCAAGCCAAGTCCTAGCATGATCGAGCATGGCACAGTAAGATTCAGAAGTTAGAAACAAACAATCCCAGCAGGGTCGTTTTATCAGTTTTTCCAAAACCCTAGTTCTGGGGCTATATGTCCTGATTTCTGCTCACAGGGGTTAATTTAGTCTTTTCACCATGATATTAACCTGTTGAGATTACTTCCAGGTTAGTGTTGGCGCGGGAATTGCCTCAGTAAGTTTATTTTTTACCCCGTAGGTGAGGAAAGCCTCTCATTGGCGCATTTTGCCATTCTTTGGCAAATTGGTCCAATCATATTTTAGTTAGCTTTTCTTCTTTATTTTCTAAACAAATGTAATCTGGATCATATTAGACAGCTTAGGATGTAATCATATGTATTTGTTTTAAACTCTGTAAGTTAGAATTAGATCAGGGAGATTAGACAGAATGCTTATGCTTAAGCACCTATTAATCAAACAATTATTTCCCTTTATATTCTGAAGTTCTCTATGTATGAAAGGCATCTCAGTGTTCATTCAATAGTATTTTCGAGTGTATTAGTACCTCTGAAAGTTTGTTAGTGTCCTATAACTCTCAACCTTAGTTCAATCAGTTCCTGTCACTGGAAATTGGCAAAATCCAGCAAGTGTAAGCTGAGCTTTATCATCCATGCTTTGGTGTGTCTGTAGAGGCATGTGCGAGAGAGTCCAATGCCCTTGATTAGAGTTGTGGTGTTTCTGTATCAACTATAAGCAAGCATATCCTTTTATTCTGTTATTGGGTTGTCTTCTATTCCAGCTTGTTGCTTTCAATCAGTTGTTGTAGTTTCAAGCATCCAGCTGTGTGTGTATGTGTGACTATATGATGTATTATAGCTCAATACTCTGATCTTAGTGAGTTAGCATACATCATCTTGGTATCAGAGCATTGTGTTCTTTCTTGGAGTGTGTTTGCTTGTTTTAGTTAAAATGGCCGGGACTAGTGAAACACCACAGGAAGTTTTAGAACAAACTCTGAAAGAGAAGGAAGAATAGAACAGAAAATGAAGTTCTTGAGTGACCAGTTGAATTATTACATGAGATTGCATAGACATGAGTTGAATAAGGACTAATGATGAGATGGAGGAAGGGGAAGGTTAGAATCCTTTCAGTAGGACAGGGAGAGGGGGTCGAGGTCCTAGACCTACACCCAGGAGAAGGAGAAGGATAATAAGATCACCTAGAGTCAATGAGCTTGAGGAAAATAGTGAAAGTGAAAGAGAAGTAAGAAGGGAAGATAGGAGGGTTGAGAAACTTGATTTCAAGATTGATATACCTAAGTATGCAGGAGAACTAGATCCTGATGTTTTCCTAGATTGGTTACAGACAGTGGAAAGGGTTTTTGATTTGAAAGAGGTTTTAGAAGAAAACAAGGTGAAATTAGTAGTCTTAAAATTAAAAAAAAATATGCTTCTACTTGGTGGACTAATCTGCAGAGAAGGAGAATAGAGTTTGGGGAAGCCAAAGTGAGTACCTAGATTGAGATGAGACCGAAGCTGAAGGAGAAGTTCCTTCCAGATAACTACATGAAGGAGAACTACAACAAGTTGCAGGATTTTGTGCAGGGAAGCAAGTCAGTGGAAGAATATACCAAGGAGTTTGAGCATTTTCGTTGGAAGTGCAATATGCAGGAGAATGTGGTACAAACCTATATCAGGTACCCTGTAGGCCTAAATGAAGGGATCAAGAATGTTGTAGAGTTACAGGTCTATGATTCCCTTGATGAGCTAAGCTCTTTGGCTCACAAAGTGGAACAGCAGAAGAAGTCTAGAGCAAAGGACTACAGCAGCAGCAGATATCCTGCCAAGCCCTATGCACCAGCCAAACCAAACCCCTACAAACCTTACAATCCCCCACAAAGAGCCTATCCACCCCCACCCCCACCTCAAGCCAGAAATCCAATCCCAAGACCCCCACAAAATCAGCCACAAAATCCCCCACAAAGAACCCCAGCCCCTATCAGCAGACCTTATTCAGAAAGAAGATGTTTCAGATGTCAAGGACTAGGGCACATTGCCTCTGAATGTCCAAACAAGAGATGGTTACTCTTGCTGAGTACCAGACAACTTTATTTGTTGATCCTGAACATGTGCAGGGAGAAGAACAGGAGTATGAAGAGCATGAACATGACCCTATCTATGATGATGAGGTTATAGAAGAAGGTCCAGATGAGGGAGAAATGCTTGTGATTAGAAGAGTTTTGAGCAGCTCAGCAGCAGAGGAAGTAGAAGAGCAGAGGGAGAATATCTTTCATACAAGGTGCACTATTGGAGGGAAGGTATGCTCAGTGATAGTAGACAGTGGAAGTTGTTCCAATGTAGCTTCTAGCACCATGGTGAAGAAGCTAAGCCTGGCAACCAAACCCCACCCAGCTCCATACACCATCCAGTGGCTCAGTTCAGGCATAGGTATCAAAGTTTCTACTAGGTGCCTTGTTGCTTTTTCAATTGGTCAGTCATACAAAGATGAGGTCTGGTGTGATGTCTTACCTATGGATGCACGTCATTTGCTTTTGGGTCGACCTTGGTTGTATGATAGATCAGTAAACCATTGTGGAAGAGCTAATACCTACACCCTGACCCTAAACCACAGAATGATTGTCCTTACTCCCATGAAACCCTCACAGTTAACCAAAAAAGCCAAAACCCTATGTCTTGAACATAGTCTTGATGTGTCGCTTCTATCTGATTATCATGAGTTTAGCACACAGAAGGGCTTGATCCTTTTAGACCTTGAAGAGCCCTCAGCACCACAAAATGACCACCCTTTATTCCTACCATTACTCCTGCAGTTTCAGCATGTATTTCCTGATGAAATGCCACCTAAAAGAGATATCCAGCACAAAATTGACTTAGTGCCTGGATCAGTGTTGCCTAATAAGCCAGCTTATAGGATGACACCAGCAGATACCAATGAGATACAGAGGCAGGTGGATGAATTATTAGAGAAGGGAATGATTAGGGAGAGTTTGAATCCATGTGCAGTCCCATCCTTGTTAGTGCCTAAGAAAGATGGAAGTCAGAGAATGTGTATTGATTGTAGGGCCATTAACAAGATCACTATCAAGTATAGTTACCCTGTACCTAGGCTTGAAGACATGTTGGATGAGTTACATGGGTTAGTAGTCTTTTCTAAGATTGATTTAAGGAGTGGATTCTACCAAATAAGGATCTATGAGGGAGATGAGTGGAAAACAGCCTTCAAGACCAAGGGAGGTTTGTTTGAATGGTTGGTCATGCTTTTTGGTCTGACTAATGCCCCATCCACATTCATGAGACTTATGAACCAGGTCCTTAAGCCACTCATAGGCAAGAGTGTTGTGGTATACTTTGATGATACTCTTGTCTATAGCAGGACTGAGCAAGAGCATGTCAAGCATTTGCAGGAGGTTTTAACTATTCTGAGCAGGGAGGAGTTGTTTGGAAATCTCAAGAAGTGTCACTTCTTTACATCCCAAGTGAACTTCTTGGGGTACATTGTTACAGCAGCAGTTATTCAGGTTGATGAGGAAAAGATCAAGGCAATTAGGGAGTTGGTTGTTCCCACTTCTATTCAACAAGTCAGGAGCTTTCATGGCCTGGCTTCATTTTACAGGAGATTTGTCAAGAATTTCAGCACCATTCTAGCACCAATGACTGAAGTGGTAAAAGGGAAGTCCTTTATTTGGACAACAGCAGCCCAGAAGGCCTTTGAAGAAGTCAAGGAGAGACTTACTTCAGCACCAGTCCTAGCACTACCTAGCTTCAGCAAAGTTTTTGAGGTAGAATGTGATGCTTAAGGAGTTGGCATAAGAGAAGTATTAACCCAGGAGGGCAAGCTAGTTGCCTATTTCAGTGAGAAGTTAAATGATGCCAAGAAGAAATACAGCACCTATGATAAAGAGTTCTATGCCATCATCAGAGCTCTTCAACATTGGAGGCACTACCTTATTGGAGCAGAATTTATCCTACACAGTGATCATGAAGCCTTGAAGTTCATTCAAGGGCAGCACAAGCTCAACACCAAGCATGCTGCTTGGGTCGAGTACATGTAGCAGTTCTACTTCATGATCCACCACAAATCAGAAGTGCTAAACAAGGGAGCAGATGCATTGAGTGGAAGGTACATGTTGCTTCATATGCTTGATTCTCGAATTATTAGTTTTGAGCATTTGAAATCTTTGTATCAGGAGGATGGAGACTTTAAGCAGGTGTATCAGAAGTGTCAGCAGCAATCCCAGGGTCTGTACCATATAGACTAGGGATATTTCTTCAAAGGAAGCAGGTTGTGTGTCCCTAAGAGCAGTTTTAGAGAACTGTTGATCACAGAAGTCCATAGAGGGAGTTAAGCAGGACATTTTGGAGTTGAGAAAAAATTGTTGATGTTGAGAGAGCATTACAGTTGGCCAAAGATGAGGAAAGATGTGGAGCATCTATTGAAGAGGTGCAATGTCTGTCAATTGGCAAAATCACATAGCCTACCTCAAGGCTTGTACACCCCATTGCCAGTTCCCAGTAGTCCTTGGGAAGATGTCAGCCTTGATTTCATTGTAGGTTTGCCAAGAACTCAGAGAGGGAAGGATTCAATCATGGTGGTGGTTGATAGATTCTAAAAGATGACACATTTCATCCCATGCCACACCACCTTTGATGCCAAAAGAGTAGCTGAGTTATTCTTCCAGGAGATTGTCAGATTACATGGAATCCCAAATACAATGGTGTCTGACAGGGATACCAAGTTTTTGAGCCATTTTTGGGTTACTTTATGGAAGAAATTGGGCACCAAACTCAAGTACAACACCACTTGCCACCCACAGACTAATGGCCAGACAGAGGTTACTAATAGAACACTTGGATTCCTATTGAGAGCACTGATCCACAAAAATAAAGCAGGATGGGATTCTCTATTGCCCCATGCTGAATTTTCTTACAACAAATCACCATCCGAAGCCACAGGCTACTCTCCATTCCAAGTAGTCTATGGTAAAAATCCAATTTCCCCTTTGGATTTATTTCCACTAACTACTTCTGTCAAATTTAGTTTTGAAGCAGGTAAAAGAGCAGATCAAATTAAAGAGCTTCATGAGCAAGTGAAGGAGAAAATTTGCAAATATACTGAACAGGTATCTACTGCAGCAAACAAGCATAGGAAGAAGGTGACCTTCCAGCCAGGAGATCTAGTCTGGATTCATCTAAGGAAGGACAGGTTCCCCAGCAAGAGAAAAGGTAGGCTACTACCAAGAGCAGATGGCCCCTTTGAAGTGCTTGAGAAAATTGGAGATAATGCATATAGATTGGACTTATCTGAAGAGTATGGAGGCTCATCAACATTCAATGTAAGAGATCTTTGACCATACTATCCAGCAGATGAAGACCTTCCAAGTTTGAGGACAAACTTTCCTCAACCTGGGGAGGATGATGGAGACCATCAAGGAGAAAAATCAGCAGCAGCAGCAGCTTCATCAACAAAGCAGGCATCCAAGGGATCTTCACCAGCAATTGCAGCAGCAGAAGGAGGAGTTCCTGTTGTTTCACACAACTCAACAGCTAGGGAAGCTTTTCCAGCAGAAACAGCAGGCTTCCAAATCCCAGCAAAGACAATAGGTTACTCAGTAGGCTTCTCAGCAGTCCAAACACCCAGCAGGAAGTTTTCTACATCACCAGCAGCCACCACTCCACCAACAGCATTCATCCAGGCTTGCTACACCCTTGTAAAGCAAGTCCTAGCATCCACAACCACTCAGCTCACCAGCATTGGTCATCCAGACCAATTCCAGTTCCCAGCAACAACAGTCCAAGCAGCTGACTATCTCAATGTCATATCTATTGATTGAGGAAGATTCAGCTAAGGGTTCCTAGGAGTTTTTTGTTCTTTGTCATGCCATTTTTCAAGTCCAAGCCAAGTCCCAACATGATTTCCAGAACAAACAATCCCAGCAGGGTTGTTTTATCAGTTTTTCCAGAACCCCAGTTCTGGGGCTATATGTCCTGATTTCTGTTCACATGGGTTAATTTAGTCTTTCCAGCATGATATTAACCTGTTGAGATTACTTCCAGGTTAGTGTTGGCGCGGGAATTGCCTCAGTAAGTTTATTTTTTACCCCATAGGTGAGGAAAGTTTCTCATTGGCTCATTTTGCCACTCTTTGGCAAATTGGTCCAATCAGATTTTAGTTAGATTTTCTCTTTTATTTTCTAAACAAATGTAATCCGGATCATATTAGACAGCTTAGGATGTAATCATATGTATTTGTTTTAAGCTCTGTAAGTTAGAATTAGATTAGGGAGATTAGACAGAATGCTTATGCTTATGCACCTGTTAATCAAACTGATATTTCCCTTTATATTCTGAAGTTCTCTATGATTGAAAGGCATCTCAGTGTTCATTCAATAGTATTCTCGAGTGTCTTAGTACCTCTGAATATTTGTGAGTTTCATATAACTCTCAACCTTTGTTCAATCAGTTCCTGTCACTGGAAATTGGCAAAATCCAGCAAGTGTAAGCTTAGCTTGATCATCCATGCTTTGGTGTGTCTGTAGAGGCATGTGTGGGAGAGTCCAATGCCCTTGATTACATTTTGGTGTGTCTGTATCAACTTTAAGCAAGCCTATCCTTTTATTCTGTTATTGGGTTGTCTTCTATTCCAGCTTGTTGCTTTCAATCAGTTGTTGTAGTTTCAAGCATCCAGTTGTGTGTGTATGTGTGACTGTATGATGTATTATACCTCAATACTCTGATCTTAGTGAGTTAGCCTACATCACCCGCATTTTGGAAAAAAGAAAATATATATTGATGTTTTTGCACTAAAATAAAATTATATAATATTTGTTATAATTCATAAACAATCGTGAAATGTCAATTGTTTCCGAAGGCAGTTCAATATTTTCATTATCTAAGACTTTATTATATTTACTTAATTTTAATTTTGTGGAGTGTTAAATATAACTGAAGATAGTTTTCCTTCTAAGAAAATATAATTTTTATTCATAGATTTATTTTTATTTTTATTTTTATTTGTCAAATTATAAGCATTCTTGAATCTTTAATCAAATTATATTAATTTGATTGTTTGAATCAATAGCTAGACAACTTCTGTTGTATTTGTTGGTTATTACTTGTGTTTGTGTTGATTTGTTGTGTTATAACCCGGCCTTAACCCAATAGAATTAAGTTAATTAATGAGTTTAATTAACTAAATCGCTCGTTTCATTTCAAGTTAACTATTGCGTTTTTGCAGGACTTGAGCAGAGCAACGACCATCGTCAACTTAGTATATTATATATAAATTAGCCAAGTGATAAGCTCAACTATTCAAATTACTCTCGGGATATTCGGGTTACTTACCTGGCCAAATTTTATCGAGTAGACTGATTCGTCGGTATTATCAATAGTAATAATAATATTATTGTAATCATACTTTTCATTCCTTAATTTATTTAAGATTCAATTTAGTTCACCTTCCCCATTTTATTTCAAGTCTTCCTCTTATTATTTTAAATTTCTAAAATTTCATCCCGAGACATTTCATTAGCATTATGGGGTCTTAGTGGGAATAAAATTAGTATTCTAAAATTGAGAAGGGAGGAGTTAAGTGTTATTGTTTCAATTATTTGGGCCTCATTCCTTCTAAGACCCATTTCCAAGCACCTTTACTTATTAAAACATAATATGCTGAAACTCTATCTTCAACCCCTTTCTCTCACTGACTCCTCTGCCTGGCTAGTACCACCGAGTTTCTGTCGCTGCTGCCGCCGGCATCTGGCCGGAAACCACTGCCACCACCAGCTCCGGTAGACTCGTCCACCCCTCCTCCTTGTTGTCCGATCATCATGTCCTCTTTCATCTTTCTCTTCTTCTAAGGTAAAACCCTAAATTTTTCCAAATTTGATTTTAAAGTTTTCATCTTCAAATTTGTTGTCTTTCTTGGTTTAATTTGGAAATTAAGTGTAACATTATGTCAATATATCAATTTGGGTTGTTTTGGTGATGAATTTAGTGATTATGTGAAGAGGGAAGTGTAAATTGTTGTTGCATATCAATTGATAATACTTGCATGTTGTATTTGGTGTGGAATAAACATAAATGTGAGCCTTTTTCCACTGTCTTACGTTCAGAGGTTGGTAAATTATGATGTTAAGTGATTTAAGTAATGGTATTCATGTGTTAGTGTAGTAATTCAAGTGAATTCATATTTGGTGTTGTAGAAATTATGAAATTTCAGCAATGCATGTGCTCTAAATGACATGAGATGAGTATAGATATGTACTTGTTGCTGTGTTAGGAATGTTTCTCGCCTAAGAACTCAAGTGGGGTAGTGTTTTAGAGTTGTAGGAATTAATAAAACGACAAATGACGCCAAATATGTGATTTTGGGTTTATATCTTTAATTGTTGAGCTTCCCCGGACAGCTAAGGTGTCATTTGACCAAATCTTATTATGTAAGTGATAGTTTTAAGATTAGCTTTCACATGGTTTTGGAATTTCGAGATTCCGACGAGTATAACCCAAGTTATGGTATTTTTAATCGGGTTGCCTTGCATATGTACGTTGCATATGTACGATTTTGGGGTAGTAGGTTAAGGGGCATATTTAGGGATAAAGGAGGTCTTATTAGCCTAAGTATTCAACATGAAATAGTACGCTTTGCAAGCTTTCCGGAATGGGCTCGTATGCGTTCATCGGATGTCGGAGTAAAAAGTTTGAACCATTGGAATCAGTCTAGTAAGTATGTTCTACCCAGAATTTTTAAGTTGTTGTGTTATGTTCAAGCCACTTTTTGAGGTTTTTCCAAGGCTTTTATGAGTTTGTGGTCAACTTGAAAGTTGTAGGTCGCCCTTCAAGATTTCTATAGACTACTAACACACATTCATACGATATATGCATCTTAAGTTATGAGTTCTCAAAGTTCCCTTCCCGAACTGGAATTTTTTATAGGCCAACCCTTTTCTTTGGCCATTTTCATGTCTTTACACTTATTTTTGGCCTTAACTCTTAACTGGAGAGTTGTAGAGTTTATTTTTAGCTGTCCGAAAAGTTCTCTTATGAAATTTTTGGAGGTCCATAGAGGAATTTATGTCTTTCGCAAATTTATTGCAAAGTCCCAAAAATTTCTCCAATCGTTAATTAAAGTTTACTTTTATTTAAGTTAACTAGGCCTCAACCCGTGCGATGCACGGAGTATTTTAAAATTGTTATTTTAAAAAATCAAAAATTTAATAGTAATCGTAGATATAATTTAGAGAGAATGAAACATTGATCATATTATCCAATGAAAACAAAACATGACAAATTGTTCAAATACACACGCTAGCAATTTCAGATGCGAAAGACACAAACTGGCCCAAACTCCGAAAAAAAATCTAACTAATGATGAACCACTTAATAGATGACAATAATGTTCGATCAAAAAAAAATAGATGACAATAATCTATTTAGAAAGAAAAAGCATCGTGCAATGCACTAAGTATAATAAAACAGTTTTAATTTAAAAAGAAAAAAAAACAAAAACTGTAGATATAATTTATAAAGAAAAAAATATTGTATTATCCAATGAAAAGACATCATAATCAATTGTTCAAACGAAATGCATACATATGTTTATATATGCCTATAATAACAAAACACATGAGGCCGACACCAAAATAATTAATATTATTTGCACCAAAATAATTTAATTCAGAGTCCAAAGGAGTTAAGGATTAGTGATCCTTTCTGTTTTTTAATTTTAAAATAAAATCCGGATTGAAAATTAAAAAAAATTGAAAATAGAAAAAAATATAATTTTCTATGTTGTGATTTGTCAAATCCCTTACAGTCACTCCCGTGGCTCTATTTCGTGGGACCCACAATGATTTATATTATAATATATAGATTATTATTATTATTATTATTATTATTATTATTATTATTATTATTACTATTGTTATTATTATAGGAAATACCAAAATAATTACTGTTATTTAGACAAAAATAGTTTAGTTCAGAGTCCAAAGCAGTCAAGTATTACTGATACTTTTTTTTAAATTTTAAAATAAAATCCGGATTGAAAATTAAAAAAAATTGAAAATAGAAAAAATATAATTTTCTACGTTGTGATTCGCCAATTCCCCTACGATCACTCCCGTGGCCCTATTTCGTGGGACCCACAATGATTTCTATTATAATATATAGATTATTATTATTATTATTATTATCATTATTATTATTATTATTATAGAAATAATTACTGTTCTTTGCACAAAAATAATTTATTTCAGAGTCCAAAAATAGGTGATACTTTCAGGATTGGTGATATTTTCTGATTTTTTTAATTTTAAAATAAAATCCAGATAGAAAATAAAAAAATTGAAAATAGAAAAAAATATAATTTTCTACGTTATGATTGGTCAATTATCTTACAATCACTCCCGTGACTCTATCTCGTGGGACCCACAATGATTTCTATTATAATATATACATTATAGTCAACACCAAAATAATTGTTGTTATTTGCACCAAAATAATTTAATTTAGAGTCCAATGCAGTCAAGGATTAGTAATACTTTATGGTTTTTTATTTTAAAATAAAATTCGAATTGAAAATAAAAAACATACAAAATAGAAAAAAAAATATAATTTTCTACGTTGTGATTGGTTAATTCCTCTACAATCACTCACGCGACTCAATTTCGTGGGAACTACAATGATTTTTATTATGATATATATATTATTATTATTGTAACGCCCCGTAAATTCAATTATAGAAAAGTCAAAGTCAAACTAACGTTAACAGACAAAATTTAGCGGAAGACTCAAACTCTTATTGGGCGTCACTGCCGTATCCCCGAAGGAATACAAGGCGAGAAGGAAAACTACCACTGTCTGTCAACGGCAAACCAACTAACAAACTCATACTTAGAAATAAACCTCAAAACTAACTTCAAGTCTTTCAAAAAGAAGCATAACAAAATTAACGACGTCTAGACATGTCGTCCTCACTTCTATTTCCCATCCCCAGCATATTGATCATCACTTGAAAACAAAACATTTCAAAAATGAGTGGGAAATCTCAATAATGTCTACCCCTAACGTTAAAAACAAGTTAAGTTCATTTCAATTCATTTCAGGGAGAGGGAACAAGTCAAACCATTTCACAAACCTTTAATCCCTTAACTGTTTTCCTCAACCCAACCAATCCATATTTTATTATGCAGGCGGGATACCATATCCCTTAGAGTAACATTCCCCTACCAAAGGCATCAAAACAATCGCCTACCAAAGGCATCAAAACAATCGCCTACCAAAGGCATCATAATCATCTATCCTATATCAGGGATGAAACCCTAATCTCCTGACACATAACCCATACAGGCATCAAATCCTGGTCTCCGGGTTATCACCCGCAAAAATATTAGCCTATCAAAGGCATCAAACAATCGCCCACCAAAGGTATCAAAACATTCGCCTACCAAAGGCATCACAAACATCTAACCTATATCAGGGATGAGACCCTGATCTCCTGACACATAACCCATACAGGCATCAACTCCTGGTCTCCGGGTTATCGCCCGCAAAAATATTAGCCTATCAAAGGCATCAAAACAATAAACCCGCTTAATGGTTCACTTTGAATTATTAGTGTCTTATGCAAAAACAAAACTCACAACTCTTAAGTCAAACCCAACCCAGGTTATCAAAACTAGTAACAAAACTACTTATAAAAGACCATCTCAATTTCAATAACTCAATAATCAACAATTACAAACAAATATAAAAAACAGATGGCCACATTTTCCACATAAAGTCCCCTTTCGGGATGCAATTATCAAAACAGATTAGAAAACATTAAAACGCATTTAAAGAGCATCCCGGTGGGGATTAGAGCATAGACATTACCTGGTTAACTTCACTTCACAGCAAAACGAACACACTTGAGCTCACTAACGACGCGAGTTAGCTTGGGCCTAAAATAGAATAATTATTCTAATCAAAACGCGCCCTTCGAAGTTAGTATTAACTACCTTCTAACTAACCCTCCCCTAGGAACCCTATAGGTTCCTATCAATCATGAATTTACACTTTAAATTACCTAACACATTCCAAGTAATCGCATAATAATACCAAGTAAACCTTTTCAATCAACAACACATTTATTAACAATTTCACATAACAAGACAGATTACAGCATCCACACAAAAAGGGTCGTAACTTGACTTCCCGACATCCTATGGGTCTGGTTTTGGACTTTTCGGAAACCTCGGGATGTCTACTAAAACTCTTAAGTTGAACTCGAGACCTAATACACGCTTTAATGTCCTCAAAAACCGTCATCTTCCCAACCTGTCCAGATCTAACCTAGGTCTGGTAATTGGGGTATAACTCGACTTATAAAATTCCAAAGTACAGTCCGCAAAATTCCTATGAAAGCTAACATCTAATGGAAACTTCATTCTAAAGGGTTCGATCAAAAGACAACTACACTAACCGTGGTGACCCGATCTTTAGACCCCATCAAAACTGTCCCGTTACCGGTTTCGATTTAATTTACCAATTCGGTTCTAACTTCCACCAATCCGATCCCGGGGTCCTAATTTGGGTTTAAAATAGTGACTAAGGTTAAAAGTATTCAACCTAACCCAACCCAAGGTCCATACTTCATAATTTCTATAGTTAAAACTCACTAGAACCAACTTTAATCAATTTAACTTGATTACACACAACATTAATCATGATATAACATATCACAACCCAAAGAAACATGTAATTACTTGCTTAATAAAACAAGGATAGAACTTTGATAACTAAACACCCTAATCATGCTTGACCTATATGAATTACAACATGGGTAATTATAAAATACAAATTTCTTAATCAAGATTCAAGAAAGAACTTAAAGAACATATGAATAAACTATAAAGAACATATAAACATTTAAACTACCAATAAAAAATCCTAAAAAACTAATTTCTTTTAAACAAAGATTCAATCAAGAACCAAGAATTAATAAAAAAGATTCTCAACCTAACTTATTAACAAGATTAACCTTAAGCATGATTGAAATAAAGAACATAGCGATTCGATAATTAATCTAAATAGTTAAAATTTAAGAATTCGTGCATACAATAATATTGTTATCTAAAACCCTAACATGATTCACTTGAAAACAAAGTATATCAACCAATTGAACATTAATAATTTTTACTACAACTATTACAAACCCTAATACACCAATTTAGAACATAAAGATTACATAAAATAATTTAAACAATCACACATAAATAATACAAAAGAACAAATAATTACAAATAACAACTTCATAAAATTACACCTCAATTACCCAATTACAAGATTTAAACAAGAAATAATAATACAATAATAATAATAATAATACAATAATAATAATACAATAATAATAATACAATAATAATAACAATAATCAGAACAAAGAAAGAAAAAGAAAGGTTTCAAAGAAAGAAAATATTAGGGTTTTACGTTAGGGGGTTCTGGCGCTGGTGGTTTCCGGCGACTCGAGAAGCGGTGGCCGTCGGGCGGCGGCGTGGCGGCGGCCGTCGATGGTGTCCGGAACGGCGTCGAGTAGCGGGGTCGAGAGATTGCACCACAAGCGGCCAAGCGACGGCGGCAAGGAGGTGGTGCGACCGTGATGCGGTGGTGGTCGGGTGGTGACGATCGGCGATGGCGCGGCGGAGGGAGACAGAGAGATCGAGAGGGAGAAAGGGTGAGAGAAAAAGAACGAAAGAGAGAGGGAGGGTGGTTGCGGTGCCGGCGCGGCGGCCATGCATGGGTGGCGGGCAGAGAGGAGGAGGGAGAGAGAGGGGAGAGTCTAGGGTTAGGGTTTAGTTTGAGAGGAAATTAGGGCTTGAGAGAGAGAGAGAGGTTTTTATATTATCTAACAATTAAGGCCCACTAAACACTCTTAATCCTAACCCAACCCAAAACTAAAACAATTAAAATCTGATTTTTTTTCTAGAAAACAAACTAATAACAATAATAATAGTAATAATAATAATAACACTAATAATAATATTATTGATAGTAATCACATAGCAAATAATATTCACGTAATTATTATCTAATACAATAATATTAATAGTAATACTAATAATAAATAGAGTAAAACTATTAATACTAAACCCACGAAATTACCGATATACCCTTGTTAGTCTCTCACGATCCTACGAGCTCAAGTGTTAGCAAAAATAAACACAAGCGAATAATAATAAAATAACGAAGTCAAACCTAATTTACTAACAACGTCACGGTCAACATCTTTGGATTTTTCGGGGTTTTACATCATTACCTCCTTAAAAGAAGTTTCGTCCTCGAAACTTAAACTTAAACCTAACGGTTCGGTAACAATCCTAACGGTTCCGTTCTCCCTAAAACTCGAGGTTTTACATCATTACCTCCTTAAAAGAAGTTTCGTCCTCGAAACTTGACGTACCTTTAAGAGTGAAACAAGTGAGGGTATTTCGTTCTCATCTCTTCTTCTGTTTCCCAGGTTGCTTCCGTTATGGCATGATTTGCTTATCGCACTTTCACCAAGGGGACTACTTTCCTTCGAAGTTGTTTTTCCCTACGATCCAAAATTTCCAGCGGCTGCTCTTCATAGCTTAGATCTTCTTGTTGCTGAAGCGGCTCAGGATCAATCACATGAGTTGGGTCTGGAACATATTTCCTGAGTTGTGACACATAAAAGACATTGTGCACTCTTGGAAGTTCTCCTGGCAGTTGCAACTTGTAGGCAATTTCTCCGATGCGTTCTAAGATTGGATATTGCCCGATAAACCTTGGTGTCAACTTCCCCGACTGACCGAATCTCAGAACTCCTTTCGTGGGTGAAACCCGTAAAAACACATATTCTCCTACTTCGAACTCCAAAGGTCTCCTCCTCCTGTCAGCATAGCTCTTTTGTCGACTTTGTGCTGCCTTCATTTTATCTTGAATGGTTCGAACCTTCTGAGTAGTGGCCTGTATTAGGTCCGGTCCTATCGTTAGAGCTTCATCGATGTCCTGCCAACAGAGGGGAGTCCTACATCTCCTCCCATATAAAGCTTCGAATGGTGACATCCCAATACTGGCATGATAACTGTTGTTATAGGAGAACTCAATGAGAGTCAACTCGTCATCCCACGAGTCTTTGAAATCTAATGCGCATGCTCGCAGCATATCTTCAAGGGTTTGGATAGTCCTCTCAGTCTGCCCATCAGTAGCTGGGTGGAAAGCGGTGCTAAACTTGAGTTTGGTACCAAACGCCTCTTGCAACTTCTTCCAAAATCGGTCGAATCTGCATCTCTGTCCGAGACTATAGAACTGGGGACTCCATGTAGCCTTACTATCTCTCTTACATAGGCTTGAGCTAGCTGGTCCAGGGACCAGTTGTTGGCGATGATTAGAAAATGAGCCGACTTGGTTAATCAATCCAAAATTACCCATATTGTATTGTGTTTCCGCCTGGTCCTTGGCAGACCCACTACGAAGTCCATTGATATCGAGTCCCACTTCCATTCGGGAACGTCTAGTGGCTGCAGAAGTCCGGCATGTCGTTGATGTTCTGCCTTGACCTGTTGGCAAGTGAGGCATTTCGCCACAAAGTCCGCCACTTCTTGTTTCAGATTACTCCACCAGAACATCTGTTTCAGATCCTTGTAAAGCTTATTTCCCCCTGGGTGCACAGAATATGGTGTATTGTTCCCTTCTTCTAAAATCTTCCTCATTAACTCCTCCATGTTAGGTATGAAGACGCGGTTATGGAACCGTAATGTACTATCCTCGTGAATCACGAAACCAGGGGCCTTCCCTTGCAAAACCTCCTCCCGTATCTTGACAAGCTGCAAATCTAGCTCTTGATTCCTCTTGATCTCTTCCATGAGAGTAGGTTGCAACTCCATGGCATTCAATACAGCTTTCCTTCCAGGTGTCACCACGTTAATTTCCAACCTCCTAAACTCCTCGCACAGCTCGTGCGGCATCATCATCAAGTGGTTTACAGCAGGATAGGGTCTCCTACTCAGGGCATCAGCCACTACATTTGCCTTCCCGGGATGATATTGAAAGTTCACATCATAGTCCTTCAGAAATTTTAACCATCGAGTCTGCCTAAGGTTTAGCTCCTTCTGTGTGAATAGATACTTCATCCTTTGATGGTCGGTGAATACCTCGCAGTATACCCCATAAAGGTAGTGTCTCCAAATCTTAAGTGCAAAAACCACTATTGCAAACTCCAGGTCATGAGTGGGGTAGTTCTTCTCATGTGTCTTCAGTTGTCTGGATGCATACGCAATCACCTTCCCATTCTGCATAAGCACACAACCCAATCCACCATGTGATGCGTCACTGTAGATAATGAATCCTTCGTTCCCTTGAGGTAGAGCGAGAATGGGGGCTGAGGTAAGTATCTTCTTCAGCTCCTGAAATGCTTGCTCACATTTTTCCGACCACGCGAACTTGATTGACTTCCGAGTCAAATTGGTCAAAGGGGTGGCGATTTTCGAGAAATCTTGAACAAATTTCCTATAATAGCCTGCCAAACCCAGAAAACTCCTAACCGCAGTGGCATTCTACGGTGTCGGCCACTTGGTGATAGCCTCCACCTTTTGAGGGTCCACTGCTACTCCTTCCTTAGACACCACGTGTCCTAAGAACGCTACTCGCTCCAACCAAAATTCACATTTCTTAAACTTCGCGTAAAGCTCGTTACTACGCAAAGTCGTCAGCACTTCTTTCAGGTGATTCACATGCTCCTCCCGTGTTCCTGAGTACGCCAATATATCATCGATGAACACCACCACAAACTTGTCCAGAAACGGCTTGAACACTCGGTTCATTAAGTCCATGAAAGCGGCTGGTGCATTTGTGAGCCCAAACGGCATTACTACGATTTTTGATATCCTGATCTCAGGTCTATCTTCGAAAACATTGTTGCACCCCGCAACTGGTCAAAGAGATCATCAATGCGAGGTAGAGGGTACCGATTTTTGATAGTAATCTTGTTCAACTCCCGGTAATCTATGCATAACCTCATGTTACCATCCTTGTTCTTCACGATGCAGTGCTCCCATGGTGACGTGCTTGGTGGTATGTACCTTTTCTAGCAGCTCATCCAATTCCTTTAGCTCTGCGGGCGCCATTCGATATGGGGCTTTTGAAACAGGTGCTGCCCCGGGCTCCAAATCGATGCAGAAATCCACCTCCCTGAGTGGGGGCATTCCCGGAATCTCCTCCGGGAAGACATCAGGAAATTCTTGAACTATCGGAATACTCCCAATCGTAGACTCCTCCGCCTTGGTGTCAATCACATTGCATAAAAACCCTTCACAACCTTGGCCCAACAACTTCTGAGCCTTGAGGGCAGAGATAATCCTTACACCGTGAAGATGCCTATCACTCCAATCCACTACCTTCTTCCCGTTCGGTCCTACTAAGGTCACCTTTTGCTAACCAGTCCATCCCCAAAATAACGTCAAACTCCATTAGGTCAAACATATAGAGGTCTGCCGCAAATTCCTGACCTGCTATCACTATAGGACATCCACCATATAATTCTCCACAACTAATGGTATCCCCGGTGGGTAGGGCTACCGACATAGGCTTACTATTCTCCAAGGGTTTCATCTTAGCCTTCTCTACTATAGCTCGTCCAACAAAAGAATGACTAGCACCAGAATTAAATAAAACAGAGACATTGTAGAGGTGGAGAGAGAAGGTACCCGTCACGACGTCCGCCTCATTCTCAGCCTCATCCTTCCTCATCACATACACTCGTCCTCCTGCGTTACGCGGTGGTTATTGCTGCTGACGAGGCGGGTTTGCTGGCCTCCCTTGGTTGTTCTGATTTCCACCGGGACCACCCCGGTTTTGTTGTTACAGCTTTTGGTTTCCATTATTGCCTCCCCGATTTTGATATGTAGTCTGCGGGGCTCTCCAGTTTCCGTTGTTTCCATTGTTTCCACTATGATTGCCCCCTGAATTCTGTAGAGGGCACTGCCTGATGTGGTGTTGGAGACTACCACACTTAAAGCATCCTCCCTTTGCAGCTCCTGCTCTACAATCTCGAGGATAATGGCCGGGTCGACCACAAATCCTACAGACAGGCACATGCGATGGCCCACGCCCCGAAGGTCGGTTGCTCTACCAATTATTGGGGCGGAACCTCTTCTCTTGGTAGGGTTCGATCCCCGGCAACGGCGCCATTGTTTGGTTGTAATTTTTGTGGTTTTATAAGTTAGGGATGTCGGTCTCAGGGATGGGTGTGAGGCTTTATTAAGGTAATCGGTTTGTGTAAAGGGTTCTCAAGTGCGGAAAACATTAAAGTATGAAAATTAAGCGATTAAACTATTCCTAATCATAATACTAAACATGACCATTAAAAAGAAACACAATCAAACAAGTAATTACTAACAATAAATGTAAGAAATCTATAAAGCTTATCAAACGAACATTTAATAAAACTCTAACTACGACTAAGATCAAAGCAAGCAATAGCAATTAAATAGCAACTAATTAATCTAAACAAGCTTAGAATTGAGTCCATACCCTTGATGACTAGTCAAAATCGATCTCCATTCTTCATTCTTCACCTTCGTTTGCAACTTTCCCCGAACAAAATAGAAAGTTGTGAATTAAGTTACTAAGGACCCTCAAATCTTCACTCTAAGTAAGATTTGTGACCCTTAATCCCCCATTTCACTAAAGATTGATTGTTTGTGGCTAATCTAAGAACCTTCAATGGCAAACTTCAATGAAATCAAAAACATAAAGTAATGAAGAAAAATGATTGCTGAAATTTCTTGAAGAAAAGTTGATTACATTCAAAATCTCAAGAACTTGGAGAACAAGGCAAGAGAAAACCCTTAGAGAGAGAAAGTAAAAGCTAATTAAGAGATCATTAAAACCAAGAATTACAAACTAAAACTTAAGCTAATAGTCTCCTTCAATGAAATCGCAGCTAAGGTTTTTATAATGATCCAAGTTTGTTGCACAAAACGCAGCATCTCATTTCCAGTCTGTACGCAGAAAACCGAATTGGCTCGGGCAAGCCAAAATGTCGCTTCGCAAGCAGCATTCAGTCGGTGTATCTTGTCTCCTCGGCAACTTCTCCTCGGCAGCTCAGAAGCTCAGCTCGGTCGAGCAGGGCCCTTGCTCGGGCGAGCCGGCCCTCTATTTCTTCATTGCCTTAGCCATATTTTTCAAACTTTCCATGGTCGTTGTGCAGAAGCATGGCTCGACCGAGCCAGTATGTTGCTCGGGCGAGCCAACTTTCTGTCTCTCCTCTTCTTGGCTAAAAATCAGTCGGCAGATCTTGCTGTCCTTCCAGAGATGTTGCTCGGGCGAGCCAAAATGTTGCTCGGGCGAGCAACCCTTCTGCCTCCATCCCTTATTTGGTGAGTTTTTGCTCCGTTTTGGCTCCATTTTAGGTTACTCTCTTATTTTCCTACAAAACTACAAAAATCTCATAACTCGAATAAAATACGGGGTTAGAACATATAAAAACTCCCTAATAAAGAGAAGAATTCGGCTCGAAACGAGACCGAACAGTTGAGGTGGGTTGAAACAAGGCGACTCTTTCCTCTTATGCCCTTGTATGCCAAGTTGTCGCTCCATGTCGTGCATTACCCTTTCTACAGTGAGGGCAACATTCAACATGTTTTGGTAAGATGTAAACTCACGTGATGACATCCGATCCTGAATCTTGCAGTTTAATCCATCCCAGAAGCGATCCATCCTCAATTGTTCACTGGACACAAGAGCAGGTGCAAACCGAGATAGTTCAGTGAACTTAGTGGAGTAAGCAAGCACACCACGCTCTCTTTGGCGTAAGTCCATGAATTCTTTTTCTTTCGCCTTTTGAAGAGACATAGGGTAGAACCGATCCTTCAGCACAACCTTAAAATGGTTCCAGTCAAAACCCGGTTCGGTCCGTATCTCCTTCACACTTGCCCACCATAGGTCGGCCTCCTCCTTCAGGTGGTATGCAGCAAAATCCAGCCTCAACTCCTCAGGACAGCGTGTCGTATCAAAAATCTTTTCCATCTCTCTAACCCACTCTTCAAAGACTTTGGGGTCAGCTACCCCTGTATAATTGGGCGGGTTAAAGCTATTGAACCTTTGGAGAAGAGCGGAGGGATCATTTTCCCTTTCTCCTCCTTGTCGATCCACCACCCTCTTCAGTAGATCCTCGTGCTTGTTAAGAATCTCAATCATCAGTAGGCTAGCAAGGTCATTCCCTGGTGCTGTTGTACTCGGCCCTGATATCAAGTGAGGAAGACGCTGGCGCAGTTCAGTCGCGGTTTGAGGACGCTGTTCGACTGCAGCTTGCGGGCGCTCCCGATTACCATGGTTGGGTTGAGAACCGTTCATGTCCGACATCCTGGTTCAAAGGGTCGATTTAGACTACTTAAGGTTTAATCTCACAGCGTAAATCACCAATTCTAAGGAGGGACTATTCAATCCAGCTATCTCATAAAAGTTCTAAGCAGATACAAAACTGCAACATATTTCAACACATAAGCCTAGGTAATAGCATCATATTCCACATACTCTTTCATCGCGCATCATTTGAAAAGAAAGAAGAAGATATATACTATCAACTCTAAAATCAAGACTATTATTTATAATACTTGCACACCAGCTTCGTAGTATGTAAATCTATCCCCTATATTGGGGTTATCACACAAAGAAACAGCACACCACACTTAGGGACATATCACAATCAAACTAACCATGCATAAATAAGTTACAGCAACCAATCCTAATACTACTATTAATGTCCCACTCATATGATCCTCCTACACAGAGGGTTCTTCCTAGCTGCGATCGGAGTCCAATCTGAATCATCAGACTCATCCCCCGAGTTCTCTTCGGGGTCTTCTCCTGTCCCCCAGTCCACCATAACCTCATCCTTGGGTTCGGTCTCCTGTTCAGGCTCATCTACAAGTGCAACTGTAACTCCAGAGGTCACCTCGGGCTTAGAATCCTCCACAGAATCCTCCTCTGGATCTTCCTCTGGGTCACTCTCGGGATCCATGTCCATGACAGGTGCTGGGGCTGGGGCTGGGTTCACTTGAACTTCTTCCACATCACGCTTCCAAATCCTGGCAATCTCATCGAAGACTTCCGGAATTCGGTGCTCTGACCCTACTCGGTACCTCTTACACCAACAATACGGGTGGGGATACTCCTCGACCGAGAGAGGGGGTGGTAGCAATAATGGTATAGTATCGCCCCACTGAGGGTTGTCCCGAAGCGTAAGCAAAAATGCGTTCGCCTGACTTTCATCGTTACCGCGAAGGCATGAGTTCGGAACGTCTTTGGTGTACTTGTCAATCTCGTCGTAGAAGTTTATCATATGAGTTCCCAATTTCTCCTTGGGGGGAATGAGAGTATAACGGTGAAAACACGGGGTGGGATGATGATAACAGTGTGTGCGTTGAGCCATCCTACAGGGTTAGAACATATTAGCAACATAGGAAATTAAAGACATAATCACGTGATAATAGGAAACCATAAACCCTCTTCCCATCCTACGCTCATCACTCCGACTTAGCTTCCTAGGGTCCAACTAAACCTAAAGGACTCTGAGGAGCTACTAGGTCGCAACCCAGAGCTCTGATACCATTCTGTAACGCCCCGGAAATTCAATTATAGAAAAGTCAAAGTCAAACTAACGTTAACAGACAAAATTTAGCGGAAGACTCAAACTCTTATTGGGCGTCACTGCCGTATCCCCGAAGGAATACAAGGCGAGAAGGAAAACTACAACTGTCTGTCAACGGCAAACCAACTAACAAACTCATACTTAGAAATAAACCTCAAAACTAACTTCAAGTCTTTCAAAAAGAAGCATAACAAAATTAACGACGTCTAGACATGTCGTCCTCACTTCTATTTCCCATCCCCAGCATATTGATCATCACCTGAAAACAAAACATTTCAAAAATGAGTGGGAAATCTCAATAATGTCTACCCCTAACGTTAAAAACAAATTAAGTTCATTTCAATTCATTTGAGGGAGAGGGAACAAGTCTAACCATTTCACAAACCTTTAATCCCTTAACTATTTTCCTCAACCAAACCAACCCATATTTTATTATGCGGGCGGGATACCATATCCCTTAGAGTAACATTCGCCTACCAAAGGCATCAAAACAATCACCTACCAAAGGCATCAAAACAATCGTCTACCAAAGGCATCAGAATCATCTATCCTATATCAGGGATGAAACCCTAATCTCCTGACACATAACCCATACAGGCATCAAATCCTGGTCTCCGGGTTATCACCCGCAAAAATATTAGCATATCAAAGGCATCAAACAATCGCCCACCAAAGGTATCAAAACATTCTCCTACCAAAGGCATCACAAACATCTAACCTATATCAGGGATGAGACCCTGATCTCCTGACACATAACCCATACAGGCATCAACTCCTGGTCTCCGGGTTATCGCCCGCAAAAATATTAGCCTATCAAAGGCATCAAAACAATAAACCCGCTTAATGGTTCACTTTGAATTATTAGTGTCTTTTGCAAAAACTCAACTCACAACTCTCAAGTCAAACCCAACCCAGGTTATCAAAACTAGTAACAAAACTACTTATAAAAGACCATCTCAATTTCAATAACTCAATAATCAACAATTACAAACAAATATAGAAAACAGATGGCCACATTTTCCACATAAAGTCCCCTTTCGGGATGCAATTATCAAAACAGATTAGAAAACATTAAAACGCATTTAAAGAGCATCCCGGTGGGGATTAGAGCATAGACATTACCTGGTTAACTTCACTTCCCAGCAAAACGAACACACTTGAGCTCACTAACAACGTGAGTTAGCTTGGGCTTAAAATAGAATAATTATTCTAATCAAAACGCGCCCTTTGAAGTTAGTATTAACTACCTTCTAACTAACCCTCCCCTAGGAACCCTATAGGTTCCTATCAATCATGAATTTACACTTTAAATTACCTAACACATTCCAAGTAATCGCATAATAATACCAAGTAAACCTTTTCAATCAACAACACATTTATTAACAATTTCACATAACAAGACAGATTACAGCATCCACACGAAAAGGGTCGTAACTTGACTTCCCGACATCCTATGGGTCTGGTTTTGGACTTTTCGGAAACCTCGGGATGTCTACTAAAACTCTTAAGTTGAACTCGAGACCTAATACACGCTTTAATGTCCTCAAAAACCGTCATCTTCCCAACCTGTCCAGATCTAACCTAGGTCTGGTAATTGGGGTATAACTCGACTTATAAAATTCCAAAGTACAGTCCGCAAAATTCCTATGAAAGCTAACATCTAAGGGAAACTTTATTCTAAAGGGTTCGATCAAAAGACAACTACACTAACCGTGGTGACCCGATCTTTAGACCCCATCAAAACTGTCCCGTTACCGGTTTCGATTTAATTTGCCAATTCGGTTCTAACTTCCACCAATCCGATCCCGGGGTCCTAATTTGGGTTTAAAATAGTGACTAAGGTTAAAAGTATTCAACCTAACCCAACCCAAGGTCCATACTTCATAATTTCTATAGTTAAAACTCACTAGAACCAACTTTAATCAATTTAACTTGATTACACACAACATTAATCATGATATAACATATCACAACCCAAAGAAACATGTAATTACTTGCTTAATAAAACAAGGATAGAACTTTGATAACTAAACACCCTAATCATGCTTGACCTATATGAATTACAACATGGGTAATTATAAAATACAAATTTCTTAATCAAGATTCAAGAAAGAACTTAAAGAACATATGAATAAACTATAAAGAACATATAAACATTTAAACTGCCAATAAAAAATCCTAAAAAACTAATTTCTTTTAAACAAAGATTCAATCAAGAACCAAGAATTAATAAAAAAGATTCTCAACCTAACTTATTAACAAGATTAACCTTAAGCATGATTGAAATAAAGAACATAGCGATTCGATAATTAATCTAAATAGTTAAAATTTAAGAATTCGTGCATACAATAATATTGTTATCTAAAACCCTAACATGATTCACTTGAAAACAAAGTATATCAACCAATTGAACATTAATAATTTTTACTACAACTATTACAAACCCTAATACACCAATTTAGAACATAAAGATTACATAAAATAATTTAAACAATTACACATAAATAATACAACCGAAGAACAAATAATTACAAATAACAACTTCATAAAATTACACCCTCAATTACCCAATTACAAGATTTAAACAAGAAATAATAACAATACAATAATAATAATAATAATACAATAATAATAATACAATAATAATAATACAATAATAATAACAATAATCAGAACAAAGAAAGAAAAAGAAAGGTTTCAAAGAAAGAAAATATTAGGGTTTTACGTTAGGGGGTTCTGGCGCTGGTGGTTTCCGGCGACTCGAGAAGCGGTGGCCGGTCAGAAGGCGCGGCGGTGGCGGCGGCCGTCGATGGTGTCCGGAACGGCGTCGAGTAGCGGGGTCGAGAGATTGCACCACAAGCAGCGACAGTAACGAACCGTCTGTCTTCCAACTGTCGCGACCGGGTCTGGGCGGCTGGCGGCGACTTCGACGGCGGCAAGGAGGTGGTGCGACCGTGATGCGGTGGTGGTCGGGTGGTGACGATCGGCGATGGCGCGGCGGAGGGAGACAGAGAGATCGAGAGGGAGAAAGGGTGAGAGAAAAAGAACGAAAGAGAGAGGGAGGGTGGTTGCGGTGGCTGCCGGCGGCGGCGCGGCTGTGCGGTGGTGGCGGGGTGGCGCGGCAAAGAGGGAAAGCAGGGAGGGAGAGAGAGAGGGGAGAGTCTAGGGTTAGGGTTTAGTTTGAGAGGAAATTAGGGCTTGAGAGAGAGAGAGAGGTTTTTATATTATCTAACAATTAAGGCCCACTAAACACTCTTAATCCTAACCCAACCCAAAACTAAAACAATTAAAATCTGATTTTTTTTCTAGAAAACAAACTAATAACAATAATAATAGTAATAATAATAATAACACTAATAATAATATTATTGATAGTAATCACATAGCAAATAATATTCACGTAATTATTATATAATACAATAATATTAATAGTAATACTAATAATAAATAGAGTAAAACTAATAATACTAAACCCACGAAATTACCGATATACCCTTGTTAGTCTCTCACGATCCTACGAGCTCAAGTGTTAGCAAAAATAAACACAAGCGAATAATAATAAAATAACGAAGTCAAAACTAATTTACTAACAACGTCACGGTCAACATCTTTGGATTTTTCGTGGTTTTACAATTATTATTATAGTCAACACCAAAATAGTTACTGTTATTTGCACAAAAATAATTTAATTCAGAGTCCAAAGAATTCAATGATTAGTGATACTTTCTCCTTTTTTTAAATTTTAAAATAAAATTCGTATTGAAAATAAAAAAATAGAAAATAGAAAAAAAAAATTCTCTACGTTGTGATTGGTCAATTCCTCTACAATCACCCCCGTGACTCTATTCCATGGGATCCACAATGATTTCTATTGTAATATCCAGATTATAGTCAACACCAAAATAATTACTGTTATTTGCACCAAAATAATTTAATTTAGAGTCCAAAGCAGTCAAGGATTAGTGATAATTTCTGATTTTTTTAATTTTAAAATAAAAATCGAATTGAAAATAAAAAAAATTGAAAATAGAAAAAAAAATTCTACATTGTGATTGGTTAATTCTCCTACAATCACTCCGGTGACTCTATTTCGTGGGACCCACAATGATTTCTATTATAATATATAGATAGACAACACCAAAATAATTACTATTATTTGCATCAAAATAATTTAATTCAGAGTCCAAAGCAGTCAAAGATTAGTGATACTTTCTGTTTTTTAAATTTTAAAATAAAATCTGTATTGAGAATAAAATAAAATTTAAAATAGAAAAAAATAATAATTTTCTACGTTGTGATTGACCAATTCGCCAACAGTCAATCCCCATGGCTCTATTTCGTGGTACCCACAATGATTTATGTTATAATATATAGAAGATTATTATTATTATTATTATTATTATTATTATTATTATAATTATTATTATAGTCAACACCAAAATAGTTATTGTTATTTGTACAAAAATAATTGAATTCAAAGTCCAAAGAAGTCAATGATTAGTGATACTTTCTCCTTTTTTTTAATTTTAAAATAAAATTCGAATTGAAAATTAAAAAATTGAAAATAGAAAAAAAAAATATAATTTTCTATGCTGTGATTGGTCAATTCCTCTACAATCACCCCCGTGGCTCTACTCCGATGGGACCACAATGATTTCTGTGATAATATATAGATTATTATTATTATTATTATAGGCAACACCAAAATAATTTAATTCAGAGTCCAAAGAAGTCAAGAATTAGTGATATTTTTTGGTTTTTTTAATTTTGAAATAAAATCTGGATTGAAATTAAAAAAAATTGAAAATAGTAAAAAAATATAATTTTATACGTTATGATTGGCCAATTCGCCTACAGTCACTCTCGTGGTTCTGTTTTGCGGGACCTACAATGATTTCTATTATAATATATATAGATATGGAACAGTTGGAAACGTTATCAAAGTCTAAAGTCATATGGGATTTGTAATATTTTTTTAATTCTAAAAGAAAATTAAATTTAAAACAGTTATGGAACAGCTGTAATTGGTGTCAGAGTCCTAAGCAGCTTAGGTTTATAATAAAATCCGGTTGAAAATAAAATCAAAACTTATTAAAAAATGGGTCCTTTTTTCTTCATTGTGATTGGTTGAGACTCCTTGAAACGCTCTCGTTGCAGTATTTGCTGAGTCCCACATAGATTGTCATTATAAGTATATAGATTAGGATACTCTCTCATTACCAAGGATACCATTTGATTCACTTTAATGTTCTTATCTCAAGTATGATCCGAGAGGTCGTTGCTTCCATGTTCGAGTCCAGTCAAGCTTTTTAAGTCGCTTTAAGTGCGCGTTCAACTTGTAAGGTACGCATATTACCTGTACTCTACCAAAATTCATTTATTTGAGTTAAAGTAACCAAGTTTAATAATTGTAATGTAATTGAGTAATGTTTACATATTTTTCTCACGTAAATATGGCCCCGACCCAAGTTATTTGTGCCATAGTGCACTACCCAAGCCAATATCTGGCCAGTGTCAACCCATCCGGACCTCTCGATCGGTTCGGGTATGCGCATACGGAGGCTTAGTCTGATGATCGCAAACAGGGGACCATCAAGATAATAATAATAATAATAATAATAATAATAATAATAATAATAATAATAATAATAATCGGCAAGGAAATTTTAGTGTTGTTATTTTATTTCTTTTGTATTTGTTTTAAAATGAATTGAAATGTGCGAAATAAAATGAATTGCCTAAGTTTACTTAACTGTACAGGGGTATGCGTGTTGAGTTTCGACTCATTTATGAAAATGTTTTATGTTTTGTTTTAGGTGGTGCTTCTAAGACTAAGGCAGCTAAGGCAAACTCTGATAAACAACTCAGTTAAGCAAAGAAGGGGAGTTTGTGATTTAGTTGGAGTAATCAATTCCTTTACTATGATTGATTGTGATGTATAAAATCTTGAATCAGGGTTGTGAATTTTGTATTATCAAGTTTGAGTATGGTATATATATATGATTGGTTGATTATGTGCTTATTGGTGTCATTCGATAGTTGTAGCCTAGTCCTTTTGGACAGCGGTAATGTCCTCTTATTTATTTAATCCGTTGCGCTAATCTTTGAGTTAAGGGGGCTTTAACTTTAATTTGAAGATCGTTTAATCTGGGGGTGTTACATGTGGTTACTGTTCTTCACTTTTATGTCTATGAATAATATTTTATGTTTACACAGTTCAAAAAATTTGAAAATTTTTATCATATGTGAATGTGCATCTTAAATAAGTTGATTGCAACTTTTATTTGTTATTTAAGTTAAAATGCAAAAATTAAAGAAAAAATTGTGTACATTATATATATAATATATTATATGTCATATGATACTGATGATTTGTTCGTATTTAATTTTCAATAAATTTAATATTTAAAATTTCTAATAAGATATAGAATTTTCAATTACTCACCTCTAAATTTAGACTCCTCTAAAGTTTGTTCCTAGATTCGCCTCTATTCAGTATGGTGCAACTATGGTTTTTGGTGTTCATTAGAATGACAGAGGAAAAGGGTGGACGCTTTCTCTATAGAGTTCCTACATCAAACTAGAGCATTCTTGTAATGAACGAACATAGTATAAAAATTGAAAAGGTATGCTTACCCATCATAAACAAGGTACAAATAGAAAAGACTTGTAACTCCAACACAAAAATTAAATTACACTACACACAAATAAGAACCATTTATTTATTTATTTCATTGATAATATGTTGCATATACGTTTTAATGCCTCTACACTTTTGTTCTTCCAAGAGTCTTAGATATGCCAAAAACTTCCAGAGAAATATACATAGTGTTGTATACTTATAATTCTGTGGATATATCAATGTTTGTTGGGGAGAAATTTTTGCCTAAGATCCGCAACATCGACTTCGTCAAAGTGTGTCTCTGGAATCCAATACCCAGTTCTAGGATCTCGCATCCAAAATCCTTTTTTCTCTTCTTGCTTCTCACCAACATATTTCTCGATCGTTTTTCCACTTTCCTTCAGAGGCTTCTTCTTTAATGCAGAAGTTGCGTGTGATTGTGTCTTCATACTTTCAGTTGCAGACGTTGCATACTGTCTTCCTCTTCTGACATCAATAAGCATAATGAAACAATAAATCTAGTATTGGAAGGAATAAAGAAAAGAAAAAAGAAAAAAATGATGATAATTGGTAGAAAGTATCACCACTTTGTAAGACCATCTTGGGTCATATAAGTCCTTGTGACCTTCGACACTAACTTACTTAATAATTATGGAGTTAAATTATTTTTATGTCATATAATTTTTTCTTTTGGTTAGTTTTGTCACTAAACTTCTAAATTAGTACGTTGAATATGTCGCATAACTTTAAAAATTTGTAAAAATGTCAACTGACTTTTAAATTTTTCAAATATGCTACATAACTTTGAAAACTTGTCAAAAATGTCAACTAACTTTTAAAAATAATCAAAATGCCACCAATGAGTTTTGACAAGTAGAATTTCTATTCATTTTATTTTTTAAATTTAGAATAGTTAGAAATAAAATAAAATAAAAACTTTAATATATTAATCTAAATTCAACTAACATATCCACCCATCTCATAATTCTTCTTATTCCTCTTCAACACCATAAAATAAAATTATATTAATATATTGGATTCTTTTTCTTCTATTTTTCTCTATCCTAAATTTAAAAATAAATTTGATTTGTTATAATAGGTCAAAATATCATTTGGTGGAATTTTTAACAAATTTAGAAGTTTATTGACAAAATTGAAAAATATTGAAAGTTATGTGACATAGAAATTATTTAACTCGATAGTTATGAATGATGATCCATTATAATGGACTTAGTGTTGATTGGCTATACAACAGATATAAATAACACGCTAACAAATTAACCTCATTAGTTGGTTATAGGGCTGACAATGAGTCGAGCCGAGCCCGAGCATGGCATGCGCTTGGCTCGTGAGCTACATTGCAAGCTTGGCTCGGCTCGCGAGCTTGGCGGACGTGAAAAGTTGGGCTCGCGGCTTGGCTCGCGAGCCCTCACGAGCTTTAACGAGCCCATATTTGTTCATTGTTAATCATTTTGTTGACCTACAAAGTGATAGTAAAGAGTAACTCTTAAAATAGAGAATAGTGAAAAAAAACACTTATAACAAAATCAAATAATGATATAAGATTGAAAATTATTTAATTCAAAATAACAATTATAAGATATAAAATAAAGTAATCTTTTAGCGATAATGAAAATAATTTGTGATTGTGGAATTATAATGGATAATAAAAGATGTATCAAAAGCACAAGTTTCAATTCATGTGAATAAGGTAATTTTATTTTGGAAATTGTATATCAAACACAACATATTTCGTCCAATTTTCCATTTTCACGAGCCTTACGAGCTTCACGAGCGAGCTTCCTTGGGCTCGGCTTGGCTTGTTTATGTGAAGAGCTCGAGCCCGAGCCGCCTCAAGCTTATTGCGAGCCGAGCTTATCAAGCTTCCCGCCGAGTTGGCTCGCGAGGGCTCACGAGCCGGCTTGGCTCATTGCCAGCCCTAGTTGGTTCTATGTAAAACTTTCAAATTTCCAATTATAGAACTTTCAAAGGATATTTTTTGATCGACCAAACTTTCAAATTTAGTCATTGAATTGGTTAATTAATGCGAATTGACATAAAAGAATAGGCATAATTTCCAAACATAGAACTTTCCAAAAGTATTTTTTTCAACAAGTAATATGAAATGATGTCTCGAACGTTAAACGTTAATTTTATAAAAAAACGTTTCTTGAGATGTTAAACCTTTCTTAAAACACTATCTTACCAAATATTAATATTTGTCCGTTAGAATTTAGTTCCGTCTAAATATTACCCCAAATACTATTGTGTAACGTAGCTCTAGTCTCTTCTAAAATTTTAACTTTATGAATTATTTTGTTAGACCATGCTTTACACCAAGATTTTTTGTGTATTGAATTAACAATTATAGATAAAAAAATCAATGATGACATGTCACTCTTCTAGTTTAAGATGCATATGATCATATACATAAACAACAAAAAGTGGACAGGAAACTTCGTTATAAAGTAGTAACTTTATCTTTTTAAATTAAAAAAAATTAAAAAATTGAAACTTTAAAAGACCATTTTTATGGGACGATGAAGTATACTGTTATGTGAACTATCTATTTAGCTATTGTATGATCAATAGCAATGAAAAACTGGTAAAGTTTGGACTGTTGGCCCGTAATTATAAAAGGAAAAAAAAAGTAGATTCACATGCAACATAATGTTATATAATTATATATGTTACACATCTACTTGAACACATATGATGATCATATATTATAACAATAAAAACATATACGGAAGTGGATGTTAATTAATCTAATTGGAATTTCACAGGATACGTAAAACCGACATGAATTAATATAATTAGACTGTGGGAGAGTTGCATCCGTCTGGAAATCGAAAAAGAAATGGAAGAAGATGGAAACTGACCTGATGAAAAGGGGAAGAAGGTCGTGGATGAGAGTGGATGAGAATCTAGACATTGGAACTCGGTGATTGATGGTTACGGGATACGACTTACTATACAATGGAAGGGTTTTAGATTTTACAAGAAACGCCTGCTTCAGGAAATATTTGACGAGATTATGTGCGGCAATTCACGTATATATATATACATACCTAGTCATCGATCGTGCCAGTTTTTTCCCCCTATTTTTTGGGCTTAGAAATTAATGGCGGTTATACTTTTAACAAAGGGATAATTTGTGCATCCTTTAACTGGCTTGGATCAAAAATAATAATCTATCTATAAATATATAAAAGTAATATTTTCGAATTTTGAAATACTCAATTAAATGATTGTAGAGATTAAAGGCCAATCATATTAAAGAAAAATATCGATTAAAAAATACAGTAAAGAATTCCCGCCCATTAAATAATAAAAAATAAAAAAAATCGTTCAAAAAATAATAAACGAAAAGCCTGATCAGATTAGGAGTCTACCTTATAAAATTAGGAGTCTAAACGGCCAACCCAATTAAAAGTCTAACTCCCTCGCATGTCCTAACACCCACCCATATCTAATTGGGGCAATTGCTAATAATTTATAATTTATTAATTTTTGAATTAAGAAAATCTTATAAGTTATGATTCTCTCTTATCGGTTATTATTCTCATCCCTTAATTTAAGTTGAGTATCTTTGTATATTAAGTATAGAGAATTTTATCTAATTAGATTTTATATAAAATTGTACAGTATTTAATCTCACGTCTACAAAACAGCTCACCCCAACTAAAACTCCAACTCCAAAATCATATTCAATTATTATACCTACTATAATTTTGTGCTTCGATTTTGATATGGGTAAATTTCACAGCCATAATGTATAAGATTGACATATTCAATCGATCATAGTACCAAAGAGACAAACAAGTGACTAGATTGCCCATAATATTTGTTCTAAATTTCACAAGGAAATCAAATATTGAGTTGCAATGACCCAACTAATTCTAGATGTAAGTTATTCACATTAGTCTAGAATTTATATTATTAAGTTCTTATGAATATGTTGGATAGGTCTTTTGTTTCAAGCATTGCAATGAATCAAACAAGTTGATATTATCAAATTTTTCGATCATTGTGAGCACTAATTTAATTTTAAGATTTTAGTATTTAATTTAAGCATCCAAGTTAATTTAACTTTTTTTTAGTTTCTGTAATTATAATGAACAAACGTACTGCTAGTTTCCGTCATATTCTCTGTAATATTTTATTATCATGCTAACAAATTTTCAGTTTGTAATTTCTCAGAGCAATCTTAACATATAGGCCTTGTTTGGCAAATTAGTGTTTTAGATAGTTGATAGCGGTTTATGTAGCGTATAGCGGTTTAAGCAGCGGATAGCGTTTTAAGTAGCGGATAGCGAATGACAGTTCAAATAAGAATTGTGTTCGGTAAATTTAGCAGTTCAATTAACAGATTAATGTGAATTGCCATAAAAGGGTATCAATAGTTTTCAAAGATAAAATTTACAAAGGGTACTTCTTGACCGAAAAATATGAAACGTTACTCCAAACGTTAAACGTTAACTTTATTAGCGTTTCACAAAACACTCCTTAAAACACTAAATGCTCATCAAAACGCTAGCTTACCGAACGCTAATTTTTATACAATTAGAGTTTTGACTTGGTCAAGACGCTAAACGCTACCCGAAACGGTACTGCCGAACATAGCCATAGTTAGAGCACCCGCAACAGTGAATCTGAGTTTGGTTAATTGGATGATGTAAAATATGTGAACCCCTACTAAGAGAGTCAAATATTATCTCTTTATTTAACTAGCTTTCCAATGGTGAGCATGAGTTTGACTCATATTAATTAAAAAAGTGGATCCTACTTAATAATATAATTTGGTTATATTGATAAAAGATGATGTGGATGAGGAGAGAGAGAAAAAATATGTTTGAAATATTAGTGTGTTAGAGCCCCCGAAACGGCGAGATCGGGGCTGACGTGGACGACAGGTGGCGCCGGCGAGGTGGAGAAACGCACCGCAGCGGCAAGGCCGGCAATGGCGGACGAGGCTGACTCGTCTTCTCCCTCGCGTGCCGAGGCTGAAGACGAGACCTCGATTAGGGTTTCGTTTTTTTTTAATTTCAATTTCATTAAGCAAAACAATGTCGTTTTTCCTTAGGCTGGGCCGAATTATTGGGCTGCCTCTGGACAACATTGGGCTTTGGTTATTTGCTGAGCGTTCAGAAGTTTGATTCTTTCTGATGAATTCCAACAGCCAGTATATTTTGTTTCCTAAATTTTGTTGAAAAGATTGCAATCTTTATTTTTAGTATGGTAAATCAAAAGTTTGTTTCATTAAATTGGAAATAATCTTTATTTTTAGTATTTTAAAATAATTTTATATTAATTTGTTGACTATTATAGAGTCATTTGTTTTATTATGTATTCTGTAAAAGTAATTAAATAGAATAAATCAAAACAACCAAATTATTTAAAAAAATTTAATTATTATATGTGGGGCCTACACTTTTTTACTTATTTAAACCAAACTCACACTCACCATTGGAAAGCAAAACTCAAACTTAAACTCTCTTAGTGAGCCCCACTACTTCCACATCATCCGGTGGGTAAAACTCACCATCACCATTGCGGGTGCTCTTAAACTCGCTTTCAAACTCGTCTCGCGAGATTGACGGTGAGGATCTCGCGAGACAAGTCTGATTCTCACCACTGAAATGTCCTACACGGCTTCATTTCATTATCATCTCATGTCATGTCAGCAATGAGTTGAATTTAAACTCACCACTGCGGATGACCTTATACTTGATATATTGTTATTTGTCAGTGTCTCCTTAGCGTGCTTTTGGAATGCCTTAAGAAGTTTTATGTTACCGGTTAGTTTTATATTCTCATATATGTCATGTTTTAAACATATAACATGCAAAGAGGTGAAAGATTGTACATCCAGAGTTCAAATTTAATTGTAATATACTACTTAAACAATGTTAGGTTGCTTTTCATTTCTCTTAAAATTTGTATTTATATTTTTTTGTTACCAATGTTGTATGTTCTTATGTATGTCAAGTTTTAAACATTCAATATGTAAACAAGTACAAGGTTTTATGTTTCGAACTAAAAATTGATATAAATATACTATGTTGGAGAGATCCAAAGAGAGAGCCCACTTCAACCAAGCCCCATGGTAAACAAGTTAAGTGATGTTCCATCTTAAAACCAATTGGTGTTAAGAGGAGTAGCCCACTTGACATATATATCATGTCCTCTCTCTTTACTTTTCCGATGTTGGACATTTTTACTCATGGATGAATCCCAACAATCTCCTCCTTCACAGATGAGTCTCTCCCGGCCCTTGATCGGAAGACTCTTTTGCCCAAGGTTTCAAGTCACCATCAGGAGCCCATCATAGCCGCACCTTACTCTACAGAGACGCACCCTACTCCACATGAGTCTCATGCCACTACACTGTCTCAAGAGTCCCAGCCGCACCTTACTCCATAGAGCCGCACCCCACTCCACCTGAGTCGCATGCCATCACTCTGAGCATTCGGGAGACCTAGCCTGCATACGTGCTATGGTCCTTGCTCCTGTCCACGGTTATCTTCCCGCACCTTGCACACGCCCAACCGAACGAACCATCGGCTCTGATACCACTTGTTGGGGATATCCAAGGAGGGAGTCCACTTCAACCAAGGCCCATGGTACACAAGTTAAGTGAGGTTCCATCTCAAATCCAATTGGTGTTAAGAGGAGTAGCCCACTTGACATATATACCATATATATCCTTTCTCTTTACTTTTTCGATGTGGGACATTTTTACTCATGGATGAATCCCAACATACTATTTGAATGTTAGGGCACAACATACATATTAATCAAACATGCCTACACTTTTATGTTTGTATATCTATCGTAAGTAAGATAACATCATTTATATTTTCTTATTTCTAATATACAAAAAAATGACTAAAGGTCCCTATATTTTGATATAATTATTTTAAGAGCCCTATATTTTGATAAATTATTATTGAGTGACATTATATTTGCGGTAATTATTTATTGGGGATATTCCGACCAATTTTCCAGTCTAAAAATGTCCGAAACAATGATTTTTGTATTTACGGTAGTTTTAATTGAAGTCAATGTCATTTTAAGCCTTAATATTTAGGGTGGATAAAAGATACGTAAACCTAATCAACAATAAATACAACAATTAATGCTTTGTTCGCCGGAAAATAGTTCAAAATCTCCCCCGGAAATAATTACAACAAAGATAATATCACCTTATAATTATTTATCAAAATATAGGACCCTTAAAAAAATTACATCAAAATATGATGACCCTTTAGTCATTTTTTGTTCTAATATATATATTGTTAGAACCCCTCAAGGACGTTGAAAATGACCTTGGTGATTGGATCAGTTTTGAATGAAAGCCAAATTTCGAAACAAGGTGATTGTAGTGGGTAACCAAATTTTTTTGTTGCCTTAGTAACTTTTGACAACCATTTTTCTTTAAATTATTGCCCAGTCTATATCAATTGCAAAAAATAAAAAAAAATTTGTTGCCACATATAATGTATTTAACTAAAAAATTATTTGTTTGTCCTATTTTAAATTAATGCAATAATAATCTTTTTTTGTTACCCAAACATATTTCTCTTGTTATGATATAGGAAATCCAGGCTCGGGTCAGTCGATCTGATGACCTGATTCGCGGCCCAATGGTCAGGGTCATCGCTAGGAAATTCAGACCCGGAGTCTGGGTCGAGAGTCATGTCACTTCTAATCCGACTGACTTGACCTAAGAATACCGAACTTTGAACATATGTACTGCTAAATAAAAAATTGTGACATATAAATTTAGTTAGTGTTGAATTAATTGTAAGATGTAAAACCATGTGCAATGGTGAGTTAAATGTGGTGGCCCACTGCAGGCATGACATGAGATGAGAAATAGAATTATGAGGTTGTGCAATACATTGCAATGGTTAAAATGTGACTTGACTCACGAAACCAACACTGAGCTGCTCACGAGATGAGTTTAATAGTGAGTTTCTCATGTATGCAATATTTTAATTGTATGTTTTCTCTCTTTTCTTCATCTACCTCACTTTTTATCAATATAACCAAATTAATTATATATATTATTAAGTAGTATCCACTCACTTTTTAAATTAATATGAGTCAAACTCATACTTATCGTTGGCGAGCAAGCTCGGTAGATAGAGAGACCAACTTTAGTTTTCTTAATGGGAGCTCACATATTCCCATTGTTCAGTGAACCAAATTAACTCAAACTTACTGTCACGGAACGTAAAGTATTCATAATTTTAGGTTATTTTTTTAATTGAAGGCACAAGTAATTATATATGAACGCTTAAATTTAGGGCAACGCCCGGGTATATATATATATATATATATATATATATATATATATATATATATATATATATAGCGAAGAATATCCATGCAAGGTACGCGCTAAAAATTATAGTTCTGCAATAAAAGTTTGGTGTAATAATATACATTAAATTTACTATACTAAATATATATTGTCTTGAATTATAATAAATATGAAATGTTACAAATAAAAATACAATATTATGTAATTTATTATAGTATTATATTAATTTTTCAAATGCATTGTACAACAATTTTATTTTCACACTAACATAAAATGCTTTAATAATTGTCGAATGTTATGAATCTTAGCGTTTTCATTGTACAAATATTGTTGTTGTATCAAAATATATTTACAGAAAACTAATTTCATTTGTCTTCTCAAAAGAAACTTTACTATCAAAGAACGACCCGTATCTACCCAAATTCAAAATACACTTGATTATATTTCCTGAAACCCGAAATACACTCGAGTTGTGTGTTTATTGATCTACCTTTTTTTATATATGTTTCTATAACTTAAACTTATATATTTGCTATCGTAACCAAATTTAAAGTATCACATAATTAAAATTAAGTTAATAATTTTCAAATGTTTGAAATCATTAGTAAACTCCCAACACACATCAAATATAAATTAATTTCCTATAGTATTTTAATACCATTTCCAACAGTTTTATGGGCTACTAAACAATTTTATGTATCCTTAGAATATTTATGGTGATAACTATAAAAGATTAGGCGACAATTGGATATTGAAAAAAGATTATGGAACAACTTTGTCATCTGTTGTGTTCTTGGTGCGATCCCCCCCCCCCCCTTGAAGTAATGAATGGTTTTCTTCGAAGAATTTGGCGACAATTGGATATTGAACAAATATGAGATGTCAAAAAGGGAATGTACATGGTGCGATTTATGTCAACTGAGGACAAAGACAAGGCTCTCACCCAAGGATTTTATTTCTTTGACAGCAAGCCGCTCATTGTACGGGAATGGAATGAAAATCTCGACATGGACATTGATTCGATTGCTTCATTACCTATCTGGGTAACCATGCCTGATCTTCCCTTCAAATTCTGGAGCAATGAAGGTTTAAGCAAAATAGCAAGTGTCCTAGGGGTCCCTATTAGGACGGATAGGCAAACAAAAGAACGGGTCAAGTTGGGATATGCGAGGATCCTCATTGAAATGCAACTCAAAGGAGCTTTCCCTGAACATGTTGACTATTTGGACCACAATGACAAACTAATGAGGCAGCGCATTCAATATGACTGGAAGCCGATACGATGTGCACATTGCAAGATGTTTGGCCATGAAGAAGCTCATTGTAAGAAGAAGATTCAATGCAAATATTGTCACAAATCAGGGCATGAAGAGAATCAGTGCAGAAAGAAATCCGAAAACAACAAAACATCAGAGCCTAAGGCAGGTCAAACCAAGCAAAAACCTGATGCAGAAGGGTTCAACAGGCCAAAGAAATCTCTGGTATGGAGACCAACTACACAATCAAACAAAACGACCAATTCCAACAGATTTGAGGTCCTGCAGGATGAAGGTGGTACAACAATACCGACATCGACGCTCGATGGCAATGCCCCAACTCCAACACAAAATTCAGATGAAGAGCATCCTCAGTTGGAACATCAGAGGGCTTAACAGCCCGGAGAAGCAAGAAGACCTGCGGGTCTTCTTGCATCAACAGGGGGCGGGTCTAATCGGGCTATATGAAACAAAAATCCCCCAGAGAAATATTAATAGGTTCCATAACAACATCTTCAACCAATGGAACTCGACTACAAACATTCAGCATTGTCAGAAAGTTCGCATTTGGATTGCATGGAACCCTCGCGAATATGAAGTAGAAATTTTGGAGAGTTCTGCTTAGCATATCCATACGAAAGTCATAGTTGTTCAAAACAATACCACCTTTCACATAACTTGGGTCTATGGGCACAATGACCTCAGTGCAAGAGAGCCTCTTTGGGAAGCTCTTCGAGAAATTGCAAATGAAATGGAAGGTCCTTGGGCTGTGTTAGGCGACTTTAATGCGATAATGTCGGAAGAAGACAGAATTTGTGGAGCCAAAGTCAAATCTTTCATGACCCAACCGATGACACATTGCATTCAACACTGTTGCCTCCATGAGCCATCATATGTAGGGACGTACTACACCTGGACAAATGGCCAAGTCCGCTCCAGGATAGATTGCCTTCTTGTGAACCCTCAGTGGTACCTAATTACAGACTTGATGCATGTTAACTTTAAGGCTTGTGGGCTGTCAGACCATTCAGTCATCACTATCAACTTCATGGAGATGAAGAAACAGAAACAACCCTTTAAGTTCTGCGACATGTGGACTAAAGACACGATGTTCAACGAGATGATAAAGGACACGCTAAAGGACATCCCGGAGGGTCACAAAATGTTTCAATTACAATAATACCTCAATAAGCTTCGGCCAAAGCTGCAAGCTTTACATAGAGATCGATTCTCCGATATTTACACACAAGAAATTGCAGCAAGAGATAAGCTAATCAATCTCCAAGAGAGGCTCAACCAAACTCCGACAGACACAATGCTTCTACATGAAGAGAAACAGCAAAGACGCAACCACTACGACATCTTACATTCGTCTCTGCTTCTGAAGCGACAACAAAGTAAATTGGATTGGGATGAGCTAGGAGACAGCTGCTCAAAATTATTCTTTGCCAAGATGAGACAGAAACGCTCCCGGCTGTACGTTCGTGAAATTGAAACCATCGATGGAAGTAAATTCACAGGACTACAGGCGGTCAATGATCAACTCAGTTTGTTCTATAAAAGCCTTCTTGGCAACACAAACCATCAGCAAATGACATTACAGGAAGACATAATCACTATGGGCCCAAGGCTTACAGGTATGCAACAACTCAAACTCAGTAGGCCGATCACGGACAAGGACATCAAGGATGCCATCTTCTCCATTCCCAACGACAAAACGCCCGGCCCAGATGGGTATACCAATGGATTTTACAAAAGTAGCTGGAATCACATAGGATCGCTTGTCTCTGCTGCAGCTCAAGAATTTTTCCTCACAGGGAAGCTCCTACAACAAATAAATGCAACTAATTTGGTACTTATCCCAAAAGTGCCAAACCCCGGCAAAGTCACTGAGTTCCGGCCAATCGCCTGTTGTAACACCTTTTATAAGGGAATTATCGAGATCATCGCATCAAGGATACGAGAAGTCCTCCCCGACCTAATCAACCCAAGCCAAGGGGCTTTTGTACCCGGCAGACAGGTCCTTCACAATGTGCTACTTTGCCAAGAGATAGTAAGGGGCTACAATCGATCGACCATAGCTCCTAGATGCTTGATGAAAATCGACCTTCAAAAAGCCTTTGATTCGGTACATTGGAGTTTCATTGAAGAAGCACTTCACACATACCGATTCCCAGAATGGCTCATCAATTGCGTAATGGCTTGTGTCGCAACCCCCACTTTCTCCACTTGTTCGAATGGTATCTCCTCTCCCACCTTCAACGGGAAAAGAGGACTAAGACAAGGTGACCCGATGTCACCACTCCTTTTTGTTCTGACAATGGAATACCTGTCAAGATCTATTCAGTACTATGTCAACAAACAAGAGGGTTTCAAATACCATCCAAACTGCAGACGTCTACAACTCACTCATCTTGTTTTTGCGGATGACCTAATCTTGTTCTGCTCGGCTAATAGAGTATCCATTCGAACCCTTAAGAAGGCTTTTGACCACTTCTCAGCAGCCACAAGTCTTATCGCTAATAATGGGAAATCCGAAGTGGTCATAGGGGGCGTGCCCAATGATCTTGAAACTGCTCTTATTCAAGAAACAGGATTCCGAGAAGGTACGCTGCCGTTCAAATACCTAGGCATTCTTATCTCCTCCAGTAATCTCACAAAAAATGATGCCAATATTCTTGTGGAGAAGATTCTTTCGCGAATCAAAACATGGGAAGCAGGCATATATCTTATACTGGCAGAGTCACACTAATTAACTCTGTTCTGATGGGGATATATAGTTTCTGGGCAAGAGTTATCGTCATTCCTAAGCATGCCATTGAGGAAATAACTCGTTTTTGTCGTAATTTTTTTGTGGGGCTCTTCCTCCCATTATAGAACTGCCCCTATGGTGGCTTGGGGGATTGTTTGCAAACCAAAGCAATCGGGAGGTCTAGGTCTCCGAGACCTTACTTCCTGGAACAATGCCAACATAGCACGGCTGGTCTGGGCGATTCAAAGAAAAGAGGATAACTTATGGGTCAAATGGATTCATGCCAAATACATTCGAGGGTCATCCTGGTGGGACTATCAACCCCCTTATGATGTCTGCACCTATTTCAAACATCTTTGCCTTGTTAAAGAATACTTCAAATGGGGTTGTGAACCTGGGTATAGATGGCGCTGGAAAGGCACAGAGGCTATTGCTAATGGGGACTACAATGCGACAGAGGGATACATATGAAGCCTTGGCAATATGAATGAGGAAGGTTGGGCCTCAATCATTTGGAATCCACTTTCAATCCCTCGCCAATCCTTCATCACTTGGGTCCTGTTGCATGGAAAACTACATGTAAGAGCTAGAACAATGCGTTGGCAAACTAGTGGGAACCCACATTGTCCCTACTGTGATTTGGAGATTGAAACTATCGACCACCTTTTTCTTGGTTGCGATTTTGGGAAAGAGGTAAGGCGGGCTATGAGACATTGGGAACTTGGCAATCTGTCAACCACCCAAGAATGGAAAACCCATCTAAGCGAACTCCAAAAAACCAGTACAGAAAGTCATCTGAATTGCGCTCTCCTCACAGCTTATGTCTACCATATCTGGAAAGAAAGAAACAACCGAGTCCACAAAACTCAAAAGGCCACTCCTCAGGTGATAGCAAATTTGGTGAAAAATGATGTAATGAATAAGGTCCTTCTGGCAGCAAAATCTAGGAGAAAATATAGAGGTCTTGTAGACACAGTGCTCAGTATGTGATTTTGAGGGATCCTACCCTCACTTTTTGTAAACTATATTGATTTTTGTTATATATAACCTGCTTTCATGTGGAAAAAAAAAAAAAACTATAAAAGATTAGAGTAGTTTACCTGATACAAAGAAAGCACAATATGAGGGGGACGACTTGTGCGCGGCTACACAAATTATGACCATGGCCCTAGGAGTGAAATGGTGTATGAAATGGAAATAAAATATAAATATTGAAATATTTTTTGAAAAAAGAAACTTACAGTAAGTAGATTTTTCTAAGATGGTAGAAAATTGAAATGGTAGATATAATGTATGTAAGCATCATCAAATTGGTTTCTTTAGCTTATTTGAGGATACTTTATCTTACTTGTGGGAATCCGTGTGTGTGGAAGTGATATAAAATTTGTGGAGCATGTGTTTGTGATTTTGAAAATATAGTTGAAATGTGAAGTAATGAGAGAGTCACTGCCACATTGTTTTCCCTATGAGTATTTGTTGCTAATTCGATTAAATGTGTTCGAGCAGAATGGAGTTCAATGCTTCTTTGATTGGTTTATTTGATTCTTGTAACTGTCATATTTTTTGAATGATGAGGCTCTATGGTTCCTGTAATAATTGGCTAGACTTTTGGAATGGAGTTTCAAGGCTCTTGTTAGTGGTCTAACTGATGTTAGTATTAAAACTTTATCTGTAACTATTCTACCTTTAAATTAGATGATAGGTAGTTAATATTTTGATGCTCAATTATTTAATTTGAAGTTTGTAACTTACAATTTTGATGACTTTTTTTATGTGAACAATTATGAGGACCTTTTTATAGGCATGACTCTTAGGAAATGATCATGAATAACTTTTTAATTAATTAATTTTTCAACTTTTTTTATTAATTGGCTATATAATATGTAGAATAAAATTAAAGTAGATTACGGAGGTTTTTTTTGTTTCGAAATTGTTGTACTTTTTAAATTGGATGATATGTGACTAATAATTTGATAGTATCCATCATTGTATTTCAAGTTTGTAACCGATTATTGTACAGAAGCATATAATTATGGAGAATAGTAAATAGTTGTGAAACATCTTATGGTTTTAAATTTTGATGGTCAATATTATTGCCAGTGTCATTTATTTTATTAGTAGCGTGTTATGGTTAAATTGATTTGGAGTCTTTTCAATTTTAATGATGATAACTTATGACTTGTATATTTATTAGTAAAGAATGACCTAATTAATGCAATTTTTTTAATAAATATAATTTTCTTTATTTTGATTGACACATAATAACTTATGAATTATAATATCTTGTTTTAATATATTTAATAGATAATACGTAATTGACATACCTTTTAGTCAGCATTTTTATAACTTTTAAAAGACTTCCTCAATTATGTTATACGACACCCATTGCTATGCAACTTATGTAGTCTTGCAAGAAGTGAATAATGTTTAGAAGCATCTGAAGATATTCTAGGATATTCTATAATGTATCCTATCACAATTCTAAATATTGATTAAAGTATCTAAGTTGTCATTGCCATGGTTATCAAAACTCTAGCTAATTGTAGGTTAGGCGAATTTGGCGAATTTGTATGTGTTTGTCACTTAAATAATTTCGGGTCTCTTTCCAGAAATTCCATGTGAGAATACACTCCAAAGACAGGAAAAAGAGGAAATAAATGAACAAGACATATGACATATTGGACTGCTTTTCGTCCCTAACGTTGCATAATATATATTTATAAGTAGAAAGGGTGAGATGGAAATATGTGGGTTACAATGAGGGCATTTTGGTAATCCATAATTGATTCTATTTAATTTTTTTTTACAAAAATCATGTAATATTAATGTGTATGCATTAATATGTGAATGCTTGCATTAATGGCTCTTCTTTTTTTTTCATATGCACTATTTTTTTTCATTGTTTTTTTCTTTATTCTTTCAAATATAACCTCGGTAATATTTTCAATAATTCGTGTTATTTACTTGCGTCCCGTGCACCGCACGGGTCGAAGTACTAGTTTTACTTATTAATAATTAAGTTTTAAGGCATAATGCCAAGTTGTATTTTGTAGGTGTGGACGTCAATTAGGAGAAGGAAGACGTCAATATTTGGAGTCCTAGTCTCGGATGACAAATTTTGTAACTAATCCAATTAGGATTAGGAAAGCCAAATCCTAGAAGGATTCGTCATATTGTAACTAATATAATTAGGATTAGGAAAGCCAAATCCTAGAAGGATTTAGGCTACTTAGGCGTCAAGTTAGTAGTCCTAGTAGGATTAGGTCTTAGTCTAGTATAAATAGGGAGGTTTGTAATCGTTTTAGACACACAATTTTCGAATATGATATACCAAACAAGCTTTGCTCACCTTGAGAGTTTTCCTCTTTCTTTTTCTACTATTGTATCTTGAATTGACTATTCAAGTGGTGAGTTAGATCTTATTCTAATACGTAGAAGGTGTTTTTGTAACTAAGTCGAAGAATAAGAAGCCCTTAGGATTCAACTTGTGGTGTCTCTGTATCAAGTTTGACTCCCTTGAACTATCCAAGGTTTATATCTTTTTTGAACTTTCCCTACAAAACCCTAGCTTTTCGAGAATTACCCTATACCCTAGGTTTGTTCACGTTTCCCCCACTTTGATGTGTAATTATTAATCAAAACCGTAGCTTGATTAATAATACATCAAAATTGGTATCAGAGCTGGCCTACCCTCCTGGTGAGTTAATGCTTGACTCCATCTCAGCCCAAACACAATCCTTTTTATTCTCCCTCCCCCCCCCACATAAAAGAACCGTAGCCATGTTGTACAGCAAGAAGGAAAGGAGATTGAGACGTGAGTTTAAACTCCTTGAACTCACGGTGCTACAATTCGACATGGCTTGGTATGAATATTCCATGAAGTCATGTGAACCACCCTTGGTTCATGAGGAGGAAAATCAAGTTCAAGAAGAACCAGAGATTAATCTTAATCTCCCTCTAGAGTTGATGATGCTGCTGAAGTTAGTAAGGCCCCTTTTGAGCCTTTTGAAGTTCAATGTTTAAAAGATGAGCCGGAGGTCAATTTTAATCTTCCTCCAAGATTTGATGCATGAAAGCTCCAATTGTTTTGACCAACCTCCAATCTTTGATGAGTATGATGACGAGGAAAATCTTGTGGAGTTAGAAGAACAACAAGAAGATTGAAGAGAGGCCATTGTTCATCATAGCGAGGACATTCATGAGACAAGAAGATGTTTGGAGCAATCCCCTACAGGTAACATGTATCATGATTCAATATGTTGTGAAATTGTACCTATAGATGCTTGCAACGTCTTACATAATCGGCCATGGATGTTTGATCGAGCCATACCTCATGATGGGCGAACAAATACTTATACCTTCATGCCCAACCAAAAGGAAACCACCTTTATGCCCATAAAGAGTCAATTCATCCAACCGAGTTTGAGGGCAAACTCTTTGCAACCAGGCAAGAATGATGGAAATTAGCCCCACTTATCCAATAAGAAGGCCCAATACATTCAACTGAGTTTGAGGACAAAGTCTTTGCAATAAGGGGAGATTGATGGAGATTTGCCTAGCCTTAGTCTCATGTTTGGGGACCCTAGGTTCATAGAGAATGATGGAGATTTACCTAGCCTTGGTCTCACGTTTGGGGACCCAAGGTTCATAGAGAATAATGGAGATTCGCCTAACCTTGGTCTTACCTTTTGAGACCTTAGGTTCATGGAGGGTACATGTGATGTATGCTAGCTCACAATGATCAGAGTATTGAACCAGAACACACTATACAACTCCACACACAGAGCTGAATGCTTAAAACATAAGAGCTGATTGAAAGCAGTTAGCTGGAATGGAAGACGACCCAAGATAGAATATAAAAGATAGGCTTGCTTACAACTATTACAGACACACCTTCAGCTGCAATCAAGGGCAATGGACTCTCACACACATGCCTCTACAGACACACTAAAGCATGGATGATCAAGCTCATTTTACACTTGCTGGATTTTGCCAATATCCAGTGACAGGAACTGATTGAACCAAGATTGAGAGTTATAGGACACTCACAAACTTTCAGAGTTACAAAGACACTCGAGAATACTATTGAATAAACACTGAGATGCCTTTCATTGATGGAAAACTTCAGAATATAAAGAAACAAACTGTTTGATTAGCAACTGCTTAAGCATAAGCTTCTGTCTAATCTCCCTGATCTAATTCTAACATACAAAGCTTAAAACAAATACATATGATTACATCCTAAGCTATCTAATATGTCTCGGATTACATTTGCTTAGAAAATAAAAGAGAAATGCTAGCTAAATCCTGATTGGACCAATTTGCCAAAAGGTGGCAAAATGAGCCAATGAGAGGCTTTCCTCTCTAAGGGGGTAAAACTTGATGTTATTGAGGTAATTCCCGCGCAACTACTAACCTGGAAATAATCTCAACAAGTTAATATTATGCTGGAAAGACCAAAACAACCCCTAGAAACAGAAATCAGGACATTATAGCCCCATAACTGGGGTTCTGGAAAACTGATAAAACAACCCTACTAGGATTGTCTGTTCTGACTTTCACTACTAGAAATTGCTCTATTTACGACCACCTGTTAACGACGGGCTCTAAAACCTATCGTAGATGATACCACAATTACGACGGGATTTTATCCCATCTTTAATGTTATGTTTTTTAAGACGGGTTTAATATCAGTCGTAATTGTTGTCCAACACCCGTCTTAATTGTAAAATGAAAAAAAGAAGCGGGCTTCCAAATTTGTCAAGAAGCGGGCCATTTTTGAATTTTGATCTGACTACCAAATTTGCCAAGAAGCGGACTCGTTCTCTATTTTCTCTTTTATATCTATTCTACATTTCTACTCGTCTATTCTCTCTCTCACCTGGGTGTGCGCCGATCTCTTTCTCATCGCCCATCTCCTTCTCATCGCCAAAATTGTCTGCTTCGTGCAAGTCTGATTCGCCAAAATTGTACTGTCGATCTCCTTCTCTGGTTCGTCTGCTGCAACAACCATTCAATATGCTTCGTCCAAGTCTAACTTTTGCAAAAAAATTTTGTCTGCTGCAAAATTGTCTGCTTCGTCCAAATTTTGGTTCGCCTGCTACAACAACCAAAATTGTTTGCTTCGTCCAAGTCTCATCTGCAACGACCATTCCAAACACACACAAATCAGAACCCGAAATTATTCCGATATTTTGCTTCTCAGACTGATATTCTTCGTCTAAGCCACAAAAACTCTCTGCAATTCAGATTTCTTGCTTCTTTCATGGAAGATCGCAAGGAGGGAAACCTTCTACTTCGTCTTTTAATATACACATTCTGCCGAGATTTTGGTTATTTGTTGTTCTCTAAATTACTAGATTTAACTTTATTGATGCTTTTGTTTTCAAAATCTGAATGCTCTGATTAGGTTTTACGATAGAAATTTCGTCTGAGACTGATATTCTTGTGTTGTTTTAGAAGAATTTCGCGATTCTCCTTTTTTTTTTTTCTGATTTTTTTCCTGTTTTACTGTTAATCGGTCGTTGAAGTAGATGAAATTGTTTGGTTCTTTCAAGTAGACATCCTTGTATTATTGTTGATTTTTTTGCGATAGCCCTCTTCATATTGTTGTTGATTCTAGATTCCCATTTTTGAATCCTGATGGGTGGATTGTCTTGTCCAGTGGGTGATTACTGTTGTTGTCTAGTATGTTAATGGGTTGGCAGTTGTGTTTGCAAATGTTTGTAACTGTAGCTTTGATGAGTTTTCAAGATCTAAATCATGTTTTCTCCTCTCCTATTATTTGGGTTTTGTTTGAAGGGCATGAAAAGATTGGATTTTTGAACCCCAGTTAGAAAGTTCAGTGTAAAAGGTAATCATCCTTTGTCTGATTTTCAAAAGTGAGGGATGGGTGGGGGGTACTGTAAGTGAAGCTTTATTGAATAGACATTGTAATAATATTGTATAATGTGAATGAAACCCTAAAATTTGCCTTGCATTGGTGTATTTTGGCAGTGCAGATTGTTGTTTGAAGGGAGAATTATTCAGAAAGCAGTACAAATTTTGGATGTTGATATATTGTATAGATTATTGAATAGTTTACACCTTACTTTAATTTGTTCAATGATATACTGCACGTTAGGGTTATGAGATAACATCCATGGTTATCCATCGAAGTCTTAAAGTTATCTATGGTTGCCTTTTATGAATAAGAGACAGCTTACAGAGCATGCTTTGGTTTATACAAGGATATAGCCATGCTAACTGAGTTTTCTTCATTAGCTGGACAGCTGAATGTTTGAAGTATCAGAACCTAATGCAAAATTTTTTCTTAGTGCTTATCCATCCTGTTACCTATATTTTCAATGGGAAAGAAACATTATCCATTTAAATTGATGTGATCAAGAAATATCTCACATAAGTTATGTTCTTTCAGTGGCGGACTATAAGCCTCTGATTATTAATAGGTCACATTTTGGCTGAGGATCACATTTGTTGAGCTAGCAAGTTGCTGGCATCGTATAATATTCTTCCTTTGTTATCAGTTTAAAATACAAAAAACGACTCTGGGGGCCTTATATTTTGGTGTAATAATTTTAAGGGCCCCCTATTTTCCTAAATTACTGGGAGATGACATTATATTTGATGAAATTATTTGGGAGGGACTTTCAGGTTGAATTCCAGCCAAAAATTGGTGGGAGACATTTAATGATGTATTTATTGTGGATTAAGTGTTTGGTGAGTTAAACCAACTCCATTAATTAGGGGGAAATAAAAAGAAATCAAAAAATAAAAATTGAACATAATTAAAAGGTTGACCAAATTGAAAACCCAAATCAGTTTGATAGAGAGAGAAGCAGATTAGCAAGTTGGACGTCCTCCATTGAAGAAGACTGGTTATCCTCCATTGAAGAAGAGTTGCCATCCTTAGCAAGCTTCCACCTCATTCTCGATTTCATCTCACTCTTGCTTCCCTCCTCATTGAATATGTGATAAAATGGCAAAACAAAGTGAGGGAGGATGAGAGATGAATGTTGAACTAGGAAGGAATGAAGTGACTTTTTTTCTTGGGGAGGGGGGTAGACTTAAGTGTTTTTAGTTATCTTTTTTTTAAATTTAAACCTTAAATCTTTCATTAATGTTAATTACAGTTGAATTCCTTTTAAAACACTATTATGCATTTAATTACTTGGTTCCCGCTAATTTTGGCCGGAATTCAGCCTGAAAATCCCTCCCAAATAATTTCATCAAATATAATGTCACCTCCCAGTAATTTAGGAAAATAGGGGGCCTTTATAATTATTACACCAAAATATGAGGACCCCAGAGTCGTTTTTTGGTTTAAAATATATACTACCCTTCTGTATGTTTAGACTCGACCTAGCTTGGATAAGACACATTAAGGGAGACTTAAAAATATAGCAAGCTTTGAGAAATCATACTAGAGATAATGTATAAATTGAATACACTTTGAAAATCTTTTCCCTATCATTGAGATATAGTTTTTCAGTTGCATTGTTCTATGTCCAAAATATGAGTTGCATCTGAGAATTGGTGCATTTAAGCATATAATCATCGTGTAGTATTTAACTCGAACTTGTCCCATCTCGGGTGGAAGAATATGCGCAGATGAGATTCATATCTTGAACGAAGATACTCTTCTTTTAGGTACTAGCGACTTTGTCTGACTTAATCTTGTGTTTTTGTGCGCTGATTTGCAGGATAAAAGCACGTCAGATGGCATGTTTTTCCTCGAACTTCTTAGTGCTGTGCAGCCTAGAGTGATAAACTGGTGTCTTGTTACAAAGGGTAAAAGTGGTATGCATTCCTGTACCTGTCGACATATTAAAGTTTCTTTGTGTTTATCATATATCAATGTCCATTTGATGAAAGTTTTCAGCATATAAAATAAACAATGGCATTGCTGAAGTGACTAATCTTCTCATTGCATCAGCACCTTTTCTGGAAACTGTTTTATAACCTGTCATGTTTGGGTGCAATTCAGATGAGGAGAAAAAGATGATGCCTCCTATATAATCAGTGTGGCGAGGAAACTTGGATGTTCAATATTTTTGCTTCCTGAAGACATCATCGAGGTATGTGGCAAATGCTTTAATTCTTGCCCACTCCTTTTCTCTAGAAAGTAGGATGCCTTTTTGTGTCCTTCCGGATAAGAATTTATGATCAAGAACTCAACATCTTAGCAGCTACTGTCACTTTCATTTCCTAACTTGTCCCCCTCCCTTAAAAAGCTCTTTCGATCATAGACAGAACTTGCCCGGCCATATTCAATTACTGAACCCGAGAGGTCACAATCAAACAACCGAACAGATTGTGATTGAAAGATCTTCCTAACTAATACTTTTAAGAAATAGTCACCAAATCAATAACATGTTGTACTAGTATAATCAATAATATAACATCTTAACAGCCACTCTAACTTTATTGAAGCTGTGTTTGGTTATAAATTTACCAACCTGGGCTTTTTTGGATGTTTCCCAGGTGAACCAAAAGATGATTCTCACAATGACAGCAAGCATAATATCTTAGTTATTAGAATCTGCCCCTTTTGTATTAGGGAGGTAAATGTGAGACCTTCATAGTTTACTAAATGATGGTATAGAACTTTTTACAACTATGTATGAAATACATTTGGACATTTCAAGATTTTACCCAAGTGGGGTAATTCTTAATTACTATTGTAGGGTAAACAATGATCACTGATCAGTTTGATAAAGGACTCCAAGTATGACTAGTGGATTAGTTTGTTGGAGCATTGAATTGGATTTGGATTCTTATGTTCAACAGTTCTGCACTTTTGAAATACTATTTATTATGATTCATAAGCTAATTATAGTACATCGTAGTGAATCCATGACTTGCAGTGTTGGTACTTGGTAGATTACATGGTCACATTGCATAAGGAGCTAATCAAAGCGTAATTTCAAAACTGTTAAACAAGTACAACTTTGTTGCTTATTGTTGTAGGCATGAGAATTTAAACCTTGTGATGTTATATGCTTGTTATGAGTAGGTGTATTATGGTATTGTGAACTATCTTTGTAGATAATAACTTCCAAATGAATCCCTAAACAAAGTGTTGGTCCCCTTGTTTTCTTTGATACATATGTGCGTTAAATAAACAAAGATATATGTATTAATCTTTTTTTTTTGGTGCAGTTTGCCCATTTTGGTCTTGGCCTTTAAGAATGTTGTTGACACTTCATTTTGCTGCAACTCATGGTACAGGAGCTGTAGTCAAACTTTTGGTATATATAAATCTTCATAGCCTCGGCGAAGTTTGGTCCTTTTGGTATTGACCTTTAAGAGTCTTGCTTCCAGCCATGTTTTGGTATATAGCTTTAGGTTTATATAGATCTTCATATTCTAGGTGATATTTTGTTATATGACATCTATTGTGTTCTTTGCATTGGAAAGTATTACTATTTTATGAGAATATCACTCATATTTGGGCATATATATTTGTATACGTTATCATTACTTAAGTGATATTATCAATTCACAGGTTGTGATAATTTGTTATTTTATATTCCTTGTAGTAATTATGTCTATATTATGTAAAAATGTATTATAAATTGACAGGTTGAAAAGACATGCATTAGAGGATATTAAATACAACATAATAAAATTGTACGAATTCAATAAGCTGAGTAATTTTGGCATGATGAAATACACTCACAACCGGAGCATCTACGACGGGAATCAAACCCGTCTTAAATGAATGGGAATGTACCTTAACTGGTACTAGGTCATCTACGACGGGGATAAAAGCCCGTCTTAATTGATGATGTACAACTACGACGGGTTTAAAGTCCCGTCTTAATTGATGATGTTCAACTACGATGGGTAAAAATCCCGTCTTAATTGCTGAAACACACATCTACGACGGGGTGGTCGTAGGTGATCAACTACGGCAAGCCTTTCTATGACGGCTCACGACGGGTCAACAACCCATCATAAATGATCATTTACGAAGGGACATGGACCATTTAAGACGGGTTATCCCGTCGTTAATGAGCCTTTTTATTGTAGTGAATTTTGAATCTTACTGTGCTATGCTCGATCATGCTGGGAGCTGGCGTGGATTGAAAATGGCATGACAAAGAACAAAAAACTCCTAGGAAACCTTAGCTGAATCTTCCTCAATCAATAGATATGACATTGAGAAAGCCAGCTGCTTGGACTGTTGTTGCTGGGAACTGAAGTTGGTCTGGATGACCAATGCTGGTGGGCTGAGTGGCTGTAGATGCCAGGACTTGCTTTACAAGTGTGTAGCAAGCCTGGATGGATGCTGCTGGTGGAGTGGTGGTTGCTGGTGATGCTGTAAACCTCCTGCTGGATCTTGGAAATGCTGAGAAACATATTGAGTGTCCTGCTGTCTGTGCTGGGCTTTGGAAGCCTGCTGTTTCTGCTGGAAAGGCTTCCCTAGCTGCTGAGTTGTGTGAAACAATATGAACCTCTCCTTGTGTTGCTGCTGCAATTGCTGGTAAGGATTCCTTGGATGTCTCCTTTGCTGATGGAGTTGCTGCTGTTGATTGTTAAGCTTGATGGTCTCCATCATCCTCCCCAGGTTGAGGATTGTTTGTCCTCAAACTTGGAAGGTCTTCATCTGCTGGATAGTAGGGTCGAAGGTCTGCTACATTGAATGTTGCTGAGCCTCCATACTCTTCAGATAGGTCCAATCTATAGGCATTATCTCCAATTTTCTCAAGAACTTCAAAGGGTCCATCTGCTCTTGGTAGTAGCTTGCCTTTTCTTTTGCTAGGGAACATGTCCTTCCTTAAGTGGATCTAAACTAGATCTCTTGGCTGGAAAGTCACCTTCTTCCTATGCTTGTTTGCTGAAGTAGACACCTGTTCAATATATTTGGAAATTTTCTCCTTCACTTGTTGATGAAGCTCCCTTATTTGATCTGCTCTTTTACCTGCTTCAAAACTAAATTTGACAGAAGTAGTTAGTGGAACTAAATCCAAAGGGGAATTGGATTTTTACCATAGACTAGTTGGAATGGAGAGTAGCCTGTGGCCTTGGATGGTGCTTTGTTGTAAGCAAACTCAGCATGTGGAAAGAGAATATCCCATCCTGCTTTATTTTTGTGGATCAGTGCTCTCAATAGGACTCCAAGTGTTCTATTAGTAACCTCTGTCTGTCCATCAGTCTGTGGATGGCAAGTGGTGCTCTACTTGAGCTGGGTGCCCAATTTCTTCCATAAAGTAACCCAAAATGGCTCAAAAACTTGGTATCTCTGTCAGACACCATTGTCTTTAGCACTCCATGTAACCTGGCAATCTCTTGGAAGAATAATTCAGCAACTCTTGTGGCATCAAAAGTGGTGTGGCATGGTATGAAATGTGCCATCTTTGAGAATCTATCAACCACCACCATGATTGAATCCTTCCCTCTCTGAGTTCTTGGCAAACCCACAATGAAATCTAGGCTGACATCTTCCCAAGGGTTGTTGGGAATTGGCAATGGTGTGTATAAGCCTTGAGGTAGGCTATGTGACTTTGCCAATTGACAAACATTGCACCTCTTCAACAGATGCTCCACATCTTTCCTCATCTTTGGCCAATTGTAGTGTTCTTTCAACATCACCAATGTTTTCTCAACTCCAAAATGTCCTGCTAAACTCCCTCCATGGACTTCTGAGATCAGTAGCTCTCTGAAGCTGATCTTAGGGAGACACAATATGCTTCTTTTGAACAAATAACTCTAGTCTATGTGATACAGACCATGGGGTTGCTGCTGGCACTTTTGGTACACCTGCTTAAAATCTCTATCCTCCTGATACAAAGCTTTCAAATGCTCAAATCCAACAATTCTAGAATCAATTATATGAAGCAACATATACCTTCTACTTAATGCATCTGCTCCTTTGTTTAGCACTCCTGATTTATGGTGGATCATGAAGTGGAACTGCTGCATGTACTCGACCCAAGCAGCATGCCTGGTGTTGAGCTTGTGTTGCCCTTGAATGAACTTCAAGGCCTCATGATCACTGTGTAGGATGAATTCTGCTCCAATAAGGTAGTGCCTCCAGTGTTGAAGAGCTCTAATGATGGCATAGAACTCTTTATCATAGGTGTTGTATTTTTTCTTGGCATCTTTAACCTTCTCACTGAAGTGGGCAACTGGCTTGCCCTCCTGGGTCAGTATTGCTCCTATGCCAACTCCTGAAGCATCACACTCTACCTCAAAAATCTTTCTGAAGCTGGGTAGTGCTAGAACTGGTGCTGAAGTGAGTCTCTCCTTGACTTCTTCAAAGGCCTTCTAGGCTGCTGTGGTCCAAAAAAAGGACTTTCCCTTCACCACTTCAGTCATTGGTGCCAGAATGGTGCTGAAATTCTTGACAAATCTCCTGTAAAATCAAGCCAGGCCATGAAAGTTCCTGACTTGCTGAATAGAAGTGGCCACAGGCCACTCCCTAATTGCCTTGATCTTCTCCTCATCAACCTGCATACCTGCTGCTGTAACAATGTATCCCAAGAAGTTCACTTGGGCTGTAAAGAAGTGACACTTCTTGAGGTTGCCAAATAACTTCTCCCTACTCAGAATATCTAAAACCTCCTGCAAATGCTTGACATGCTCTTGCTCAGATGTAACACCCCAACACCCATAAACACAAGATTACCATTAATTACTTGTAAGACCTGTGAATAGCGCAGCGGAAAAACACGGGTTGAGGTACTACCGCCGTCCCACTAAGGACAAGGCACACACTCATCACCAACACACAACTAACACAAACCATCAAATAAACTTACACTTAAACCCCATACATGACACTCACCCAAACATTGAAATAATACTTTAATACAACCATCAAAACACACATTAAACCTTCCAAAGCATGATTTGGTCTTTAAACCCACGAAGACCATCGAGGTTCGGCCAACTCCTCCATATAAAACTACCTTGCAAGGATGAAAGGAACTACTTCTGCTTGTCTTTATCTTTGCCTTTGACTTTGACTTGGGAGCTCGGACCGCCTAAAATCAAAACATTAAAACATTCGCAAATGAGTGGGGGAAACACTCAGTACACAAACCTCCAACACGTCAAACCGTTCGAAAACGGTTTTAGTGCCGACACTTAAATTCATTTTGAAAACGGGAAAGGGGATCTTAAACATGAATAAACTGGATTGCCGCATAGATAAATATGTGTAAATAAAAGAGATAAACTTGTAATAATTGAAAATGAGTGGTATCCCTTACGATCGATGCACAACATCTCACACACGCGCATGCCTAAACCGATCTGGAGTTTGGATAGGGTGACTGCTAGGCAGTCGAAACTGGCCAGGTCTATAACGCTCTGATCAGGAGCAACTAAAAGATGATGCTAATACCTTTAAACTAGCTACAAGTAAAATGGCGGGACCACTTAATGAAAATGGAAAGCATTAGATTATGACTTGAAGTATAAATAATAAGCATTGAAGAATATATAAAGCTTTGACAATTTGCGTACCTTGGAAAATAGGAAAACTTGGTTACTTGCCTCGGGCTCGGGACGGCTTGGGTGACTTGGGAACTATAATAGGAAGTGTAGAAATTGAGAACCAAAGAGGGTTCTTAGTGAGTTACAAATGTTAAGTAAAATAAGAATTTAAGAATGAAATAGATTAGAAGGAAAATTTCAGGTTTTTAGAAATAAAGTTTTTAACATAACTCTAGCTAGGAAACTCGGAATTAAACAAACGAGTACTTGTCGGAATAGGGAAAAATAAGTTCTACAACTTTGTCAACAGGACCGAGGTCCAAAAATGAAGGGAACGACTTGAAAAACTGCCCGGACAGAAACAAAAACTGTAATTTGGAAACTAAAACTTTCGGTTTGATCTTTTGATACCAAACTCATAAAGGCTTGGAAGTAAACGATGAATAACTTAACTTATAGAATGATTTGAAGAGATCATATTGATGGAATATGGAGAATTAAGGAATGAAAGGCTAGAATGGAAATTAGAGAGTTCTTGATTTTTCGGATATATCGTCAAGCGACGAAGAAGAATTTATAACGATGGATTAATGGATTTTGGAAGTGTTTGAAAGGTGAATTGGAATTATGCATTAGAGAAGGAATATATCCTATGATTATTGAGGTTCAAAGAACTCTTCGACTAATGGAACATTCCTAACATCCAACTTAGAGTCGATTTCTATTAAATAACTTAAACTCTCAATCTTAGTTAAAAGAACATAACTTTGATAAATAACATTAACCTTCAAAAGATAGCATTTTCAACTTAGAAGACACCTCTTGAACATCCTAATATTGACCCAAGAGTCTCCAAACCAATAAAATCTCTTAAATGATTGAAATTGGTTCACAAAATCCCAATTTACTATTGAATTTTCTGGGCAGAAACTTAATTGACAACCTTCAGTCCCCCCCCATATCTTCTACTCCCGATATCGGATGAAGGCAAACCATACATTTCTGGAAAGCTTAAAACGTCACCTAAAACGTTTACGTTTACCACTGGAACCAATAAAAAACTCTAAATGGACGGAAAATTGTCCTCAAGCTACTGACTCAGATTCGTATACAATTTACACCCCTTCACGGTTTTGCTCATAACTCGAGCTACACATACCGGATTCTCGAAATTCCAAAGCCCATAGTTAGATAATGATTTAAGCTATCTTTTTAAGTAAAAATCTGGGCTAAACTCATACTTTTAGTCCTCTGTATTATTCTGATTCCAGACAGAAACTTATATGGCCATCAAAACAACATGCATGTGTCTTCTCACAACTAATTTGCAATAAATCTCAATTAAACTTCAAATTAGCTATCATCCATCAATTTTCCAGAAGTTAAATACTTAATCTTGCTCAATCAAGACCTTAAATCTCACAAGCACAAACCATTTCAAACATTCAACAACACTACAACACTTAATCACTTAAAATCAACCCCAAATTTACATGTATCAAACCCAAATTCAAACCCTAATTTAACCACAATACAAATTCATGCTAAAAGGGATATAAAAGAGATGAAAATAGCAAGAATAATCAATTTAGAAAAGAAAATTCATATTAGAACAATAAAACTTGAGTTAGGGTTTGGAGTATATACCACATGGGGAAGAAATTGAAGGAGAAAAACAAGAGGAGAGGGAAGAGGGGAGGCCCGGCTGCCTCCTGGTGGTCGCCGGCCGCCTGACCGGCCGCCAGAACTGGCCGGAAATGACAGGGGAGGGCTGGAGCTGCTGCGTGGAAGAGAAGAGGAAGAAGAGGTGTGGGGGAGTTTGGGTTTGTCTTGAAATGAAATGAAATAAAACCCCCAAATACTTATAGCCCTTATATATATAAACTCCCCTTAACTAAGTAACTCATCTAATTAGAAATTAAGCTAGATAAAATAATTGGTAATAAACTAGATAAAATTAATTAACATAAAACTTAATAAAATAGTTTAGCATAAAATAAATAAAATTACTTGTGAATAAATTGGGTAAAATTAACTAGTACTAAACCACATAAAATAAATTGGTAGGACATATTAATAAAATGAATTTAGCAATAAAATGTACTTAGGAAGGTTGGATAATATAAATCGTAAAAGAAACGGAATTGAAATTAATATAACCTTCTTCGGTTTAAAAATGTAAAATTGAGAACCATAAAATAAATTATATAACGCATCGTAAAAATATTCATAAACTCATAATAATATTTATAACTTTAAATCCGAGGTAACATAAATTCAACCCATTTAGCCATCGCCTTGCACGAGACCTGTCACACATAAATAAATAAATAATAGAAGTAACAACCGCAATAACCACAATAATAATATTCATGTCGTGAAAATAGAAAAAAATTTTATTAGCGTATTTTAGCTAATTATCGTAATTAAGGTCTTAATTAGTACGGGTTTAGGGCGGGTCGTTACACCCTCCCCCCCTAAAATAAAGTTTCGTCCCCGAAACTTGCTGTTGGATTAACCGTGAACGAAAAGCCTTAAAAGAGGTGTGGTTAGCTTGTACAATGGTCGTCATAAACATCTTGAAATGGACTTGAATATTTGTCGTGGGTTCCATAAACATTGCGAACAGGTTGGAAAGAGGGTCACCTCTAGGTTCCCTCTACATTATATATATATAGCATGGACGCGAAGTTTAATAGACTTAGCAAATTAATGCTCGTTAAAGTAAATAAAAGAAAATCAAGGCAAGGTCCGAGGCTCAACCAACTTGAACTTTGTTCGATACTAGAGGAACTCTTGTCCCTTCTTAAGATCACCATGACCTTACTTAACTATGCATTTTGCTTACTATTCATTTGTATCATATAGATGCTTTAAAACATTTCAATATACACCAATATCAAGCACTTTGCACCTCATTTGCGCCTTACAACAATCCCACTTGGAATTGGATTCATAAACTTTTCCTTGGATGTTTACAACTTCTCCTTTAGGGACTAAATTAACATGCCTCATAGTCTCAAGAACACTTAGCAAGCTTCACCGGTACCAAACTATTAGATTACTTGCAATTTGTACTTAAACTTCCTTAGATTTTTCTACTAAAGCTCTATAAATTCTGGAGAAATTTTCGGCAGCACTTTCCCTATAAATTGGACTATCCCAAATTTTACATATCTTCAAACCTGCAAGGAAACTCATACACCATATATATATCCACTTGGAGCTTCAAGCTCATCATCCAACTAACCAATTCACACATCCGCAAAATCAGTCCATAAAGGAAACATAAACCACACATAATATCCCAAACTTCACATACTCAAGTCATACTTCTCATGAACTTCTAATTTCCTAAACACTTCTTATAACTCCGCTCTGATACAACAACGGTAACACCCCAACACCCATAAACAGAAGATTACCATTAATTACTTGTAAGACCTGTGAATAGCGCAGCGGAAAAACACGGGTTGAGGTATTACCGCCGTCCCACTAAGGACAAGGCAGACACTCATCACCAACACACAACCAACACAAACAATCAAATAAACTTACACTTAAACCCCATACATGACACTCACCCAAACATTGAAATAATACTTTAACACAACCATCAAAACACACATTAAACCTTCCAAAGCATGATTTGGTCTTTAAACCCACGAAGACCATCGAGGTTCGGCCAACTCCGCCATATAAAACTACCTTGCAAGGATGAAAGGAACTACTTCTGCTTGTCTTTGTCTTTGCCTTTGACTTGGGAGCTCGAACCGCCTAAAAACAAAACATTAAAACATTCACAAATGAGTGGGGGAAACACTCAGTACACAAACCTCCAACACGTCAAACCGTTCGAAAACGGTTTTAGTGCCGACATTTAAATTCATTTTGAAAACGGGAAAGGGGATCTTAAACATGAATAAACTGGATTACCGCATAGATAAATATGTGTAAATAAAAGAGATAAACTTGTAATAATTGAAAATGAGTGGTATCCCTTACGATCGATGCACAGCATCTCACACACGCGCATGCCCAAACCTATCTGGAGTTTGGATAGGGTGACTGCTAGGCAGTCGAAACTGGCCAGGTCTATAACGCTCTGATCAGGAGCAACTAAAAGATGATGCTAATACCTTTAAACTAGCTACAAGTAAAATGGCGGGACCACTTAATGAAAATGGAAAGCATTAGATTATGACTTGAAGTATAAATAATAAGCATTGAAGAATATATAAAGCTTTGACAATTTGCGTACCTTGGAAAATAGGAAAACTTGGTTACTTGCCTCGGGCTCGGGACGGCTTGGGTGACTTGGGAACTATAATAGGAAGTGTAGAAATTGAGAACCAAAGAGGGTTCTTAGTGAGTTACAAATGTTAAGTAAAATAAGAATTTAAGAATGAAATAGATTAGAAGGAAAATTTCAGGTTTTTAAAAATAAAGTTTTTAACATAACTCTAGCTAGGAAACTCGGAATTAAACAAAACAAGTACTTGTCGGAATAGGGAAAATTAAGTTCTACAACTTTGTCAACAGGACCGAGGTCCAAAAATGAAGGGAACGACTTGAAAAACAGCCCGGACAGAAACAGAAGCTGTAATTTGAAAACTAAAACTTTCGGTTTGATCTTTTGATACGAAACTCATAAAGGCTTGGAAGTAAACGATGAATAACTTAACTTATAGAATGATTTGAAGAGATCATATTGATGGAATATGGAGAATTAAGGAATGAAAGGCTAGAATGGAAATTAGAGAGTTCTTGATTTTTCGGATATATCGTCAAGCGACGAAGAAGAATTTATAACGATGGATTAATGGATTTTGGAAGTGTTTGAAAGGTGAATTGGAATTATGCATTAGAGAAGGAATATATCCTATGATTATTGAGGTTCAAAGAACTCTTCGACTAATGGAACATTCCTAACATCCAACTTAGAGTCGATTTCTATTAAATAACTTAAACTCTCAATCTTAGTTAAAAGAACATAACTTTGATAAATAACATTAACCTTCAAAAGATAGCATTTTCAACTTAGAAGACACCTCTTGAACATCCTAATATTGACCCAAGAGTCTCCAAACCAATAAAATCTCTTAAATGATTGAAATTGGTTCACAAAATCCCAATTTACTATTGAATTTTCTGGGCAGAAACTTAATTGACAACCTTCAGTCCCCCCCCATATCTTCTACTCCCGATATCGGATGAAGGCAAACCATACATTTCTGGAAAGCTTAAAACGTCACCTAAAACGTTTACGTTTACCACTGGAACCAATAAAAAACTCTAAATGGACGGAAAATTTTCATCAAGCTCCTTACTCATATTCGTATACAATTTACACCCCTTCACGGTTTTGCTCATAACTCGAGCTACACATACCGGATTCTCGAAATTCCAAAGCCCATAGTTAGATAATGATTTAAGCTATCTTTTTAAGTAAAAATCTGGGCTAAACTCATACTTTTAGTCCTCTGTATTATTCTGATTCCAGACAGAAACTTATATGGCCATCAAAACAACATGCATGTGTCTTCTCACAACTAATTTGCAATAAATCTCAATTAAACTTCAAATTAGCTATCATCCATCACTTTTCCAAGTTAAATACTTAATCTTGCTCAATCAAGACCTTAAATCTCACAAGCACAAACCATTTCAAACATTCAACAACACTACAACACTTAATCACTTAAAATCAACCCCAAATTTACATGTATCAAACCCAAATTCAAACCCTAATTTAACCACAATACAAATTCATGCTAAAAGGGATATAAAAGAGATGAAAATAGCAAGAATAATCAATTTAGAAAAGAAAATTCATATTAGAACAATAAAACTTGAGTTAGGGTTTGGAGTATATACCACATGGGGAAGAAATTGAAGGAGAAAAACAAGAGGAGAGGGAAGAGGGGAGGCCCGGCACTTGGTGGCCGGAAATGACAGGGGAGGGCTGGAGCTGCTGCGTGGAAGAGAAGAGGAAGAAGAGGTGTGGGGGAGTTTGGGTTTGTCTTGAAATGAAATGAAATAAAACCCCCAAATACTTATAGCCCTTATATATATAAACTCCCCTTAACGAAGTAACTCATCAAATTAGAAATTAAGCTAGATAAAATAATCGGTAATAAACTAGATAAAATTAATTAACATAAAACTTGATAAAATAGTTTAGCATAAATTAAATAAAATTACTTGGGAATGAATTGGGTAAAATTAACTAGTACTAAACCACATAAAATAAATTGGTAGGACATATTAATAAAATGAATTTAGCAATAAAATGTACTTAGGAAGGTTGGATAATATAAATCATAAAAGAAACGGAATTGAAATTAATATAACCTTCTTCGGTTTAAAAACGTAAAATTGAGAACCATAAAATAAATTATATAACGCATCGTAAAAATATTCATAAACTTATAATAATATTTATAACTTTAAATCCGAGGTAACATAAATTCAACCCATTTAGCCATCGCCTTGCTCGAGACCTGTCACGCATAAATAAATAAATAATAGAAGTAACAACCGCAATAACCACAATAATATTATTAATGTCGTGAAAATAGAAAAAAATTTATTAGCGTATTTTAGCTAATTACCGTAATTAAGGTCTTAATTAGTACGAGTTTAGGGCGGGTCGTTACATCAGACCTGCTATAGACAAGAATATCATCAAAGTATACCACAACACTCTTGCCTATGAGTGGCTTAAGGACCTGGTTCATGAGTCTCATGAATGTAGATGGGGCATTAGTAAGGCCAAAAGGCATGACCAACCACTCAAACAGTCCTCCCTTGGTCTTGAATGTTGTTTTCTACTCATCTCCCTCATAGATCATTATCTGGTAGTATCCACTCCTCAAATCAATCTTAGAAAAGACTGCTGACCCATATAACTCATCCAACATGTCTTCAAGCCTAAGTATAGGATACCTATACTTGATTGTGATCTTGTTAATGGCCCTACAATCAATACACATTCTTTGGCTTCCATCTTTCTTAGGCACTAACAAGGCTGGAACTACACATGGACTCAAACTCTCCCTAATCATTCCCTTCTCCAATAACTCATCCACCTGCCTCTGTATTTCATTGGTATCTGCTGGTGTCATCCTATAAGCTGGCTTATTAGGCAACACTGATCCAGGCACAGTCAATTTTGTGCTGGATATCTCTTTTAGGTGGCAAACCAGGTGGCATTTCCTTAGGAAATACATGCAGAAACTGTTGGAGTAAAGGTAGAAATAAAGAGTGGTCAGTTGTGGTGCTGAGGGTTCTTCAAGGTTTAAAAGGATCAAGTCTCTTTGTGTGCTAAACTCATGATGATCAGATAAAAGCAACACATCAAGGCTAGGTTCAAGACATAGGCTCTTGGATTTTTTGGCTAACTGTGAGGGTTTCATGGGGGTAAGGGTGATCTTTCTGTAGTTTAGGGTCAGGGTGTAGGTATTAGCTCTTCCATAGTGACTTACTCATCTATCATACAACCAAGGTCGACCCAAAAGCAAATGACATGCATCCATAGGTAAGACATCACACCAGACCTCATCTTTGTATGATTGACCAATTGAAAAAGCAACAAGGCATCTAGTAGAGACTTGGATACCTTTTCCTGAACTGAGCCACTGAATGGTGTATGGAGCTGGGTGGGGCTTGGTTGCCAGACTTAGCTTCTTTATCATGGTACTGGAGGCTGCATTGGTACAACTTCCACTGTCTACAATCATAGAGCATACCTTCCCTCCAATGGTACACCTTGTGTGAAAGATATTCTCCCTTTGCTCTTCTGCTTCCGCTACTGCTGAGCTGCTCAGATCTCTCCTGATTACAAGCATCTCTCCCTCATTTGGACCTTCTTCTATGACCTCATCATGATAGATAGGGTCATGCTCATGCTCTTCATAATCATGTTCTTCTTCCTGCACATTTTCAGGATCAATAAACAAAGCTGCTTGGTACTCGGCAAGAGTAACCATTCTCTTGTTTGGACATTCTGAGGCAATGTGCCCTAGTCCTTGACACTTGAGACATCTCCTTTCTGAATAGGTTCTGTTGATAGGGGCTGGGGTTCTTTGTGGGGGATTTTGTGGCTGATTTTGTGGGGGTCTTGGGACTGGATTTCTAGCTTGAGGTGGGGGTGGGGGTGGATAGGCTCTTTGTGAGGGAAGATATGGTTTGTTGTAGGGATTGGGCTTAGCTTGGGTGTAAGGCTTGGCTGGGTATATGCTGTTGCTGTAGTCCTTTGCTCTAGCTTTCTTCTGCTGTTCCACTTTGTGAGCCAAAGAGCTTAGCTCATCAAGGGAATCCTAAACCTGCAACTCCACAACATTCCTGATACTCTCATTCAGACCTGCAAGATATTTGATGTATTAAGACACTCGAGAATACTATTGAATGAACACTGAGATTCCTTTCGTTGATGGAAAACTTCAGAGTATAAAGAAAGCAAACAGTTTGATTAGCAGCTGCTTAAGCATAAGCTTCTGTCTAATCTCCCTGATCTAATTCTAACTTACAAAGCTTAAAACAAATACATATGATTACATCCTAAGCTATCTAATATGATCCGGATTACATTTTCTTAGAAAATAAAAGAGAAATGCTAGCCAAATCCTGATTGGACCAATTCGCCAAAAGGTGGCAAAATGAGCCAATGAGAGGCTTTCCTCTCTAAGGGGGTAAAACTTGATGTTACTGAGGTAAATCCCGCGTAACTACTAACCTGGAATTAATCTCAACAGGTTAATATTATGTTGTAAAGACAAAAAACACCCCTAAAGACAGAAATCAGGACATTATAGCCCCAGAACTGGAGTTCTGGAAAACTGATAAAACAACCCTGCTAGGATTGTCTGTTCTGACTTCTGAATCTTACTGTGCCATGCTCGATCATGCTGGGACTTGGCTTTGACTTGAAAATGGCATGACAAAGAATAAAAACTCCTAGGAAACCTTAGCTGAATCTTCCGCAATCAATAGATATGACATTGAGAAAGCCAACTGCTTGGACTGTTGTTGCTAGGAACTGAAGTTGGTCTGGATGACCAATGCTGGTGGGCTGAGTGGCGATAGATGCTACGACTTGCTTTACAAGTGTGTAGCAAGCCTAGATGGATGCTGTTGGTGGAGTGGTGGTTGTTGGTGATGCTGTAAACCTCCTGCTGGATCTTGGAAATGTTGAGAAACATATTGAGTTTCTTGCTGTCTGTGCTGGGCTTTGGAAGCCTGCTGTTTCTGCTGGAAAGGCTTCCCTAGCTGTGAGTTGCGTGAAACAATGTGAACTTCTCCTTATGTCGCTGCTGCAATTGCTGGTGAGGATTCCTTGGAAGCCTCCTTTGCTGATGGAGTTGCTGCTGTTGATTGTTCTGCCTGATGGTCTCCATCAACATGACGTCCAAGCAAGCTAGAGGGGAGCAAAATCACATGAAAGAAGTCCAATAAGTCATGTGAAAACGTGAAAGAAGTCCTACAAGTCACGTGAAAAAGTCTTTAAAAGTTTTTAATAGTATTGGTGTATTTCCTTATTATTAGAAAAGTTTGTTATAGTAGTATTCGTATTTTCTTTATTAGTAGGAAAGTTAGTTATAGATATTTTCCTTATTATTAATTAAATTGTAAGGCATAATGCCAAGTAGTATTTAGTAGGTGTGGACGTCAATTAGGAGAAGGATAGACGTCAATATTAGGAGTCCTAGTCTTGGATGGCTAATTTTGTAACTAATCCAATTATGTCTTGCAATTTGAATTTAGTTTTTATGTTATTAGTTTCTTTTATCATGTGTAGCTAAATTCCTTTGATTGGGGGTAAACTTGATGTCTTTTGACTGATTATGAATGTGATTTCGGTGTGAAGTTATATTTAATAGTTTAATCTTCGTATTATGTATGTCATAGTAATAGATTCATCACCTCTTACTTGGCATAGATTCTTAATATCGGATGAAAATATTGTTATTTTGAATTGGAAAGACGAAGATTGAATAGGCATAGAAAATATTTAGAAATAATGGTTTCATGCTTAGGGTCACATTATAATCGGTGCTTATCTTTGATTGGATTAAATAGCCATGAAAATAGGTGTTTAGTTTAATCACTATAACTCACCTCGGATCGAAAGATTGCTGTGATAGGCGTTAGAAAGATTATAGACCCCGATAATCCTAACACCACTTCACACTTGAATTGCTGATTAATTAGTTAACTGGCTAGAGTGGACTCCCCTAAACTCCCTTAATTATCTAGTACAACTTATAAAGATTGTTGCTTTCTTTGTTGTTTTATTAATTTACTCTTTCACACAACAATTTGGCCAACTTAACCTAACATCCTTTGTAGTGAACTAGTTTAGTGCTTAGTTGACACAAATCCATAAGAGATGACCTTGTTGAAGACAGGGTCAAGGTCCTTCACCGCGCATCCGAAAAAGGGAAGTTGCCTTATATTTTATAATCTGATTATATATTATGAGTATATAAATCATAAGGAATGCATAAGGAAACAAATCAACAAGAAAAATGGAAGGAAGAGAAGATTGGGAAATCTCCGAAAAGAAGGAAAGAAAATCAGCAGCAAAGAAGGAAGATGAAGCAGTGAGCAAACAAGGAAATAATCTTGTTTCCAACGGCTACCGTCCAAAACATCCATGAAGCCTCTAATATAAATACGAGACTTGAAGATTGAAGACTTAGGCGATTCCAGGGAAGTAATCGCGGAGTAAGAAATCCGGAGGGATTTCTGAATGTGTAGCCAATGGTTCGGTGGTGAGGTAACCAGTAAAGGACCTGTGGTAAAGGGATAGTCAAGGACCTTGGTGAGCATTCGTTGTGTCCAGGTGGTGAGACGATGTGTAGCATAGCCTTGACGAATTAAGGCTGTGTGAGTATGTGCTTCAATGTAATCCATCATGTTCTAAATCACCGCTAGGGTTTTTCCTATGACGATCCTTATTTGTAGCTGTCTCAAGGACCTTCGGTCTTGGTCAGTGAATCTATTAGTAACTGCCTTCGGGCTGTTACTTCTTGTTTTGTTTAATAAGTGTAACTTGTTCTTCGATTGACATAAATATACTGAGGTATTTCAGTTACACTGTGTTTTGATCATTGGTTTGAAACCAAGGAAGTTTGCTCTAACGTCCTTACCTAGTGTGTAGATCTTAATTGGGAAATTCACCACCCTCAAGGGCCTCAACAAGTGGTATCAGATCAGGTCCACTTTAGGAGACACTAACCGCTCTGTGGAAAAGATCACGGGGGATAGTGAAAACAAGGTAAGTCACGGACGCAGATGCATTCGGCCATAAGGACATTGGCGAGGTAAAAAAAAAATTTATTTCTTATGTCCTCCAACTGGCATTAAACCTTGTGGTATGTCATCTGCAAACCATTCATTGATCGAATTGAATTATGGCATGAATTGAGGGGGAGGACCCTCTCTTTGTACTAACAAGTTTATCAAGCATTGCAGGTTTCTAGACAACCTCTTAAACATACTAGATGTTACATCAAGGGGGAGATTCCCTATTGACCTTGTGATAATCCAAAAAGGAAAAATGATTTATTGTTGCTGAATTTTATCTTTCATAAAAAAGGGGAAAATGGTTGAAGACAGGGTCAAGGTCCTTCACCACGCATCCGCAAAGGACCTTAGGTTTTGATGAAAGCCAAAATCCGAAAAAGGGAAGTTGCCTTATATTTTATAATATGATTATATATTTTGAGTATATAATATATATTCTGATTGTATGATTTATTTGTAGATATAAATTATAAGGAAGGCATAAGGAAACAAATCAACAAGAATAATGAAAAGAAGAGAAGAATGAGAAATCTCCAAGTAGAAGGAAAGAAAATTAGCAGCAAAGAAGGAAGGTGAAGCAGTGAGCAAACAAGGAAATAATCTTGTTTCCAATGGCTACCATCCTAAACATCCATCAAGCCTCTAATATAAATAGGAGACCTGAAGATTAAAGACTTAGGCGATTCCACGGAAGTAATCGCGGAGTAAGAAATCCGGAGGGATTTCTGAATGTGTAGCCAATGGTTCGGTGGTGATGGTAGCCAGTAAAGGACCTTTGGTGAAAGGATAGCCAAGGACCTTGCTGAGCATTCGTTGTGTCCGCATGTGGTGGTGAGATGATGTGTAGCATAGCCTTGACGGACTACGGCTGTGTGAGTATGTGCTTCAATGTAATCCATCATGTTCCAAATTGCCGCTAGGGTTTTTCTTACGACGATCCTTATTTGTAGCTGTCTCAAGGACCTTCGGTCTCGGTCAATAAATCTATTAGTAACTGCCTTCGGGCTGTTACTTCTTGTTTTGTTTAATAAGTTTAACTTGTTCTTCGATTGACATAAATATACCGAGGTATTTCAGTTACACTGTGTTTTGATCCTTGGTTTGAAACCAAGGAAGTTTGCTCTAACGTCCTTACCTAGTGTGTAGATCTTAATTGTGAATTTACCCCCCTCAAGGGCCTCAACAGACCTTGATACTACACTGCACTCGTACACTTGCGGAGCACATATCAATAGGGTTATTGCAATTCTACACACTCAATGAGGACATTAGAAGAACTAATCTTGACTTTTGTCAAGATTCAACAACACAATGAATAAGCACTTTAATCTTTTATTGAATTCAGAAGCTTGAGGACATTACAGAACATATGGAAATAAATGAACTCAGCAGTAGATAGACTTGAGGGCCTCAAGACTACTTATTGAGGGGATCACAAACTTAGATCCCATAAGGTAACCTTTACCTGTTGATTGATGAAGATCTCACTCATTGACAAATACTTAACAAGATCTTCAGTTACAGAAAAATCGGAGGGCCTCACTAGAATACTCTCTGGTTACAAAAACTCGCCACTTATCACACTAGTAGTTACACTCAGAATTTTTCTACCAAAAAGTCCTACTTACTTCGATTACTTCCTTGGAATCGAATACACTTTCAAGAGGACAACCAAGACTCTTTATTGTTGACATCTTCAGCTAGAACGGCTCTTTATTTGTTTTTCATGCTTTTATTGATTATTTCCTTTGCTGAATTGATTTCAAATCTTCATATTTTGGAATTTGTTTTCTCGTCATATTCGTCAAACATCTACAATGGCAAGTTCGAATATTATGATGTTATATTGGACAAGTTATAAAGATGGAAGGATAGGAAATTTGATTTTATTTGGATGCTTCCCTGACTAAATCAGCGATTCAACAATTTTGTCTCTTTCGACAACAACCAAGTGGGAGGACCTCCAGATGAGGCACGATGAGGGCTTCATGAAATGTGGCGTTGAGGGCCTTGTAACCGCAGGGTGGCTTTGAGAGTTGTCTCCTTTCTTGCTTTAGTAATTTTTTCTTTCATATCAAAATTCCGTTGGAGGTCCTTGATGAGTGTAGAAGTGATGTCCTTCACCCTAGCGCCAACAGTCTCCCCCTTTTTGATGAAAGACAAAATTCGTTAATAACAATAATTTAAGTGGTTTATAGTAGTTATTTATAAACAAACACAGTCAAGTCCCCAAATAGCCAATTTTGAAAGTTAATAATCATAATATCCCGAACTTTATATAATCTTTAAGGGAGGTATTTTTCAGTAACCCAATATCTAGTTAACATCAATTAAACTCACAATGTTTTTTGGATAGGACAGTTGTCTTTTGGGGTCTCATGTTAAATGAATTTCAATGTTGATATCGTGTGAGATAGAGGTGAAGAGCCAGGACCGAACTTGTTAATCAGTATGCTACCATGCTAAGAAGTGAGGGTTGACGCAGGATTATCTAGTGGGATCGCCTAATGGGATCAACAATGTATAGAGGCAGTTGAGGAATGGTCCCGTCAAGCCAAGTAGATTATGGGCAATTAGATGAGCAATAAATTGTTGACGCCATGTCAAATAATCTTCGAGTCCTTGAAGTAGCTCTCGTACTAGAGTAATAGTATTCTGGGAGGAAAGTAGTGGGAGAAGAGTAGCAAAACCTCTAGAACCAGTAGACCTGAGTGTAAGGGCAGCCATGAGTGCATGATTCAACAGATGGGGTTGGACGAGACTGTGAGTTGGTACCGGGGCAGCCAAACTGAAAAATACTATTTGAAAACAATGGTGGACAAGGTTGTTGCCATAGCAGGAGGGGAGTGACGACCTGGTAGGGTGGTGTGGGTGGCGTTGACATGCTAGTTGTGATTGTGAGGGAGACGACGGTGTAGGAAGGATGAGCGTGAGTGGTCTTTGTGAACGGGAAAGAAAGGGGGGGACAAGGCTGTGATGAGTGATGGTTGGAGTTGTCGGTGAGGAGAGTGACGTTTGCAAGCTAGTGTCTGACGGTGGGTACGACAGAGTAGAGTGGTGGTTGTGGAGTTGTTGGTGGCATTTGAGGGGTGGAGAGGGAGGATTCTAGCGCAAAACAGGCCTTGGATGGTATGGCTATGGCAGCGGCCTAACGGTGGAAGGAGGAGGATGCGACGATGCAGGTCGGTGCGGTGGTCTTGACAACGGTGCGCTGTGTGACAAGGTGGTTGCCAATCAGACAATAGATTAGGATTTAGCGTGAGGTTTGGTTTCTAAGAGTGGAAAAGTAAGATTTTAGGTCGTTGGCACTAGTGGGAAGCACGACAACGCCAGTCGTGATGTTGGGCATGGCTGGTCGAAAGACGTGCCGATACGATGGGTTTGTTGTGCGTGAAAGGGGAAGGGTGAATTAAACAATACTCAATACTGCTTTGTCAAGAACCAAACCAAAAAAAATGGAAGATTAAAATAATAGTAAAATTATAATCAATAATACAAAAAAAAAATAGAATTGTATGGATTGTTCCCCCTCTAATACCATGTGCAAAGGTAATTATGAGAGTTGTACGAGACACTTCAAAAACGAGAGGCCTTGAGTTTAAAGATACATCAATTTTAGGGTGATGATAAGTGTCTTGCCCCAAGACACTCCTTAAATGTCTTCTCACTTATAAAATTAATACTTATTATCGTTTTTAACCCCAATTTTTTTGACAGATACTATTAATTATCAATTATAAGAAGCTTGAAATGTGTTGGCTACGCCAACAATTAAAATTGACACCCTAACGAATGAACCCCATCCGTTGGGCATATTTTAGACGTTTTTTTGTAAATTTTTAAAAATATGGATAAAAGTGTGATTTTATACAATTTATATATATTATTATAGTTATAGAAGTCAATCATGTAACTTTTTTCCAATTTTATTCACAAATATATAGATTTTCTATAATGACAAGACACAAAATATGTGTCTTGCACAAGACTTTTATCATTTCCCATTTATAATATACAATGGTGTTTGGGAAAATTCTATACAAATGTACCCTTGAATTCAATAAGACATGATTATTCTATAATACCCGATCAATAACAACTGTCAAATCACAAAAAAAAAATAAAAAAAATCCAGCCTTTAGTTTAATTGTTATTAGTTTGGTATTGGGCTATCAACAAATATCACGTGCCAAGTACTGAACTGTTATGAATCAAACATAAAATTCAAGATATCAAGATTAACGACGTCAGAGTTGGAGATTTCAAGACGCAATGTTTGAAGCTTCAATCTTTATACCATAAAACAAAATCTATAATGGAAATGCTCTACGCTTTTCTTCTAGATTAGAAGTAAATACAACCTGTGACAGTTGTAGGGGCCCAAGAACAAAAAGAAAAGTATACCAATTTGGCGATATGAATAGAGAATCAACCATATTATTACATGAATGTATTTGAAGAAAATAAAAATATATACGAACTTTGTACGTTTGCTAATTGCTTCCAAGCCAAAAAAAAAAAAAAATGAACATCACAAAATGTCATCCAATAACTACTTGATTTCCAATTTCCTTCATATATATGTGTTATAGACAAACAAGTGCAAAGCAAAAAGCTTAAAAAAAAAAAAAATACCTTCACGGAGCAAAAGCATATAACTTCTTGGGCCTTGGCAGGCATACACTAAAACGGTTATAAATCAACAGCACATCAAGAAGATAGGTCAAGTAGAACTATTGAGAGAATAGCTACCTAACTCTATTTCTCAACTTTGGAAAAAAAAAACCAAAATTAAAATAAAAGGAATTTTCTCTGCTGCTGTGAGACAAATTAAGAGCTAATGTATGCAATCATTATGCACGGTCCTCAGGGCCTGAAGTCGTCCATTGCCCTAGAGTAAAATACGTAGTAGAATTCAGATATGATGGCTGTGAAGAAGGTGAAAGAAGCTCCAGCTGCAAATACTCCTTTCCTCACTGTCTCACAGGATGGTGGGTTGTCTTCGTAGAATGTCCTGTATTTTGTGTGATATGCATTCCTTACTGAACCAGCTAGTAAGCATACCTCTGCTATGAAGAATGTCAACCTGAAATGAATTGCACGTACAACAACGTTTATGATTTATGCGGTGTTAATTAAATATGAACCACATACAAATTAAATATTTCCAAAGTTACACAACTTACCAGCAGATGATGAAGAGAATGAGGGCACAAGCTCTAGATCTTCCGGGTCTCAAAGCCTTACCACAGCAGAAGCAACGGCTAGCTGCCATGACTATGAGCTGGCTACCCAAAAGAAGAAAAAATGCACCAATCCCATATCCTGTTGCTATGTCTTTACCATAGGAGCAGTAGTTGTAGTCCATGCCTGGATCTTGAACAATGCTGGCCTGCAATCATATGTCAAAACATTCACCATAAACTTTGTCATCATTCTAGAATTCATGACAAAAAACTAAAAGGGTTAGAATCAAACATTTGTGGAAAATAAGGAGTAAAAAAGGAGAATTTCAGATAACCCAACATCTAGAATTCTGACTCACAAAAGAATTCATTCCTATAATAACTAATCAACTCAACCCAAATTCATGACTAATGTACAGAATGCTGATAACCAATAGTATGAAAGAGAAACAGAGATAAAGAAAGAAAGAAAGACATACAGTGCTTCTTCGTTGCTCAGCAGCAACAGCGAGTCCAAAGGCAACAACATCAAGAATCAAAACAGACACGATTACAAGCATAGAAGCCATAATTTGATCTCAAAACAGCAAACCAAGATCTGGGTTTTCTTCTGCTCTCCACAATCTCCTTCTTAAAACTTGCCTGTGGGTTTGCAGAGAACCTAAGCTTCCGCTTTGTTTGTATGTCTGTCCTAGGTGAGAATGCTGCTTTCTACATAAACAGAGCAGTTGAAGTAACATTGAAGCATGTAATATGATGACTTGGGACGGTAGATCTAGACAGAGAAACAGGAAGAGAATACGACCCTGTAACAGCTGTGAGTTAAGGCAGGCGTGACTTCCTACCCTTCAACCTTCTTTTTGCTTTGTTTTCTTAGTGAAATCAAATATTCATGTGTAAGTGTGTAACTAACAAGTTGATCGTAAGTGGTTGGGTCCAAATCTAAACCAACTGGTATTTTGTAGTTGATTATTTTATGTCAGAAATAGACATTTATACCAACACGTATATGCACCCAGCCTCTTTCTAAGTCACCTTTCACCTAACTATTTTTATCATTTATTAATTATTTTAATTAATTTTTCGCATTTTATGTTCCCTAGTATTTTACATTTTAATAATATATTAATTACTACTTTTAGTTTATCATTAATAGAGAGCCGGAAGCTATTCAGGGTCTGTTTGGTGAGAAAAAAGGAATGGAATGAGGGTGAAATGAATTCTAATTCTTTTTCTTTGTGTTTGGTGAGCTAATTTTGGAATGAGATTAGTAATCCCTCAGGTTGCCAATCCCCCTCAAATGGGTGGAATTAGATACCTCCCAAGTATGAGGCTATCAGATCTATCCCTGTTTCCATGGGCGGATACATAGCTAAGCTAGGGGTGTCCATGGACACCCCTAACTAAAGAAAAATTTGTGATTCTCTAATATTATTCGGAAGAAATTTTCTTAATTGGATCAAATGGACACCGTAAAAAAAGTTCCAAAAAATATAATAAGGGTGTCCAATTTAGTAGCAACCCAAAAACCCTAAAATGGCACTTCCTCCGTCCCAAATAAATCGTCCAGGTTTGATTAGTTAGGTCAAAATTTTAAATTTTGACCGTGAATTTATCAAATTGCATATTGAGTTACAGTCTGTTTGCATTGGGGGTTAAAGGAGGGGAGGGGAAGGGAAAGGAGAGGAATTGTCTAATTTTTCATGTTTGGGAAAACAATTAGAGGGTGAGGGGAGGGGAAGGGAGGGGAACACTTAACCCCCATTCCTCTCCATTTTCTTAACCCTCAAAATGAAGGGGAATGAGGGGGAAGGGAAGATTTTTAACACTTGCCCTCCTTTCCCCTTATTAATAAATCCAAACAAGGTTAACCCTAATCCCCTTCCTTCCCTTCCCCTCCCCTCCATTACCTACCCCTCTTTCCCTTCCCTTCCCCCTCCTAAATTGAATCCAAACACACTGTTATTATAAAAGACTACCACAGTACTACTATTTGATTTCTGATGAAAAATATTTTTATAGCTGAATACAATATTATTAGTTTTGCTAAGATAAAATGTGAAAAGTTAGCAGTCAAAATGTTGCATCGAAGACCGTAAGTAAGCTGAACAAATAATTAGGACGAAGGGGTACCAAATTTTTTTTTTAATAAACAAAAAGTGTACATGAATGAATTAGGTAATTGGGTACCAATATAAGTTTAAGATATAAATATCTAGTTAATGTGAAATTTCAATTTATTTGGTGTGCATATTTATATGATGATGTGAAATTTTGTTAAGTTTGTGAATATGTCATTTAATATTTACTTTTATTTTTATTTAAATTTTATTATTTTCTTTTGAGGGATCCATAAGTTAATGAATTAGGTAATCGGGTATCAGTAAGTCAATGAATTGGGTAATGGGGTATCAATAAGTCAATGAATTAGGTAATTGGGTATCAGTAATAACAAATATATTGGACACCCCTAAATTTAATGTCGAGATCCGCCACTGCCTGTTTCCTTGTTATTTCGTTTAACAAAAAAAGAATTTCCCAACCCAAAATTAAAAACCCTTAGCTTCCTCCTCATTAACACATGTGAGGTTTATCCCTGTAGAAGTTTTCTTATATAGACGGTCTTGAATAATGCAATATTGAGAGGCTAGTAGCCGGATAGCCCTCCTAGCTCGATGTTCGGCATTCGACGGATATGAACCATCTTTCAAGAAGGCATAAATATCAAAGAACCATACATCAGTCCTGACAGAGCTGATCATTAATTGTTGATGAGCAGGATGAGTTTTCCTCTCCACCACTGTTGCTCCTTTTCAAGAAGGCATTCGACGGATATGAACCATCTTTCAAGAAGGCATAAAAGTTTACTCCTTTTCCGGTATAGCCACCGTGGACAAAAGCTTTTCCAATGCATCATCCAGCTCGTTATGAATTCGCGGCAGATACTTAAACTCAATGTGCTTGAACCTCATGGCCAAATTAGACAAATGTTGCTTGACATAATACCAAGGATTTGCTTTCACCTTCCACACGTTGGTAGCTTAGTTGACAATCACACTAGAATCTCCGAACACCCATAACCTCTCAATTCGTATCTTCGGGGCTGTATGCATGCCTGAAACACAAGCTTTATACTCTGCAACGTTTTTGGTGGCAGCAAAGTCAAGTTTGACTGCTAAAGGAAACTGTACATCTTCATGAGAAACTAGCACAACTCCGGCCCTGCACCCCATCAGGTTGGCAGCACCATCAAAGTATATGTTCGATCTCGTTTCGAGCCGAATTCTTCTCTTTATTAGGGAGTTTTTGTATGTTCTAACCCCGTGTGTTATTCGAGTTATGAGATTTTCGTAGTTTTGTAGGAAAATAAGAAAGTGATCGAAAAAGGCGACAAAACGGAGCAAAAACTTGCCAAATCAGGGGGTGAGACAGAAGGTCTGCTCGACCGAGCAGCAAGTTGACTCGCCCGAGCAGCGCTCCTGGAAAGCAGCAAAAATGTCCGATTAAATTTGAGCCAAGAGGAGGTGAGACAGAAGGTCTGCTCGACCGAGCAACATATTGGCTCGGTCGAGCCAGGCTTATGTGCATCAACTAGGAAAAGGTCGGAAAATTTGGCTAAGGCAGTGAAGGGACAGAGAGCCAGCTCGCCCGAGCAAGGGCCCTGCTCGGCCGAGCTGAGCTTCTGTGCTGCCAAGGAGAAGTCAAGAACGAGGACACGACGAATGCCTGCTCGCCCGAGCAGGATTCTGGCTCGCCCGAGCCAATTCCAATTTCTGCGTATAATCTGGAAACGAAGTGCTGCGTTTTGTGAAACAAACTTAGGATATTATAAGAGTATTAGCTGCGACTCTTTAAGAAAGGAATGAGCTGAAGCTTTTAGTTTGTAATTAGGGGTTTTTAATGCTTTCTTAATTAAGCTCTACTTTCTCTCTCTAAGTTTTTTTTTTCTCTTGTCTTGTTCTCCAAGTAATTTTCAACCTTCCTTTATCTTCATCATCTTATGCTTAGATTTCATTTAATTTTGCCTTTGAAAGTTCATAGTGTTAGCCACAAAAACATCCAATCCAACTTTTAGTGAAAAGGGGGATTAAGGGTCACAAATTCCACTCTCAAGTGGGGATTTGGGGATTCTTAGTAATCCAATTCACGATTTCTTGTTTGTTCGGGAGAAATCCAAGTAGATTGAAGATTAGTGAAAGTTTAGATCATCAAAGGTATAATCTCTTGTTCCTAATTTCATTAATTAGTCTTAGTTTTATTGCTTTCTTAATTTCATGCTTTTAATTGCTTTCATCTTTTATTGCTTTCTTAATTATTATCATGTTTAGGTTAGTTTATTGCTTTATTTACATAATCTATTGCTTTCCGCATTGAGAAAAACCCTTGTACACAAACCGATTACCTAAATCAAACCTAACACCCATTCCTGTGGACCGACAACCCTAACTTAAAACCACAAAAATTACAACTGAACAATGGCGCCGTTGCCGGGGATCATACGCTAGGTTCCTCAAAGAATTGTGTACAACGAAGAGAGCAACTCAGGTTCCTAAGAAGGCCTTTTTGGCCTCTAATGTGAGCTCTATCTTGTCTTGTCAAGTTCCAGTGAAATATAAGGACCCAGGATGCCCAACTATTTCCATTACCATAGGAGACAGTCAGATTGAGAGAGCCCTCCTTGACTTAGGAGCAAGTGTCAACTTACTACCTTTACATGTTTATGAGACCCTGGGGTTGGGGGAATTGAAACCTACAAGAATGGTTCTCCAATTAGCTGATCGGTCTACGAGAGTGCCTAGGGGGGTAGTTGAGGATGTGTTGATCCAAGTTGGGACCTTTGTCTTCCCTGTAGACTTTGTTGTGTTAGAGACAGCTAGGGTTCAGAGTCCTCGTGACGAGATTCCGGTCATTTTAGGTAGACCCTTTTTAGCTACATCTAATGCTTGGATTAATTGTAAAGATGGGAGAATGAAATTGACTTTTGGAAATTTGACTATGGAATTGAATATTTTTGACCTACAAAAGTCACCATTAGGACATGATGAGCAAGAGTGTAATGCTGTGAATTGGATTAGTGACCTTGAGAGTGATAACCCTGCTGATCTGGATGTTGCCCCTTGTGTGAGTGATCTTGTTGAGTTAGGATTTGACCCCGACTGTGTAACCTCACTATGTGATTCTGATGTGTTTGTGGTGAATTCTATGAATCTCTGTTTGCCTCTCAACATGTGCACGATATAATAGAACTGAGCCACCATCTTCTAAAATCCTTGAACTTAAACCCCTTCCTTCCGAGTTAAAGTATGTTTTCCTTGGCCCTAGTGAGACTTACCGGTTATCATAGCTTGAACCTAGGAGAGGACCAAGAAAACAAACTAGTCGAGGTTCTTAGGATAAATAGAGGGGCTTTAGGATGGACGCTTGGAGACATCATTGGGATTAGTCCATCTATTGTGCAGCACAGGATATTTTTGGAAGATGATAGTGTAGCCCAGAGGGACCCTTTAAGGAGACTCAATCCCCAAATGAAGGAGGTGGTTAAGAAGGAGATTCTGAAATGGTTAGATAATGACATCATTTACCCGATTTACGAGAAGTGGGTTAGTCCTATACATGTAGTCCCTAAAAGGCCGGGTTGTGGTGGTGGAGAATGAGAGGGTGAATTAGTGTCGACCCGCATTCCATCGGGATGGAGAGTATGCATAGATTACAGAAAACTCAATAAGGCTACAAGAAAAGACCATTTTCCATTACCTTTCATGGATCAAATGTTAGAAAAGGCGGGGCATGACTTCTTTTGTTTTCTAGATGGCTATTCGGGGTATACTCAGATTTCTATAGCCCCGTGTGATCAGGAGAAAACGACTTTTACTTGCCCATTTGGTACGTTTGCTTTCCGTAGGATGCCCTTCGGACTTTGCAACGCCCCCGCTACTTTTCAGCGGTGTATGGTGTCTATATTCTCGGACCTTGTTGATGACTGTGTTGAAATTTTCATGGATGATTTCTCAGTATTTGGCACCACCTTTGATGATTGTTTGTCCAATTTGAGTAGAGTCTTGAGTCGGTGCGAAGAAAAACACTTGACTTTAAACTGGGAGAAGTGCCATTTTATGGTACGAAAGGGCATAGTTTTGGGCCACGTGATTTCAAAAGATGGAATCGAAGTGGATAAAGCAAAAATTGACCTAGGTAGGAACTTGACCCCCCCACCTGTGTGAAGGAGGTTAGATCCTTTTTAGGACATGTTGGGTTTTATCGTCGATTCATTCGTGATTTTAGCAAGATTGCCAAACCCCTTTCTGTTTTATTGGCCAAGGAGGTGGCTTTTGACTTTTCTGATGAGTGTTTGAAGGCCTTTAATACACTTAAAGATGCCTTGATATCGCCTCCTATTCTCAAACCTCCCACATGGGTTTGAAGCACAACTGAATTACACTGTCACTGAGAAAGAGTTTCTAGCTGTGGTTTATGCATTTGAGAAATTTCGAGCTTATTTGTTGGGGTCTAAAGTGATTGATTTTACTGACCATTCGGCGATTCGCTATTTGATGGAGAAAAAAGAGTCTAAGCCTAGGTTGGTTAGGTTGGTGTTGTTACTTCAAGAGTTTGATTGTGTAATCCGTGATAGGAAAGGATCTGATAACCCGGTAGCGGACCACCTTTCTAGGATAACACCTGAACATGTGATAGAGTCTCCTATAGATGCTTGTTTTCCTGATGAACGCATTCTTAGCATAGGAGTAGAACCGTGGTTTGCTGACATTGTTAATTTTAAAGTCACGGGAGAAATGCCCAATGATTGGAATAGACATGATAGAGATAGGTTCCTTCACATTGTCAAAAATTTCATATGGGATGAACCCTATCTGTTTAAGTATTGTCCTGATCAAATTCTTAGAAGGTGTGTTCTGGATGAGTCTATCATGGATGTCCTTTCGTTTTGCCACGACCAACCGTGTGGGGGACATTTTAGTGGGAAAAAGACAGCGTATAAGGTTTTACAAAGTGGATTTTATTGGCCTACCATCTTTAGAGATGCCCATACTTATGCCCAGAGTTGTCTTAGATGTCAGAGTTTGAGTAAAATCTCTAGAAGAAACATGATGCCCTTACAACCCGAGATCTTTGTGGATGTATTCGATGTTTGGGGCATTGATTTCGTGGGACCATTTCCTACCTCTTTTGGGAATGAGTATATTCTTCTAGCAGTGGACTACGTGTCAAAATGGGTTGAAGCAATTCCGTCGAAAAGAAATGACGCTAAGGTTGTGACTAGATTCCTTCGAGAAAACATTTTCTCTAGGTTTGGGGTGCCTAAAGCCATCATTAGCGACCAGGGGACTCACTTCAATAATCGTTCTTTCGCGGCTTTGCTTAGGAAATACTCTGTTGAGCATAGAATGACTACCGCCTATCACCCTCAATCAAATGGCCAAGCTGAGGTTTCCAATAGGCAAATTAAACAAATTCTTGAAAAGACAGTGTCAAAGAATAGGAAAGATTGGTCCACTAAATTGACCGATGCTTTATGGGCCTATAGGACAGCTTACAAGACTCCCATAGGAATGTCACCGTATAGAGCAGTCTTTGGGAAACCTTGTCATTTGCCAGTAGAGCTCGAACATAGGGCGTGGTGGGCTTTGAAAGCCTTGAACCTTGACCTGTCAGCGGCTGGGGACATTAGAAAGTTGACCTTGTGTGAGCTAGAGGAGTTAAGGAGGGAAGCTTACGAAAACGGAAGATTAAGTAAGGAGCGATCGAAGGTCCTACATGATAAAGTGATCCTTAGAAAAACCTTCGTTCCGGGGCAGAAAGTCCTCCTTTATGACTCACGTTTGCATTTGTTTGCGGGAAAATTGAAGTCTAGATGGACCGGTCCATTCATTGTGACCGCTGTGTTTCCCTCGGGAGTTATTGAAATCAAGGACCCCATTAATGCATCAATGTGGAAAGTTAACGGTCACAGGTTGAAACCCTTTTTAGAGCTTCCAGAGAAAGTGGATGTGGAGTGTGTAACATTCCATGTTCCATATGTTGATTGAAGAACATTGAGGTAACATCTTTGTATATATTGTAAATTAGTTTATTTTGTTTGTTTCTTTGTTTAATTCTCTTAACTATGCACTAACGAGAAGGAAGGATCATTTATTGCTCACATATATTCACCATCTCATGGCTTGCATACTCAATCTCCATTTACAAGTCATGTGATGATTATTTGAGATCTAATCAGGTATTATCCTTCTTTTTCTTTGGAGTTAGTTGGTGAGAAAACTCTTTTTCATTCTTTTTGTTAGTTTTTAGATTTTTTTTTTATTCTTTTAGGGTGCTTGTCTTCCTTTATTTCTTGCCACAATGAGGACATAGTGTGGCCTTTTTGTGTGGGAGTGGGGAGGCATGCATGCCGGCTTTTCTTTTTCTGTGAAATCTTTGAAAAACCAAAAGATTTTGTTTTGTTTAGGTTAATTTTTAGATTATTGATTATGAAATGTCCCGGGTGGTTTTTGAGAGATTGAGGTTTTGAACATATTTTTAGTAGAAGTGAGAAGGTCTATTTCCTTGAAAATTCTAACTCCTTGTATTGTTGGCCAGAACCCTTGCTCGGGCGAGCAAAACTTTGGCTCGGGCGAGCAGCCTTACTGAGGAGTTTTCACGAGTAAAGGAAGAAGAGAATGAAATATTTCCAGAACCCTTGCTCGGGCGAGCAAAATTTTTGCTCGAACGAGCTTGACCACTGTGCCTAAAGTGAGAGTGACTCCTGCGTCCAGGATGGCGGCCAACAGAACCCTTGCTCGGGCGAGCATGTCCACTGAAGCACCAAAAGGAAAAAGTCAGCGACACGCGCCGTAGGCCGTCGCTTTCGAGCGGCGAGTCTACTGCCGGTCGGCGATCGTTGGACAGATCTGTGTTCGCATCCAGAATCCCTGCTCGGGCGAGCAGATTATTCAGCTCGGGTGAGCCGACGACAGATCTGTTTTCTGTCGGGAGTTTTATTTCGATTCTCTCTCCTTTTCTTCATACTTTCTCACCTATTTTCTCTCTCATCTCTCTCTCTCACTTCCCCCAACCCCTAGCATCAAGCCCTAATCCCTAATCGTTGCTAATTTCTTCAAATTCTCCAGATTGGGTCGGGGTTCTGTGCCCTAATTGTGCGCTGCTGCTGCTGCGTGCTGGGCTGCGCTTGTTGCTGGGCGAGTTGTTGCGTGCTGCGGCTGCGTGGGTTGTTCTTTGTCGTGCTTATACGTGGTGCGTGGGGATATTTGTCTTCTTTGGGCTACTTTGTGCGTCTTCTTTGTCTTTGTAGTGGAGTCTTTGTGTGCAAGGGTTGTACTGAGGTTTGGGGGAAAGAAAGGTTTTGCCAAGGTCGGGAGGTCTCAAGGTCCCGAGTTGCTGTTTGTGTACTTGCTCTTTGCCCAATTCGTGTTGCCACTTGGTGTTTGGTGCCTATTTGGGAGGTAACATTCACAATTAGTGTTTTCAAGTTTGATTTCAAAGTTAAATTGGGTGCTATTTGTGAGTGTTCCTCATATTTAGGGCTTGCGTGTTGTGTGTATTGATTGCTATTTGGGGATTCTTGAGTTGCTAGTGTGTCTTGAAGTTCACAATGGTTCGATCTAAGAGAGCCCGCACCGATGAGGAAGGTACACCTTCACCACCGCCCGAGTCTTCATCGGCGGCGGTGGATAAAGATCGTTACAAGGCCCAACCGCCCACGCTTCTTCAGGCTGACCCGGAATTGCGAATTCGGTTCCGGGATGAGCATCATCGAGAGAGATATGAGCTTTATCAACACCGGAAACTTTGTGCTCCGGACGTTTATGATGAAGCCACAGTGAAGAGGGTGTATTGTGGCCCCAGTTTTGATTATATTATAAGGGTCTTGGGTTGGGAGTCCTTCATTAAGATTGACGAGTCTCTTTACGATCAACCGATTCTTGAGTTCCTCAGTTCTTTCCAAGTTGAGGATGTTGATACACGCCACGCTAAGTTCCGTTATAGGGTGGACAACAAGGAGAAAACGTGCACGGTGCAAGAGTTTTGTCAAGTACTTGGGTTACCGGCAAATGGGTTGTATTGTGAGGAGAGTGTGCATTTTGATGAACAAGCTGCCATGAAGAGTCTTACTTGTTGGCGTCGGAAACATCAAACGGCGAATGCTCCTTCTTAACCAGAAATTCCAAGTCTCGTGATTTTTGTAACTTAGCGATTCGAATCTTTCATCGCATAGTTTCAAATTCGGTCTTCGGAAGAGATGATGGGAGGGAAAATGTGCGGAGGGATGATTTGTTTATCATCTTTAACACCCTCCAAGGGAAGCGGGTGAACACGGGGTCGTGCATTTTGCATTGCTTCAAAGACATTACCTCTAAACACCTTACCTCTACAATTGGAATGGGGCATATTATTTGCCACTTTTTGATGAAGAAAGGTTTTGGAGGATATATCCACAAGTTCACCCCGAGATATTTTCCCGATCCCATCGACGGTGTTAGGTTGCAACGCATGGGTATCTTTGAGCGTTACAACACAAAGCATATATACAAGCACGACTCGGATAAGTATGCAACTTCCATTCATTTGGACCATGCGCGAGCTGCACGTTGGTTGGATGTGACCAATCAACATAACTGGTCATGTGGCGAAAATCCAAGGAGCAACCGTCGAGTTGGGGGGCCCGATGACCCATTGGTGAGCGGAAATGTGGAAGAAGAGGAGGAGCCGGCAACTCAAGGTGAGGCTAGTAGTAGTAATTCCCAAGAGATTACGATGGGGCACTTGCCAAGTCGGTTAGACCAACTGAGTGTCGACCTCCGTGAACAGCGAACTTTGCTACAAAGTACGCACAACTTGATGGAAAGTCAACAGGAATTCCTTCGTGCGCAGCAGTCGACCCTTGAACGGCACGAAGGATACTTTCAGCGCTATGACGAGTACTTCCATCAAAAGAATCAATATTGGAGAGATTGGGGATATTATCACTATGCTATCGCCGACCATTCACCGGCACCACCCGACTATGTAAACCAGTATTACCCGACTTACTTCCCCTACTATCCGTACCCTCCTCCGTGAGGTGATGAGCAGTGACTGTGAGCATTCCGCACTCCCCTCTGTTATTTTGCATTAGCTGTGTGTTTTCATTTTGAGATATACATGCGCGAGGGGATTGTGTAATGTTTCTGGGCAGTGGCACGGCATTTCACCCTTGATTCCCGCCTCATATAGTGAGATTCGGGGTTGAGGTTAGTCAATGATCATGTACATTTGTGAATATTTGAAGTTTCTTTTTCTGATGTTGCGTTCGTGGATCGTGTGCTTGGATGTGCTTTACTTGGCGATCTTCAGGTATCATCTTTTAACCATCCTTCTCATTGTGAATATATTGTTGATCCATGATGCATGCTTGATTTTCTTTTTGGGTGGCGAACCCCTTGAGTGTGAATGTTGGGATATCATTGTTGTTGGAGCCGTGTGGGCTCGGGTCGCCACCATTTATTGTTTATTATGTGTTTGTTGTGTGTTTTTTGGTTTTCTACCTTATTTGTGACACCCTTCTTCTCACAATGGGGACATTGTGAAGTTTTGTGTGGGAGTGGGGGGTGATACTTCCATTTGTCATGGGTAGATCACCTAGTTTTGAGTCTTTGTTTTTGTTTTTCGTAGTTTGTGTCGAAAAATTTGAAAAAAAATTGTGTGAAAAGGAGAAAAAAGGGAGTGAAAAACCTTAAAAGTTTTCGTTTTCGTTTTTTTGTTTTTGCTTTGTTTCTTGGATTTTGTTGTTGAAATCAAGAAGCCGTTCTTAATCTTCTTTGAAAGAAACCGGTTTGAACATTTTCGACCATAACTTGGACAGTTGCCATGACTTATCTCTATTAGACCTCTACATGGAATGGGAAAGCGGAATCCTCAATTCTTACACGCTTTGATTGTGAAATCTTACCTAAGTTAGATGATTTTAGTTGTTCAATTGCTCAAGCTCTTAATTAATGCATTAAATAATTACTGTCGGGCCTACCGTCATGGGTTGGTTTGGGTGGATCGGCACCCTATGCCCCTTAAGTGCAATGACTCACGTATGGAGAAACCCAGCAGGGAGGGTAACCCTTTGCGAAGGCCGGTGCTTAAATCCCATGAAACAAACGCTCTAAAAGACACAAAACGGATTAAGTGGAAATAAAAGAGCGTAGGTTTTGAAAAAGAAAGAAAAGAGCGAAGCAAGAAAAAAAGAAAAGAAAGAGTTGAGCAAAATAATGATAAGAAAAGAGCAAAGTAAGAAAAAAAAAAGAAAAGAGAGGTTGAAAGAAGAATCAAGAGTGAATTAGGCTAGATAATTCCGAGCTTGAGCATGAGAACAACTCTGATTGTCTGGTTAGGATAGGAAAGACCGACTAGAGCTCACTTGCACATATGCACGAGGTATTTTGCTCATCAGGAAGTGTTTTTGGTTCAAAATTTCTAAGATTGGCAGTTGTTTGGGTTAGACGTTGTGAGATGCTCATAACGGTTCCTTTCGGAGGATTATTACCGTTTTCTTAATTGAAATAGCTTGATTCATTGAAACGAGCAGTTTTCTTTTTCTTTTCTTTTAAACTTGTTTTGTTTTTCACTCTCTCTCTCTCTCTCCTTTTTCTATGGATTTTGTGGGTATAGTTGCTATAAACCCTCACGAGATCTACCTCGTCCACCCGGGCTGCCGGGGGGTTTAAAGGGCTTGATGCATATGCTAAATGCATCCGTGATTCCTGCGAAAGTGAGTTAGGAATTTTTAGTTTCTCTTTCTAGTTCTTTTCTTTGTTTTTAGTTTGCTCGGGGCGAGCAAACCCTTGTGTGGGAGTGGTGTTCGGTCTCGTTTCGAGCCGAATTCTTCTCTTTATTAGGGAGTTTTTGTATGTTCTAACCCCGTGTGTTATTCGAGTTATGAGATTTTTGTAGTTTTGTAGGAAAATAAGAAAGTGATCGAAAAAGGCGACAAAACGGAGCAAAAACTTGCCAAATCAGGGGGTGAGACAGAAGGTCTGCTCGACCGAGCAGCAAGTTGGCTCGCCCGAGCAGCGCTCCTGGAAAGCAGCAAAAATGTTCGATTAAATTTGAGCCAAGAGGAGGTGAGACAGAAGGTCTGCTCGACCGAGCAACATATTGGCTCGGTCGAGCCAGGCTTCTGTGCATCAACTAGGAAAAGGTCGGAAAATTTGGCTAAGGCAGTGAAGGGACAGAGAGCCAGCTCGCCCGAGCAAGGGCCCTGCTCGGCCGAAATGAGCTCTGTCTTGCCAAGGAGAAGTCCGCCAAGAACGAGGGACACGCGAATGCACCGCCGCTCGAGCAGGATCTCGCTCGCTGAGCCAATTCCAATTTCTGCGTATAATATGGAAACGAAGTGCTGCGTTTTGTGAAACAAACTTAGGATATTATAAGAGTATTAGCTGCGACTCTTTAAGAAAGGAATGAGCTGAAGCTTTTAGTTTGTAATTAGGGGTTTTTAATGCTTTCTTAATTAAGCTCTACTTTCTCTCTCTAAGTTTTTTTTTCTCTTGTCTTGTTCTCCAAGTTCTTGGGATTCTTGCATGTAATCAATTTTCTTCAAGTAATTTTCAACCTTCCTTTATCTTCATCATCTTATGCTTAGATTTCATTTAATTTTGCCTTTGAAAGTTCATAGTGTTAGCCACAAAAACATCCAATCCAACTTTTAGTGAAAAGGGGGATTAAGGGTCACAAATTCCACTCTCAAGTGGGGATTTGGGGATTCTTAGTAATCCAATTCACGATTTCTTGTTTGTTCGGGAGAAATCCAAGTAGATTGAAGATTAGTGAAAGTTTAGATCATCAAAGGTATAATCTCTTGTTCCTAATTTCATTAATTAGTCTTAGTTTTATTGCTTTCTTAATTTCATGCTTTTAATTGCTTTCATCTTTTATTGCTTTCTTAATTATTATCATGTTTAGGTTAGTTTATTGCTTTATTTACATAATCTATTGCTTTCCGCATTAAGAAAAACCCTTGTACACAAACCGATTACCTAAATCAAACCTAACACCCATTCCTGTGGACCGACAACCCTAACTTAAAACCACAAAAATTACAATTGAACAGTATAGTTTCCAGGTTTCCTCTTCAACCTAAAATATTTGTTCATCACTGAATTCTAAGCCCCCAATGTCAATATCTCCTATGTAAAATTCAACCAGAAAATCAGAGACCACACGACCCTTTATAGAATTTTGATGTCGGAAGTGCAGGTCAAACTCAGAGAACATGACCACCCATCAAGCAATCCTGCTATTGATAGTGGGTTGTTCCATGATGTACTTGACTGGGTTGCATGTTGCGATCACATACACGGTGTGTGAGAGCATATAATGGCGAAGCTTCTTTGTAGACCACACCAATGCTAAGGCCATCTTTTCGATCTCGGAATAGTGCGACTCACATCCAAGAAAATTTTTGCTGATATAATATATAGCTCGTTGTAACCCATCAATTTCTTGTGTTAGCATAGCGCCCAAAGCGCTTGGATTGATGGTGAGGTAAAGCAACAATGGCTTCCCTGGTATAGGTGGGACTAGTACCGGTGGATTGGTTAAGTCAACCTTAACGTAACTTTATCAAATGCTGCTTGCCAGTGGTCATGCCATTCAACCTTCGGTCCCTTCTTTAACTTCTTGAATAATGGCTTACAAGTCATTGTGAGTTTGGAATGAACCTGCTTAGATATTGTACCCGCCCTAGGAAATCGTAGATCTCCTTTCTGTTCGAGGCGGAGGCATGTCTTGAATAGCTTTGATCTTGGATGGATCAACTTCAATTCCCCGCTAGCTGACGATATAACCCAACAACTTTCTGAAGTTACCCCGAATGCGCACTTCTGCTGATTCAACCTCATGTTGTACTTGTGGAGCGTAAGGAAGAACTTGCGTAAGTTCGAAATGTGGTCCTAACGCTTCTTTGACTTGACAATCATGTCATCCACATATACTTCCACTTCCGTGTGAATCATATCATGGAGTAGGGTAGTAGCGGTGCGTTGGTAAGTAGCACCAGCATTCTTTAACCCAAAAGGCATGACAGTGTAACAGAAAGTCCCCCATGGAGTAATGAAAGTTGTTTTCTCCATATCTTCTTCAGCCATTTTAATATGGTTGTAGCCAGCGTATCCATCCATGAATGATAACAACTCATGTCCACAGGTATGATTAACCAGGACATCAATATACGGTAAAGGAAAGCAATCCATTGGGCTAGCCTTGTTCAGGTCTCGATAATCGACACACATTCGCACCTTTCCATCCTTCTTTGGCACCGGGACAATATTAGCACCCACTTCGGGAATTCTACTATCCTGATGAACTTGGCTTCTAACTGCTTTTTGACCTCATTATGAATTTTATCCGACCATTCATTCTTCATTCGGCGATGGTCTCTTCAACGGGTGCCATGTGATTCTCGTGGCCGTTCATGGCTTGTGGTAATTTATTAAAGTCTTTTAAAGGTTCAACATCAAATTCATAATTATTAGCACTGCAATTAGGGAAAAGGGAAGAAGAGCAGAGATACTCCGAAATGTTCACTTCATTGAATGCATAAACGAATACAAACTTATTAGACTCGGGGCTAATCCCAGTTGAGTCAAACTCGATTACAGACCCAATAGTGCCTGACTCAGACTGGACCTTACAAGGTTCTCCTAACACTAGGGTACATTTATTGTTGATAAAATCGACCCAGGTCACTTCGCGGTAACCTCCATCAGCATAAATCATGGTGCTTGGATCTAATTTAGGATTGGACAACACAGCAACCACCGGGTCAACTTCTTTTTCTTCTTTTGTCGCTTCTTGACCGAACAACAGACCGAACATACTCCCTCCAGAAAAGGGAGTCTACTCGAGGGGTGGTTGCTTATCTGGCTTAGGCTTGACAACTTCTTTCACCGAGACCTCACAGTCGTTAAAGACCTCCAACCCGGGAAAGCAAATACCGTTAATATATCGGGGTTCCGGGAATCCGTACCAAGAGAAATCATCCCCTTGTGTAACACCCCGGTTTTTTTTTTAACTGACTACATTTGATGTCGTGTTTATTTTAAGTGTTTAAATTATTTCTGTGTGATATTTTAATGTGTTATTTTTTTTTATTTTTCATTTGTGATAGTTCTGGTAGTATTAGTGCTTGTTTAGCCTAGCTTTTGTAGGTGTTTTTGGAGTTAAAAAGCACAAACTAGGCCGAACGGTGTTTTTTTTAGAAGCTAATAACTGTTTTCCAAAAACAGTTTTGGCCAAAAACAGCTCCAAAAGTAGAAGCAGTAAATTGATACTTCTGCTTCCTACAAACTAATCTCTACTGAATCTATAAGATTCTTTAGTGATTAGTTTCCATAATTTCAAATAAATATTAATTATGATTCTTAAAAAGATAGCATTTAAATATTTTAATATTATGTTAGAACCTTTAATATTATGTTAGACATTTTTATTACACTACAAGATGGCTGGCTAAATAAGACCGTTCGAAACGACCGTTCAATGAACGGTCGCATGAAAAAGGCGGGCGACCGTTCAAAAACGACCGTTGATGAACGGTCGTTCTCTAGCGACCGTATAAATTAACGGTCGTTCCAGTTAACGACCGTTAATTGAACGGTCGCTAGATAATGACCGTTGAAATTAACGGTCGTTTTTGAACGGTCGTTCCGTTTTTAATAGAATCGGACGAATGGAATTTTATTCAATTGCACCGTTAGCTTTTGTTTCAAAACCCCAATTTCTCTTCTCCCTCCTCCTGCTAGCCGGCGACTTGGACCGGAAACCGCCGCTTGCTGCCACATTCCGCTGGAGCCGACGACGGTAAGTCCTCCTCTTCTCCCTCCTTATCAATTCTTTTAAGTTTTTGGTGGTTAATAACAACACAAGCCCTTCCTCTTACATGCAAATCGGACCGGGAACCGCAACTTTTTTGGTGCATTGCCGACGCCGCGAATCGTCCGAGCCGCTTCGCCGCTGGCACATGTCCGAGCGCGCCGCCCGTCGTCCCCATCGCCGCTGCCGTTCCCCCCGGTAAATTATTTGAAATTTGTCAATTTTGTTAATTATATATTTATTTGTATAAATTATGAGCATGCATTAATTAGGTTAGTATTTTTGTAAAAAGTTGTTTAGTTAGTTATGTTGTGAATAATTTGAGTGAATAATTAGTATTTATTCGGTTAATTTTTGTGTTAATTACTGTGTAAGTATTATATGTTAATTGTATGTTAGTTGTATTAGTTTAATGATATGTTGTGAAATTGTATGTTAATTAGGTTAGTCATATTACTGTTTAAGTATTGTATGTTAATTAAGTTAGGTATGTGGTGAAATTTGTCAATTAGTTTAATGATATGTTGGTTGTGTTAATTGTATGTTTATGTGTATGTTGTTGTGTTAATTGTGTTTTATTATTGAATTTTTGTATTAATTGTATGTTACTTGTATTAGTTATTAATGTTTTGTAATATTTATTGTTTTAGTTTTGAAAATTGTTAATTGTATGTTTATGTTTATAAATTATGAGCATGCGTAAATTAGTATGGATTACGTTAATACATGTCTAAAGAATGTTTAGTTAGTTATGTTGTATATAATTGTTTTAGCACGCTTAAAATTCATTTGAATCTACGACATGGAAATCTACCATTATTAGAAAAAAGTGTTGAGTTGGGATGATTTTGGTAGTTATTAGTAAATGAGTTAGTTATTATGTTTGATTAGGAATGAATTTACGCGACTAACAACTTTGTTGGATAACTTAATTAAAGGCAAGCCTCTAAATGCACCGTTTGCGGCAAAACAAATGTCGATCGTTGAGTTTTGTAGCATACCAATCACTAATAAAATGAACACCCAGGAACTCAATCTTGATTTCGTGGGTGTTCGTTTTAAAGGAGGTTGGGATGCTAAATGCACAATGATCGACATTTGATACATCACAAGCGGTGGATTTCTCGTACATATAACTCAAACAACTTGTTCATCACAACAAGGGTGAATTGAAGTTTAGAGACATGCCTTTAATTAAGTTAATCTCTGAAGTTGTTAGCGTAAATTTGTTTCGTATCCAACCTATGTGCTATCTTAATTATTCATAACCCCAAATGAAGACATGAGTTATAAATAACTATGTCACATCCCTTTGCTTGCTTAAGTACTCAACAACCAGTTTAGTGTTAGTAAATAGGTTAGTTGTCATGGTAGTTTAGAGTAGAAAGTAGGGTAACTAATAGTTCTAGGATCTTAGTTGTAGATGTCATAAAAAGAGGTTGAGTGTGGGTTCTGTTAGTGTCCATGAGAGTGTGTTTGTTCCTGATAATTTATGGCTGAAAAATACTTTCATGAGTCGTACCGAGTCTCTAATTTATTTGTCTGGTTCCCTTAAAGTAGCGCATCTAAGATCGAAATTGCGCGAGGTCTATAGTGCTCTGGGAGTTAGAAGCGTCTCAGATTCGGTACAATGCAGTGTTTCCATTGTGCAACCTGGTGGGCAACAAGACAAGGCGGGAATGAGAGAGAAGCTGATAGTAAAAGGTATAATAGAAATTGTGGTGGGCTTTGATGCATGCAAGAAAGCCCACCATGATTTCCATTAGACTTTTTACTATAAGTTTCTCTCTTTATTGATGCATGCAATCTCGCCTTGTCTTGTTGCCCACCAGGTTGCACAATGGAAACAATGCATTGTACCAAATCTGAGACGCTTCTAACTCCCAGAGCACTATAGACCTCGCGCAATTTCACTGTTGAGATTGCGCTACTTTTTGGGAACCAGACAAATAAAAGGAGAGTCGGTACGACTCATGAAAGTTTTTTTTTTCAGCCATAAATTATCAGGAACAAACACACTCTCATCGGGTAATAACATTATCCTCTTGACTGTTGACATATATAGCTTAGTTGTATATGTCATAGAAAAGTGTTGAGTTTGGATGCTTTTGGTAGTTATAAGTAAGTGAGCTCACCTTGCAAATTAGTGTGTTGACATGCACAAATTGACAACTTTGAAATCTAATTCGGTCAACTTTGCAGATCTGAACAAAACGGAAAATACTAGGAAATGGATGTACGAGAGAATCGATGAGGAGGGGTATCTTAGCAAAGAGTTTGTTAGAGGAGTAAAAGAAGAATTTTTGCCAGTTGCTAAACAAACCATTAGCTTCCAATCGGATAAAGTACTTAGGTGTCCATGTTCAAACTGTAAAAACATGAAACACCAACATGAGGATAATTTTGTGTGGACGAGTCACGGTGAGGTGTACGTGCCTCCCGTGGCCACGGTCCCCATCCAAACTCCGAACCAAATTGAAGGGTCGTTGAGGACTGATGTGTTAGACCCAATGCAAGAAATGCTAACGGATGCCATCGAAGATTTATCGTCCAACGTGTTCGACACAGTAGAGGATGAGCCCTCAGATGGAGGGCAAAAATTTCTTGAAATGTTAGAAGCGTCCAAACGACCTTTGTATGAGGGTTGCGAGCTATCACAATTGTCAGTAGTGTCTCGGCTTGTTAACATAAAATGTGAGTATAATCTCTCTAATAAAGCCGTAGACAGTCTGCTAGCCCTCATGAAAGACATTTGTCCCCCTGTTAATGAAATGTCAGACACGTACCACTCGTCGAAGAAGTTACTTAAAGCTTTAGAACTTTCGCATGAGAGGATCGACGCGTGTCCAAAGGGGTGTATGTTGTTTTGGAAGGAGAACTCCATGCTTGATAGTTGCAACTTTTGCGGTGCTGATCGATATGTGCGGACAACGACTAAGGGTAAAAAGATCGCCCACAAGGAGCTCATATACTTTCCAATCGGTCCGCGGTTGCAAAGATTATACTTGACTAAGACATCAACAGAGCAAATGAGGTGGCACTCAACAAATGTTCGAGGGGATGGTGACATGGTTCATCCGTGTGATGGTGAAGCTTGGAAACATTTTGATGTCACTCATAAAGAGTTCGCATCGGAACCACGCAATGTGCGGTTGGGTATATGCACGAATGGTTTCGCCCCTTTTGGTAGTTTCGGGCAAACTTATTCTACATGGTCTGTTGTAGCTACCCCCTACAATTTGCCTCCGTGGCTTTGCATGAAGAAGCCTTACATGTTCCTCACGCTCTTGATTCCTGATCCGAAAAGTCCAAAGGGAAACTTGACGATACATGCAGATTAATAGTCGAAATAAATTGTGGGTGGAGGGTGTAGACACGTATGATGTGTCTTTGAAGGAAACGTTCAGAATGAAAGCGTCCGTGTTGGTGACAATAAGCGATTTTCCAGCGTACGGTATGCTTTCTAGGTGGACCACCGCAGGTAAGCTAGCTTGTCCATATTGCATAGACAAAACAAAATCACGGTGGCTGAAACATGGGAGGAAACAGTCATGGTTTGATTGTCATCGAAAATTTCTCCCAATGGACCATCCTTATCATACTAACAAGAGTGCGTTTTCAAAAAATGGAGAAGAACATTCACCTCCACCCCCTCGCCTTAATGGGAGCCAAGTTGGGGAACAAGTGTCAAGGTTGCCAATATCTACTCAACAATAAGGCAATGTTGACGGCTATCTTCAATGTCACAATTGGCATAAAAAGAGCATCTTTGGGAGCTACCGTATTGGAAAGACCTGCTAATTAGACAGAACTTAGATGTCATGCATGTTGAGAAAAATGTGTTTAAGCAGATGTTGAACACCATCATGGACATCAAAGGAAAGACAAAAAATGATGACAACTCTAAGAAGGACCTAGCCGCTCATTTTAAGCGTCGCCGGGTTGATAAAGAAAGGACAGGTGGAGCTGCATATGTCATGGGTAAAGAGGAGCGTAAGGCATTATGTTCGTGGCTTAAAGACCTCAAACTTCCCGACGAATATGCAAGCAACCTAGGTAGATGTGTAGATGTTAACACATTAAGATTACATGGTATGAAGAGTTATGATTGTCATGTTTTCATGGAGAGGTTATTACCAATTTCCGTTAGGGAGTTGCTTCCTCAGAATGTTTGGAAAGCCCTGATGGAATTAAGCCAATTTTTTAGAGACTTGTATGCCTCTAAGGTTAGTGTTGATGATATGGTCTGGTTGGAGATGAACATACCAGAAATCATATGCAAACTGGAGATGATTTTCCCTCCCGCATTCTTCAATGTGATGGAGCATCTTCCAATACACCTTCCATATGAAGCAGCTAAAGGTGGACCGGTGCAGTATAGGTGGATGTACCCTTTCGAAAAGTAATTAAATATTTGTATTGCATTTAGGACCCGCCTTTTTCTTTGTAGTGTATTTTTATTAAACATTTAGGACCCGCCTTTTTCTTTGTAACGCATTCCTCGACGCGTGTTGGTTGTCAAATGTTGTAGATTTCTGCATCATTTGAAGAAGAAGGTTGGCAACAAGGCACGCGTTGAAAGCTCCATATGTAATGCGTTCTTAACGGAGGAGATTTCCAACTTTTGTGCTGCATACTTTGCACCGGAAGTGCACACAAAATCAAGGGACCTTCCAAGGAACTCATGCCCCGAGTTGGGTGATGCATCCGACGGCAATGGAGCAATACCCGAGTTGTTTTCATCGAACATTGGGTACTCTCCAGCTGCAGGGAAGAAAAGATTCTTTGACCAACAAGAATATGAGGCTGCACATGAATATGTCCTTTCAAACTCCGATTTAATGATTGAATATGAAAGGTATATATACAACATAACTTAATTAGATCGGCAGTTCAATTATCAATAACTTATTTATCCAGTAGAATATTCACCTATGTTGACTTATTTCAGTCAATTTGAGGAAGAGATGGCCTGTTTGCATCCACGTACGCCGCATGGTGAATTGTGGAACAGACATCACAAAGAATTCCCCCGTTGGTTGAGAAGAAAGGTTAACATTCAATTGGAGTTGTTTGGTTTTAAATTATTGGTTAACATAGGCTACATGAGATTAATTTCGCAATTATTAAACAACTTTGTAGGTTTTGTCATCCGGTGAAGGAGACGAAGTTGTTACTGCTTTAGCGAATGGCCCTAGGAAGGATGTTTTATCTTGGGCTCATTTCTACATTAACAACTTCAATTTCCATGCTTACCGTGCCGATAATAAACACAACGAATGCAAATTATTGGGTGTGTGTCAAAGGGGTGAATGGAACTGACTTCTACGGGATTTTGAAAGAGGTTATTGAGTTAGTTTATACTAGGCGTAGTAGGGAATACAAAGTCCACTTGTTCAAGGTTGAATGGTTCGACCCGGGTCAAGGGCAATCATTACAAGCTTGTTGATGTTAACCAAGCAAAGAGGTATAGGGTGTATGAGCCTTTTGTGTTTGCATCTCAGGCTACACAAGTGGTGTACATCCATTACCCAACAACCAAGAAGGATAGATCATCATGGACTGCTACACAGACAATTAAGGCAAGGCAAACAATAGATGGACTCGATGATCATGATGGAGCATTTCAGGAAGACAACAATGTGGACCCCCCATCACTTGCTGAGTTCGACCTACTTGACGATCGATATGGCTCGGGAGACGAACTATTTAGTGATGATGAAGAAGGAGAAGATCGGGGTATACTAGAGGGTGTGGAGGATGATGATTTAGAAGGGAATGAAGCATTTAGAAGGGAATTGAGATGGCTTGTTGAGTTGCTTAGTGATGATGATGATGAGTAGGTCGCACGTGTAGGTTCTTTTGTTTGAACTGTCATTTGGTTTTATTACGTTGTGCGATTAACAATTTAGAATTTTATTGTTTTATTTTGTTTGGTTATAATTGAATTTGTTTTCATGGTTGTTATTCGATTACTTACTGCATGCATCAAATGTAAATTAATTTTAAATTCATTATTTGTGCGGTCAATTATTGGTTATTATAGTGCAGCTTAAGAAAACGCCATGTCCCCACCATCCCCTCTATGGAAGATCCAGCCCGGTAATCCTATCGACCCATCCGACCCAAGGATCCCCCTCATTAGGGGGGAATACTGGTACGTCAACTTTAATTTTGGTCAATACATAATAATTAATAAATATTGCGACTCTCTCACTTGTTGCTCGTTTCTTGTAGGATCTCAATGCCTGAGGTTACTAAGGTCGTGTCAGAGAGTCTAAAATCTCATTACGAAGGGGAGTTTCTTAGCGCCGGTGATATGGAAGATCCTGACAAAATGGTTTATTGGTCATATTTCTATGTAAGAATACAATCCTTCAGAACCTAATTATTTTATTTGGATTTCGTTAGTATATATGGGACAGTAAATATGTGTTTATTTGTTTTAATTGTTATTGTATAGCAACGTTTAGAATATGAAATGGACCTGGCTCAGGAAATGTTCAACATGTGGCATAGCAAATTCAGCGACCTCCTTAAGGGCCTGGTCTACCGGGAGAAACATACCCCAAGGAACAAACCAATCCCCCATTTGTTATTTGAAATCCGGGCGAGGATGTGGGCTAAATGAGAGAAAGAGGCCTATAAGCGTCGGGTCGAGGCATACATGGCGAATCGGAACAAAGCCCCGGACCAGAATAAGCACGACGGTGGCGCGATGTCCGCCGGTAAATACTTGCGGAAACTGGTAAGCCTCCCATCATCTTTTACTTTGACGTTTTTCACCAATACAAATTATAAGGTAATATATGTAATGTTTCTAAATATATTCCTAGGCTAGTGACGGGATCCATCCATCCCCCGCGAATGTCATAGAGCACTATCACTGTAAGCAAGACGCCCACGGCAACAAGCAATGGACTGACCCGAAGGCGACCAAAGTTTATGTAAGTCATTTTCTTCTAAAATTAGGTTATTAATTTATTTGTTGGAATTGTTGTTGGAAGTTGGAAAGTGCAACTCATGTTTAGAAACGAGCGTGTGGCTCGATAGGATTAATCGGCGTGTGGCCGTATATTGAAACTTGATTGTATGTGTTGGAATTGTTGTTGGAAGTTGGAATGTGCAACTCATGTTTAGAAACGAGCGTGTGGCTCGATAGGATTAATCGGCGTGTGGCCGTATATTGTTACTTGATTGTATGTGTTGGAATTGTTGTTGGAAGTTGGAATGTGCAACTTATGTTTAGAAACGAGCGTGTGGCTCGATAGGATTAATCAGCGTGTGGCCGTATATTGTTACTTGATTGTATGTGTTGGAATTGTTGTTGGAAGTTGAAATGTGCAATTTATGTTTAGAAACAAGCGTGTGGCTCGATAGGATTAATCGGCGTGTGGCCGTATATTGTTACTTGATTGTATGTGTAGGAATTGTTGTTGGAAGTTGGAATGTGCAACTTATGTTTAGAAACGAGCGTGTGGCTCGATAGGATTAATCGGCGTGTGGCCGTATATTGAAACTTGATTGTATGTGTTGGAATTGTTGTTGGAAGTTGGAAATTATGGGGCGTATGTAACTTATGTTTAGAAACGAGCGTGTGGCTCGATAGGGTTGTATATCTTGCAAATGTTCGTTGTGGTAAAGTGGGCATGTGACCCCTTATTCTACAAGTTGAGTTTATATTGTAATTTGCAGGTTAATGTTTTGTATTATGAATTTGGTATAGTCCATATTACAAAGGAAACTCTGCCGAAATTTCTATGTAACTCTCCCTATATTACCTTAGTTGTGGCATCTATTTATAATGTGTTTTGGTAACAAACAACATGACCACTGTGCTTTACGTTTAGTTGTGGTTACTAATTATCATTAATGTTGATCATTTGCAGAATGAATATCTTGAGCAAGTATCAGCAGCGAGCTTGGAGCCCAATGCTGTGGAAGCCAACGCGGTGTTCTACAATGTCGCTGGTGGGTTCTCGGTCAAGAATCAGTCTGTCTATGGCGTGGGATCCTTGACGGGCATGTTCTACGAAAGGTCGGCCCGCTATGCACGCCGCAATGGTCAGGGATCTTCTTCCTCATCCGCCGCCCCTACCCCATCTGCTTATACTTCCATGTTGGCTGAAACACAGTCTTTCAGGAGTCATGTCTCCCAATACCAGCAATTGTTGAGCCAACATGAAGGAAGATTGTCCTAAGTAGAACAAAATCAACAGCAGCAGCAGGGGACGCCTTCCAGTTGTCAATTCTCTCCCTCTAACTTCATTAATGACCCCCCTTCTTCATAGTGTTTGTGAGGACAACTTTAAAAACTTGTCGGATATGTAATATATTTTGCGACCGTTGACTAGCGACCATTGACTTGCAACCGTTGACTATATATATATATATGCTATCGCTTATGAATCGCTCATTTTTATATATATATTACTATTTGCGACCGTTCATTTTGTGACCGTTTGGCACTTATACTTCAAAGATATTCTGGAAAGATTATATTACCAGAAACCCTCAACAAATTTTTTTTTTTTAAAAAATAAAATGGGCGACCGTTCAACTGAACGGTCGCTTAGTAACGACCGTTAATTAACGGTCACAACGGCTGACGACCGTTTATAAACGGTCACACGAGGCGGACGACCGTTCATGAACGGTCGTCCGCTTCGTGCGACCGTTTATGAGCGGTCGTTAATTAGCGACCGTTCAAATGAACGGTCGCCCGCTTCCACAAACGACCATTGAGAGGCGACTGTCCCCAACGGTCGCAAATGAATGGTCGCCCGCCCCCCAGAACGACTGTTCAAGCTGAATTGTGACCGTTTAGAACGGTCTTATTTTTGTTACCATGTTGTAGTGTTACTTAATTTCTTTACAAATATGATATTTAGTAAATTTTTGATATATAAATATTTAATTTAAAGAATTGTATAGTTAAGTAAGACCATATATAGTTATAATAATTATTAAATAATTATAACTATAACTATACGATTATCATTATTGCTAAAATTAAAACATGATAATTTGTTTAAAAATCAATAAAAAGTGAAAAATGTAAATAATCATATAATAATTTTACTCCCAAAAACACATGATAATTCTAAAAGTTAGGTTAATTGGTTAAACAATTAAATTTAGTAAGAATACTATATCATAAGTTAGGTCAAATACTTTAATTTAGTAAAATCACTTATCTCATAAGTTAGGCCAAACACTTCAATACCTCTCCAAAAATAGCTTTTAAAAAAACCGTTTGTAAGAAGTAAAAACAACTTTTTAGAATCTAGGCCAAACAGGCACTTAATTAGTTTACTTGTTACTAATTAGATGTTGGGAAAAGAAAAAAGAGCGAATAAGAAAAAGGAATAAGATAATGAAGGGAAAAGGAGAAAAGAAAATAAAAACAATAGGGGAGGGGGGTTATCACGTCTGTTTATAGCACACACAACACATTTTAGAGTGAGAGAGAAAGGGAGAGAAAGAAGGGGAGAGCTGGCAGTCTCGTTTTGGCCTCGATCGACAACCAAACGATGTTCGATCGGCTTCAAATTTTATTATGTTGTTCCTGGCACCTTCTTTGTCATATCCAACAGTGTGATTGTCATTTTGACCTCTCTAGCGCGAGTTATAGTCTAGAATCGGAGACCTACAAAATTGTGTTGTTCTACTTATTTTGGTGAGTAATTCTTATATTTTCTTTGATAAAATTGATAGAGAAAGATTTTGATTATGATTTATACTCGAATTTGGAATTGAATTGCATAAGTTTGAGTTGCTTTTAGGGTTTAAAAGAGTAGAAAACCCTAATTGGAGTTGTTAGAAACCCACTATTATTTTGCATGTGTTGGATTGTTAAAGTATATGAAGTTGATAAAATTTGATGTTTTGGTTGAGAATTTGAGTTTGCATGTACTGGATTGTGGTTGTTTTTTGAATTTTAGGGTTTGGAGAACAAAAATTATGGATGAAAATTATTGGTTAAATTCGTATAAACAGGGACTAGGCCACTGTTTGATTTTTGTAGAATTATTGGCATGTCCAAATTGAACAAAAGTTTTACTGTAGGTTCAGCATGTCATTAGACAGATTGTGGTAAAGTTTCATGAATTTTGGAGTATTCTCTGAGATATAATGTTTAGAGTGAAACTGCCATGTTTTTCAGTTCAAATTTGATGAAATTGTGTGAATTTTCGTGAATTATGTGTTTATCTTTCAAATCTATAAATTTTACTTTATATTTTTTTTATGGTATATAGCATGTGTGTTTAAGATTTCAAGAATTTAGGATGTTTATTTTAAGAGTTATGGGGTTTTGAATATATATGCTTAATTGGGGTAAATTAGGCTTGCTTGTATGCTAAGTGGAGTTATCAATTGTGAAAATAACATGTATTATGCCTTGAGATCAGTAGGTATGTCAAGTATTATGATGTAGCATATATATTATGCCTTGGTGGTGTTTATCTTGTTGACTATTATGTTTACTTATCTTCAAGAGAAGGAATGACTTGAGTTTGTTCTTGTTAATGGTGTAATTAAACCAAAGTTGGGGGATGATATTTGTGTCTTGCTTTGGGCTATTTCATATGTGTCGTTCTAGGTCTATGGCGTTAGTAGTAGTGTCTTTGTGTCACGTCGCCTGGTAGGTACCAGGATGTGATTTTCGGCCTATTTGTTTTGGATCTGTGTGAGTCCCTAGTTGGAACCTTGAGTTGGTTCTGCCCAGTCCGCTAGGATGTGAATGTGACCACATAGTTTGTGAATTGAGAATATCTGCGCTTTAGAACGATGAGTCCCTGGTTCACCAGGATGTGTTTGTGACCCTTATGATATATAGGTGCTAGTCCAGTGAGTGAGTTATAAGTCGAGTTCCCTTACAACAAGTTACTTTAATCGATTGGGAAAATTGTGTTATGTTGTGATTTGTGTTAAGCTTTCCGAAATTGGAAGATTGTGATTAGGTGTGCCTTTGATTATGAAATGTGATGTGACATTGATACGAATGTGATAGTTTGTGTAAATTATGTGATATGTATGTATGAGGTATATGAGCTTATGGTGATTCTTTGATATGGATCCCTTTGTCACTTCCCTATGTTGTTGCTTTTTAGAAAGTAATGGTATGTGTACAAGATAATATTCTTATGTGTTACCCTGTTAATGTGGAAAGTGTAACAACAGGGGAGATGAGGATTTTTCGCTGGGCTCGGGGAGCTCATGACCTCACCTTTTTCAGGTTTTCAAAGCGGAAAGGCAGGAAGGTACCTTAAGCGACTAGCTCTTGAAGTCTTTTGGAGTTATGGATAGGAAGGAGGCTTGAAGTTATGTTGTTGATATCGAATATGTTGTTAAGTTTAATATGGATGTTTTTATGTGTAAACATGTACACTTTGTTGAATGTAAGTAGGTATGGGTTTGTATGTTTTAGATTGACTCCTACGACCTAAATTTGAGTTTTCTTATGGACAAAAGCTTCCGCTGCTCAATGATATTTGGGAATAAGTATGGTTTGGAGTTTAGGTAGCCTTGTGAGTGTCCAAGGAGGACCCCACGGCAGTGACGTGCTGTTTAGACCCGATTTCGTGTCTAAATATCGCCTAAATCCTTAGGCCTTTGACTTGTTTCGTAGCTCGTTTCAATAACTTTTAATGCGTTTTGGTTATTTTTGTAGTTTCCGAAGTTTTTACTCAAAACGATGCTAAATGTGCTAATTTTGCACCAATCTTGGGAATCCCGAGATTCCCTAAGATTCCCCGAGCCCCGATCGTGTCGAAGGCAGCGGAAGCGGAAGGGCTGAGCATGTCGAAAGCGTGGAAACGCAAGTATCAAGTCGAAGAGCGCCGAAGGGTAGCCCCCGCCACGCCAACTTCGTAGCGGGCGCTAGGCCCTGAAGAAAACTGTGACCAAGATAGACCGTGGCCACGGTCATGTTGGCCGTAGCCACGGTGCAGTTGAGCAAATGCTTTTGGAAGGGGACATTGCAACCCGAGATGGACCGTGGTCACGGTCACCTTGATTGTAGCCACGCTGAGATCCTTGTCCTGCCCCAAGAAGCAGCTGGCCGAACAAGACCGTTGCCACAGTCTCCAAAGACCGTAGCCACGGCGGTGCGAAGGAGCGAAAAGATGTCAACCCTAATCGCCTACACCGTGCCCACGGTGCATGGGTACCGTGCCCTAGTACTGTGAAGCGAAGAGAAATTTTGCTGCCTTACGCTGGACCGTGGCCACGGTCCCCTGTGGGACACGTTTTGTCTGTAGCGTTAAATGATGAGTTTTGAGTAACAACCTGAGTTACTATATATTGTTTTAGGTCATTTTAGAAGAGTAGAGGAGATCCTTAATCAGCTTTTACCTATCTTTTATGATACTTTAGCCTTCCTTTATCACATTTTAAGCTTTGGATTAGAGAGTTAGTGAAGATCTTTGCTGAGTTTGTTGATTCTTGTATTGGATTCTCTCAAGTTTTATTTCAAGTTTGAAGATTATTATCATATTTGGAGCATTGGAGCTTATTTATTCAGAAGTTTTTGCCTCTTTGTCATCAATCAATGAGTATTTCTTTACCTTTCTCTCTTTTATTTCATAGTTTATCTTTTAATCTGTGTTTTTGCTATCGTTGTTATTGTTGGTTTTGTTGATTGTTTGTTGTTATCTTGTTTATCTTTTTAAGCATGATTAATGTTGTTGATGTTAGTATCATGATAGTTAGGATGTTTAGTGGCTAGAACCCTAGTGGGTTAGGGAGATATTAAGGGTGTGAATGGGTGATTAGGTTTGGGTTAGCAATATTAGTGAGTAACTAGTTAAGAAATCAACTTCCCAACCCTATCCTTCCCTCAAGTGGGATGTATTTGGGTGCGAAAGCATCCCGAATACATCCAATGCTTGTTGGAAGGTAGGAAATGGGATAGTTACTGTTCTAGTTCACGAAAGCGAATAGAAACTAACTAGGAAATTCTGTTTCATCAATTTCCCCGGGTTTGTCTATGGACTTTGGGGAAGTTAATCCGGACTATCCTTGAAAGAGGAAGCCCGGTGGGTATTTTCCAACGAAGTTACCATTTGATTTCCCCTTCTCGTTACTCTCTTGCTGCGAAACCCACTTCCTTATCCCCGTTTGCATCCCGAAAGTCTCCCGACACCCATTGTCTCACCTTTTTGACCGAACCTAGTGTGTTTGTGCTGTTTTTACCCCAAAAATCTATCACCCTTTCTTAATCCTAAACCCTACCTAGAGTCAAGTAGTTGCAGCTATGGCCCCTAGCTCCCTGTGGATGAACGACAAAACCGAGGTCTCACAAACCACGTTACACAAAATGGCGCCGTTGCCGGGGAGCAAGCGCCCCAAGCTTAGCTCTTTGTCTTTAAGTTGTTTGTGATCATTTCACTTGCGAGAGATTTTTGTTATCCTTGATTATTGGAAATTTGATTTTTTCTGTTTGTTCCTTTTGTGCATGCAGACTCGATCTCGACGAGGCCAAACTCCGATTACTCCGCCGATTCCAAACCCGGAGAGCATTATTCGACAAGCAAACGCCGGATCGAGACGAAGAAGACAACAAAGGGAGCAAGAAACAATTCAGGATCCAATGTCCGACGGAGAACAAGATCCACCCCGTACCCTAGCGTCATATTCCCTTCCATCGTCGGGTACGGGAGGCGACCCCATCATACTTCCTGCATTACCACCGAACGCTACGTTCGAATTCAAGCCATATTTGCTGGACATCTTCGAGAACAATCCGTATCATGGAGGAGAGCACGAAAATCCTATTGATCACATCAACAAATTCGAGCAACGCATCGGCTTTGTACAGATGAATGGAGTCTCCGCCGAGTACATGAAGCTGAAATTTTTCCCTCTTACTTTGAAGGTGAAAGCATTATTATAGCTCAACACGTGTCCGCCCGGAACCTATTCTACATGGGATGCCCTTAGCTGCGACTTCCTTCAACGGTTTTTCCCTAATGATGAGACGTGTCGGTTGAGGCAAGCCATCATGAGCTTCAAGCAAGAGCCCGATGAGTCGTTATTCGAAGCATGGGGAGATTCAAAGGTCTCCAACGGAGGTGTCCTCATCATAGCCTAGAGGATTGGGTACTACTGCACCACTTCTATTCCGGATTGAGTAGCTCCTTACGAGAATCTATTGACCATGCCTCGGGAGGCATGTTCCTAAAGAAGACGGCGGAGGAAGCCAATGTATTTCTTCACGAGCTATCGCAACACTCTCCTCATTGGGGAGGAGGTCGTGGTCCGAGGGATGGTCCTTCACTTGAAAGCAATCCCACGATCAAATTTCTTATGAATGCCGTACTCGGCTTTAGAAGAGACCACAAGGCAAGTCAAAGCGGCTCAAGAAGTATCAATGATTATTTCGGAAGCCCGAGTTCTTGTGTGCGATTTTTGTGGAGGGCCACATTCATTGAAGAGGTGTGAGGAGTATCAAGCAGAACAAGTGCAAGCTATTTATCCCAACAACAACCTTTCCTATGCCAACCAAAACCCCATTCGACCAAGTTCAAAATCCACCTCCCGGTTTCCCAAACCAAAACCACCGGCAATACCATCAAAATCATCACCAAGCTCAATCTTCCCAAGCGCCTAAACCACCCCAACCAAAACCCGTTGAGCAAGCCCTTCAAAGGATGGCCTTAGCTCAAGAGAAGTTACTCTTATCTCAAGAGAAGATAGCCTTAGAAAGGGAAAAATATGTCGCTCGCATCAAGAATCTTGAGTTGCTAATAGCTCAAATGGCGCAACAATCTCCACCCATCCAATCTTTACCTAGCCAACCTCAACCAAATCCGAAAGGACAACTGAATGCTATCACATTGAGGAGCGGTAAGGAGATCGATGGCCCTAGGATGGTGGTGGAAGATGTCTTGGGTGATTAGGAGGGCGATGTGGTGGATGTTGAGGAAGAGGAGGATTTGATTGAAGAAAGGGAGAGTGATTTAGTCTTGGGCGAGGGAGTTGATGGAGTACAAGAGGAAGAATTGTGAGAATCAAGCAAAGAGAGAGAAGAGATGGAGAGAGTGAGAAAAGGGAAAGGGAAAATGGCGGAAGAAGAACCAATCCAAGCCATGGAGAAACCAAAGTTACCGCCGGTGCCTTTTCCCGAGCGGTTGACAAAACCAAAGTCCGATGCAAAATTTTTGAAGTTCATTGAGATGCTTAAGAAGCTTAAAGTTAACATCCCATTTCTTGATGCCATTTCTGAAGTCCCATCCTTCAAGAAACATTTGAAGGAGCTTCTTAGGAGCAAGAGGAGAATCCAAGAGAAAGCTACAATTCATTTCACGGCGGATTGTAGTGCCATCATCGATAACAAATCACCGGAAAAGCTAGTCGACCCTGGGAGTTTCTCTATTCCATGCACCATCGGTGATATGAGGATTGGTCGTGCCTTATGTGATCTAGGAGCAAGTGTGAGTGTCATGCCTTACTCAATTTGCAAGAAGTTGAATCTTGATGATCTAGCTCCTACTACTATTAACCTTCAATTGGTCGATCGTTCCGTACGAAGACCCTTGGGGATATTGGAAGATATCCCGGTGCAAGTAGGGCGATTCTTGATCCCTTGTGATTTTGTTATCTTGGAGATGGAGGAGGAAAACAACATCCCCATTATTTTGGGAAGGTCGATCCTTGCTATGGCGGGAGCAATTATTGATGTGAAGAATGGAAGTATGTCATTGAATGTCGGGAATGAAAGTATTATTTTTCAACTTGAGGGGTCATTGAAAGGTCCTTCTTATGGGGACTCATGCTACGCTATTGACATGATGGAATTTCTCATTGATGAGTATATTGAGGAGTCCCATCTACTTGAGTCCACTTGTGACGACCCCTTAGGTGCATGCTTATTGGAGTCCTTTCAATTCGAGACCGACGGCTCCGACATCACTTTCTTCACCAACCTTCTTGACTCTTCACCTATGCACGAGGAAATTATTATTGATGAGCCTTATATGGAGTGCATGGAGATTCAAGATGCGATCTTCAAAGGTATGTCTTCCTCCCAAGTTCAATCTTCTACTCCTCTAGAGCTTAAACCTTTGCCCCCTTCCCTTCAATATGCATACTTGGATGATGAGAAATCCTATCCTGTGATTGTGAATGCGAATTTGAATGATTTTGAATTGTCTAAGTTGCTTGAGTTGCTTAGAAAGCAGAGAGGTGCATTAGGTTATAGGATAGAAGATTTGAAAGGTTTATCCCCGTCCATTTGCATGCATTCGATTGATTTGCTAGAAGATGCCAAGCCTACTAGGCAACCACAACGTAGATTAAATTCTAACATGCAAGAAGTGGTTAAAAAGGAGGTAGTGAAGTTGCTCGCTGCTGGGATCATCTTCCCCATCGCAAATAGCGAATGGGTAAGGCCGGTTCAGTGTGTGCCAAAAAAGGGTGGAATGACAGTAATTGAAAATGATAAGAAAGAATTGGTAAGTACCCGAACTGTGACTGGTTGGAGAATGTGCATTGATTACTGTCAGCATAACAAAGTAACGAAGAAGGACCATTTTCCCCTTCCTTTTATTGACCAGATGTTAGAAAGGTTGGCGGGTCACTCACATTTTTGCTTCTTAGATGGGTATTCCGGGTTCTTTCAAATCCCAGTCCACCCCTCACACCAAGAAAAAACCACCTTCACTTGCCCATACGGAACATTTGCTTACTGTCGCATGCCATTTGGTTTATGTAATGCCCTAGGGACTTTTCAACGTTGTGTGATGGCTATTTTTAGCGATTTCATTGAGAAATGCATGGAGGTTTTATGGATGACTTTTCTGTGTACGGTAATTCTTTTGATGACTGTTTGCTAAACCTGGAAAAAGTATTAACTCATTGTGAAGAAGTGGATCTAGTACTCAACTGGGAGAAATGCCACTTTATGGTGGAACAAGGTATTGTTTTGGGTCACTTAATCTCTTCAAAGGGCATCGAGGTGGGTAAGGCGAAGGTTGAGGTCATAGAGCGCCTACCACCCCGGGCTAAGGGTGCGTAGCTTCCTTGGCCATGCCGGCTTCTGTCGTCGGTTCGTCAAGGATTTTTCGAAAATCGCTCGACCTCTAACCGACCTCTTATGCAAAGATGCTCCTTTCATTTTCACTGATGAATGTCTTGAGTCGTTTTACAGATTGAAGCAGGCTTTGATTTCCGCTCCGGTGGTTCAACCTCCGGAATGGACACTACCATTTGAGATCATGGTCGACGCAAGTGACTTTGTTGTGGGGGCGTGTTTGACCCAAACAATGGACAAGAAGCCAAGGGTTATCTATTACGCAAGCCATGCGCTTGATAGTTCCCAAAGAAACTACACCACCACGAAAAAGGAACTTTTGGTGATCGTTTTTGCGCTCAACAAATTCCGGCAGTACCTTATGTTCTCGAAGGTAGTAGTCTACACGGATCATGCCGCTATCAAATACTTGATGGGAAAGAAGGAGACAAAGCCGAGGCTAATACGTTGGGTCTTGCTCATGCAAGAATTTGATTTGGAAATCCGCGACAAGGCGGGCACGGAGAATGTCGTGGCCGATCACCTCTCGAGGATTCTTGTCGACTTGGAAGACACCCAACCGATTGTAGATGCTTTCCCGGACGAGCGACTTTTGGCGATCAACTCTCATCCTTGGTATGCGGATATTGTGAATTATTTGGCAAGCGAAGTGATTCCTCAACACTTGAACCATCACCAAAAGATGAAATTTCTCCACGACATGAAGCATTACTTTTGGGATGATCCCTTTCTTTTCCGGCTTTGCAACGATGGGATGTACCAGCGATGTATTCCTGAGAGTGAAGTGCAATCCGTTTTGACTCATTGTCACGAGTTTCCGCTGGGAGGTCACGGTGGCTCCCAAAAGACGGCGGCAAAGGTTCTACAAGCCGGCTATTGGTGGCCAGCTCTTTTTTCTGACGCCCATTTGCATGTCAAGCAATGTGATAGATGTCAAAGATCCGGAAACATCTCCCGGAAAAATGAAGCACCGTTGAATTATATTCTTGAAGTTGAAGTCTTTGATGTGTGGGGGTTGGACTTCATGGCACCTTTCCCGTCATCAAGGGGATTCCAATACATCCTAGTAGCGGTGGATTATGTCTCAAAGTGGGTCGAAGCCATACCATGCGTGAGGGGCGATGGGAAGTTCGTTTCGAGATTCTTGAACAAGACCCTATTTCCAGGATTCGGCATTCCAAGGGTCATTATTAGTGACAACGGTTCCCATTTCATTGAGAAGAAGTTCGAGTCTCTTTTGGCAAAGTACGACATCAATCATAAGAAGGGACTACCTTATCATCCACAAACACAAGGTCAAGTGGAAATCTCAAACCGTACCATCAAGGAAATCTTAGAGAAGACGGTCAACTCTTCAAGGAAAGATTGGGCAGAAAAGTTGGATGAAGTTTTGTGGGCATACCGCACCGCCTACAAGACTCCGATCGGTACTACTCCCTACCGTCTTGTCTACGGGAAGGTGTGTCACTTTCTCGTGGAGCTTGAGCATAAAACCATGTGGGTAATAAAGAAGTTGAACTTCGATCTTAATGCGGCCGGAAGTAGTCGGTTATTTCAACTAGAAGAACTTGAGGAGTTGAGGCGTCATGCATATGAGAACAACAAGATCTACAAAGAAAGAACCAAAGCATGACACGACAAGAGGTTGAACCGACGTGGGTTTGTGGTAGGCGATAGGGTTCTCATCTTCAACTCGAGGCTATAGTTATTCTCCGGGAAATTGAGATCACGATGGTCCGATCCGTTTGAAATTGTGAAAATTCTCCCTGCCGGAGTTGTAGAATTGAAGGATGCACAAGGAAAGTGTTTCAAAGCAAACTCATCGAAGCTTAAACCGTACATCATGGGCGAGGATTATGCCGGGACAGTTGTGGTGTATCTCGCGAATTTCGAGGATTGAAAAGCATCAGGAAAGGTCGAGCTAGGACCTACAAAAACAAGCACCCGGGAGAGGTATGACTTACTTCCCCTTGTTTTAGTGTTTTCTTTCATTTTCTTCCTTTTAATTTCCCTCTTAGTGTTTATTGAAAAATTTGAGAAAAAGAAAGAGAAAAGAGAAAAATTAGAAAAACTGAGAAAAAAAAATAGAAAAGATTGAAAAGAAAAAAAATTCGAGAGCGTAAAAGAAAATAAAGAGAGGCTTTATGAGGGTCGGGATTTGAATGTGATGTTTGAGTGATGGAAAAATACCCTTGAATGATAAATTAAGCGAGAAAGAAAAGGGAGTGGATGATAAGAGGGTAGATTTTAGGACTTAACGTTTTTTTTCCAAGTTTTGAGCCTTGTAGGTACAGTGGCTGGGCCGAAAGGGACCGTGGCTACGGTTTCCTGGACCGTGGCCACGGTCAGGATGTGCAAAGTGTTCCCAGTATTCTCAGGCCGAAGTGGACCGTGACCACGGTGGGTTTCACCGCAGCCACGGTCTCATCGCAGCAATTTCTTGGAAAAAGGTCTTCCAGAAGATCACCGTGACCACGGTGGATGTTACCATAGCCACGGTGACTACCCTGCAAAATTCCCAATTTTTCCCTCAAACCGAGCCACACCGTGCCCACGGTCAAATCAACCGTGGCCACGGTGAGTCGAAACTGCGAAATATGTCGGGGGTTTAATCTCATTTCCCCTTATTTCTCTTTCATTTCCTTCCATTCCCTAACCTTCGAAAACCCTCCAAAAACCCTAATACCACTAATTCCTTGCAAGATTTGACAAATCCATTACCAATTTCTTCCATTTCTCTCCAATCTCCCTTGCGATTTTCAAACCCTAGCCGTGCACTGCTGCTGTCTTCGCCATTTTCGCAGCTTCTTGAAGAAATTTTCTGGGTTTTGCACTTGGTGGGGTTCGAAATTGTCACTAATCCTTCCCAAACACCTCAATCCAGGTATTCCTTGATTTATTGGTGCTTATACATTCAATTTGTTTGTTCTTGAGTTGAATGTTGTGCGAATTTCATGGGTTTTCGGTTGAACGGATTGTTTGATTTGGGGTGGAATTTTTGGTGAATATTGTGGTGATTGGGAGTAGTTTGGTGAATCATTGAGTTGGGTTTGTGGTTGGTTGTGAATTCGTGTTGCTCGGGATTTTTGGGTGGTACTCTTGTGGTGTTTCTTTGTTGTGGTGGTTGTGTTTCTCAGCTACTATCAATGGGTCGAGCAAAACGAGCCCGGACCGAGCCGGAGTCAACCCCCGTCCCATCAACCTCTGCCGAGCCCGATAAAACCCGGTACAAGGGTCAACCGGCCCCGATCATTTAATGCGACCCGAAGGTTAAGGTTAACTTCCAGGACGATATGCACAAGGCGAGGTATGAGAGACTCAAGAAGCGGAAGATTTGTGCTCCGGACCTCTATCATGAAGAGACGGCAAAGGACATCTATTGTAAACCGAGCATGGATTTCTTCATCAAAACCATGGGTTGGGAGGTCTTCGCCACCATCAATGAGCCAATCATCGAACAACCGGTGCTCGAGTTCCTTAGCTCTTTGGTTGTACAGGAAGACGACACATCCAACGCCTCTTTCTCATACATTATGAACAGAAAGGAGGTCCAATGCACAGTTAAGGATCTTTGCAATGCGTTAGGCCTACCCGAGGACGGAATCTTCTATGGCGAGAGTGTTAATTTTGATGAACAAAAGGCTATGCGAGACCTCACTTGCTGGACGAGGCGCTATCCCAAGGTTCGAACCCAACGAGCGCAGTTTCATTGCCCATGCAACTCCCAGGCCCGGGATTTTTGTAACCTCAGTGTCCGCATCTTCCACCATATCATCTCGAACTCTGTTTTCGGCCGTGACGCCGGGCGATCAAGCGTCCGGAAAGACAACCTCTTCGTCCTCTACAAAGCAATTAACGGTCGCCGAGTCAACACCGACTCATGCATCCTCCACTGTCTCCGGGAAATAAGCCTCGAAACCCGGAACATGACCATTAGAATGGGTCACATCATCACCCATCTTCTACGGAAACAAGGGTTTGGGTCTTACCTCGACAAGTGGACTCCCCGGTTTTTCCCCGATCCTATCGACGGTATTCGCTTTCAGAAGATGGAATTCTTGGAGAAAAACAAGACGCGAACATTCTACTGTCACGCAAACGAGCCCCATAGCGTCGTAGTTCATTTGGGTGACGACAATGCCGAGAAACGTCTAGATGTCACCGACCAACGCAATTGGTCGTGTGGCCAAACATATGGGGATCGTTTTGCGGTGGGTGATCCCGGGGATCGCGAGGCGGAGAGTGAAGAAGAAGAGGAAGATGCGGAAGATGACGAATAAGGTGAACAAACGCAAGGGGACGAAGCCGAGCCAAGTCAAGTGCGGGACGCCGCTCTTGAACGTATCAGTGAGCAACTCCAAGAACTTCATGATGAGTTTCAAGAACAACGGGAGCTCATCCAAAACCAGCAGACATTGATTAAAAACTTGCAAGGGTTGATCGAGACCCAACAGGAGATGCTCGCTAGCATCCAATTGCAACTCCAACCCCGTCATCCTCCGGGAGGGTCCGCTTGAGGACCGTTTGTAAGCATTCACCCCCACCCGACCTTTATCATCGTTTTTATTTACTTTATTTTGTGAAGTATAAGTGTGTGGGGGGGTGCTTCTTTGGGGTTTTGGATACGATGTCTGGTGGTTTTGGTGTGTTGATCTCTCGGTTTCATTTGGCATGTTTTGGCATGATTGTGGGGTCGATTAGTTAGGATGCTCGGGTTTGTTTGTCTTGTATGTCTTTCGTTGTTGTCGAGTTGTCTTTTGGGTTGATTGATGGTGATTGATGGTTGTTTTGCTTTTGTGGGCTGGGAAGTTTGTTTAAGCTTGTCTTGATTGTATTTTGATCATCGGTTGTTTGTAAATGAATATTGTCTGTGATGAATGCAATGAATCGATTGGTTCGGTTGGTATGTATGGAGTTTCACCCTTATTTCCCACCTCAATGAGTGAGATTCGGGGATAATGTAAGTCATTAGCAATGTATATATTGTTAATAGTTTCGTTTTTCATCTTTTTAATTTCTCTTCATAGTTTTTCATGTTGGTTTTCCTTTCTTTTGTTTTTGGTCTCGCATGCGAATTCTATTGTTTGTAAATCGTCTTTTACTCTAACATTGTTTTGATTCACTCGAACGACGACTCTGGATCGCTATTTTAACGCTTATGAAGAGTTTGAGGTAATATCTTTCCCCCCTACTCTTTTTATGTGAACTCTTATCATGATCCATCGCATGCTTGGTTTTCTTTTGGGTGGTGAACCCCTTTGAGTGTTTGTGTTGGGATATCTTGTTGTAGGAGCCGTGTAGGCTCGAGTCGCCACCATTTCTACTTGCTAGTTGTTTTTGTTTGTGTTTTGTAGGTTCTCTACCCTTTTCATGTGACACTTTCCCATAATGAGGACATTGTGGAGCTTCAAGTGTAGTGGGGGGGGGGGGGAGATATTCTGCTTCAAGGGTAGATCACATAGTCATTTTGTTCCTTGTTTTCCTAGTTTTTGCTAAAATTTGAAATTTTTTGTGTGAAAAAGGAGAAAAAAGGGAGTGAAAACCTTTTCTGTTTTTCTTTTCGTTTTGTCTTTGTTTGGTTTTGTTTCCTGGATCTCGTTTTCGGAGTTGAGAAGCCGTTCTTAAACTTCTTTAAAAGTAACCGGTTGGAGCATTTTCGACCCTAATTCGGGTTCTAGTCGAGACTTACCCTTAATAAACCCCATTTATTAAGTGTCTAGCGAGACCCCCGTTCCTTTCTCATTTTGTTGGAACCAGGAGGTTCTAGGAGCTTGTGTCCGGGTTTGTTTTGTTTCTCGTTTAGCAAAAGCAAAAAGTGCAAAAAGAAAAGAAAAGAAAGAACAAGCTTTCATAAGATACAATAACCTGAATAAGTGGAGCGTGTCGCTGAAGAAATTAACCACCCACACTTAGCCAACCTACACGGGCCCGGTATTCGTGATACGACATGGATACCCCTTAACCCTCCTCCCATATCGCTTTGCGATGGAGAGGCGAATGGAAAAGACCGTGTTGGGAGGGTATACCCCTTATATGGGCCGCCCAATTCCCGAAAGTAAGGCTAATACCGACTTTTAAAAACCAAAAAGAAAAAAAAAGAGAAAAAGAAAAGCAATTTTTGTTGGTAATTCCAACTCAAAAAGAAAGAAAAGAAAAAGTTTTTGTTTCTTAAAAGAGTGGGGCCTCCCCTTGCATCACCTACGGCCCTCACCAAGCAAAGAGCGACCAAATGCGAGGAAGGGCAACACTTCTCTTAGTTGTTTTGTTGTTTTCAAATTCGGACGCGAGTTTTTAGAGTCTTTTGGTTCCCGTTAAAACCTTTTTGTGTTTTGACATGTGGAGTTTCGCTTGGTACAAAGTGTAGGGAGTTGAAAAATCTTCAAGATGGACCTTTATCTGAGTTTGGTGTTTGTGAGTTGCTCCTAACGTTTACTTTGGGAGGTTTAATCGCGTTTTCTTAGTTTGGATTGCGAGATCTTGTGAATCAAAGCTTTTTTTTTTCTTTCCTTTTGTTTTCTTCGGTTTTGTTTTCACTTTCCCTCTCTCTTTTTTCTTTGGCTTTTTTGGGTACAACCGCTACAAACCCTCACGAGTCCATCTCGTCCACCCAGGCTGCCGGGGGGTTCAAAGGGCTTGGTGCATACGCTAAATGCACTCGTTTCTCTCCCACGACAGAGGAGTTAGTATTAGTTAGTTTTTGTTTTGTTTTGCTCGGGACGAGCAAAGGTTTAAGTGTGGGGGGGTGTTTAGACCCGATTTCGTGTCTAAATACCGCCTAAATCCTTAGGCTTTTGACTTGTTTCGTAGCTCGTTTTAATAACTTTTAATGCGTTTTGGTTATTTTTGTAGTTTTCTTAGTTTTTATTCAAAACGATGCTAAATGGACTAATTTTGCACCAATCTTGGGAATCCCGAGATTCCCTAAGATTCCCCTAGCCCCAATCGTGTCGAAGGCAGCGAAAACGGAAGGGCTAAGCATGTCGAAAGCGCTGAAACACAAGTATCGAGTCGAAGAGCGTCGAAGGGTAGCCCCCGCCACGCCAACTTCGTAGCGGGCGCTACGCCCTGAAGAAAACTGTGGCCGAGATAGACCGTGGCCACGGTCATGTTGACCGTAGCCACGGTGTAGTGAAGCCAATGCTCGAGGAAGGAGACATTGCAACCCGAGATGGACCGTGGTCACGGTCACCTTGACTGTAGCCACGGTGAGATCCTTGTCCTGTACTGCGGAAGCGCCGGCGAACAAGACCGCGCCACGGTCTCCCATGCATCAGTACGGCCGGTGCGAAGGAGCGAAAAGATTTCAACCCTAATCGCCTACACCGTGCCCACGGGTGCCGCGGTCCACGTGATCGCGAAGCGAAGAGAAATTTTCCTGCCTTACGCAGGACCGTGGCCACGGTCACCTTGATCATGCCCACGGTCCCCTGCGGGACTCGTTTTGTCTGTAGCGTTAAATGATGAGTTTTGAGTAACAACCTGAGTTACTATATATTGTTTTAGGTCATTTTAGCAGAGGAAAAGAGATCTTTAATCAGCTTTTACCTATCTTTTATGATACTTTAGCCTTCTTTTATCACATTTTAAGTTTTGGATTAGAGAGTTAGTGAAGATCTTTGCTGAGTTTGTTGATTCTTGTATTGGATTCTCTCAAGTTTTATTTCAAATTTGAAGATTATTATCATATTTGGAGCATTGGAGCTTATTTATTCAGAACTTTTTTCCTCTTTGTCATCAATCAATGAGCATTTCTTAACCTTTCTCTCTTTTATTTCATAGTTTATCTTTTAATCTGTGTTTTTGCTATCGTTGTTATTGTTGGTTTTGTTGATTGTTTGTTGTTATCTTGTTTATCTTTTTAAGCATGATTAATGTTGTTGATGTTAGTATCATGATAGTTAGGATGTTTAGTGGCTAGAACTCTAGTGGGTTAGGGAGATATTAAGGGTGTGAATGGGTGATTAGGTTTGGGTTAGCAATATTAGTGAGTAACTAGTTAGGAAATCAACTTCCTAACCCTATCCTTCCCCCAAGTGGGATGTATTTGGGTGCGAAAGCATCCCGAATACATCCAATGCTTGTTGGAAGGTAGGAATTGGGATAGTTAGTTTTCTAGTTCGCGAAAGCGAATAGAAACTAACTAGGAAATTCCGTTTCATCAACTTCCCCGGGTCTGTCTATGGACTTTGGGGAAGTTAATCCGGACTATCCTTGAAAGAAGAAGCCCAGTGGGTATTTTCCAACGGAGTTACCATTTGATTTCCCCTTCTCGTTACTCTCTTGCTGCGAAACCCACTTCCTTATCCACGTTTGCATCCCGAAAGTCACCCGACACCCATTGTCTCACCTTTTTGACCGAACCTAGTGTGTTTGTGCTGTTTTTACCCCAAAAATCTATCACCCTTTCTTGATCCTAAACCCTACCTAAAGTCAAGTAGTTGCAGCTAAGGCCCCTAGCTCCCTGTGGAAGAACGACAAAACCGAGGTCTCACAAACCACGTTACACGTGCCTAGCCACTCTAGGTTGGGGCGTTAGAGAAGTGGTATCAGAGCAATAATCCTTCGACCATAGGACTTACCTGCGCATGTGCTTGATTAGGTGTAATGATGTGGATATTTGCGTTTGTGTAAATGTTGATGTGCTTCCTACTTGTTATGTGGATTACTTGATGTTGATTTGGTCTAACTTTCGATGTGTTCACCTACCCTTAGTCAAGTCTTAAAGATGTCTGCTGAGGGAGGAGGAGGAGGACCTGATGGGCAAACAAGCAAAGCTGACCATATGATAGGAATTACCTTGCTTAACAAATTTCTTAAGTTGCAACCATCAAAGTTTAGGGGAACCGCGAATCCTTCTGAGTTGGATGAATGGATGAGAGAAATGGATAAGATCTTTAAGACTATGATGTGTCCTGAGGAGTATAAAGTGGATTTGGCTACACACTTGTTTGCTGGAGAAGCAGATCTTTGGTGGGACTTGGTTAAGCCAAGCCCAGAGGAAGAGAAAGCAAACCGATTCACTTGGGAGAAATTGAAGGAGAAGATGAATGAACAATAATATCCTAGAGATATACAAAGGGCTAAGGAGTTAGAATTTGCTAATCTAAATCAAGGTGAAATGTCGGTGATGGAGTATGGTGCCAAGTTTATTGAACTGAGTCGCTTTGGTAAGCATATGGTTGATACAGAGCAAAGAAAGGTGGATCACTTTGAAGATGGTCTGAGCTTTAACATACGTATAGGGTTGGCATCATAGACATTGACAAAGTATCAAGACATATATCAAAGAGCTATAAGGTTTGAAAAGATTCACAATGAAGGCAAGGCTAATAGTGCATCGATAATGAAGAAGATCAGTGGAGCAAATTCAAGCTTTGGAAAACGAAAGAACATTGTGCTATACCCACAAAGGGACGCTATTACTGACAAGAAATATTTTGATTACTGCAAGAAGATGCATGGTGGATCTGAATATTATCGAGCCACTGGGAAGTTCTTCAGTCGCAGAAGGTGGATTAGGATAGAGGCAAAAGTTTTGTGGGGAGGATTTATCTCATGAAGCCATCGGAGAAGAAGTAAGGTGGTTCGTTAAGGAACAAGGTAAGTTTCGAGGACGAAACTTATTTTAAGGGGAGGAGGATATAACATCCCGTTTTTTTTAACTGACCACCTTTGATGTCGTGGTTATTTTAAGTTTTTAAATTAGTTATGTGTGATATTTTAATGTGTTAGTTTTTTTTTAATTTGTGATAGTTCTTGTAGTATTAATTAGTTTACTTGTTACTATTTAGATGTTGGGAAGAGAAAAAAGAGTGAATAAGAAAAAGGAATAAGAAAATGAAGGGAAAAGGAGAAAAGAAAATAAAAATAATAGGGGAGGGGGGTTATCACGTCTGTGTATAGCACACACAACACATTTCAGAGTGAGAGAGAAAGGGAGAGAAAGAAGGGGAGAGCTGGCAGTCCTGTTTTTTGCCCCGATCGACAACCAACCAATCTTTGATCGGCTTCAAATTTTAGTATCCAACAGTGTGATTGTCATTTTGACCTCTCTAGCTCGTGTTATGGCCCAGAATTAGAGACCTACGAAATTGTGTTGTTCTACTTATTTTGGTGAGTAATTCTTATCTTTTCTTTGATAAAATTGATAGGGAAAGATTTTGATTATGATTTATACTCGAATTTGGAATTGAATTGCATGAATTTGAGTTGTTTTTAGGGTTTAAAAGAGTAGAAAAACCCTAATTAGAGTTGTTCGAAACCCACTATTAATTTGCATGTGTTGGATTGTTAAAGTATATGAAGTTGATGAAATTTGATGTTTTGGTTGAGAATTTGAGTTTGCATGTACTAGATTGTGGTTGTTTCTTGAATTTTAGGGTTTGGAGAACAAAAATTATGGATGAAAATTATTGGTTAAATTCGTATAAACAGGGACTGGGCCACTGTTTGATTTTTCTAGAATCATTGGCATGTCCAAATTGAACGAAAGTTTTACTGTAGGTTTGCCATGTTATTAGAGAGATTGTGGTAATGTTTCATGAATTTCGGAGTTGCATTCTATGAGATATAATTTTTAGAATGAAACTACCCTGTTTTTCAGTTCAAACTTGATGAAATTGTGTGAATTTTCGTGAATTATGTATTTAGCTTCATGTCTATAAATTTTACTTTATATTTTGTATGGTATAGAGCTTGTGTGTTTAAGATATCAAGAATTTAGGATGTTTATTTTAAGAGTTATGGGGTTTTGTATATATTGTTTTAATGAGGTTTGACCTCATACATGTAACGGCCACAATGATCAATATGGGTTTGATTTCGGTAGTTACAAAAGTCATAATATCCGTATTAATCACTCCTCTAATTAAGTGGCTTGAGTAGTACTTAAAGGAGTGGATTAGGGGATTTCTGTGAGAGACAATAAGACACAATATTATACAATATTCTCCAAAATACACATTTTCTCTGTTCTCTTACATGGTCTACCATCACAAGACTCGGGTTTGCGGTGTGGCAATATTCCAGCGACTCTAGTAGCCATCGGAGATCGACCCTGAATCAATTGGGTACAACTAACGGCAATCCGGTCCAATTTCTGCAACTAAGGTTAGTCCTTTAAATACTAACAGTGGTATCAGAGCTTTGCTTGCAATTCATGAGTTATATTATCCTAATTTATTTAGGCTAATTTCTTGTAATTGTCCTGAATGAGAATCGCATGAATTTGTCTCTGCTTTGTGTTTCTGCCCTCTGTTGTTTTTTTCAAAATGTGTTGTTGAATAAAGATCCTTGGATGTGTGCCTTCGCTGACTTGTGTATGTCAGCCGTTTTCCTCGACCTTGTCACCAACTCCTCCCTGGAGCACCTTTGCGCCTGAGTCAGTACAACAGACCTTAACTCAAATCCATAAATCATCCCACCCAAATTAAACTATGTGTTTATACTCAATACCAGATCCAACCCATGTGATTAGAAAGGGTAGAAGAAATTAAGTTTTTTTTTTTTTAACATACCCAATGGACACGCCGACCGACGGAGAAGACTTCGTTGTCTTCCTTCCTTCTCGAACCGTCCTCTTTCAGCCCGATCTGTGAAAAGCCCGACGGAAAACCTAGCAAATTCGACCGAGATGGAGGCGCGTGTGAGTCACGGGCCATCGCCGTAGTGGCGCGTTGACTCTGTAGCCTGCTCCGTTGGGATCTTCGTTCACCAATCTATGTGATGGTGGTGTTAGTTTTTGGTTTGCTTGTTGTATGCATAGATCGAGCATCTGGAAAGGGGATGAATTAGGTGCTTTTTGGGTCACCGCGCCTAGTTGTTCGTGATGGTCGCGACGGTGAAAGTGGCGGTGGCATGGCAGGGTCTGAGCTTTGGGACGGTTTTAATGGCCGTCTGTGAGAGGGTTAAAGTTTGTTCTGTTTTTCAGTACAGAGCAAGGAAGATAGGTGGTCGGTGGTTGTGTTTAGTGCGGTTGGCTTTGGCCTTTGGTTACTAATTAAGAGCTTTAGTGATTTTTGAGTAGAGAGCAAGGAAGATAGGTGTTTGGTTTTATTCGTTTGGCCCTGGCAGAGCGCCTCTAAAGCTCATTCTTTTTTGAGCACTTGTTTTCTTTATTGTTGTTAAGTTTTATTTAAAATTTCTTTAACTTTGTGTTAATTATTAATTATATGTTGATTATGTACTTGCTAATTCAAGTTTATTGTTATTTTAATTTTGTTTTTATGTGTTAATCAGAATATGTGTAATTAGAATATTTGTATTTAATTTATGTAATTATGATAAGCATGTTTTAGATTGAAATATGTTTTGTTAATTTGATTGTCTATTACATGTTTTATGATATTCTTGAATGATTATGTATTACATATCATGCTAGCAACAATCATATATTATTCTGTTTCATGAGTAGCTTATTTGTTCAGAAATAATTATAGAAATGTGTTGTGTATAATTTACCGATTGTTTAAGTATGAGTAATGTAGATTCGTTTTACATGTTGCATATATAAATTCGTTTTATGAATGTAACTCGATAAATTTTATTCGTTAAATTTATCCTATTTGAGTTCGTGATTTACTTTAATTTGATTAATTTTTTTTGTTGGACATATAAATGTGTTTTATAATTAGTATCTTAGTGATATGTAGTAAATCATGATTGTCTGTACGTAGTATGAATTTGCTTTATATGCGTTTATATGAGTTAGTCCTGTATCGTATTATGTATTCGTTTTTTATAAATATACAATTAACTATAATTAAGTTTGTCTTAAGGTAAGTCCTTAAAATTAATCAATTATATATGTATATATTTTAAGTAAATTAGTTTTATTTAAAAATAACTAGTAATATTATACAAGTTAGTCTTATATAATAATAAGTGTATTTTCATATTACACGAGTCTAAGTGATTGATTGCAGTACATTTGAATATTTTAATCTCACAAAGAGGCCAGTAATCTCATTTATGTGTTTTGTATTACATTTCATGAGCGTATTTGAGATTAAAATGGACTTATGTAAATTACTTTTACATATTCTTGATTAGTAAAAAGTTGCAAGTTTTTTGTGTTTGTAACCTTAATCGATTAAAGAAATTTAAATGTGTTTTAGATTATTTGTTTTTGTAACATTAATCGATTGAAACCTCATATAAATGGGTTTTATATGATGCGATTATGTAATCATATGTCATTTGCCAGAAATTGATTATAATATGTTATGTAAATTTGTTTTGTATACATTTTTGTGTAAATTCGTTATACATTTGTTAACCAATCATGATACAAAATAAATTCGTTTTACTAATAATCAATAGAATGAAAGACATAACTAGTTATTTGTGACATGGTATAAAATTTGGTTTTTACATGTTAGCAATCGATTATGATAATATAGATGCGTATTATATTTTGTCTTTGTGAGTTTAATCGATTCAAAGTAAATCCGTCTTATATAATATTATGTAAATAAGTTTTACATTGAGTCGAAATCATTTTTGTAGTGATTGGATGGATGTGTTAATGTGTTTAAATATTCTATTATATAAGGAGATTACTTGCTCTTATGGAATTTCATAATTGAATTTTCATAATTCCTAATTCATCTAGTATGTGATGATTATGAGCATAGTGAAATTTTCGATCATATGATACGAATGTCGATTTTCTGAATATTCAATTATAAGAATGTGCCTAAATGTCTTGTTTTGTTTGTGTAGACATGACATCTGAGACTTCTCTAGTTGATGATTTGTTCACTTTTGAGGTGTTGGATGGATCCAACATTGACGTGTGGAGTCTAAGTATTCAACTTTTATTGAATGAACGAGATGTGTTAGACCATCTCTTTGAGAAAATGTCTCCCCCTACAACTAAGGAAGACGATGACCTTGATATTACTTCTGTGAAATATCAAAAAGCTTAGTAGCGTACCAAGAATGGTGCAGAAAGGATCGTAGAGCACGTTATACAATGTTGTATTACATGCATGACGACCTGATTAGCGAGTTCGAGCATTATTTCACTGCTAAAGAATTGTTGGATAACTTGAAGGCCAAGTTTGAGCAGACTTCGGAGACGAGACTTTGAGCATTACGTCTTGAGTGGATGGCTTATTCGATTGACTCAAGGCGTAGTATCCTCGAACATCTCAGAATCTTGAATGTTATTGTTCATGATCTAGAGGCTGGTGGGATTGAGGTTCCTGAGAGTTACAAGTGTACAAACTTGCTTCGTGCACTTTTGGGTGGTTCTCAAAAGTGGAAATCGTTTATCTCACTAGTGACTCGCATCGATCATATTCAAACTCTAAGCAAGATTGCTAAGCACCTTGAATTAGAAGAGAAATGCTTGAAGATTTCTACTTTCCCACTTAATGCATCTGTTGCTAAAAGTACGAAGCAACTTAGTGCTAAGAGTAAAGGAGAGAAAAGTGCTTTAATTATACGATGAAAAGTGCTTTAATTGTAGCAAGTTGTAGCCTTTGGCTTTTGGAAAAGAATATGTTTCATTTTCAAAATATTATTCATACACTTAGGGTGTAATGTTTTTATCTAGAGTTATTTTTCGTATATTAGTGTTTAAACTTACTTTTCTTTTGACTACAATTAGTTTGTTTTCAAAATAGTTTTGTACGTTTCTCTTTATTTAACACTTAGTGGAGTGTTATTATGAATAACAATGTGTTTTTCTATTTTAAGTTTCATTAGTTGATTCTTGTTCTGCTTTTGGTATTACATATTGCGCTTAGATCTATTATCCACTTAGATATTTTATGGGACTACTTGATTACTGCTTGAAAATTTTAATTCGTTTATAAGTTTTTGAGACGGTAATTGTAACTTGTAGTGTACAAAAGAGTTAAGTTTTCTTTGTACTGTAGAAATGATTTCAAATTGTTGATATGTTCAAAATTTTAAATGAACTTCCTTTTCATAAACTTAACATATAAGTGATGATCGAGTTAGATGTGAATTACATGTTGCTTGGCACGGTGGAATACTTGTTGGCTTTGAATAATTCTTTAATTAGTTTATGATTATCACATGCCATAGTATGACATTTTAAACATATTTTGTGTTGGTTATAAAATGTTTAAAAGTTCATTTTAAACCATCCATGTCCATGACATTTGTGTTGCTATGTGCAAGGTTGTGACCGTGGAAACTTAGAGTTGAAATTAAAGTTACTAAATAGTCTTCTAGTGCCTTGTTTTAATATAGGATAAGTTCCTCGTATTAGTGAAATTATGGACATTAGTTTAATATTTGTATGCGTTACAATTACCATCTCTCGGTGAATGGGGGGGGGGAATAGTTAACTCTCATTTTCACCGAGGATGATAGAAATAGTGGAAGAAATTCCATGTTTCCTATTACTGATTTTTGTCTAAAGACGGAGCAAGAGCAAAAGGATATGAGTATCCTTTATATTACTCCTTTATATTAATCTTAAACATGAGGTTAGTTCTCATATTCAAGTATTAAACATGTTGTTAGTCATCATGCTCAAGTTAGGTTAGTTCTGATAAAGTAAACATGTTGTTAGTCATCATGTTTAACGACCCATAGCTCTTGGAGTTAGTAGGAGTAGCTCTTCACATATTCATGATTATATATGTCTAAGTGATAGTGGGAGTGATCATGAATAATATTAGACAACTATATTTGCATGTCCTATGATTCAAAGAGTGTCATAAAGGGATAGTTCCTTAATGTACATTTGTGATTTATGAGAACAATCTCTTTGTGAGGAAGTTCTATTTTCACTAATACTATAAAAAATGGATATATGGTTCTGAGTCATATGTTAGACTCAATAGCTGTTGAGTTGCAAGATTGGATAGGCTCCTAGAATAATATTTTATGTGGATTATTCTTGTTTTGTATCAAGAATGAGAGAAGATATAAGTTCTCCTCTTAAGAAATCTATGTGGCTTTGAACAATCTTCTTGATCATGGTACTTGTCATTTGACAAGACTGTTTGTTGTGTCTTGTGAACATGAGTTTAAATTATGTTTTTAACCATGTTAATGACATGTGTTTGGTCAAATATTTAAGAGGTGGTCATTCCTTGTTTTTGTTATAAGGGATACATGATGGAGCTTAGTATGTCCACACATATAAATAATTAAAAACATCCTAGGAAATTTCTTAGGTGTGCTGGAGTGCATACATTGAGAGATTCTTATAATTTCTTCTAATTATATGTTGTGACTGCCCATGTCGTTACTCATTTTATATGTGCCCAATTTTGAGTTGGGATAATATATAAGCAGAATTTAAATATAAGGCAAACAATGTTTCTTTTGTTGGTCTTGCTAGCCTGGAATTGTAAAGAGAATGTGTTCACACTATCTTTAAGATGTTATGATATTGTAGTACTCAGTACAAAGCAAAACATTTGAATAACGATTAATGAGAATGCAAAAATAAGTTTAGGCTATTCTAAAGATATGATATTAACCTATGTGGTATTCATATCTTAGTTAATCATGATGTCATAAAGTGTATGTGTTTAAACTAGACTATGGTGTTTCGTTCGTGTAACCCAATTTTGGGATAAGTTCTCAATTCATATAGTGTGTTTATATGATCCAAAGGTTACGAGATTGTCTCGTTTAGGATATTAAGATTATTTTCTTTTCTTTTTCCTAAATATGTGGGCACATTAAGTGTCACCAGGCTTAACTATCTTGTCACACGGATAGTTTTCCTAACACTTAGGTAGTGAATAGGATGAGACTGAATCATGTTGATACTAGGTGTGCAACATGAACTCGAATTCATACTCAATGTACACTATGTGTGTAACATGAATCAGTATTCATACTTAGAGTATAGAATTGTGTAAGTGATAGTAGCCTTAATAAGTTTAAGATGAGATTCTTTGCGAATCGATCATGAAATGTTGTAGTTTTCATGTTAAAGCCTTAAAGCCGAATTTGAGTGGGTGATTTGCACTTAGTATGTAAATCTAGCTGCTCGAGTTAGCTTTTTGAGTAAGAGTTAGACTTATAAATTCGCATGGTATAAAAGAGTGACATGCTTACCTTAGTGGGAGCTATACCATGGCACATATTTCATACATGTGTGCTTTGTCGACCTATAGGGAGTGTCAAATGAATTCCTTCTTTTGTCACTGTGTGAACCCCATGACTGTGTTGTCAATTTGTACGATACCCTTTGAGCTACGAACTATGATGTTGAAACTAGTTGGATGTTGCTACTTTAATGTGAACTCCAAGAGCTATGAGATTATACGGCTCAGCGGAACACATTAGGAAAGCAGTCTTACGAAGTTGAAATGTCATGAGTGTATAAGGAAGAATCGATCCCTCTTCACCATGTCAGCCCGGGCGATTATATTGGAAGTACAATCATATGACATGTCAGGCATAAAGGGACATAGTATGCCATATGGTGAAGTGAGGATGTTTAAGGGGATCGTTGCTTGTTCGTTCTGTTTCTTTTTGAAAGTGTTATGTTAGTTAGATGGTGACTTAATATAACACTACTTGTTACTTTTGGTCGCACGCCTCATTCCCGTTATGAAGTGTAGGAGATGTCTTGGTGAGAGAGATGTTGTACTTAAAGCTTATGTAACCGAGTGGGAGTATAGTTTTAATGAGGTTTGACCTCATACATGTAACGACCACAATGATCAATATGGGTTTGATTACGGCAGTTACAATAGTCATAATATCCGTGTTAATCACCCCTCTAATTAAGTGGCTTGAGTAGTACTTAAAGGAGTGGATTAGGGGATTTTTGTGAAAGACAATGAGACACAATATTATACAATATTCTCCAAAATACACATTCTCTCTATTCTCTTACATGGTCTATCATCACAAGATTCGGGTTTGCGGTACAGCAATATTCCGGCGACTCTAGTAGCTACCGGAGATCGATCCTGAATCAACCGGGTACAACTAACGGTAATCCGGTCCAATTTCCGCAACTAAAGTTAGTAGGGCTGTCCATGGTTAACCTAAACTGCAAACCGGTAAAACCCAACCGGTTGGCGTTTTTTATTTTTATGGTTTCGGTTAACCAAACCGGTATATGCGGTTTAGGTTTCGGTTTTGAATTTTTAAAAATCGGTTAACCGTGGTTTACCGGTTATATGTAATTTATAAAAAAAAACTAAAATTTTTGTGTAATGTTTGTGTAATTACTTTGGGTCAGTGGGTTAAAAATTAAGATGTTGGGCTGGGCAACTGCGCATGGAAAAAAAAGAAGCTAGCAAGTGAATTTGGGAAATTCAAAACTCAAGACACAGTAAAAAAAGGGAGCGCCCCTTGTTTTTCCATTTCATATAAGTATTTGTACGTTTGTAATGATTGTGTTAAACCTTTTTTTGTTCACTCCTTGATTCTTTGGTTTGTTGGATTTATGGACAAGTTTACAAGGGCAGATAGTGTACAACACAGGTCAGGGGCTACTGCCCGCTTGTTTTAGTAGTAAAATAGTCACAAATGTTAAATTAATTTTCAGAACAGGTTGTAAACCTGAGATTGGTGCAAACTGTGATTAACCACGGTTAACCGCATTATCAAGGCGGTTAACCGTCGGTTTAGGTTTGGTTTAGGTTTCTGATTTTCAAAAGCGGTTAACCGCTTTAGACGATTAAGGTTTAGGTTGGTAAAAACTATAAACCGCAAAAGCGGTTAACTGTAATAGCGGTTAACCGTTTTTGGACACCCCTAAAGGTTAGTCCTTTAAATACTAACATAATATATATGCTTAATTGGGGTAAATTAGGCTTGTTTGTATGCTAAGTGGAGTTATCAATTGTGAAAATAACATGTATTATGCCATGAGATCAGTAAGTATGTCAAGTATTATGATGTAGCATATATATTATGCCTTGGTGGATGTTTATCTTGTTGACTATTATGATTTACTTACCTTCAAGAGAAGGAATGACTTGAGTTTGTTCTTGTTAATGGTGTAAATAAACTAAAGTTGGGGAATGATATTTGTGTCTTGCTTTGGGCTATTACTTATGTGTCGTTCTAATTCTATGGCCATAGTATTAGTGTCTTGGTGTCAGGTCGCCTGGTAGGTACCAGGATGTTATTTCCAGCCTGTTTGTTTTGGATCTGTGTGAGTTCGTAGTTGGTACCTTGAGTGGGCTCTGCCCGGTCCGCTAGGATGTGAATGTGACCTCATAGTTTGTGAATTGAGAATATCTGCGCTCTAGAACGAAGGGTCCCTAGTTCACCAGGATGTGTTTGTGACCCTTGTGATATATAGGTGCTAGTCCAATGAGTGAGTTATAAGTTGAGTTCCCCTACAACAAGTTACTTTAATCGATTGAGAAAATGGTGTTTTGTTGTGATTTGTGTTAAGTTTTCCGAAATTGGAAGATTGTGATTAGGTGTGCCTTTGATTATGAAATGTGATGTGACTTTGATAAGAATGTGATAGTTTGTGTAAATTATATGATATGTATGTTTGAGTTATATAAGCTGATGGTGATTCTTTGATATAGATCCCTTTGTCACTTCCCTATGTTGTTGCTTTTTAGAAAGTAAGTGTATTTGTACAGGATAATATTCCTATGTACTAACCTGTTAATGTGCAAAGTTTAACAACGGGGGAGATAAGGATTATTCGTTGGGCTCGGGGAGCTCATGACCTCACCTTTTTCAGGTTTTCAAAGCGGAAAGAGAGGAAGGTACCTTAAGTGACTAGCTCTTGAAGTCTTTTGGAATTATGGATAGCAAGGAGGATTGAAGTTATGTTGTTGATATCGAATATGTTGTTAAGTTTAATATGGATGTTTTTGTGTGTAAACATGTACACTTTGTTGAATGTAAGTAGGTATGGGTTTGTATCTTTTAGATTGACTCCAACGACCTAAATTTGAGTTTTGTTACGGACAAAAGCTTTTGCTGCTCTATAATATTTGGGAATAATTATGGTTTGGAGTTTAGGTAGCCTAGTGGGTGTCCAAGGAGGACCCCACGGTAGTGACGTGCCTAGCCACTCTAGGTTGGGACGTTACAGAAGTGGTATCAAAGCAATAATTCTGCAACCATAGGACTTACCTGCGCATGTTCTTGATTAGGTGTAATGATGTGGATATTTGCGTTTGTGTAAATGTTGATGTGCTTCCTACTTGTTATATGGATTACTTGATGTTGATTTGGTCTAACTTTCAATTTGTTCACCTACCTTTAGTCAAGTCTTAAAGATGTCTGCTGAGGGAGGAGGAGGTGGACCTGATGGGCAAACAAGCAAAGTTGACCCTATGATAGGAATTACCTTACTTAACAAATTTCTTAAGTCGCAACCATCAAAGTTTAGGGGAACCGCGAATCCTTCTGAGTTGGATGAATGGATGAGAGAAATTGATAAGATCTTTAAGACTATGATGTGTCCTGAGGAGTATAAAGTGGGTTTGGCTACACACTTGTTTGCTGGAGAAGCAGATCTTTGATGGGACTTGGTTAAGCCAAGCCCAGAGGAAGAGAAAGCAAACGCACTCACTTGGGAGAAATTGAAGGAGAAGATGAATGAACAATACTATCCTAGAGATATACAAAGGGAATTTTCTAATCTAGAGCAAGGTGAAATGTCGGTGATGGAGTATGGTGCCAAGTTTATTGAACTGAGTCGCTTTGGTAAGCATATGGTGGATACAGAGCAAAGAAATGTAGATCACTTTGAAGATGGTCTGAGCTTTAACATACGTTTGGGGTTAGCATCACAGACATTCACAAAGTACCAAGACATATATCAAAGAGCTATAAGGTTTGAAAAGATTCACAATGAAGGCAAGGCTAAGAGTGCATCGATAATGAAGAAGCTCAGTGGAGGAAATTCAAGCTTTAGAAAACAAAATAACATTGTCCTAGACCCTCAAAGGGACGTTGTTACTGACAAGAAATATTGTGATTACTGCAAGAAGGTGCATGGTGGATCTGAATATTATCGAGCCACTGGGAACTGCTTTAATTGCGGGGAACAAGGTCGTAAAGGGGCTGACTGCCCTGAGCCCAACAAGAGAGGCCTTGTAGGGTCAATGAGACCATGGGTCGAAGAAGGAAGCACGCCTCAGTCGCATAACAAGAAGGTGGATTACGATAGAGGCAAAAGTTCTGTAGGGAGGATTTATCTCATGAAGCCATCGGAGAAGAAGTAAGGTGGTTCGTTAAGGAACAAGGTAAGTTTCGTGGACGAAACTTATTTTAAGGGGGAAGGATATACCACCCTGTTTTTTTTTAATTGACTTCCTTTGATGCCGTGGTTTATTTTAAGTGTTCAAATTATTTCTGTGTGATATTTTAATGTGTTATTTTTTTTATTTTTAATTTGTGATAGTTCTTCTAGTATTAATTAGTTTACTTGTTACTAATTAGATGTTGGGAAAAGAAAAAAGAGTGAATAAGAAAAAGGAATAAGAAAATGAAGGGAAAAGGAGAAAAGAAAATAAAAACAATAGGTGAGGGGGGTTATCACGTCTGTTATAGCACACACAACACATTTTAGAGTGAGAGAGAAAGGGAGAGAAAGAAGGGAGAGTTGGCAGTCCCGTTTTTTGCCCCGATCGACAACCAAACGATTTCCGATCGACTTCAAATTTTAGTATGTTGTTCTTGACACTTTCCTCTTCTTATCCAACGCTGTGATTGTCGTTTTGACTTCTCTAGCTCGAGTTATAGCCCAGAATCAGAGACTTACGAAATTGTGTTGTTCTACTTATTTTGGTGAGTAATTCTTATCTTTTCTTTGATAAAATCGATTCTAACTCCTGACTCTAGCGAGAGGGAGTTGGAATTGATTACTTAGGATTGGTTTCCATACTACCAAGGTCTATCTTACATGGGAGTAAGGATAGATTTTGGAAACTATTGCATCGATTTATCACTCTGGTGAGGGGGATCAACGCTAGCTCGTGCATAGGAAGCAAATTTCTGTTTACCACCCTGGTGGGGGAAGTCGGCTCTAGCTTGGTGTGCACACAATCCTTACAACCAATAATCGAGCACGAATCTCCCCTAAAACCACTGTTTCCATGCTGAGTATTTCATTAGGTTGGCCCGGTATTACCGCTGAGCCCTTGTTCTCCTAATTTTAGTATAAACCCATAGTTTAATCTTTGAAAAATCAAATCTTTAGAACCTCTTGAGAGTTAAAAAAACCGAACTAGATCACAAGGGCCCCAATTCTTCGGAAATATATGACGTTGCCTTAGTTAGCTATGAAAACGTTAAACAGGATTGGACGCTCCTTAGCCTCCATAGAATCGGTGTCAATGTTGGACATTCCAGCATACTTAATTTACGCAAACTATCACATTCTTATCAAAGTCACTTCACATTTCATAATCAAAGGCACACCTAATCACAATCTTCCAATTTCGGAAAACTTAACACAAATCACAACATAACACCATTTTCTCAATCGATTAAACTAACTTGTTGTAGCGGAACTCAACTTATAACTCACTCACTCGACTAGCACCTATATATCACAAGGGTCACAAACACATCCTAGTGAACCAGGGACCCATCGTTCTAGAGCGCAGATATTCTCAATTAACAAACTATGTGGTCACATTCACATCCTAGCGGACCGGGCAGAGCCCACTTAAGGTACCAACTAGGGACTCACACAAATCCAAAACAAACAGGCTGGAAATAACATCCTGGTACCTACCAGGCGACCTGACACAAAGACACTACTACTATGGCCATAGAATTAGAACGACACATAAGTAATAGCCCAAAGTAAGACACAAATCTCATTCCCCAACTTTAGTTTAATTACACCATTAACAAGATCAAACTCAAGTCAGTCCTTCTCTTGAAGGTAAGTAAATCATAATGGTCAACAAGAAAACATCCACCAAGGCTTAATATATATGCTACATCATAATACTTGACATACCTACTGATCTCAAGGCATAATACATGTTATTTTCACAATTGATAACTCCACTTAGCATACAAACAAGCATAATTTACCCCAATTAAGCATATATATTCAAAACACCATAACTCTTCAAATAAACATCCTAAATTCTTGAACTCTTAAACACACATACTATATACCATAAAGAATATAAAGTAAAATTTATAGACATGAAAGCTAAATACATAACTCACGAAAATTCACACAATTTCATCAAATTTGAACTGAAAAACAGGACAGTTTCACTCTAAAAACTATATCTCACAAAATACAACTCCAAAATTCACGAAACATTGCCACAAGCTGTCTAATAACATGTTGAAACCTATAGTAAAAATTTTGTTCAATTTGGACATGCCAATAATTCTAGAAAAATCAAACAGTGGCCCAGTCCCTGTTTATACGAATTTAACCATTAATTTTCATCCATAATTTTTGTTCTCGAAACCCTAAAATTCAAGAAACAACCACAATCTAGTACATGCAAACTCAAATTCTCAACCAAAACATCAAATTTCATCAACTTCATATACTTTAACAATCCAACACATGCAAATTAATAGTGGGTTTCTAACAACTCCAAAATATGATATGTATGTTTGAGTTATATAAGCTTATGGTGATTCTTTGATATGGATCCCTTTGTCACTTCCCTATGTTGTTGCTTTTCAGAAAGTAATGGTATGTGTACAGGATAATATTCCTATGTGCTAACCTGTTAATGTGCAAAGTGTAACAACAGGGGAGATAAGGATTATTCGTTGGGCTCGGGAAGCTCAGGACCTCACCTATTTCAGGTTTTCAAAGCGGAAAGGCAGGAAGGTACCTTAGGCGACTAGCTCTTGAAGTCTTTTGGAGTTATGGATAGGAAGGAGGATTGAAGTTATGTTGTTGATATCGAATATGTTGTTAAGTTTAATATGGATGTTTTTGTGTGTAAACATGTACACTTTGTTGAATGTAAGTAGGTATGGGTTTGTATCTTTTAGATTGACTCCAACGACGTAAATTTGAGTATTATTACGGACAAAAGCTTCCGCTGCTCTATGATATTTGGGAATATTTATGGTTTGGAGTTTAGGTAGCCTAGTTGGTGTCCAAGGAGGACCCCACGGCAGTGACGTGCCTAGCCACTCTAGGTTGGGGCGTTACAGAAGTGAAATAAGAGCAATAATCCTGTGACCATAGGACTTACCTGTGCATGTGCTTGATTAGGTGTAATGATGTGGATATTCGCGTTTGTGTAAATGTTGATGTGCTTCCTACTTGTTATGTGGATTACTTGATGTTGATTTGGTCTAACTTTCAATGTGTTCACCTACCTTTAGTGAAGTCTTAAAGATGTCTGCTGAGGGAGGAGGAGGTGGACTTGATGCGCAAACAAGCAAAGTTGACCCTATGATAGGAATTACCTTACTTAACAAATTTCTTAAGTCGCAACCATCAAAGTTTAGGGGAACCGCGAATCCTTCTGAATTGGATGAATGGATGAGAGAAATTGATAAGATCTTTAAGACTATGATGTGTCCTGAGGAGTATAAAGTGGGTTTGGCTACACACTTGTTTGCTGGAGAAGCAGATCTTTGATGGGACTTGGTTAAGCCAAGCCGAGAGGAAGAGAAAGCAAACGCACTCACTTGGGAGAAATTGAAGGAGAAGATGAATGAACAATACTGTCCTAGAGATATACAAAGGGAATTTGCTAATCTAGAGCAAGGTGAAATGTCTGTGATGGAGTATGGTGCCATGTTTATTGAACTGAGTCGCTTTGGTAAGCATATGGTAGATATAGGGCAAAGAAATGTGGATCACTTTGAAGATGGTCTGAGCTTTAACATACGTATGGGGTTAGCATCACAGACATTCACAAAGTACCAAGACATATATCAAAGAGCTATGAGGTTTGAAAAGATTCACAATGAAGGCAAGGCTAAGAGTGCATCGATAATGAAGAAGCTCAGTGGAGGAAATTCAAGCTTTAGAAAACAAAAGAACATTGTCCTAGACCAACAAAGGGACGTTGTTACTGACAAGAAATATTGTGATTACTGCAAGAAGGTGCATGGTGGATCTGAATATTATCGAGCCACTGGGAACTGCTTTAATTGCGGGGAACAAGGTCGTAGAGCGGCTGACTGCCCTGAGCCCAACAAGAGAGGCCTTGTAGGGTCAATGAGACCATGGGTCGAAGAAGGAAGCACGCCTCAGTCGCATAACAAGAAGGTGGATTACGATAGAGGCAAAATTTCTGTGGGGAGGATTTATCTCATGAAGCCATCGGAGAAGAAGTAAGGTGGTTCGTTAAGGAACAAGGTAAGTTTCGAGGACGAAACTTATTTTAAGGGGGGAGGATATACCACACCGTTTTTTTTTTAATTGACTTCCTTTGATGCCGTGGTTTATTTTAAGTGTTCAAATTATTTTTCTGTGATATTTTAATGTGTTATTTATTTTTTTTTATTTGTGATAGTTCTTGTAGTATTAATTAGTTTACTTGTTACTAATTAGATGTTGGGAAAAGAAAAAAGAGTGAATAAGAAAAAGGAATAAGAAAATGAAGGGAAAAGGAGAAAAGAAATTAAAAACAATAGGGGAGGGGGGTTATCATGTCTGTTTATAGCACACACAACACATTTTAGAGAGAGAGAGAAAGGGAGAAAAAGAAGGGGAGAGTTGGCAGTCCCGTTTTTTGCCCCGATCGACAACCAAACGATCTCCGATCGGCTTCAAATTTTAGTATGTTGTTCTTGACACCTTCCTCTTCATATCCATTGCTGTGATTGTCGTTTTGATTTCTCTAGCTCGAGTTATAGCCTAGAATCAGAGACTTACGAAATTGTGTTGTTCTACTTATTTTGGTGAGTAATTCTTATCTGTTCTTTGATAAAATTGATAGGGAAAGATTTTGATTATGACTTATACTCGAATTTGGAATTGAATTGCATGAGTTTGTGTTGTTTTTAGGGTTTAAAAAAGTAGAAAACCTTAATTGGAGTTGTTAGAAACTCACTATTAATTTGCATGTGTTGGATTGTTAAAGTATATGAAGTTGATGAAATTTGATGTTTTGGTTGAGAATTTGAGTTTGCATGTACTAGATTGTGGATGTTTCTTGAATTTTAGGGTTTCCAGAACAAAAATTATGGATGAAAATTAATGGTTAAATTCGTATAAACAGGGACTGGGCCACTGTTTGATTTTTCTAGAATTATTGGCATGTCCAAATTGAACAAATATTTTACTGTAGGTTTCGACATGTTATTAGACAGCTTGTGGCAATGTTTCATGAATTTTGGAGTTGTATTATGTGAGATATAGTTTTTAGAGTGAAACTGTCCTGTTTTTCAGTTCAAATTTAATGAAATTGTGTGAATTTTCGTGAATTATGTATTTAGCTTTCATGTCTATAAATTTTACTTTATATTCTTTATGGTATATAGTATGTGTGTTTAAGAGTTCAAGAATTTAGGATGTTTATTTGAAGAGTTATGGTTTTTTGAATATATATGCTTAATTGGGGTAAATTATGCTTGTTTCTATGCTAAGTGGAGTTATTAATTATGAAAATAACATGTATTATGCCTTGAGATCAGTAGGTATGTCAAGTATTATGATGTAGCATATATATTATGCCTTGGTGGATGTTTATCTTGTTGACTATTATGATTTACTTACCTTCAAGAGAAGGAATGACTTGAGTTTGTTCTTGTTAATGGTGTAATTAAACTAAAGTTGGGGAATGAGATTTGTGTCTTGCTTTGGGCTATTACTTATGTGTCGTTCTAATTCTATGGCCATAGTAGTAGTGTCTTTTTGTCTGGTTGCCTGGTAGGTACCAGGATGTTATTTTCGGCCTGTTTGTTTTGGATCTGTGTGAGTCCCTGGTTGGTACCTTAAGTGGGCTCGGCCCGGTCCGCTAGGATGTGAATGTGACCACATAGTTTGTTAATTGAGAATATCTGCGCTCTGGAACGATGGGTCCCTGGTTCACCAGGATGTGTTTGTGACCCTTGTGATATATAGGTGCTAGTCCAGTGAGTGAATTATAAGTTGAGTTCCCCTACAACAAGTTACTTTAATCGATTGAGAAAATGGTGTTATGTGTGATTTGTGTTAAGTTTTCCGAAATTGGAACATTGTGATTAGGTGTGCCTTTGATTATGAAATGTGATGTGACTTTGATAAGAATGTGATAGTTTGTGTAAATTATATGATATGTATGTTTGAGTTATATGAGCTTATGGTGATTCTTTGATATGGATCCCTTTGTCACTTCCCTATGTTGTTGCTTTTTAGAAAGTAATGGTATGTGTACAGGATATTATTCCTATGTGCTAACCTGTTAATGTGCAAAGTGTAACAACGGGAGAGATAAGGATTATTCGCTGGGCTCGGGGAGCTCATGACCTTACCTTTTTCAGGTTTTCAAAGCGGAAAGGCAGGAAGGTACCTTAAGCGACTAGCTCTTGAAGTATTTCGGAGTTATTGATAGGAAGGAGGCTTGAAGTTATGTTGTTGATATCGAATATGTTGTTAAGTTTAATATGGATGTTTTAATGTGTAAACATGTACACTTTGTTGAATGTAAGTAGGTATGGGTTTGTATGTTTTAGATTGACTCCTACGACCTAAATTTGAGTTTTGTTATGGACAAAAGCTTCCGCTGCTCTATGATATTTGGGAATAATTATGGTTTGGAGTTTAGGTAGCCTCGTGGGTGTCCAAGGAGGACCCCACGGCAGTGACGTGCCTAGCCACTCTAGGTTGGGGCGTTACACCTTGCCTTACGAACTTTCCGTTCAAAGTCAGCGGGTATGGCTTAGTCTCCATCATTGTAGGAGAGTCAAGCTGGTTTCTCTGACAGGCCAACGTAGCCTTGGCGAGACAAACCTCCTGATTGGTTGGCTTATACCATAAAACAAAATGACATGAATACGTGGAGGTAGAAAATCTCGACCCAACCTTATCTGACCTCCTTCCTAAAGACATCCCAGGGAAGTATCCCTATCTCCTCATAATGGCATGGATCTTTAGGTTAGAATAAGGAGCAAAATCAAAGAGCGTTTCATCCCTTATAGCCGTAATCATCTCGAAGTTGTGAAGGTCTACATCGGTCGAAGTATGCTCAACCTCTAGCACAGGTTGCTTGGGCTCGAAGGTTCCAGAAACAACCCCTCCCGAGAGGGTAATCACCTGATCATGTACGACCATCTTCACCTTTAGATGCAGCGTTGATGGAACAACATTGCAGTTATGTAGCCATGGGCGTCCTAGCAACAGGTTAAAAGCATTTAGAATATCCAGAACCATAAATTCCACATTCTGAGCGATATGGTCAAAGGTGGTAGGTGAAGTCACAGTGCGTAGTGACATTTGAGGGGTATTGTCGTATGCACGAAGTAGCACAACGTCTTGAGCCAATTGACCTTTTTGAACCCCTAACTTAGCAGCAGTATGCCAGGGACAAACATTCACAGCAAAACCGTTATCCACCAAAATCAACGGAATCACTTTATTAGAACAAAGTGTAGTTAAATACAAGGCTTTATTATGGTTCATTCCAGATACGGGCAAATCTTCATCACTGAAAGTAATGGCGCCTTGGCTAACGGCAACACGTGAGACCAAGGCTTCTGGAGTTGTGGAAGTACGAATGATAGCATTTTGGAGAGCCCCTAATACAAGCTCTTGATGCGATTTAGAGGCACATATTAATTGCCAAATTGACACATTTTCCACAGCCTTCTTCATTTGTGTGAAGACAGGATCCTCAAGGGTAGCAAGTACCTCCGTTCTCGTGGGACTTGGATTTGGCGTAGGAACCACAGGTTCGGTTCTAGCCTGATTATGCCTCTCTGACCTAGTTAGGAATGCAGTATTAGGTGGAGCCTCTTCTTCTTTGTTGGACGAGAAGTCATCGTCAGGGCCTTCGTCGTATATGTCCTCCTCATCACTAACCCAAATGTCGTTGACAGTAAACGCTGTCAAATCTTCAAGGAGGAGTGTGGGTACTCCTTCATCGGTAATGCATTTAGATGGGTCAAAAGTACCCTCCCCCACAAAGATAGCATGATTTGGGAGAGGATTGCTTTTGTTGTTAGGCCTACTTGCGACTTTGAGCAACGGTAGTTCCCTATAACGGATCATCTTTTTGATCTGGTTCTTGAGTGTCCAGCACCGCTCGGTGTCATAGCCCCTAGCCTGGTGGTACTTGCAGTAAGCATCATTATCCCATCCCGATCCCTTAGTCTCAGGTTCAGGCCTAGGCATTGGCAACTGGATCTTGTTTGTAACAGCCCGTATTTGTTTAAACTCGATTTATTATGTTAATTAAAATTTTAATCTCAATTATAAGTAATAATTAGAATTAATTAATCAAACCTTATTTACTTTCCAAATTAGTATATTAACTTTAGTAGGAATAATATAGTATTTATTAATTTTAGTTTAATGAATAAAATAATCTTTTTTGCACATTTTTCATATTAATTTAAAATATTATTACTTTTATTAAGCCTTTCTTTTTACTAAAATTAAAAAAAATAACTTTGCCTCACTTTTTCCCAATAAAAACATCAAAAGTCATGCCAACTCCCTCTTCTTCTCTTCGTTCCTCCTTCTTCTTGCTCCAGCAATTGACACTCTAAAAGCCCACCAAAATTAGAGTGCCACATTTCAATGAATTTTCTCAGACAAATGTTAATTCCATTCCAAGGAGAAACCTCAACTGTTCCTGTAAATAGTGGCAGTTGGATCCCAACTCTCATCATCTTCTTCCTCTTAAAATTCCATAATATCACCATCTCCTTTATCTCCATCACCACCACCATCTGAACCTCCACCTGCCACCACAGCCCTCCACCAATCACCACCATTTATCTTTTTCAACCACCGATACACCACTTTCGACCACCAGCACAAGCACATACCATCACCAGACCACCACATCAACCACCACACAACCATATTCCCTCAAATTCGATTCCAATACCCCACAAAATCACACCCTATTACTCACACAAATAAACCCAAATCCATTAATCTAAACTTATACTTTCCAATCTCAATTGAAAAACTCACCGGAAAACCACCCAAATAGTCGCCCGAAAACAATTCAAACCCGCAACCTCTGGCCTGAAATCAATTAATCTAAACTTATACTTTCCAATCTCAATTGACCTATAATTCGATGACTATACCTTCCAATGTGGCGTTTAATTTTCATTAACTATTTCAAGTTATATACTAATTATTTTACATGGCTTTTATATTTATATATTTATTATTAATAGTGGACCCTTATCAGCACTCGCGGTATCGGAGACTGGGTTGGTGACCGGCCCAGCTATGCGCATAGATAAGGACATGATCCTAGGGTTACCTTGCAGACACATTATATTATATATATATCATCAGATTGGTTTAAAACCAATCTAGAGTTCCACTCAGATAATAAATAAGCAACTAATTTTAACATGCTCTCATTCTCTCTGTTTGCAAATAAAATGAATTTAATTGAGCTCAGGTAAAATGTTTTATTATTTTTATTTAAATGTTTTTACGCTACAGTGTCGATTATATTGAGGTACGTCTCATTTTACGTTATGTTTTCCTTATTTTATTATTTTTGGTTTTAGGTACCAAGGGAAAACGGGGAAGCGACAACTCAGAAAGGATAGTTATCGCATAGGCGCCTCACTTATATCCATTTAGTTGGCTCGGACTGCAAGTGTTATTTTTTTGTAGTTTCATGTTTTCGTGCTAAGTTAGTTATTATATGTGTTTCATGACTTATTTACTTTAAAGTTTACTAATGCATGTTAAAAGACCTACTTGTTGACTCTTTATTTTGTTAAATGGTTATGTTTTTATTTTAAACCTACTTTGAGCCTTATTTTTACTTTTATGATATTTTGTAAGGCTCTTAAGATCATTTTATTATTTATAATCATGTTTAATAATTAAGAGGGTTATCTTTACTTTGACACTTTCACTATATATATATATATTTTTTATTATTATTGTTTGAAAATAAGTTATGCTTGTTATTAAGGGATTTTTATCATATTTTATGTTTTTCTTATTTTTGTTGAATACATGCATGAGATAATCATTTAGAAAAACCCTTGCTTTTTCCCTCTAGAAGAAGCGGAGGTAACGCGCTCGGCTTTTAGGCTTCCGCTAAATCAAGATTAGTTAAGATAAAAATATGGGTAATACCCTGATTATGAGTCGGGGCGTTACAGCATGGTATCAGAGCAGGTTCCGAGCCTTAGGTTATTAAATTGGAAAATAAAATAAGTAGACATAAAAATAAATGAAGGAGTCGGGGTCGGGATTTCTTGTTGTTTAAATATTTGTTGTGTCGTCTTTTCCTTTCTTTTTGTATAAAGTTGTTGATTGTTAAGTGTTCGTTTTCATAATATGCTAGCTTTTCATGCTAATCATGTCACTATTCACGGTGATTTCATGTTTATCCTCTGATCCCTACCTTAAAGAACTGTTATTCCCTTGGTGGCAGATGTCGGAATAGGAGAGTGGAGCCCAAGGATATAACCATAATGTGTACGACCCACAAAACCACCACCCAAACCCATACCATGAAAGCCCTACCAATACTTCCACCCCTCCTAACACCAACCCATTTGGTATGGACCCCAATGTTATGGGGCACCTTATAATAGAATTATTGAAGAATGTAGGGAGTCAAACCAGTAGTATCGAAGAAGAAAGTGGGAAGATATTTGACCGAGTACCTAGGCAAAATCCAAAATCCTATGGGGGTAAGGTAGATCCTATGGAACTAGAAGACTGGATTAGGGCAATGGAGAAAATATTTAAGGTGATACAGGTGCCAGACCATAGGAAAGTGAGCATCCAGCCTTTTATCTTACAAGAAAAGCTGATATTTTGTGGAACACTGTCGAAGAGAGACAAAATGAAGCAGGGTTTAGTTGGGGAAAATTTGTGGAATTGTTGAGGGAGCAATTCTACCCTATGATCGTCCGGAGACAAAAGGAGGATGAATTTATGAGGTTAAAACAGGGAAGCATGTCTGTAGTAGAATATGCTGATAAGTTTATGGAATTGTCCCGCTTTGCCCCTGAATATGTGGCTAGTGACAAGATAAAAAAAGTCAAGGTTTGAGGGTGGATTAGCTGACTATATAAAAGAACAATTAGCAGGACATCACATTACTAGCTTCCAAGACCTTTATGACAGGGCAACAAATGTAGAAAGGGTTAAAAAAGAGCTTAGAGATGTTGGGAACAAAAGAAAATGGGACCCTAAAGGGAGTCAATCCAACCCCACTAAACCTTTCAAAAAGCAAAACCATGAACCATATCCAGGTCGCCGTTTTCCTAGTGAGCCTTGTAAGAAATGCGGACGCACCAACAACACCAATGCTGATTGTAGACTGGGCAAACATGTGTGTACCTGGTGTGGGAGTCCACAACACTCTGTGATCAATTGTCCATGCAGATCTGCAACTGTAGCTCAAGGTCATGCAAGACCCCTACGAGTATATAAATCCGCACAATCATCATTTGGAAGTGGAACTGGGAACGTTGGAAAAGCTTTTGGGATGAGCCGGGAGGAAGCAACTAAGTCGGGTATGGTTGTTTCAGGAACTCTTACTCTTAATTCCATTCCTTTATATACCCTATTTGATTCAGGTGCAACACATTGTTTTATTTCTAAATCCATTGTTGGGAAGCTAGAGTTAGAATCATGTAGGGACCAAACTAAGCAGTCTATATGTCTTCCTACTTGGGAAACCAACTTGTGTACTATTGTTTATAAAAACTGCCCAATTGTCCTTAGTGGGGAAACCTTTTTAGTGGTCCCTATCCAGTTTGACCTCAATGAGTTTGATTTAATTTTGAGAATGGATTGGTTGTCACGTTATAGTGCTCGTATAGATTGTAAATCGAGAACTGTCGTTCTTAAAGGGAATAAAGGAGAGAAAGTACTTTTTCATGGAGAAAATGCCAAACTAGAATGTCCCATTATATCCCTTATGAAGGCTAGGAAATTAATTAGAAAAGGATGTGAGGGGTATTTGTGTTGTGTAGTAGAGGAATCTGAGTCTAAACCAAAACCTCAAGATATACCTATAGTATGTGAATTCCTTAATGTCTTTCCCAATGAGATTCCAGGGCTACCACCCAAGCGAAACATAGACTTTGAAATCTAGTTAATACCCGGGGCACAACCTATTTCTAAACCGCCCTACTGCATGGCCCCTACCGAGCTAAAAGAACTCAAGGTCCAATTAGAAGAGTTACTTAGAAAGGGATACATTAGACCTAGTGCCTCTCCTTGGGGTGCACCAGTCTTGTTTGTCAAGAAGAAAGATAGAAGTTTGAGGCTTTGCATAGACTATAGAGAACTTAACAAAATCACCATCAAGAACAAATATCCCTTACCTAGGATAGATGACCTTTTTGATCAACTCCAGGGGGCTAGTGTCTTTTTCAAAGTTGACCTCCAGTCTGGTTACCACCAACTCCGTATCAAACCCGAGGATATTCCAAAAACTGCCTTTAGGACTCGTTATGGACACTATGAATTTGAGGTCATGCATTTGAGCTTACAAATGCACCAATTGTGTTTATGGATGAAATGAATAGGATTTTTAAACCTTACCTGGATCAATTTGTGGTTGTATTTATTGATGATATATTGATATTGTAGGACCTGGGAAAATTCCCGAAGGAAAATTTTCCAAGTGTCCCATGGTGTGACGAGTCGAAAGAGGTTGCTTATTCTTTAAGGGGTTTAATGAAATTCTTTTATTGTGTATTTTTTTGGTTTTGTTAACTGTTTGGATATTCACAATTAAAATTTAGACTCGAAACCAAACAAAAAGAATTAAGGAAAATCGAGGAGAAGGATTGAAGTAAACAATAGCGATCTTATGGCGATCGAGCCAGCGGTGCAGCGAGCGCGTGGTCCGCTGCTGTCGAACCTCTCGGCGATCCGAGGATCGCTCGAAAGCGCCCATGACACTGGCATGCCGCGTGGCATGCCAGTGCAGGATGCGTTTTTCCTCATCCGCTTCTTCACGAGTTACACTCTAAAATTTAGGTTTCGAAAAGCCGAAACAAAAAAATCGTGAGACAGACAAATCAAATTAACAAAAGGGAGTCGCCAATTAATTTTTGAGAGAAAATTAATAAACTCTAAAACAGTAACTCCAAAACCGCGAACCATGAGATTCGAATTCTGGGGTAAGGCTACGAATCCGAGAATAAAAATTCTCGAACTCGCCCGTTAACCAACGGATTCTACTAGATTGGTTTTCAAATTAAAAGAAGGAAAAGAATAGAGAATTATTATTGTTTCATTTCAAATTTTATCATTTAGGCCATACAAAATGAGATATAATATGAGCGTAAAAAGAATTAATGAAATATGAACACAATGACATTCATATACATATAAGTCATGTACAAATCATGCATGTATTAAACAAAATGAAAGAACAAAATTTACATTCTAACCTTAATAAACAAGCTCTTTTAAAGGTCGTGGATGCAAGGGTAGAGAGTGTTGGGGGAGAAAAGAATTGAGTTGACGTAGTGTCAATACTCCTAGGTCAACTCGGGGTGAAGAAAATGAATGGAGTAAGTGATGTATTTATAGTGAGAATGAGAGTAGGAAGTAGGGTAAAATGGGAGAAACGGGCTTAAGAGCAAGCCGCGTGGCTTAGGGTGCCCAGCTGCACATTATTTAGGTCAACAGTTGACCCGAATAAAGGAAAACGAATCGGACTCCCCCAGCGGGTAGGCCACGTGGCCTGCATACTGTCCGGATAGTTTTCTTCACGTTTTGGGTTTAATTTTGTGGGTTTTTTGGGCTGAATTTTTGTGGGTATCAAATTAAACTTGGGCTTGAAGGCTTGGTTTGCATGCACATTTCTTTTGGCGCTTAAAAAAAAACGTATACGAATTACAATTAATTTACATTTTCCGACGCTAAATTACTAACGAAATTCAACGTCTACAGATAGTCCCCACTTTGATCGAGTTTGGGTAAGACGATGATCAAAGTAGTTCTTGATGGTTCACGATTTTTTGACGATGACGTGGGACACGGTGTCCCAAGGGCAGATGCGATATCTTGAGGTCTTGATCTGAGTAGGATAAGACCCGATGTCTCGAAGACGGATGCGATATCCTAATGATGTGTATAGGATGATACCCGATGTCTCAAAGGCGGATGCGATATCCTAATGATGTGTAGGATGAGACCCGATGTCTCGAAGGCGGATACGATATCCTAATGATGTAGATGCGATATCTATTGTCGGGGCGGATGCGATATCCTTTGCTAACGACGACGTAGATGCGATATCTGTTGTCCGAGCGGATGCGATATCCTTTGTTGAAGATGACGTAGATGCGATATCTGTTGTCAGGGCGGATGCGATATCCTTTGTTGCTGACGACGTAGATGCGATTATCTGTTGTCGGTTTGGATGCGATATCCTTTGTTGCAGACGACGTAGATGCGATTATCTGTTGTCGGTTTGGATGCGATATCCTTTGCTGGAGACGACATAAATGCGATATCTGTTGTCGTTCTTGATGACCGAATAATTTATTCTGAGCTGGATGCAATATCCAATAATTTATTCTGAGTTGGATGCCATATCCAATAATTTATTCTAAGTTGGATGCGATATCCGAAAGTTTAATAATGATGGTGCTTGAATAATTCTCCGGCCTTTGCGACGATGGCCAAGTAAATTTTCCGAATTTATGGCAATGCTCCGATAAATTTCCTGAACCGAGAATTATGTCTTGATGATTTTTCGGAGCTATGAATCGCACCCGAATAAATTTCCGGAGATGTAAATCATACCCAAATAAATTTTTGGAGATGTAAATCATATCCGAATAAGTTTTTGGGATGTAAATCATACCCGAATAAATTTTCAGATATGTAAATCATACCCGAATAAATTTTCGGAGGTGTAAAATTATACCCGAATAACTTTTGGGTATGTAACTCTAAATCTTATGGCTTGTCTTGGATTGGTGGCATGGTGCAAAAAGAAACAAAAGAACAAAAGGATGACCACTTTTGTTGTCTTTTGCACGTAAAACCCTCCTAAAAAATGACATATATGGTGGACTTGCCAATTGTCATTAATATTTGCTTGGCTTTCGTCAATACACCGCGTGGTTAATGCATGCTCAGATATTAATTGAACTAGGAGGAACTGGGAGGAGTGTTATCTTCAACTTCAAATCTTCACCATACTCAGATATTAATTTAGAGAAAGTCCGTCATTAAATCATTTGGTCTTTGGGAGAGAGGGAGAGAGAGAGAGAGAGAATAAAGAGTGGCTAGCCTGAAAACCTCACCAGGCGGGCTAGGCAAAATGAGAGGAAGCCTTGGTCTATAAGGACAATGAAAACTCTTAAATTTCCTTTCACCATGCACACCCACTTTTCCCATCAGACTTGGATCACCCTTCATACCCAAATCTAGCCATTTGACCATCTCTTCCCTTACGAGATAAACCAATGAAACATGGTTCTCCATCCAAATACCATCTTACCTTCCTCTATTAGTTCGAATCTTTTTCCATCGAACTACCCATCCATTCATCACCTTGTCCATCACATCTGATCACTACTCTCGCCTAGCCATCCATAGCCTCATCTGGCCCACCATTGGGACCTAACCACTCACAAACATGCTTTCCATACCACCATTCCTACCTTTTCCATAATCCATCCTCCATTGTCCCTACCCTATGAGCTCTTCTGATTTGGTCATTAGTGTATGTATGAGATTCGTCAGTTAATCCTCGCTTCCAGAACACCTGAGTGAGGAATAACTCCTTTGGCAGAACAAAAAGCCGACTGCATCAAAATAAGGGTTACTTGAAGACAACACCCACCTAGATCCATCATGTTGACTCGTTTGAAGCCATTTGTTCACTAGTACTGGGGGCTCGGTGTGCTTACATGTTCCTACCCAAATAAAAGAACCAAGAAAGATATAATAAAAGAAAGGGAAATCAAGATGGCTTACCACTTGATCCTTCGTAGTGCTTGGGGTTCCTAACCATGACATCAAAATCGAGCATCCTAACTATCCCATCATGCAGTTTAAGCATGTTGAGTCTTCCATTGATATTGTTTTCAGCGTCATTCCAACTGGGGGCTCGCTCGTCACTCAATATCCACATTATGGCAGCTTAAGCGGGTCAATCTTTCCCTTGATATCATTTTTTGCGGCATTACAACTGGGGGCTCACTCATCACTCAACATCCACAACATCCAGCTCCATGAATGTTTCAACGATAACAACGCACAAGATGGCTCATGTGTCAAGTATATGAGACCACTTGGCTTCTCACATGTGATCGTCTCCATGCTTCCTATTGCCTTGTCCTGAAACTCGCCTCAAAATTGACTTGATACTTAGGATTTGTTTACTTTCATTGTGGGAAGAAGAAGTAGGGGCTCTCAACATGGTAGCATTGCACAACATGCATTATAATGTGAATATGTGCATATAGCATTCTCTCATCATAGTCACTAAGAGGTATGCATTAGGCTGCATTAAGAAGTCAAGCACATGAATCTCAGAGTCGTGCATGAGTACATAACGGGATCATAAGTCTCGAGTTTATGCATTACATGTAGAATAGCAGACAAACTGCATGCATGTCATCATCGTGGTCGTCGCCGGGGGGTTGACAATTAGCCACTCGGAAACCTTCAGTGGCATAAAGAATTAGCTTATGAGAAGGTTTGGAAGACCCGACAACAACAAGGGCGTCGCCTGCAGATAGACAGTGGGGGCTATGTGAGATGAAGCCCAAATATTATCCAAGGATTAAGCTCGAAATCCCGACGAGAAAAATTAAAATGATGAGCACCTAAAAACACTTTGGGTCTCTAAGATTTTAATTACACTCTTACGGATTAAAAATCACTAGAATGTCATCATCAAGAATGACAACAGATATCGCATTTATGTCGTCTCCAGACAATGGATATCGCATCCGCTCAGACAACATATATCGCATCTACGTCGTCTCCAGCAAAGGATATCGCATCCGCCCCGACAATAGATATCGCATCTACGTCATCTTCAGCAAAGGATATCGCATCCGCTCGGACAACAGATATCGCATCTATGTCATCTCCAACAAAGGATATCGCATTCGAACCGACAACAGATATCGCATCTAAACTGACAACAGATATCGCATGTATGTCGTCTCCAACAAAGGATATCGCATTCGCCCCGACAATAGATATCGCATCTACGTCGTCTTCTATCACATCCGCCCCAACAATACATATCGTATCTACCTCATCTTCAGCGAAGGATATCGCGTCCTCTCGGACAATAGATATCGCATATACGTCGTCTCCAACAAAGGATATCGCATCCGAACCAACAAAAGATATCACATCTACGTCATCTCCAGCAAAGGATATCGCATCGACCCAACAACAAATATCGCATCTATGTTGTTTTCAACAAAGGATGTCGCATTTGTCTTGACAACAGATACCATATCTACGTCATCTTCAATAGTGGATATTGCATCCACATCATCAGCCAAACCATAATGGCTCATGCACAGTCAAACAAGACTGGAAAATCATCATCGACACCAGGAAAGACTGGAAAATCATCATCGACACTAGGAAAGACTGGAAAATCATCTCGACACCGGGAAAGACTGGAAAATCATCATCGACACCAAGAAAGACTGGACAATCATCTCGACCTTGGGAAAGGCTGGAAAATCATCATCGACACCGGGAAAGACAGGAAAATCATCATCGACACCGGGAAAGACCGGAAAATCATCATCGACACCAGGAAAGACTGGAAAATCATCATCGACACCGGGAAAGGCCGGAAAATGGTTGTCGACACTGGGAAAGACTAGGAAATCAACATTGATGTAGTACGAAGTTAGTTTAGCCAGTCATCGGGCGTTTATAATACGATGACAGAAGTTTGAAAGTATACTTAGGCGCAGGACAATCGCTTCCAAGCGTCGACAATCAACAAAGACATAGGATATCGTTTCCGAATGTCAATCAGCTACAAGTCATACATGTAGCACAGGACGTTTGCTTCCAAGTGCCATCCAGCCTCGAGACTTCGCTCACGGGGCATATCATTTTTAGCGTCTTCAAACTACTTTGATAAGCGTCCTACTCGGACTCGATCAAAGTGGGGGCTAACTGTAGACGCTGAATTTTGTCATAGTTCATCTTTGTAATTATGTAATTTATTTTGAGCTTTTTTTGTATAGGATTAAATGCTAAGTATTCTTGAAATGCATAATGATGAAAAACCCACCAAAAACCCGAATAAATTTTCCTCTACAAAAAGCCTTTCACATTAGCCCATTTCTATTTCTGGCCTATCCGCGTTCAAATATTCCAAAAACTCAGCCCTTTGTTCATGTACCTGACCCTTTTCTTTAAATTACCAACTTTCTATTGACCTCTATGAGTTTCCTAATTTGGGAGCTAAAAGTACTCATTAGATGCTTTCCAACGCCACTTGAATCAAATTAATCGGAGGTCAGATGGGAAAGTTATAGTCGTTTGAAGTTAGACAGCTCAAAATAACCCAACACGTTGGTCCGCATAGGCCCGCTTCCGTTCATTCCAACATACTGGACCTCCTGTTGATCAGAATGGCCCAGCTACCCCTCTTTATTTCATAACCCTAGTTTCCTCACTTCATTTCCCCTATAAATACAGCCTCACTCCCATCATTTTTCTTCACACCGAATCACCTAGGAGTACTGACACTAGGTGATTTCTTCTTCTTCTCCCTCTTTTCATTATTCTCCTCCTCCTCCTCCTTTCTTCATCATTTGCATACATCCATACTTGGCATTATTTTTTGTCGTTTTTATTTTCTTGTAATCACTTATACTGTTGTAATCCTGATGCTAATATCAATTATGACTAATTTTAACCGGATTACTTGAGAAGATAACTTTAATTTCGTTCTTTATTTATTTGTGTTTTTTTATTGCTTTTATTTATTCATCGCTTTTATTTATTTTCGTACTTTAATTGTTCGCATGCATCTAAATAATTTAAATTAATCTAATTAATTTTCCTCTTCTACTCTCTTCTTTAACGAACCGATTTAGTAGAGTCCGTTCTTTGAACGAGCGGATTCGAAGGTTTTTACTTTCGAATTCGTAACCTTACCCCCGGATCCGAATCTCATGGTTCGCAGTTTGCGGAGTCTAATTTGAGTTTATTAATTCTCAACAAAAATTAATTGGCGACTCTATAATTCATTCAATTTGATTCATTCGCTTTCTTTTTTAATTTTACCTTTTTATTTCTAGAAAATTTTAATTGCACGGGAAGTAATATCACATAAATAAACGAATCAGAAAGTTAAGGTCTCGGTTCACCGTTGATTCTCCTCGTTTTTTGTGTTATATTATTTTCTTAGCAATGACATTTTCTGGAAATGAAAACGATTAAATTCAAGATTGCATTTGAACACTTTGATTAATAAAAATTGAATTCAAATCCCTTAAAGACTAGACACCTCTTTCGATTCGCCTAACATCGCGTAGGACACCATTGTAATTTTTTTCCCGGGTCCTACAGATATATTCGAAAACTAAGGAAGATCATGAGAAACACCTAAGAATAGTGTTACAAACTTTGAGGGAACATTGTTTGTATGCTAAGTTCAAAAAGTGTGAGTTTTGGTTGGATGATGTCACATTTTTGGGGCATGTAATATCTATAGAAGGAGTCAAAATGGACCCACAAAAGATCCAAGCCATTACTGAGTGGCCTAACCCCACCAATGTCACTGAGGTTAGGAGTTTTCTGGGGTTAGCTGGCTATTACCGTAGGTTTATAAAAGACTTTTCGAAAATTGCATTACCTCTCACCAATCTCCTCAAAAAGACTACTAAGTTTGAGTGGACCGCTAAGTGTGAGCAAGCCTTCCAGGAACTCAAAACTCGCCTCACTACTGCTCTTGTCCTTACCCTTCCCTCTGAAAATGGTGAATTTACAATTTATAGTGATGCTTTTAAGAATTGTTTAGGATGTGTACTTATGCAAAATGACAAGGTTGTAGCCTATGCCTCTAGGCAACTTAAGCTATATGAAAAGAACTACCCAACTCATGACCTTGAATTAGCGGCAGTTGTGTTCGAACTTAAAATATGGAGACATTATCTTTATGGTGTTCATTGTCGTATTTTCACCGACCATAAGAGTCTCAAGTATAACTTCACCCAAAAAGAGTTGAACATGAGACAACGTCGTTGGATAGAGTTCTTGAAAGATTATGATATAGATATCCAGTACCACCCTGGTAAAGCAAATGTGGTCGCAGATGCTCTTAGCAAGAAAACCCACCATAGTCTTAATGCCTTAGTAACCACCCAACCAGCTTTGTCAATAGTTTCTAATCTTGAGACCCACCACAAAGGAAGCAAAGGGTGTTGTATGGCAACAGAATTTAAGCCAACACTAATGGATGATATTAGGAAATCCCAGGGAAATGACCCTTATTTAGAGAAACTGAGACATGATGTTACAATTGGGAAATCACCAGGGTTTGTAGTACATGATGATGGGTCGTTGAGATTTCAAGGTAGAATATGTGTACCAAACAGCGAGAAGCTAAAGAAAAAGTTATGGATGAGGCACATAACACATTATATTCAGTACATCCTGGGGGTAGTAAAATGTATAAAGACTTGAAACAAAGATTTTGGTGGAGCAACATGAGGAAGAAATAGCAGATTACGTTAGCAAGTGCCTAGTGTGCCAAAGGATTAAGATAGACCATAAACGACCTGGAGGAGAACTACAACCTTTAGAAATTCTTGGTTGGAAATGGGAATCTATCTCTATGAACTTCATTATTGGGCTACCTACCACTGTAAAAAGGAAAAATGTTATTTGGGTTATAGTGGACTGTCTTACAAAAGTTGCCCATTTTATAGCTATCCATGATACTTGGGGTATAGACAAGTTGGCTCGGGTGTATATAAGAGAGATAGTCAGGTTACGTGGGATACCTAAGGATATAGTATCAGATCGTAACCCTAGGTTTCAAGCCAGATTTTGGAAAGCACTTCAAACAGCATTCGGTACTAAGTTAAGTATGGGTACAGCCTATCATCCTGAAACAGATGGACAAACCGAAAGGATCAACCAAATATTGGAAGATATGCTTAGAGCTTGCATCCTAGATTTCCAAGGTAGATGGGATGATTATCTACCCTTAGTAGAATTTTCCTATAACAATAGCTACCAATCAACCATTAAGATGGCACCATTTGAGGCATTGTATGGAAGGAAGTGTAGGACTCCGTTATGTTGGGATGAAGTTTCCGAACCAATCATAGTAGGCCCGGAGTTAGTCCAAGAGACCTCTGAACAAGTCCGTCTTATCCAAAAGAATAGAAAGGCTGCACAAAACCGCCAGAAAAATAATGCCGACCTTAGAAGGAGACCGTTAGAATTTCAAGTAGGTGATAAAGTTTTTCTGAAGGTATCTCCAACTAGAAGTGTAAGGAGATTCAACGTTAGGGGAAAATTAAGTCCGAGGTATGTAGGGCCTTATGAAGTGATTGAGCAAGTTAGTCCTGTAGCATATCGCTTAGCTCTGCCGCCTGACCTTGATCATGTACGTAATGTTTTTCACATATCACAGTTAAGGAAATACATACCTGACCCGGGTCACACCCTAGCTTATGAACCAATAGACCTCAACGAAAGTCTAACCTATGAGGAACAACCTGTCCAAATTCTAGACCGTCGAATCAAGCAACTTCGTAACAAAACCATACCTCTTGTCAAAGTTCTTTAGACTCATCACAACACCTCAGAAGCTACCTGGGAAACAGAGGAGGACATGAAACAGAAATATCCACATATGTTTTAAGGTAATCAATTTATTCAAGTTTCGAGGACGAAACTTATTTTAAGGGGGAGAGGGTGTAACAGCCCGTATTTGTTTAAACTCGATTTATTACGTTAATTAAAATTTTAATCTCAATTATAAGTAATAATTAGAATTAATAAATCAAACCTTATTTACTTTCCAAATTAGTATATTAACCTTAGTAGGAATAATATAGTATTTATTAATTTTAGTTTTATGAATAAAATAATCTTTTTGGCACATTTTTCATATTTATTTAAAATATTATTACTTTTATTAAGCCTTTTTTTTACTAAAATTAAAAAAAATAACTTTGCCTCACTTTTTCCCAACAAAAAAAACAAAAGCCATGCCACCTCCCTCTTCTTCTCTTCGTTCCTTCTTCTTCTTGCTCAAGCAATTGACACTCTAGAAGCCCACCAAAATTAGAGTGCCATGTTTCAATGAATTTTCTCAGACAAATGTTAATTCCATTCCAAGGAGAAACCTCAAACTATTCCTATAAATACTTGCAGTTGGATCCCAACTCTCATCATCTTCTTCCTCTTAAAATTCCCTAATATCACCATCTCCTTTATCTCCATCACCACCACCATACGAACCTCCACCTGCCACCACGACTCTCCACCAATCACCACCATTTATCTTTTTCCACCACCGCTACACCACTTTCGACCACCAGCACAAGCACATACCATCACTAGACCACCACATCAACCACCACACAACCATATTCCCTCAAATTCGATTCAAATACCCCACCAAATCACACCCTATTACTCACACAAATAAACCCAAATCCATTAATCTAAACTTATACTTTCCAATCTCAATTGAAAAACTCACCGGAAAACCACCCAAATAGTCGCCCGAAAACCATTCAGACCCGCAACCTCTGGCCTGAAATTCACGCCGAAGACCGCCGCTAACCACTGTCAACCGCACCTCAATTTCCCAACCACACACCACCTAGCCTTTCCGGCCATTTCGCGACCCACTGGACCTTCGCTGCGCACAACCAGCTCCGACCATCGCACCCCAGTACATCTAAACTCGAGTCACCACCGTCCCTGTTCCCTGGTTGCACGCGTCAAAAGAGAAAGAGGAATGAGAAATTCCTTGACGAAGCTGGGCTTTAATTGAGTCTAGTGGGCCTAACCTGATTGCCATTCAACCCACTTTATGTTGGGTAAAAACCTAAATCTCATGTACTACCTATTTCATTATTAATAAATTTTGTAATCAATCTTAATGACTCTATTTTATAACTAAGATTCGGAAAAAGTATTTATTTACATAAAAGACGAATTAAAATACTTATCGGAAAGATCAGGTATAATTTGATTACTGTACCTTCCAAAGTGGCGTTTAATTTTCATTAACTGTTTCAAGTTATATACTAATTATTTTACATGGCTTTTATATTTATATATTTATTATTAATAGTGGACCCTTATCAGCACTCCCGGTACCAGAGACTGGGTTGGTGACCGGCCCAGCTATGCGCATAGACAAGGACCAGATCCTAGCTAGGGTTACCTTGCAGAGACATTATATCATATATATATATCATCAGATTGGTTTAAAACCTATCTAGGGCTCCACTCAGATAATAAATTAGCAACTAATTTTAACATCCTCCCCTTCTCTATGTTTGCAAATAAAATGAATTTAATTGAGCTCACATAAAATGTTTTATTATTTTTATTTAAACATTTTTACGCTACAATGTCGATTATATTGAGCTATGTCTCATTTTACGTTATGTTTTCCTTGTTTTATTATTTTTGGTTTTAGGTATCAAGGGAAAACGGGGAAGCGACAACTCAGAAAGGACAGTTATCGCATAGGCGCCTCACTTTTATCCACTTAGTTGGTTCGGACTGCAAGTGTCGGTTTTTTTTTGTAGTTTCATGTTTTCGTGCTAAGGTAGTTATTATATGTGTTTCATGACTTATTTACTTTAATGTTTACTAATGCATGTTAAAAGACCTACTTGTTGACTCTTTATTTTGTTAAATGGTTATGTTTTTATTTTAAAACCTACTTTGAGCCTTATTTTTACTTTTATGATATTTTATAAGGTTCTTAAGATCATTTTATTATTTATAATCCTGTTTAATAATTAAAAGGGTTGTCTTTACTTTGATACTTTCACTATATATATATATATATATATATATATATATATATATATATATATATATATATATATATATATTTATTATTATTATTGTTTGAAAATAAGTTATGCTTGCTATTAAGGTATTTTTATCGTATTTTGTGTTTTTCTTATTTTTGTTGAATACATGCATGAGATAATCATATAGAAAAAGCCTTGCTTTTTCCCTCTGGAAGAAGCGACGGTAACGCGCTCGGCTTTTAGGCTTCCGCTAAATCAAGATTAGTTAAGATAAAAAATATGGGTAATACCCTGATTATGAGTCGGGGCGTTACAATGTTTGATTTTAGCAACCGGTCCAAGGCTTCAACATAGGTCATGTCCAGTGGGGTGTATGAGTCGTACTGGAAATAGGCCGACTTTGGAGGCGGGCTGCGATTTACATTCTAGACAACGTTGGCCTCAGCTACCATAGGAGCGCTTATGGTCCTTCACCCTACGTTGTTGCCCTTCAAACTTTGGGACACAGCGGTCCTCTCCTTACGTGCCTTTAATTTAGGATACAACTTCTTCAGATATTCAAAACTCTCAACCACATGGAAATCTAGCTGTTGCGCCAGACTTGGCTTTAAACCACGGACAAACGTGTCCAGCTGCATTTCTGTGGGGATGATGCTAGTCACCTGGGACAACTTGGCATTCCAGCTCTCATAATAAGCCAAAAATGATTCATCATCTCCTTGTCAGATTGTCATGATATCTGACAGGGTCACCTTGTCCTTTTGAATTTTGCTATAATGCTCGATGAATACCCTGTGAAGGGCGGTCATATCTCCTCGCACCTCCATAGGAAGAGTGTAGTACCAGTTCAACGCCTCATCATTCAGTGATGATGGAAAGACTTGCTTGTAGTGTTCAGTACCGATGCCTCGAAGTGGCATCACTCGATTGAACTCCCATACGTGATGGGTTGGATTCTCGGATGGGTAAAACTTCTTCAGGGGTAAATCCATCTTCCCCACTACATTAGCATTAACTTCAGTAAGCGATTCGAACTCGACGAACTGGTTAGTGAAAGCCGGCATTTGGCTTACAGCATCCTTGAATACGTTCAGCTAAGCTTTTATGTCCCGAATGACGGGGTCGTCTTGTAACTCAGCTTTGACCGGAACAGCTTGAGGGGGAGCCACTGATGATGCTGGCCTAGGTGTAGGGTCATTGGGCATCTAAATAACCACTCCAGCACTACAACCTTCCTAGCTTTCCTTTGCCTTTGTCCACCGCAGGGTTAGGGAGGACTTCCATGGCATTCTCATCATCATCGACCATTCCCATACGCACGTTAATCCGTTGCGTAGCTTCCAAAACACCATTTAGGGTCTCTTGTTGCTCTATGCGAACGTTTTGCCTCTCGATGAGTTCCCTCTGTTGAGCGGTGTGCTCCTCGGCTTTTTTCTCTTGCTGTAAGGCAACAAAAGTAATTGAACCCTCTACTTGTTTGAACTTCTCTTCAAGAAGTTTGGCCAAAGTCTCACGAATTTGATTGTCCCTATCATTCCATCCAGAAGACATGTCGAATTGCAACCGGCGAGAAGCTTTTGGTCTAGGTGCTGACAGAACGAAGTCTGGGTTACGGATCAAGCGACCTGACGGGCCGGGGATCCAAGCTAGGTCCGGGTCTCCTATACTTACTAAGGAAAACAACACACAGTTCAGGTATTGACCTTTTACTAACAACCCATCCCGTGAATGCATGACCTAGTGGACCTACATGGGACCTCCTAAGGGGCACGATCATTATAAAGGCCGAATAAAGCCAAGCATAGCGAATCAGGGTCAGGCATGGGAGTACCAATCAGTGTCTCTCAATTCGGATGGGCCCCATCAACAGGCCGACCGGTTTAAGGAGAATCCGTAACTTGGACTACCTACTTAGACCAACTCAAGCCATGTCGACTATTACGCGGACTAAAACGATGTTCGACAGGACTGACAGTCTGACACTTTTCTATACATTTTTTATTTTATTTGTTTATTATAGTGGGTATCGTAAAGGACTGGATAAAACCAACAGCAAGCGAGTTGTAATTTGTTTATGGACTTAATTGTAAAATCCAATATGGTTGGGCCTAACCACGGGCATGCCACGAGTATGATGGATTTAATAATTAACTCGATAAATTAACTTACTCTTTCTCGGTGATTATTATGCAGTCTAAAACTTTACCTACTAAATTTGTTTTGACTTTAATCAGGTTTATTGGACCTTCGTTCAGAAGATGTCATAATTAAAGGGTCATATAGAATCATCAAAGGTGAGTTGAGTTTACCTTATGAACCAAGAGAATTAACCTTTATAGATAAATGGGTCCAACCATTGGGTTAACCATAATTTTTTTGGGGTTAATTAACTTAGTTTGTAAACATGACTTTTCTCAGCCCAACGATTACTACATGGACTAGAAGAACACTCCTAAACTTAGGTCGACTCTTTACAACAAAATTAAACACATAGCACATAGCATACATATGAAGAAAGGGGTATCCTAAACCAAGGCTCTATGTACAAAAGGGTTTATTGGCGGGATAATGCTTATCGGCTCATGTACTCGCCCCGGTGCATTCTTGTTGTAAAGGCAACTTGAATGTGTGGGGTTTTGCTCTTGGAGGCTCGTGTGGAGACCTCGTATAGTGATGCATGAGTGGATGTGGTAACTAATGCTCTCTCCTTGTAAAGGCACCAATTGATAGCCAGTCCAGCATTCCATGGGTTATGTTTGTGGTTTAAAGAGAAAGAACCTAAACCGCCAATTTACGTTCTCCTACGACATATTACATGTTAAGGGAGTGCCCCGGTATATGCAATGCATTATGCCTAAAAATAATCACTTATATAAAAATATAATGTAAAAATCCATTTTCCTTCCAAAAATTTTAAAGCACACTAAACTTTTTCCAAGTTTTACTCACTTTAAGAAAAACTCCCCAGTGGAGTCGCCAAAAATCCTGTAGACATTTTTCCTCGTCGTTCGGACTTGTAAACGACCACGTGGATTGGGGTGTGATTTGGTGGTTTGTGCTGGGGTTTAACATTTGAAAACTCTTTAAGGAATTAATCATACATTTCATGATAATACTTTGTAAAATCACTTTCCGTTTACTTGTGCATTTTATGAGTCCTTGAATTAAACCTCTAAGAGTGAACATCCATTAGTTCCAAACTCTTCTAAATTTAACCCAACTTGCTCATTAAAATGTTAGGCTCGAAAGAAAGCGATTTATGCAAATACTATTTAGAAATATAAGAACAACGCCCTAAAGTTTCATCGGTTCATTGTAAAACCATGTTTTACCATAGTTTATGCAATCTCCGATGTGTTTTGGTTCGAAATCGGAGTCGCCACTCGACTTTTTAAAGAGAAAAGCCAAGAAAAACTAAGAAATTAAAGAAAGACTCTGCCTGTAAAACCCAAGAACGGATTCGGGGGTAAGGCTACGACCTCGAAAAGTAAAAACCTTAAGAGTTCGCATCTCACAAAAGGAAAGACTCTACTGAAAGTTTAAAAATGTGCTTTTGATAAAGTTTGGGAGGGAAATGGATAAATACTTTATAGAATCATTTCATTGAATCACGCAACAAGAACTTACAAAATCAAAGATACAAATACACACTTATTTACAAGAAGAAGAAAGAACACTTAAAGCTTACATTGCAACCTTGTTGGGGAACCTTGCCTAGCCTTTTGATGCTTGAAAACGCCTCCTTGTGATGCCTTTAGAAACCTCCTCTCAAAGTGCCAAAATGGATAAAAAAAAGGGGTGATAAAAAAAGGTGAGAGAAATGTTGGTGGATAAAAGGGATAAAGAAAGCTCTTTTGTGGCTTTAAATGTGTTTAAGCTAGGGTGTTTTGTGGAGTTTAGGATAGGTGAAGAGGTCCGGGTTCCTTTCTCCTCTCTGGTGACCACCGCCAAGCGAACCGCTTCGTCCAACTCGAGCCTCGAGTTGCAATTTCCGGTCACTTCGGGAGCTGGGAGGCTAGTCTCGGCCATCCGATGGATGGGCCCCGAGGCTCCTTAGGGAGGGGCCCGCTCACAACACCGACCCCGGAGGCCTCGGGACTGGACCGGGCCGGGCCGTCTCGAGACTAGAGCATAGAAGGTATCGGGGTGCGAGTGTTTAAAACCCCCGGGATTAATTAAAACCAGGGCACAACCGTGGCCATCAGAGAGCTTGCTCGACCGAGCCACCTCCTGGCTCACCCGAGCAATGCTTCTGCCGAGCGTGAACTGGGCGTCAGGGGCTCGCCGCTCGAGCCGTTCCTTTGCTCGCCCGGCAGCTGCTGTCGGTCACCGTGCGCACAACCACGCATCCAGAAGACCTGCTCGCCCGAGCCTTCCTCCTGCTCGCCCGAGCTGAACTGCCGAGATGTCACAGACGACCTGCCGACGACTGACGACAGGAAGAAGGCCTGCTCGCCCGAGCCGGCGTTCTAGAAGACACCTTTTTTACGCTGTTTTGGCTTAATTTTGGGTTTAGTATAAATAGCTTGTTATTATACTTCTCCAGGCACTTTTTGACTGATTAATGAATATGCTTATGCATTGCTTAGGGTTTCTCCCTTTCTTCTAAAATCTTGCTTTACTTTATCCATTGATTAATGGTGGTGTTTGCAAGTCATCTCTTTATTGATCATTTGGTGGAATCTTCCTTTATGATGGTCATGGTGGGGTGCTAGGCCTTTGGTGGTGGAGATTCCTTTATCCAAGGTCATATCCAAATCTTTTGGGTGATCAAGCTCTTATTCGATTGTGAATCAAGTCTCTCAATTTATTCCATCAATCTTTCCCATCACGCCACGCTCCATTTAGTATCAGAGCACAAGGTTATTCATCTAGCTTGAGTATTCCATTGTTCTTGCTAGTTTGTTCTCTATTGTTGGATTTTTTCTATTTTGATTGAAATATTGGTGTTCCTCAACCCTTGTGACTCCAAGTGTGTTGGAGAAATTGTTATTGCTATTGTGTTTGTTGATTTTGATGCATATTGGAGCTTTGAGGAAGAGTTGGAAAATTTGTGCACACAAGGTGTTCGATAAAATGCCCAAGTAAGAAAAACACAAAGAACCCTTAACCAAACACAAGCCAACTACAAGAAAACCCCCAAACTCCACAAAATATCCCAAACACAATCCGTCCCATACCTTTTCCCTCAACATGGAAGGTCACGATGACTCCGATCGAGAGGAACCTAGCTACCGGGGTAGCCCTCAACTTCGGGTCCTCGAGAATCGACTTGCCACCCATGACGAACAATTCTCCTCCATCAATCGAACCCTTAATGCCATCATGGCACGGTTGGATAACCTCGCCCTAGAGCGTCCGGTTCCGCCTCGAGTTGGACGACCGAGGCGTACACAAAGCCTAGTCCGTCCTCCTCCAAACTTTGAGTCGAGTGACGATGCTAGAGGCTCTCCACGACGCCGAATTCGCCGGAATGTGCATGAACAACCCCCTCGAGATGATTTCCAGGACATAAAAATTGACATTCCCGAATTCCACGATTCCACTGATCCGGACGACTACATCGAATGGACCCAATTAATGGATAGGATCGTCGAAACCAAGGAGTATGATGAGGAGAAGGCTTATAAGATCGCAAGTTTGAAACTCACCAAGGCCGCTTCGCTTTGGTTCGAGAATATGAAATCGCAACGGGCTCGAGAAGGGAAGGCGAGAATTTCCACTTGGACCCATCTTAAGCAAGTGATGAATCGCCATTTTTTACCAAGCACTTACCGTCATGACAATCTGAAAAGGGCCTATGCCCTAACTCAAGGCGCATTTAACCGTTGGAGAGTACATATGAATTCGAGCAACTTCTTATCAAAAGTGGCCTCCGGGAACTCAAGATCAAACCATGATGCGTTTTTTGAATGGCTTGGATCCCACCATCGCTAAAAGGGTCGAGATCCAACCTTACTATTCCCTGGATGAGTTGTGTAGCTTGGCCCTTCGGGTTGAACGACGTCGGAAAGAAAGGACTCTCGCCAAATCTACTTCACGCAACTATTTCCCACCATCAAATCGACCTCCTTTTCAATCGGCAACACCCAAACCTAGTGAGCCACCCAAGTTCCCTGCGACACCCCGAACTGACAAAGGGAAGGGACTTGTTGTGGCGTCTCCTACGGGGACCACTCGTCTTTTGGAAGGAAAGAAATGCTTCAATTGCCATGGATATGGCCACTTCCAGACCGATTATCCAATCCGGCGGACCTTGACTCTCAAGGAGGTTCAGGACATTGACGAGGAATTGCAAGGAGCCCAGGATGACCCTGAATTTGTTGTCGAGAATGCATACACTAGTGAGGAAGGAGAAACCGCGGCTGTTTCGCGTGACCAAGGAGGCGCTCTTGTCTTGAGGCGAGCTTTGCATGTTCAAGAAGCCCCTCTTGACAGAGCCAAGCAGGAGACTATATTCCAAACACGATGCTTAGTTGGGGGCAAGGTGTGCGAGCTCATCATTGACGGGGGAAGTTGTACTAATGTGGCTTCTACCTATATGGTTGACAAACTGGGATTACCCCTAATGTCTCATCCCCGTCCTTATTTGCTGAAATGGCTCAATGACCATGAAGGCATTAAGGTAACCAATCGTGTTTTAGTGAATTTAACTTTTGGCACTAACTACAAGGACTCTATTGTTTGTGATGTTGTCCCCATGAGCGCGTGTAACGTATTGTTGGGTCGACCGTGGCAATTTGACAAGAAAACCACTCATGACGGATCGAAGAATACTTACTCCGTTATCCACGAGGGCAAGAGGGTTAAACTCCTTCCACTAGCACCACATGAAATATCACCACCTAAACCTGGGGCGGGAAGTGAGGAGCCCAAACACTTGAGTGAGACACGGGTCGAGCGAGCCCTAAGCAAGGGGAAGGCCATTTTTTCCTTGCTCCTCTTAGAGGCGAACACATGTGAGGAAGTGAAACCTAAACACCCTCTTGCCGCTCTCTTCTGCTGAATTTGGAGATGTATTCCCCGAAGAGCTCCCACCGGGTCTACCTCCTATCCGAGGTATTGAGCATCAGATCTCCTTATACCCGGCGCTCCGCTCCCCAACAAAGCGGCATATCGGTGCAACCCGCAAGAGACAAGGGAGTTACAAAGACAGGTTGACGAGCTTATTTCACGAGGCTATGTTCGAGAGAGTATGAGTCCGTGCTCCGTCCCGGCCCTCCTGGTTCCGAAGAAAGATGGTACTTTCAGGATGTGTGTAGATAGCCGAGCCATCAACAATATTACCATCAAGTATCGGTACCCTATATCGAGGCTTGATGACATGCTCGATGAACTACATGGCTCCTGTATTTTCTCCAAGATTGTCCTACGGAGTGGCTATCATCAAGTCCGTATGAAGGAAGGCGATGAGTGGAAGACAGTGTTCAAGACAAAAGGGGGATTATATGAGTGGCTTGTCATGCCATTTGGGCTTTCCAACGCCCCGAGCACATTCATGCGTCTTATGAACGAGATGTTGAGACCCTTTATTGGTAAATTCGTCATGGTTTATTTCGATGATATTCTAGTATATTCGAGGAGTGAAGCGGAGCATATTATGCATTTGGAGCGGGTGTTCGAGGTTTTGCGGCAACAAAGGCTTTACGGTAAACTGGAGAAGTGTGAATTTTGCACTCCCCAAGTCACCTTTCTTGGGTATATTGTTTCCGGCACGGGTATTTCTATGGACCCTTCAAAGGTGGAGGCCATCCGTTCTTGGCCCTCTCCCTCTACTATCACGGAGGTGAGGAGCTTTCACGGTCTTGCTTCGTTCTACCGTCGGTTCATCAAGGGCTTTAGTACCCTTACCGCTCCCATTACCGAGTGCATGAAGAAGGGCGCCTTTGAGTGGACCCGAGCAGCCCAAGGAGCTTTTGAGAAGCTGAAGTCACAACTTTGTGAGGCTCCGGTACTTGCTCTCCCGGATTTTACACAAGCCTTCGAAGTGGATTGTGATGCTAGTGGTGTAGGCATTGGAGCCGTGTTGATGCAAAGCCAACGTCCTATTGCTTATTTCAGTGAGAAACTCAGTGGTTCAAGGAGGAACTATTCCACGTATGATAAGGAGTTTTATGCTCTCGTTCGGGCTCTAGATCATTGGTCACACTATTTGAGGCCGAGCCAGTTTGTCCTTCATTCGCACTACGAGGCGCTCAAATATTTGAATGGACAACACAAGCTTAGCTCCCGGCATGCTAATTGGGTTGAGTTCCTTCAAGGATTTAATTTTGTAGCGAAACACAAGAAGGGGAGTATAAATGTGGTCGCCGATGCGCTTTCGATGAGACACTCTCTTCTTTCCGTAGTTGAGGCGAGGATACTTGGGTTCCAGCACTTAAAGGAGTTTTATAAGGAGGATGATGACTTTAAATCACACCTCGGTGGTGGTAATGGACCGTATTTGCTACAAGACGGATTTCTCTTCAAGGGCAACAAATTGTGCGTTCCAAAATGTCCGTCGAGAAAACTTCTAGTGCGGGAGGTTCATGGAGGTGGACTCGCCGGTCATTTCGGTATCTATAAGACCATTCTTTAATTACTCACTCGTGTTCCAATATCTTTATCAATTTACCTAATTTTATAATTTTCACAAATTATTCTTATATTAATTGAGAATAATAGTTGTTGAAATTTTAAAAAGTGATAAACAATGTATTAGTTAAAGATAAAAATGGAATCACAATTATTAAAATTATAAAAGTGACAATCAAAATGCGACAATGAAACTAGTTAGGGTGACAACAATTTTAGGACAGAGGTAATATTATGAAATAATGGATCCTGCAACTAGATATTTTCTTAGGCCATGTTTGGCAACTTATTAGCTTTTGGATTAATTATTTGACAATTATTTTTGGTTATTGATCAGGAAAAGTGTTTGGTAGTAGCTTTTTGTGAAAAGCTACCACAAAAAGTTTCGTCAGTTAGTTTTTTGAAAACTAGCTTTTTGGGTTCAAAAAGCTAATATAAAAAGCTACTTACAAAACACCTTAAGTAGCTTTTAACCTTAGTCAAAAAGCTAAAAGCTATCCAAAAAGCTAAAAGCTACTCAAAAAGTTGGGTAGCCAAACACCCCTTAAAGTTTTTCTTTGCACCGATTTGTTTGTCACAATAATTTTTTTCTCCCATTTTATTTGTCACATTTACAATTTCAACAATTATTATTTCTATTTTGCCGTGATTAAATTACTTTATTTAGGACTCCAATAGTTTCCATTTTTTTTGTGCATGTATTTTATAAAGGTAATTTGGTCAACTTATAAAATTTTCACCTCATTTCCAATATTTCTTGGTTTTGTAAAGAAAAGTGACAAAAAATTGGGATAGAGGTACTATTTATTTAAATGTTTGTGTAAAGATTAACTTGACACCGATAATCTAGTAATAGGTATAATCATTGGTATAAAATTATGTTTTTTCGTTTGTGAGGTTGATTATAATATTTTAAAAAAAGGTGTAAGCTTGTATTTAATTATTTAAATAGACTACAATATAAATAAAAAAAGAAAAAAATGTCGAGAATCTCGTGTTCGTCCTCTTGCGGTGAACACGAATTTGAGTTTTTCTCACCACCGAACTCACTTTGTTACCCTCGCCCACGTCACGTCAGCGTCATCTTACTCTCAAACTCGACGATGCTGATGGTCTAAGCAATATAATTATTACTGTTTGTTGAATAATGAAAAAAATATTATTAAAATACTGATATATACGTGAGGTGTTGGTCTGTCCACTTTATATACCCATCATCGTCATTCGGTCCAGTTCCCACTTCCAATGTTCATCCATCTCTTTCTTTCTTCCTCAGAGCTTCTCTCACACTCCATCTCAATCATTTCACTTCGGAAACAGCCAGAAGAAAGAGAGACATGGAACATAATTGAAATCGGGCAAATACTAACACTGGCGTACTTGATCGAGTGCTGCAGTCCCTCAGTCAGTAATTAAACATTCTGAGCTTGAGCATCTTAGAGGTCGATAATGGTATTTGTGGCGAAGAAACAGAATAATCAGCTTGGGTTTTTGCTTACTGGGCACGGAGCAGGACTTGGAATCCTGGCACAAATATATTCTCATTCTCATCCTCAATCCGAAACTATTTATACTAATATCGTCCTCAAATCTGGGTTGACATCGCTAACTACTACCACACCCACAAGCACCTCATATTATTCATCCATCCTAAACTCCTCCTCCTCTGCTTATTCTCCACCACTGATTATCAGTGGTATTAACAATAATCATGGTGAATATCACCAGCTCAAATCCTGTCAGTTGTGCGCTAAGCCTTTTCGTTCTGACCAAGACATATACATGTACAGGTACGCATCAATTCGTATTATTCGATATTCATTAGCAGAATCGATTACAATTTTGGTATGTTGTAGGATTGAAGAGAGAGGGAAAGATTCGTTACTTTAAATAAACTATAGAGTATACATAATTTCAGAATGGAATAATCTCAGTTACTAGTCAAGTTGTGGAGTTTCCCTTATTTAAAACTAAACAAATGGAATGAATATATTCTAAGGATGACATTAATTGTTATTGTTATCAGTTAAACTAATTTAGGGAGTTTTATACATAAATGCGGAGGCGACCAGGGATTTTGCAGTGAAAAGTGTAGAAATAGGCAGATCATGATGGATGAAAGGAAAGAGAAAGAAGCAGCAGCCAAGTTAGCCAAGAAGAAAATAATGGTGGAAGCTTCAGTATCATCAACTGATTGTCGTGGCTGTGAGACTTGCAGGCTCCTAGCGGAACTCCGGCAACGTCGCCTTCGCCGGACAAATAACAATAACTACAAGCCTACACATCAACCTATACTCTCAATCTCGTAGCATTAGAATATGCTATTGATATCCTTGTCATTTTTTCCTTAATTTTTGACCTCCACAATAATATTTTTGCGGGGAATTTCAGGATTTGAACAAGATATTTAGATTGATAGAAATCAAATTTCAATCGTTATGTACATACACAATTATTGTGCTAATTAGATGTTACTATCAACTTTTGTTTTCTTTCTTTTCCTAACTGTTTCATGGCCAATGAGATTGAGCATTTACGTATTTGTGAGGCTATTGAACATCGACGTTTAGCCCATAAGGAATTGAGAAGAACAGGAGAAAATATCTTAACCCAAGTCTGAGCAATATGAGCCAAGGATATGGGCTGACAGCCTGACATGTGTGGTTGCTGGATTTTTTTGTTGAGAAGGGAGCTTAAGGTATATTTGAAAAATGATACTTCTTATTATCACTTTCAAGATATACAAGGGCAATAATCTCCACAAGACAAAACAAACACTCAAAATGTGTGGAATACCTCACTAGCTCTCAAGGAGACCTTTGTGACTCTCAACTTGTAGAATGTCTCACTCTTTGTTGTATGTTACATAAGTAGCCTAAACTTATATTTATAGTTGCTCTACCTCCTTACATAAGTAGCCACACGTCATTACCCTAATGACATTCTAGATATTTCTATTAATATCTTAGATTATTATTTAGGCGCTAGAATTATATATCTAGGTAAATATCTAGATATCATTTAGACATATATCTAGATATTACTTTGTCTAGAGTTTTCTCTAACTATATCTTGCTTCTAGTATTTTTCTAGTGTTATAATTATAATTTCAATAATTGAGAGAATAGATTGAGAGAAGAGATTAAGAAGAAGATTGAGAGGAATATATGGGAGATATATGGGGTGTGTTTATTGATCATAATACATGGGTATTTATAACGAGATAACAAACAATGGATTCCAAAATATAAACTAATTAACACATGAAAAATGATATTCATAAAAAAATATTTCATAACACTCAACCTTGAAGATCCATTTTTTAAAAAGAATATGCCTCGTTAAAACCTTACTAGCAAAAACCCATTGGGAAAAAATCCTAGTGAAGGAAAAAGAGTACATAATTCTTGATACGCCACCATGTGTTGCCTCATTAAAAACCTTTCCAAGGAAAACTCAATGGGACAAAATCTCAGATAAGGAAAAAAGAGTACAACGCGTATAAACTCCTCCTGATATGAGTATCAGCTAACATCTCAGAGACGACGCAACCCGATTTTTCTGACTAACTTCTCAAAAGTTGCAGTCGGAAGAGACTTGCTAAATAAATCCGCTAAATTCTCACTAGAACGGATTTGCTGAACATCAATCTCACTTTTCTTTTGTAGATCATGAGTGAAAAAGAACTTCAGTGAGATATGCTTTGTTCTATCACCTTTGATGTGATGTATGCAAGGTCGCTAAGATCAGAGTGATGACCTCACAGACACCAAACGGACACACAACACTGGGAATCTGAGACCTCACAACAGAAAATCGATTACAATCACTCCAAAACAAAGGGTAATCGACAAGGATTAGATGAATGAAATGGGTGAGGTGTGAAAAGTGATCGGATGAGCAAGAACAACACGAATAACCTCCTCCAAGATAGAACCCGGTTCACCACGCTCCAAATAACGTCCAATGGATTAAAATGGATAATGAGGGATGGGAAAACAGAAAAGGAAAGATAGACTTGAGCTCAAGCTGATACAGGCACACCACAGCTAGAACACAAGGGCAATGGACTCGATTACCTCAATGGATACAGGCACACCACCATTGAAGCTACCAAGCTCTACACCCACCACAAGGATTGCCAAATCCTTGATACTGTAGTAGAATTAACCAAATTTGAGAGTTTAACGTCACTCACAAACAAGAGGCTCAATAAGGCACTCAATTCTCATATTTCATATTTCAAGTTGTTGATTACAATGACCTCATAGTGGGTATATATAAACCCATCTGAGATATCTAATTAGGAGTTTCTTGAGCAAAAAGAAAATGTCCTAATCTTGCTTAATTAAACTAATTACATCAGAATAAGATAATATGTAACTAACTTAGGAAGCTTCTAGACCCATTGGTAATGAGGACTAATAAAAGCAAAACACATGGCATCTTCATGAAGCTTCTAGAACAATTGGAAGGCTCTAGAAACATCACACATGGCGCTTTCTTGTTGGAGCAGCATTCCTCACGTGGGCAAGGCTGGATAACCACCTCACGAGCTGGAAGGACCTCAACAGCTCGAAAGTGACATCTTCACATAGGGCCTCAATGACAAACACCTCACTGAATTGGAAAGGCCTCAACAACTCAGGAAGTGAAGTAAAAAAGGTGCAAATAGTCTTCCTCCAGTAGGGAACATCCTTGGATGTCCAAATTCTCAGCAGACTCAAGATGGAGGTCCTCATGCGCATATTCAGATTGCATAAAAGATTAATGTCTTCCAATAAGCAGAAGATGACGCATCCCAAGTGAAAAGACCAAAAGGACCTTGCTGAAACATCAAAAGACAAGCTGATCCCGAATGAGGTCCTCATGTACGTACCCAGATTGCAATAGTTGTGCAGAATGCAAATGACCTCCAAATGGATAAACCTTTGGCATTTAGAATGTCTTAGTAACACACTTCCTTGACCTCCAAAGAGAAGAGAAACACAAACCAAGTTGAAAAGAACAATCAACTCCAGATAAACGTCCTCAATGCATCCCCAGGTTGAAATAGTTCTGTGGAACCCGAAGAACCTTCGGACCATGTAAGCTTGGACATTATGAACGACCTCCAAGGGACCAAATGTGAGTGAGGCCTCAATTCTAAAGCGTTGAGACAATAAGGATGGCCTCACATCAGGTGGATGACCTTTGATATAGTCAATGACATTTTGGGATTCATGGATGGCCTCAAAGTATGCTGACACCAAATGAGGTTGTGAGGGCTGATCTCCATCATTCCCCCCAAGTTGAGAATAGCTTGTCCTCAAACTTGAAAAGTCCTCTGCCTCACAATAGTATGGCCTCAAGGATTTACACCAAGAATAGTATGGCCTCAAAACAACTACATGGAAGGTTGCACTTCCACCAAGTTCATCCGAAAAATCCAACTTGTAAACATCGTTTCCCACCTTCCCAAGGAACTCAAAGGGACCTTCAGCTCTTGGAACCAACCTCCCTTTCCTCTTGGATCGAAATCTGTCCTTCTTTAGGTAGATCCAAACAAAATCTCCCGGCAGAAAACCCAACTTCTTATTTTTCTTGTGAGGAAAATCATGAAACTTAGCTACCTTCTTCCGTTGATGCTGAAACTTATATTCAGAAGGTAAACCAGGGGGTTTTTCTTCCGGAAACACATAAGGATAGTGTTCCAAAGGATGGGTAAGGAGGGGATGGCTATTTGAGGAGTTTGGGTTTGTGTTTTGGTTTAGGAGAATAAGGTCCTCAACCTTGTTAAGGATCTTCAGAAACCATAGGTTCAAGGATAGAAACCTAGGTTCGTGGGTTCTGAGGGTTGGCTTTTTTGTGGAGGGTAGTGATGTGGGAATAAGGGGGTATGGAAAGTAGGTTTCAGGACTCCCTTTGTTGAATAGGAAGTTATTTGGTATGAGGGATTTTTGTGGGACTTTTGGGGCTGTTTTGTGGGTTAAGGACAATGGGGGTTTCAGTGGTAGGTTGATGGTAGGATTAATGACGAACCAAGGTTGGTAAGGAGTGTGCATATCAAAGCTTGACTGTCTAGAGGGCCTCAAGACAGAACATATGACAGTTTGAGCAAAAGAGGATGCATCAGTAGCACAACTTCCTTCATCAATGGTCAGGGAACAATCATTACCATTGTTAACACAACTCAAATGAAAGTTGTCCTCCCTTTGCTTCTCACCTTCATGCATAGAAGAACCACTAAGGACTCTTCTCATCACTTCCATTTTGATTTCTTCATCATAAACCAAACCTCCAAGAAACTCTTTCTAATATTCATCTTCCAATTCTGGTTCATGTACATAAGAACTACCAAGGACCTTTCTAACAACAAGCATTTCTTTCACAATAAACATCCAAGGCATACTTCCCAATATAGAACATACGATCAAGGCCTTAGCAACATTCAACACTAATCCACAACAAACATCGTCAAGACTCACAAAATCAAGATAATATGACTTCACTGCTATTCCACTATCTTGGCTCAAACAAAGTTGTATTATCATGATAACCTTCTCAACACAACACCAAAGCACATGAAATTTCACAAAAGATGCATTCATGAAACTCCAAAATATTTGCAAGTATGCTTCATTCATGCCCATCAAAATAATGTAGTAAGGAAATTCTTGAGATCCCATACCTTGACCAAAATATTGAACTCCAATCAACTTGAAAATAATCAAGGCCGGAAATTCTTAAGATCAGAGTGATGACCTCACAGACACCAAACGGACACACAACACTGGGAATCTGAGACCTCACAACAGAAAATCGATTACAATCACTCCAAAACAAAGGGTAATCGACAAGGATCAGATGGATGAAATGGGTGAGGTGTGAAAAGTGATCGGATGAGCAAGAACAACACGAATAACCTCCTCCAAGATAGAACCCGGTTCACCACTGTTCGGTTGTAATTTTTGTGGTTTTATGAGTTAAGGTTGTCGGTCCACAGGGATGGGTGAGAGGCTTGATTAAGGTAATTGGTTCGTGTAGAGGGGTTTTTCTCGATGCGGAAAGCGATAAATTATGTAAAGAAAGCATTTAAATCTAACCTAGACATGATAATAATAAAGAAAGCAATTAAAAGAAAGCAATAAAGAAAGCGCTTAAAGATGAAAGCAATTAAAAGGCATGAATGAAGACAATGAATGAACAATGAAATTGGGAACGAGAAATTATACCTTTGATGACTAATCTTCAATAAACCTTCAATCTACATTTGAATTTCCCCCGAACAAACAAGAAATTGTGGTTTGGATTACCAAGAATCCCCCAAATTCTCACTAGTAAGTAGAATTGGAGTTCCTTGACCCTCCTCCCAACTAAAAATGGAGTTGATTGTGGCTAACACTATAAAGCTTGGAAAACAAGTCAACAATGGAGATTAGAGAGGAGAGAGAGAGAGAGAGAGAAAACTTGTAAAACAGTTCAATGAAGACAAAAGAGAGCTTGAGAGAGATTGAGAAAGCTTGAGAAAGTTGAATACAAATGCTAGAAATCAAAGAAAGCTTGAAGAACAATGAAGAACAATTGAAAATTTGAAGAACAGTTAAAGAGAGATTAAAGCAAATAAAGGAAAGCAATAAATCTAATTCTACTCCTAAATTACCTAGGCTAATTGATTCTTCTCTTGGATTAATACAAGTGGGTATTTATAGAAGAAGGAAAAATACAACCCAAAAACCCTAGAACAAATCGCAGCACGCGCGTCTGCAGACAGAGTGGCTCGGGCGAGCCACTCCCTGGCTCGGGCGAGCCAGTGTTCTGGCTGGTGTCTTTGTTGTCGTGGCAGCTCGGCGAGCGCCAGATGGCTCGGCGAGCCATCGCTCGGCGCTTTTTCCTGCCGACTTCAAACGCGCATAACCTCTTCATCCGAACTCCGTTTTAGGCCCGTAAGATATCGATGGAAAGCTCTCGGTGTGTACTTTAAGCTCCCAAAATTTCAGACCAATCGGAGTTGTAATGAAGGAGTGATGACCCAAAGGGTGAAGGCACACGTATTTCAAACCTTTGAGTTTGTACCGTTCCCCTGTTTTGCTCCAATCTTGATATGGAACTTCCGGCTTCGGTTTCGCCTCGGGTCTCGGCTCGGGTTGACTTGGTTTGACTCGGGTCTCGGCTCGGGTTGACTTGGTTTGACTCGGGAAATAGCTCGGGATTACCTAAAAACCTTCAATTAAGCCCAAACTTCTTCTAACTCCTTATTTTCCTACAAAACACCAAATCATTATATCTAATATATAAATAGGGGTTAAAACAAGCAAATATACCCTATAAAAGAGAAGAATTTCGGCTCGGAACGAGGCGGAACACCACTCCAACACAAGGATTTGCTCGCCCCGAGCAAACTAAAAACGAAGAAAAGGACTAAAAAGAAAAACTAAAAACTAACTCACTTTCGCAGGAATCGCGGATGCACTTAGCACATGCATCAAGCCCTTTAAACCCCCCGGTAGCCCGGGTGGACGAGGTAGGTCTCGTGAGAGTTTATAGCAACTAGACCCACAAAAGCCATAGAAAAAAAGGGAAGAGGGAAAGTGAAAAACAAAACAAGTTTAAAAGAAAAGAAAAAGAGAACTGCTCGTTTCAATAAATCAAGTCGTTTCAATTAAGAAAACGGTATTAATCTTCCAAAAGGAACCGTTATGAGCATCTCACAACGCCTAACCCAGACAACTGCCAATCTTAGAAGTTTTTGATTCCTTACACCTCATGTAGAGTTTAATCTCATTTGAAAGAGTTTTAAACAGTTCTAATCGATCCCGGACGACCCAAAAGACTTACACCCGAGCTTACAAAACAGCGAAACGAACAAAGGAAAGGAAAGAGTTGCCCCTCCCCGCATTTGGTCACCCTTGGCTTGGTGAGGACCGCAGGTGATGTAAGGAAGAGCCCCTCACTTTATTAACACTTCAAACTTTTTCTTCTTTTGAATGTCGGTATTAGCCTTATTTTCGGGAATTGGACGGCCCATAAAAGGGGTATACCCTCCCAACACGTTCTTTTCCATTCGCCTCTCCGTCGCAAAGCGATATAGGAGGAGGGTTAAGGGGCATCCGTACCGTACCACTGATACCGGGCCCGTGTAGGTTGGCTAAGTGTATGGTGGTTGATGTCGTAAAGCCGACACGCCCCACTTAGTCAAATTTTTTAATTTTGCTGCTATTTTCTTACTTTTGCTTTGGCTTTTGCTTTTTCTCTTCTTTTTTTTCTTTTTCTTTTTAGAAAACAAGCTCGGATATGAACCCCTAGAATCTCCCAGTTTCAACCAGAACATAAAAAGACAAAATGGGATCTCTTTAGACACTTGATGAAAAGAATCTAATCAAGGTAAGTCATGACAATCGCCCAAGTTTGGGTCGAAAATGCTTAAACCGGTTTCTTTCAAAGAAGATTAAGAACGGCTTCCAGATTTCAACAACGAAATCCAAGAAACAAAGCAAAAACAAAAACAAAACGAAAAACGAAAAACGAAAACTTTCAAGGTTTTTCACTCCCTTTTTTCTCCTTTTCACACTAAATTTTTCAAAATTTTCGACACAAACTACGAGAAACGAAAACAAAGACTCAAAACTAGGTGATCTACCCATGACAAATGGAAGTATCACCCCCCATTCCCACACAAAACTTCACAATGTCCCCATTGTGAGAAGAAGGGTGTCACAAATAAGGTAGAAAACCTAAAAACACACAACAAACACATAACAAACAATAATTGGTGGCGACCCGAGCCCACACGGCTCCAACAACAATAATATCCCAACATTCACACTCAAGGGGTTCGCCACCCAAAAAGAAAATCAAGCATGCATCATGGATCATCGATATATTCACATAAAGAGAGGGTGGCAAGAAGTTACCTCAAGATCTTCAATTAAAAGCACTCAATCCACGATCCAAAGAACATCACACCATAGGTTAGAAATAAACAAGAAAAACATACTATGTGTGATGGTTCACATAAAAAATAAAAAAGGAAAAACAAACTATACAAGACACTAAGGACTAAGAACTAAGAAAACAAACTTAAATATTTACGAAACGACTCTTTTTTTTTCTTTTCTTAGACTCCAATACCGGAATGCATACTACCCTCCCACTCCAACACAAAGAGGTTGTCGTGTTCTCAAAATGGAAACAGAAGTAGGTAAGCAAGCACCCCAAAATAAAAGAAAAAGACACACAAGAAAAGAAAATAAAAGAAGAAAAGAAAGACCAACTCACTAATTATACAAGAAGGGTGAGGAAGGATATTACCTCAAAGGCATCTTATCAAGAAATTCACTCCTTCTCACCTCAAGATATCGGGCATCATGTTAGAACCATTCAACGCCCGGAGTAACAAATCATGCATCCTCTCATGCATCTCAGAGTGGTGGTGGTAAGAGCACACTCGCAATAGCACATAAACAAACATTAGTGCCCTTAACAATTTATCAAATGCTTTAGAAAAGTCATAGAACTGATGAAATTCATGAATATACAAGACTTTTCTAGGCACGGTGAAAGAAGACATGACAAATGGATCCTCCCATTGACTCGTAAACGGAGATTGGGTATACAAATCAACGGAAGGAGGCAATACAACACATTTCTGAACATGCTCATGCGAAGACTTGGATGCAAACAATGGTTCAAACTCAATTTCCATGCAATTTTCATCAATCACAAATTCCAAATCACCACCTTCATCCAAATAATCATCACAATCGTCAATAGGTGATAAGGAAAACAGAGGGTTACACCACATCATAACACTCCCAACATCACACACAAGCACATCTTCATCTTCATCAATATCAGACTCACTAGAAGAACTATCAACATCAAAAGACAAAGGTGCATCATCCAAAGCAACATCAAAAGTGAAACTGGAAGGTTCAGGATCATAACTCATCGTGTATGACTCATAAAGCATGTCATCATCTAAAGCATCATCATCAACAACCAAGTTCAAACAATCATTATCAATCCCCAAAGAATTATGCTCATCATCACAGGTATGCACATCAATGGACTCACATACAAGAGTAGCTAAAGCCTCACTAATGCAATGATCCTCAATGAAAGTGAACAAATCGTTATCAAGCACACATTCAATCACAATAGATTCAATTTCACTCTCAACAAGATCATGCTCAATTACATCATGAAATTCACTAAACTCAATCTTTTCTTCACATAAAGGAATGGACAAGGGTGTGGACAATAGTTCATCATCTAGCATGTTTTCAACTAATTCTACATCATCGCACACAGAATCATCTTGTTCCTCATGCTCACAAGGTGGGGCTAGAGCTAAGGAATTACTAAGTAGTCCAAGGCATGGTCGGTTATAATAATCATCATCCTCATCATACACAGCAGAATCAACATGCATTTCAGGACTCAAAGACGATGAATGACCTATTTCAACATTCGAATCAACCATTTGTGAAGAAGGAGTTACTACCCTTTAATTACTCTCTTGGAAAAATTCACGCATATACTCATTCATGTTCGCACATAATTTTTCTACTTCTGCATTGAAGGAAACCACTGTAGCTTGCAAACAAGAAATTGAACTATGATACGGCGAATCACACAAGGAGCACACGGAAGGAGACTCAACATCGGCACTTTGGGAAAGATCATAACAGTTTTCCACATATCCCCCATCATAAGATTGATCATCAACATACACGGGGTATTCACATGATTGTTCAGTTTCGGTCCCAAAGGGTGGTGCATAAGGAGGTTGGAAGCTAGGACTAACATTTTGTTGTTCAAACTCATAGGAATCCCTAGACAACCATTCAAGTAACTCCCATGCTTCTTCTTCACCTAAACAAGAAAACCCGTAATAATCTAAAAGGTTTCGGGTCTCATAATTCACACCCTCACTAACAATTCCCAAAAGAGATAATGTATCATAAAAGATACCATATAATTCACCTTGAACACGGTAGTCATGCAATCTAGCAAAATACCTCCAAAATATTTCATGCTCAAATTGAGGGAATTGGGGACTATCCATAACTCTTTTTTTTTATTTTTCTAATTTTCTATTTTTTTCTTTTTTTTCTCACTTTTTTCGATATTCAATTTTTTTTTCGCTACATTTTTCTACCATAATCGAGAAAGCAATAAACTATGTACACACAAACCAATAGCCTAATCTACCAAATAACGCCATCCCCGGCAACGGCCCCATTGTTCGGTTGTAATTTTTGTGGTTTTATGAGTCAAGGTTGTCGGTCCACAGGGATGGGTGTGAGGCTTGATTAAGGTAATTGGTTCGTGTAGAGGGGTTTTTCTCGATGCGGAAAGCGATAAATTATGTAAAGAAAGCATTTAAATCTAACCTAGACATGATAATAATAAAGAAAGCAATAAAGAAAGCGCTTAAAGATGAAAGCAATTAAAAGGCATGAATGAAGACAATGAATGAACAATGAAATTGGGAACGAGAAATTATACCTTTGATGACTAATCTTCAATAAACCTTCAATCTACATTTGAATTTCCCCCGAACAAACAAGAAATTGTGGTTTGGATTACCAAGAATCCCCCAAATTCTCACTAGTAAGTAGAATTGGAGTTCCTTGACCCTCCTCCCAACTAAAAATGGAGTTGATTGTGGCTAACACTATAAAGCTTGGAAAACAAGTCAACAATGGAGATTAGAGAGGAGAGAGAGAGAGAGAGAGAGAGAGAGAGAAAACTTGTAAAACACTTCAATGAAGACAAGAGAGAGCTTGAGAGAGATTGAGAAAGCTTGAGAAAGTTGAATACAAATGCTAGAAATTAAAGAAAGCTTGAAGAACAATGAAGAACAATTGAAAATTTGAAGAACAATTAAAGAGAGATTAAAGCAAATAAAGGAAAGCAATAAATCTAATTCTACTCCTAAATTACCTAGGCTAATTAATTCTTCTCTTGGATTAATACAAGTGGGTGTTTATAGAAGAAGGAAAAATACAACCCAAAACCCTAGAACAAATCGCAGCATGCGCGTCTGCAGACAGAGTGGCTCGGGCGAGCCACTCCCTGGCTCGGGCGAGCGGTGTTCGGCTGGTGTCTTTGTTGCCCAAGCTGGCTCGGCGAGCCAAAGATATGGCTCAGGCGAGCCATCGCTCGGCGATTTTCCTGCCGACTTCAAACGCGCATAACTTCTTCATCCGAACTCCGTTTTAGGCCCGTAAGATATCGATGGAAAGCTCTCGGTGTGTACTTTAAGCTCCCAAAATTTCAGACCAATCGAAGTTGTAACGAAGGAGTGATGACCCAAAGGGTGAAAGCACACGTATTTCAAACCTTTGAGTTTGTACCGTTCCCCTGTTTTGCTCCAATCTTGATATGGAATTTCCGGCTTCGGTTTCGCCTCGAGTCTCGGCTCGGGTTGACTTGGTTTGACTCGGGTCTCGGCTCGGGTTGACTTGGTTTGACTCGGGAAATAGCTCGGGATTCCCTAAAAACCTTCAATTAAGCCCAAACTTCTTCTAACTCTTTATTTTCCTACAAAGCACCAAATCATTATATCTAATATATAAATAGGGGTTAAAATAAGCAAATATACCCTATAAAAGAGAAGAATTTCGGCTCGGAACGAGGCCGAACACCATTCCAACACAAGGGTTTGCTCGCCCCGAGCAAACTAAAAATGAAGAAAAGGACTAAAAAGAAAAACTAAAAACCTAACTCACTTTAGCAGGAATCGTGGATGCAATTAGCACATGCATCAAGCCCTTTAAACCCCTCGGTAGCCCGGGTGGACGAGGTAGGTCTCGTGAGGGTTTATAGCAACTAGACCCACAAAAGCCATAGAAAAAAAAGGGAAGAGGGAAAGTGAAAAACAAAACAAGTTTAAAAGAAAAGAAAAAGAGAACTACTCATTTCAATAAATCAAGTCATTTCAATTAAGAAAACGGTATTAATCCTCCAAAAGGAACCGTTATGAGCATCTCACAACGCCTAACCCAGACAACTGCCAATCTTAGAAGTTTTTGATTCCTTACACCTCATGTAGAGTTTAATCCCATTTGAAAGAGTTTTAAACAGTTCTAATCGATCCCGGACGACCCAAAAGACTTACACCCGAGCTTACAAAACAGCGAAACGAACAAAGGAAAGGAAAGAGTTGCCCCTCCCCGCATTTGGTCACCCTTGGCTTGGTGAGGGCCGCAGGTGATGCAAGGAAGAGCCCCTCACTTTATTAACACTTCAAACTTTTTCTTCTTTTTAATGTCGGTATTAGCCTTATTTTCGGGAATTGGACGGCCCATAAAAGGGGTATACCCCCCCAACACGGTCTTTTCCATTCGCCTCTCCGTCGTAAAGCGATATAGGAGGAGGGTTAAGGGGCATCCGTACCGTACCACTGATACCGGGCTCGTGTAGGTTGGCTAAGTGTATGGTGGTTGATGTCATAAAGCCGACACGCCCCACTTAGTCAAATTTTTTAATTTTGCTGCTATTTTCTTACTTTTGCTTTGGCTTTTGCTTTTTCTCTTCTTTTTTTACTTTGTGAGGATAAAATAGACCCATATCCATCGTACCTCGAAGGTATCGAAAAATATGTTTAACTCCATTCCAATGTCGTCGTGTTGGACATGAGCTAAATCTTGCTAGCAAATTCACAGAAAATGAAATATCTGGTCGTGTATGACTAGCAAGGTACATTAGTGCTCCAATAGCACTTAAATACGGTACTTCAGGACCGAGGAGTTCTTCACCATCTTCTAGGGGTCTAAATGGGTCCTTTTTCACATCAAGTGATCTTACCACCATTGGAGTGCTTAAAGGATGTGCATTGTCCATGTACAATCGTTTTAATATCTTTGCTACATAAGCTGACTGATGCACAAAAACTCCATTCTCAAGATGTTCAACTTGTAAACCAAGACAAAACTTGGTTTTACCGAGATCTTTCATTTCAAATTCTTTCTTTAAGTAATCTGCTGCTTTTCGCATCTCTTCTGGAGTTCCAATCATGTTTAAATCGTCAACATAAACAGCGATTATTAACGAATTTGGATCCGGATCTCTTTATAAAAATGCATGGGCAAACATGATTATTTATATATCCTTCTTTCAACAAATACTCGTTGAGGCGATTATACCACATGCATCCGGATTGCTTTAACCCATATAGAGATCTATTCAACTTGATTGAGTAAAGATCTCGCGGGTTCTTGTTATGTACTTCAGGCAATTGAAATCCTTCAGGGAGTTTCATGTAAATGTCATTCTCAAGTTTCCCATATAGATAAGCAATGACGACATCCATAAGATGCATAGTGAGATTTTCATGTACTGCCAAACTGAATAGGTATCGAAAAGTAGTAGCATCAACTACGGGGGAGTATGTTTCTTCATAGTCGATGCCTGGTTTCTGTGAAAACCCTTGTGCGACTAGTCGTACTTTATATCTCACGATCTCATTTTTCTCATTTCGTTTTCGCACAAAGACCCATTTGAATCCAACAGGTTTTATGCCTGTTGGTGTACGAACTACAGGTCCGAATACTTCCCTTTTTGTAAGGGAATCTAATTCTGCATTAATCGCATCTTTCCATTTTGGCCAATCCTTTCTTTGTCTGCATTCCTCAACAGACCTTGGTTCATGATCCTCATTCTCATTCATGATATTCAGTGCTACATTATATGAAAACACTGTATCGTCATCGAGTTCACTTCGGTTTCATCTTATGCCAGTCATGACATAATTGATTGAGATCTCATCATTATTGCAATTTTCAAGTACTTGAGTTTGTGGCGCAACTTCCACATTTGTCATGTCTGAGGACTCTTCTGGAGTCAATTTTTCCTCGTGTTGGTTATCATTATTCTTTGTTCCTTTTCTTTTTCGAGGATTTTTGTCTTTGGAACCTACTGGTCTACCACGCTTCAAATGTGGTCTAGACTCATTAGCAATGGCACTTTGTCCTGCTGGGACATCAATTCTTTGAGTCAGTAAATGCGTCTGGCAGTTGATTCGCTAGAGATTGTAAACGAATTATGTTTTGAATTTCTAGTTCACACTGCTTTGTACGAGGATCAAGATGCTTTAGCAGTAATTCGTTCCAACTTATCTCTTTACCCAACTGCTTAGATTCTCCCCCTAATGTTGGGAAAACTGTCTCATCAAAATGACTGTCGGCAAATCGTGCCGTAAACAAATCTCCAGTTGATGGTTCTAGATACTTAATTATAGATGGAGATTCATACCCAACATATATTCCCAATCTCCTTTGAGGTCCCATCTTAGTGCGTTGTGGTGGGGCAATAGGTATATACATCGCACATCCAAAAGTTCATAGATGGGAGATATTTGGTTCATGACCAAAAACAAATTGTTGGGGAGAAAATTCATGATAACCAACTGGCCTTATGCGGATCAATGCCGCAGCATGCAGTATAGCATGCCCCCAAGTACTAGTTGGAAGTTTTGCTCTCATAAGCAATGGCCTTGCAATTAGTTGCAAGCGCTTAATAAATGATTCTGCAAGACCATTTTGTGTATGAACATGCGGCACAGGATGCTCAACTTCTATATGCCAATTGACATACAAAAATCGTCAAAAGATTTAGACCTAAATTCACCGGCATTATCAAGATGAATTTTCTTGATAGAATGATCTGGAAAATGTGCTCGTAGTTTAATCAATTGAGCAAGCAATCTTGCAAATGCCAAGTTGCGGGTTGACAATAAACACACATGTGACCATCTAGTTGATGCATCGATTAATACCATAAAGTATGTAAATGGTCCACATGGTGGGTCTACAGGACCACAAATGATACCTTGTATACGTTTCAGAAATGCAGGGGATTCCACCCCAATCTTAGCCGGTGATGGTCTTGTGATTAATTTTCCCTGAGAGCAAGCTGCGCATGAGAACTCATTAATTTGAAGTATCTTCTGATCCTTTAAAGTATGTCCGTATGAGTTCTTTAGGATTTTGCGCATCATTGTTGATCCAGGATGCCCCAATCTGTCATGCCATATGATAAATTCTTTATTACTAGTAAACTCCTGGTTTACTAGAGTATGTACTTCAATTGGGTTTATTATTGTGTAATATAACCTGGAGGATAATGATGATAATCTTTCTAACACACATCTTTTTCCCAAGGCAATTTTCGTGATATGCAAATACTCAATATTATTTTTGCTAGATGTCTCAATATGATATCCATTTCCGCGAATATCCCTGAAACTTAGTAAATTTCTTTGAGACTTAGTGGAATATAATGCATCATCAATGTGCAAACTTGTTCCACCAGGTAGCATTATATGGGCTCTTCCGGAGCCTTCAATTAAATTTGAGCTACCCGATATAGTACTAACATTTGCATCTCTCATTAATAAGTAAGAGAAATATTTCTTATTTTTAAAAATAGTGTGTGTTGTTGCACTGTCTGCTAGACACATATTTCCTCCTCTATTCATTTCTCCGATCAAAGAATAAGATAGAAATAAGAACATAAGCAAAACAGGATATAATACCAACAAGTCATACATTTAGCAAATAAAATATTACACAATATTTGACTTAACTAAGCGACATACAAAAACTAAAAATAGTAAAATATGTCACGTTACAAAACAACAAGTATGGTCTATAAGATCTTATTTCATAAAATCTAATTATTGTCGTTGCCAGTAAAGTGTCCCTCAGGGTAGACAAGGAAATCAGAAACATCCAAATGAGACGCATCAACATGATGGTCATAATCATTATTAGCATCATCTTGCATAAAGTTGGTCTCTATCTGCTTTCCTTTGTTCTTTAATGATGCTTGATAGAGATCGACAAGATGTTTCGGCGTACGACAGGTACGTGACCAGTGTCCATGTCCTCCACAGCGATAATATGGACTTTCCTTAGTATTTTGGCCTTGATCATTCCTGCCTTCCCACTTCTGGTGGGAAGATGACCTTTTAAAAGAATTGCCATTACCACGACCACGACCACGACCATAACCACGACCACGACCACGAACATAACCACGACCATGCCCTTGTCCACGCCCACGGTTATTATTGCGGCGTCGATTCCTCTTATTATTATTGGGGTCATGTGTTGCCACATTCGCTTCAGGGAATGGGGTAGAGCCAGTAGGGCGACTTTCGTGGTTTTTCATCAAAAGCTCATTATTCTGCTTTGCTACAAGCAGGCAAGAAATTAGTTCCGAATACTTTGTAAAGCCCTTTCCACGATATTGTTGTTGTAAAATTATATTACTTGCGTGGAAAGTGGAAAATGTTTTCTCCATCAGACTTTCATCTATGATTGTTTCACCACACAATTTCAGTTGTGAGGTAATTCGGAAAACTGCTGAATTATATTCAGCTACAGATTTGAAGTCTTGAAATCTGAGATGTATCTAGTCATCTCGAGCTTTTGGAAGGATCACTATCTTTTGTGGTTATATCTTTCTTCTAGATTTGTCCATAACTCAAATGGATCCTCAATTGTGAGGTACTCTATTTTGAGGCTATCATGGATGTGGTGGCGCAAGAAGATCATAGCTTTGGCCTTATCTTGGTCAGATGCTTCATTGTTTTCTATTATTGTGTCTCTTAGACCTTTAGCAAACAAGTGAATCTTAGCATCAAGCGCCCATGAAAGATAATTCCTTCCAGTTATGTCAAGGGTGGTGAATTCAAGTTTGGCCAAGTTCGACATGGTACTATAATAAGCAAATAATTAAATGTTAGAGATAAACATGACTAATTAAAATGACCAAAGTCAATATACAACAAAACTAACCAATCAGACAATGAGCTATTAGTGTTTATCTGAATGTCAATATTGGTGGTATGTGAACTTCTGGTTCATCGATAAGATTTATATGAATTTATCATTAAAGGTAGAGTGAACTTCTGGTTCATTCATAAAAATAAATTTAATATTGGAGTAGTGAACTTCTGGTCACTAATAATAATTACGCAATATTTTTAATATTGGTGCGAACTTCAAGTTCATTAATATGATGATTCTCGGGTTTCGCAGCATGGGTCTTAGATGATTGAGGTCGATAAGGGGCTATTACCCATCAACAACACACCTTTAATCCAGCTCCCATAGGTACTCCCTCGAATACATAGCTTCGGGTTTCTCAGAATGGGCCAGGAAACGGGGTCGAACGGGAGTCATCCCTTAATTAATTATACGACTCTTCAATACTCAAGGCTCCCATAGTTAATCCCGCAAGTTCATCAAGAAGATTACCATTATTCATTTATAGAGTGCTATAAGAATAAACCAAAAAAAAAACTCAATTATAGGACATATTCAATTCATAAATATATCACATAATTTCGAATTTAACCTGGGAAGAATTATATGAAAAATTCGTAACTCGAAACATATAACTCCAAAAATTACGAAATTTTAACACAGTGTGCCAAACATTATGTTTAACCTACAGTAAAATTTTCAGAGTTTTCTACAAGCCAATATTACGCAGAAATTCAAACAGTGGCTGAATTATACTAAAATCCGAAAATTAAAAAATAAACAAAAATAAACCAAACTTACAAAATTATCACTGGTAATAAATACCTTAAATTATAATTGGGATAATGAAAGGTAGAGTTTGGTGCTGATAACGTGTTATAATTATAATTTCAATAATTGAGAGAATAGATTGAGAGAAGAGATTAAGAAGAAGATTGAGAGGAATATATGGGAGATATATGGAGTGTGTTTATTGATCATAATACATGGGTATTTATAGGGAGATAACAAGCATTGGATCCCAAGCTACAAACATTGGATTCCAAAATATAAACTAATTAACACATGAAAAATGATATTCATAAAAAAATATTTCATAACATCTAGATATTATTTTCTAAAAAATTCTCCTTGGAGAAGTGGGGGATGATTTATTTTAGCACTCCCCCTTAGCACCCACGTACTTTCTTCAATGTAGCTCTTGAAGCCACGCCAAGGCTTGCTCGAAATTCCTCGAACTTTGCGCCACCAAACCCTTTCGTGAAGATATCTGACACTTGGTCTTCTTAACGCGTGCTCTATGTTGATCTCTCCTTTTAGTACTTTCTTTCGTATGAAGTGATAGTGTACCTCCATGTGGTTAGTTCTTGCATGAAAAACTGGATTCCCTGCCAGTCATATGGCAGAGAGGTTGTCGCACTTTAACTTGATAGGTTCATTGATAGGAACATGAAGATCTTCAAGTAGTTGGATCAACCATGCACATTCTTGAGTTGCCATTGTTGTTGCACGATACTTTGCTTCCGTGCTTGATGATGACACTGTTGGTTGTCGCTTACTGCACCATGAAATAGCTACTGACCCGATACTTAACACGTAGCACATGAATCGTGATTCATATATTCTCAAAGTGTAAGAATTCTGAACTTTGTAAGTATCCCGCTACTGTTTTGAAGGATTTATCCTGGGGTCTTGGAATAGGTTAGGCATATTTTGTAATGAAATAGGTCATGCTCGAACATCTACTTTAGATTAGTTCAAGTAAAGAATTTGGACAATAGGCCAACAAGCTAGATAGTGTTTGTTATGGAAGTTAGATTATTGTCTATATTTGTGATTCCATTAAATTGCGCAGAGATTTAAGATTTGGTCAATTTGTGCAGATGACTGGATAAGTATGAACAAGGTTCACATTAGTTTAATCCGTCTAATTGTGTCCACTTTGTTTAGTCAATAATCAAGTTAATTTAGCAACCATTGTGAAGCCACATTTAAGCGAATGGTAAGCAAGGTGGTCCAAGTCCCCATTTATTATTTCAAGACGAGTTCTCAAGTAGGATACCAGTTTGTCCTTCTCATAGTTCAGTTAGCACCATTAATTTGACAAGGATTCTTGCTGTGAATATGTTATAAGCTGCTAAATAAGAAACCTAAAAACATTTATACCATCCTTGCTTTACAATGATATTTGTTTTCTTGTAAATACTAGATAAAGAAAAAAAAAAAAACCCTACCCTCCTCTTTTCTTTTTCTCTCTAGAAAACCCTAGCCTCCATCTTCTTGGATGGGCTGCCATCGATTCTTTTGTCGACGGTAAGCCCTAATTTGCTTGATTTATACCCCAATTATTAGTTGGTTTTACGTTTATACAAAAAAAGTTTGTCTCTTCTTTTGTAAGAGTTTTTTTCTATACCCTTATTTAGAGTTTTTAGTCTCTTTCTAGAGTTTTTGTTCAGTTGGTGTGGTCTAATACGATGGATGAAGATCGACTTTCAAATCGCTATAGCACGGGTTGTGAGTTTCTCCATCAATTTTAAAGATGCAGAGTCATCGAAAAAAGATGCAGAGTCAACGAAAAAATCGGAGCCGAAATCAGTAAGATTAGTATTAGTTATTTGAAAGTTGAGTTTCATATCTATGTTTTAGATCTGCAATTGTTCAATCACGATTTTCATTGTAAGTGTTGTATGACTTGCTATTAATAAAATCGTTATTTATGGTTTCAAAAAATATATATATATATATATATTTGTTTTCCTGTATGTCTATAAATTGACCCTAGCTGAAACTTATTCACTTGAAATTGATATAAATTTGTTTGTTTGCGTCTAAATTTCATACCCTTTGACTTGTAGTAGATTGCATTTCGGTTTCCAAATAATAAGAAACCAACTGGCAACAACAGTTTAATATGCATCTGGGAAAGTTAAAAAGAGATGTTTGTGTAGAACGGGTTCTAGGGATTGTTCTTGCTAAGTTAGATGATTATTTGTCAAAGGGATTAATAACATACAGGGTTAGTCCTCTTCAGTCTTTAATTCTTGATCGTGACACTAACAGTTCTTCTTAAATCAAATGTACAAGAAAGCATGAGTATGTAACCATGTTAGCAGATGCAAAGCGATAGAGTGCTGGATAAGGGAAGACCAAAGAGGTGAATTGTTCCTCCTAAGCAGTGTTTAAAAGCATTGTTTGTTGAATTTCAGTGACAAGAACAAGCAGTGTTTTCATAGCTAGGTTGATATTTATGCTGGATCAGATTAAATGGTTTGAATAATAAGCAAAAGCATCGTTTGGTTGCTTTTGATGTGTGCAGGCAGCTGAAGCTGAAAGTAGGGTTGAAAATAGGGAGGATCAGCAGCAGTAGACCGATGCACACACTGTCATGATTTTTTTAGATCGGATGTTGGCCATTTTTGGTTGTTTTATCGGCTTATGGACGATGTTGATGTGTTGGGTTGTAAACTGATAACAAACCAATTATTTTTGGTTGGATTTGAAATATTTGGACACACAACTTATGAGAAATTTCGAGTTATTTTGGAGAAATTTGCATTTTTCATTTTCTAAATTTTGTTTGGTTTTGAATTTATAGTAGTTATTGGATGAATGTATGGTAATTAGTGTTGTTGAAACAAAGGGCCTCTAGCGGCATTTAATTAGGTCTACCCCAACAAATACAATAAATGTTGTCCAAGGCTATGGCGACACTGCCTCTAGCGACATTTATTTATTTGTTGGGGTAGGCTATTGCAGCATTTATAAATGTCGCTAAAGCCCTGTTTAGTTGTAATGTTTTGCCTGTTAAAGACAATGATGTCAAAAATCATAATAAATAGAAAAATTGGATTCTAATAGTCCATACTTCGACCGATCGAATAGTAATAAAATCATAATAAATAGGAAAATTGGATTTTAATAGTCTCTACTTTGGCCGATTGCACAATAATAATCTCAACGTTGGAAGTGTACACCAACAATTGCTACTTTCAACCTGTTATATTTCTGTGGTACCAAATCGTACTCCTTACATTTTGGGGTCTTTTAAAGTTTTAGATTATTCTAACTTTTTTTATGCATCCCCCTAGAAAGTTTCTAAAAACATTTTAGTTCTTTTTAAGACCCCAAACATTTATTATGATTTTTTTAAGGAATAAAAGAGATAAAATCATAACAGTTAGAAAATCAGTGAAAAACAATACTTGGGACAAACTTTATAATTAGATTTACTAAAAATTGTGGAGAAATATTGTGCTAAATTTGGAAGCAAACACAAATTAAAATTTTGGATGGTTACGTTACACACTTGGTGGTTACCCAAAAATTGGGATTATTCTTGTCCAATCGTCGAAAGTAGATATTATTAGAATCCAATTTTCTTAAGAAAAATTAAGTTAATGAAAATTAAGACACATATAGTATCTTCACTCAAGACGCATATCATCACTCATTCTACTAAAGAGATGGTAGCCAAGTGGAAACTACTCTCAATCTTCCAACCTTCCCACCAAGGTTTAAGCCGAGATGGAAGAAAATTTTGTCCATTAGATGAAAATTATCGGGTCGTTTGGTAAGAGGGAATAGAGGGTTGGGAATGAGAATAGAGAGACAGGGAGTAGAATTACCATGTTTGTTTCATGGTAATTTAAAAAAAAAAGGAATGAGAATAGAAGGGTCTATTCCCAACAATCTATTACCATGGCGTAGGTGGTAATAGAAATTGAAAATTTGTTGGTCATTATTAAATCAAACTACCCATATTTAAAAAGATGAAAACTCATGTTCACTGATTCCTTTTCTTTTAATTATTCTCAAACTTGTTACCTACCATCACCAACATGTATTACTTCTGCTTATATACTAATTAAATATTATTGTTATTATGTTTCTTTCAGTTAAGATATTACTGATGCAGTTTAGGGTTTAGGCATTTTCCTTATATTAATTAAATATTAATTATAATTACTATATTAGTAAACCCTCATGTATATATACTGGTTTTTAATATATGAGAACAATGAATACTTATTTATTAAAATGTTGATTTATTGAATCATTCATGCTTTGAGCGTTTATATACTTATTTTTAATTTTTATTCATATTTGATGCTTAATGAATTTTTATTTGAATTTTTATGAATTTAATTTCTTTTTTTAATTTTTTTTCATATGGTAATTGATTTTCTAGAAGTAGATGTGTGTCAATTATGGTCTTCCATCCATTTCAATTTATTAAAACTTTCAAATGGGCCGTATGGGATTTTGGTCAATGTTTATTTATTCCCAATCCTATTCCCAATTTGAATGACTACATAACAAACAAGAAGGTTGGTAATTCATAAAGACATTTTGATTCAAATTCCCATCATGAATTCTCATTCTCAGTCCCATTATGCATTCTCATTCCCATTCCCATTGCATGCCAAACGGGTCGTATGGGATTTATAGGTCATCCTTGTTATGGGTTGTTTGGTACCTGCCCTCTTCGATCAGTAAAGCTTACAGGTGATTACGCCTAGATTGGAGCACAATGAATAAGCGAAATTTGTTCGGAATACTAGAAAAAAATATCATCACTCATTCTATAATATTTATCCCTTTGATTTTTAAGATATTAAACACTACTTTAATATAAATTTCACTGCTGGTTTCCGGTACGTTATTCACCAGGATTGTTTTTACTTTCGGCCTCAGTCTTGCCTTTGCTCGGGACTCCAAGTTCCCTCTCTCAAGCATTTAGTTCCCTGGTGTTGGGTTGGTTTCGGGGTTGTGGGTTTGTTATGATTTGGTTTGGTTTTAATCATTTCTTTCCTTTAGTCATTCAGTGTTCAACTCCTTCTTTGGGTTGGTGTTTCAAATCTAATTGTGTTGGTCATGGCTATTGGTAATCAATTACTCAATAGGTTTAAGTTGTTGAAATTTGAGCTTGAGAGTTTTGTTTAATTCCTCTTTTTATTTAAATGATAGAGCTTCAAATTTTGTGAGTTTGGCCTCTTTGAATAGGGCTTTTGTGAAATACTTGTTGTTCTGAAGGACTTGAGGGGGGTACTCAAAAGTGTTGTTGCAAATAGTTTGCCTCTCATGGTTGACCCTTCTATGACTTAGAGGCATGTGGCTGAGAGGCTTGTCAAGAAAATGCATTTGTTTTTCTTATTTATTGATAATCTGCCTATCAATTTTATCAACTCAAGGCTCACATGTTTGTTTAGAAAGTTCGGCGGTGTTGTTGATGCATATATCCCTACAAAGATTGGAAAAAATGGTAGAAAATTTGGTTTTGTGCTGTATACGAACAGGGATGAAGGGAGGAAAGCCATTGAAGGGATGAATTTTAGTATTGTTGATTATATGAAGATCTTTGTTTCATGGGCTAAATTCAACAAAAAGTAAGCAATTAGGCTCTTGTTGCTGCAAAATTTGTCCAGAAGTGGGTTCCAAGAAGAATAAGGGCGGTGACCTTATTACGAATGATTTACACATTTCTTCCCCTAGTCGCGAGGCTATCAATGGGTTGAGGAACTTTGGAAAGGATGACATGGGGCTGCTTCTAGCAAGACCATTACGGATCCCATTGATTGTGTGGATAGTAGTAAGCATGCAAGCAAGTTAGCTTACAATGTGCTCTTTTGAGTGGATCCAAAATCAATCAGGTGGAGAAAATGGATCAGGGCGCCAACTCTGACAGTGAGCGCACTCATAGTAACCCGATTGGATACTTTTATGGTGTGGATGAGTTTGACTTACTTGTTGATTTAGAGGATTCCATCCTTGAGGCAACGAAGGGTAGAGCCATGAACAAGATAAAATAGAACATGTTGATGAAATCTAAGTGGCAGCTTGTTAAAGAAGCAACTTGTAGAGTTGTTCTTGGCCAAGAAGATGGATAGAAGGCTAGGAAGAATAGACGCACGTACGAACATCTTGGAAGATTACATTCTTGACGATATTGATGCTAAGATTGATCGCAGAGTTGTGATTATTGGCAATGATATAAGCGTGAGAGTCCTCGATGAATCACCCAAGCGAAGTTGATCTTAAAGATCGCAGTCGAATGAGAGATTTTTTTTTTTTTTTGTTGTAGTGGGTTTGCAAGTCCTTGTTGCAGTGTCTATGTTTAGTAGTTTTTATTGAGACCTTTGCCTTCTGAAGTTGGTTGTTTACTGTTTTGTAATGTTGTTTTGTTGTACTTTGTGAATCTTTAAGACTTTGTTTTTCAATAATCGAAAAAAAAAATCAAGAATTACAATATTATATACCTCTCTAAAAGTAATTTTTATATAAATTTAATGATATATGGTAATTTCATTTAATAAATTATTATCTGGATTAAAAAAAATCATAAAAATAACTCAGGGTACCTAACATTTTGTTGAAACTATTTTTAAGCTCTCATGTTTCTAGAATGTGTTTTTAGACTCCCCTGTTGTAAAGATAGCAAATACTAGGGGACAACTCCAATTATTTGAGCATATTTTCCACAAGATTACTTGGACCACTGAAATGCCCCTCAATGTGTTGACATTCGTCAACAATAAAACCTTCAAGCAACTATCCATCCAAATCGGGTCGGTAACATGTTTGAATAGTTAGATTTGTCACATAGTAATTGCTAACCTCAAAAAATGAAAACATAAAAATACATTATGAAAACATGAGAGCCTAAAAATAATTTCCATAAAATGTACGGTACTCGTAAATTGTTTTTTATATAAAAAAATTATAATCAAAGTTTGTATAAATTGATATGTCCATATACCATAGTCATTGATAATTTTTAATATAAAATAGTGCTGATAATTATGCTACTCCTAATTTTTTTGGAAAACAAAAACTTTGTATGACACATCATAAGTAATCCAAATGAAAAAAATCTGTCTTGACTAGAACTGGGCTAATAGGAGGTTGCCCAATGGGCTGTTGCGATTGGTTCACTGTAATAGGTTGAGACCACTTACATTATTAAGTGGGATGGGTTCATTGTGGGCTTACTCAATTAGAACTAATCGTAGGTCGGTTGCAGATCCATCGCGTGTTATGAGTAATCACAAACGGGTTCATAACGGGCCAATTCAGTTGTCAATTTACCCAGACAAATTGTGTGCTTTGAATGATAAAAAAGGCTGCTAGGGTTTCGAAAGTTCAAACGACGAATTCCCCCCTTCTCCCTCTGGAGTCCTAACGGTCGACTTCCCGACGTTGACTTCTCGACGCCGAAGAGAACGTTCAAACAACGGTCAATGTTCGAAGAGATCGTGGCTCTATTTGATTTGAAGCCGTAAACCTAAAGAATTTAGGGTTTGTTTCTTCCTTCTTCGTTCGTTTGGTTTCGATCTTTTTGTGTTTTTCCGTTTGGTTTTTGATGCAGATTTATTTAATGTTTGTTTCTTCCTTCCCAGTTCTCAGTTCTCACCTAACGCACCTGAGCAACTCCATTGATTCCATTCTCAATTCTAGGTGTTGCTCTGCCCAACATTTAAGGTAAGATATGATTCCATCACCCTTCAATGTTCATCATTTTCGCTCCCCCCTAGATCAGTAGTAGTTTCAATTTTTTTTAGGTTTATGCGATTTCTAAGGTTGGTTTTATGTTTAATTTGGTATTGGGTTCAAGTTTCAAGTACAAGGGTAGTGACCAATGGGTATTTTATGTTAATTTTGCAGATTTTTATGCGATTAGGTGTTTAATTTGGTGTGATTTTGCATATTTTTATGCGATTTTTATGTGACTTTTAGTTGGTATTTTGTGTTAATTTTGCATATTTTTACGTGTTAATTTTGCCGATTAGGTTTCACTGTTTCAAGATTCTTAGTTGGTGGATATTTGGTAGGGGTGTTCATAAATAACCGCCCGGAAAAACCCGATCCGGAAACCCGCTACCCGGTCACTAATTTAGGGTACCCGCCCCGGAAAAATCAATTTTAATCGGGTCGGGTATCCGCCCCGGAATATTTTCGGTTAATCGGTTCGGTTACGGATCGGCCCCTATACATTTTCGGGTACCCGAAATACCCGAATTGAATTTAACATTTAGGTCCATATTTAATTTTTGCCTATCTTTTTCCGATCTCTAGTCTACTATCTAGGCCCAAATTTTAATCTGGAAAAAACTCTAATTTACATTAATGTTGGCGCTCAGTGCTCCAATTCCAAATCCTCCAAAAACTCAAAACGTATGAAAACTCTGTGCCTGTGGTCCTGCTGGCCTAGTTTTAAAACAATTTTGAAACATTTTTTGTTACGGAAGTGTTAATTAATAATTACAAATTAAAAATAAAAATTGCAAACTCATATGATTATAATTAATCGGGTTTTTTGGTTAACTAAGATCCGCTGAAACTTTGGTGCACCGGTTTCAGTACCGTAGTTTGATTCTGATCTGATTCGAGGGTTTGGCCGCCCCGAATTTTCGGGTACCCGGAAAAATTATTCAATCGGTTCGGGTATCCGCCCCGTGAACACCCCTAATATTTGGTGTGATTCTTTTAAGCACCTATTTATGTGATTAGGTGTTTTGTTTGGTTTTTGATGAATTTGAGTTGGGATTTAGATTTGACATAATCATATGATCATCATGCTGACTAGAGGTTGAAGTTTTGGATTTAGATCCCTGGTATTGCAAAAACTTAAACACCCATGTGAGCTCTAGAACATCTCTGTCTATGTGGATTCATGGATGAGGGGTTGCAGGTGCGTGTTGAAGGAGAAAGAGGGGGGTCAGTGGGGAGGTGCTGAAAACACATGGAAAATAACTGTATTTCTACTAGGTTTTATCAGGGTTTTTTGTTCTTGATTTTAGGGTTTTGGTTTTACTTTTACAGCATATTAAGTTTGAAATCTGGAATACATGAACTCGTTTTTGTTTGTCATCAATTGAAATAGGGTTTTGGTTTTACTTTTACTTTAAAGTTAATATAACTTGCTATGAAAATTCTATACGTACTCAGATGAACAAGGTTTTATATTAATCATAGTAGTTAAGTTTAATCAATTTTTATCTCTTTAAATTTGGGTGTTTATGTTCGGTACTTATTTGTGAAGTGATTGTTCTGTTGTACTTTTAGGAATGGATAGTGAAGCAGGAGCCTCTTCAACACAAGCTGAAGATGGATATAGTGAGTATACCACCAAACAACGTAAGAGGAAGAAGATGTCGGTCGTGTGGAAGGAGCTTAATGAAGGGAAAAATACACAAGGTGAGAATGCGGCTATCTGTAAGCATTGTAAATTAGTTTTGAATGTTGGCCCTAGGAGTGGTACTTCTCACTTGAAGCGTCATTTTAGAAAATTGTCCAAATAGACCCGTCGGTATACGAATTGGGGAATCGGGTGGTGATGATGAGGGTGGTGGGGACTTTGTTTTTTTATATGCATGCCCTTCGAAAGGAAATAGTACTAAACATCGTAGAAGGAGCCCAGTCATTTGCTACTGTTGAAGAAATGAGTTTTAGAAGGATGATGTGTAAAGCTAATCCCCTATTTGTGCCATTTAGTAGTTCAACTATTAAGAGAGAATTGTTGAGTATGTATATGGATGATAGATATAAAGTGAAAGATATGGTGTTGAAAGCTTAAGGTAGGATTTGTTGGACAACAGATAATTGGAAATCAAACCATACTAATCAACACTATATTTGCATTACAACACACTTTGTTGATAGTGTTTGGAAATTGCAAAAATGAATCCTTAGGTTTAGGGCTTTGGCACCTCTGTATGATGGTCACAACATTGCGAATGAAGTGTTTATGTTTCTTATTCAATGGAATATTGAGCGTAAGATTCTATCTATTATAGTTGATAATGCTAGATACAATGATGTGATGATGTCTCACTTAAGGAGACGCCTTTTACCATTGAATGGGTTAGTGAGTAGTGGTACGTTCTTTCATGTTAGATGTTGTGCACATATTCTAAATTTTATCGTACAAGATGAGTTAAACTTAATGATAATGTTGTAGATAATATTCGAAGTTTGGTGAAATTAAAGGCTACGTTCGCTCATCAGAGTAAGGAGTTTTATGAAAGTTCTGAAAGAGTTTTTCATCTTGAAGTCAAAAGAAAGTTGAGTTTAGACATGCAAGTTCATTGGAACTCTACATATAAGATGCTTGACAACATTCTATATTACAAGAATGTGTTTGTTCATTTGGTGTCGACGAACCCACCATTGAAACAATATGTGTCTTTAGAGGCGGAGTGAGAGAAAGTTGAGGCATTACGTAGGTTTTTGAAGCTATTTTATGATGTAACTTGCATGTTGAGTGTTGTAAAAACCTCTACCTCTAATGTGTATTTCAAGGGTGCATGGATGGTGCATCGTCGTTTGCTTGAGACTTCTAGGGGTCATTATCCATTCTTAGTTGAGATGGCGAGTAGTATGTTTGGGAATTTTGATAAGTATTGGTCTGAGCACAATTGTATTTATCATGTGCTACCATTCTCGATCCTAGATGCAAAGTCAAGTTTGTTGAGTATTGTTTCAGCAAGTTGTTTGATTCTGATCTCGCCACGGAACGGGTGAACAATGTATTGAATACATTGTGTTCTTTGTATGATGAATATAAACTACATTTATTATCTTCCCCAATTGTGTGTTCCTTTCATGTGCGAGATTCAGAAAATGAATATTTTGATGATTATAGTAGTTTTACTGATAAAAGATCTAGACCACAAACAGGGCGATCACAACTTGATTTGTATTTGGAGGAGCCGAAACTTGACTTGGATATGGAATTGGATATTTTGGTGTTTCGGCGTAGCTGCACCTTAAGATACCCAATTCTTTCTCTTATGGCTCGAGACTTGCTTACCATTTCGGTTAGTACAGTTGCTTCTGAGTCCGCATTTAGTCTAGGAGAAAAACAATCTCACTAACACGTGCTCCCTCTGTTCCAAATTAATTGACGGAATTGGAGATTTTACACATACCAATATTTAACTATAATAAATACCAAACATGAATTGCATTTGACTTTTTTCTCTCTAATAAATCATGTAAAATAATTGATTTAGGTATTGGGAATAGGAAAGTGACAATTATTTTGGAACAAAATAAGTTAGTTAAAGTTTCAATTAATATGGAATAGAGGGAGTAGTTCGCTAAAGCCTAAAACAGTTCAAGCTCTAGTGTCTTCAGGACTAGCGTTACACTAAATATGATGAGACTTTAGCGTTTCACTACGATTATGAATTTGATGAGGAGGCCAATGAAGATGAAGAAGATGACGCAAATATTTTCTTTTAGGTAATATAAAGTTTATCTAATTCAAAATAATTTGCAACTTTAGTTAGTATTTTTTTATTTACTAATACTTTTAATTTCTTTATTGGGAAATTGGATTCAAATAATACGAACTTTTGGCCATATAAGACTTAATAATACGAACTTTCAATTTGGTTCTGAATAATATGAACTTTGACCCCCTGTTGCCCCCAGTAACACGTCACTGAGTTACCCTATTCTTGACTCGTTGGGGAAATGAGCTAGCGGTGGCGGCACATATGTTTGACCATGTCATGTCACCCATTGACTTAAAAAATTGCCACGTCAGCACCCTCTCTCTCTCTCTCTCTGTCTCTTTCCTCTCTCTTTCCTCTCTCTCTCTCTCTCTCTTCGTCATTCCCATTCTTCTTCTTCTTCTTCTTCTTCTTCTTCTTCTTCTTCTTCCCACTTCTCTCTCAAAATTGAAATTAGGGCTTTTCCACTCCCCCATTTAACTCTCTAAAATCCCTCATATTTGCTCCCTACTTCTCCTCACCTTCATCCCCGTGAATTTCTAGGGTTTTTGATGGACGCGGTGGCATTGTCAGAAGGGTCTATAATGGAGATGTGCCATGGCAACCAAGACCTCAACCCAGTTCTTCAGGTGTGCGATATTCGACTGGTGAATACCCAGAGTAATGCCTCAAGAGCTACTGAGAGATACCAGCTTTTGTTGTCTGATGGGAACCATTACATACTGACAGGGCCGCAAGCGCAAGGTGTACGTAGTAGCACGTCAAGGTCGATCCCACAGGGACTCAATTAGCAGCTCAATAAACTAAACTCTATCACGATTGCTAAGCTAATCAGGAGTTGGGTTTTGGTAATGATTTAACAATTAAATAAAACTAATAAAGTAGGAAATTCATTCAAAGAATCTATCAAGAGAGAAAGACTTCTAGGGACATGCTAAGCGAACAACGAGTTCGATTACTAAAACCTAGCCTGCACAATCATACATTCAAGAACGAATCGAGAATCGACAACCTCTAAATTCTATCGCCCTTTCGATGTTAAATAGAATTATTCTAAACAACTTAATCAACAACTTTCGTCTGTATTTTAGGTTAAACAGAATTGAAGGACTCAAAAAGTCAGGTTATCTAATGATTCCCTAGTTTACTACTCCTTTTTCAACTTTCGCAAGCCTAGGTAGACAGGTTGGTAGTCAGATTACCCTATTTCACCTATCAGTACTTCTCAGGTTAATCTCAAACTTACAAATATCCAAGGCCTTAAGAATACTCATAAACATGGTAAAAACAACCTTTTATTGATTCTAATCAAAAATTCATGCACAAACTAATAACAACCAATCAAACTACATTGTTTCGGGTTGCAAAACCCTAGAATTCAAAGAAACTACTCACTCATCATTAATGAAAACACGACACAAGTCCCAAACATTATGATTAATTCTGAAAACAAAGAAAGAAATCGAAAAGAGAAATAAATACAAGGAATTACAACCGTCGAGCCTTTCGATCCCAGGGTGGAGTCTTCCTTGCAAGTAATGTAATTTCTTCCCGAATCACGAACTTCGCTCCTCTTCGAATCAATCTTGATCTTAGTCTTGATGGAGTAATTAATGAGTGGAGGGATATATTCGGTTTTCTCTCTTCATGGATGGGTGAATGATAGTTAAAAAAATGGATCCCCCTCTGAATAATGAATGTCCGATCAATATAACCGTCACTTGGTTTTTTCCTTGCAACGCACGCTCAAGCCACGCACTGATCGCCATCGCCACGGCAAGCGTGACAGGCGCTGCCTCACCTTTCTCTTCTTCTTTGTTCCTTCCGCTTCCTTGTGCACGGCAAATTCCAAGGCCCAGCCAATCATCCCAATTCATGGCCCTCACTTTTTCTCCTTATGATTGGACCGAAAATGAGGAAGGGCCTAATGCAATTAATTGTTCCCTTCCACTTCTCTCCTTTCTCACTGGGCCGATTGAAGCTGAATGAAATGAACTGGATTAAATTCATCCACTTCTTCACTTTTGCTATTGGACCGTTGCATGAATGGAGTTAATGGGCTGAATGAATTGTGCAATAAAGGGAATCAAATTGCCTCCACTTTCTTCCTTCGTGATTAGGCCGAATCAAATTAATTTAATGGCCCACTTCTCCTTTGCTTTGTTTTGTTGGGCCGCATGAAAGCTGAATAAATGGGTTGAATGAGATGAATTGGCTTCTCGACCCAATGAAATGGGTTGTTGTTGCTCTTTTTCTTCGCCAAAACGCCGAGCAACCAGGACCGTGGCATCCATCACGGCCAGACTGTAGTGTGCACTGCCAGGTCATTCCCTTCTCCTTTCCGTCCCAAATTTGCACCTTGGTCTGGATTTGTCATGTAGAGGCCCGTGGTGTCTTCACTTTTGTCAGAAGTTGAGAGAAAATTGGTGTTTTGGCCTTAAAACCTACAAATTCACATCAAAAACAAAAACACCAAGTGTAGTAGGGAAATTGGAATAAAAATCAAAATTTACACTCTAAATTATCCTTAATTCACTATTGAAAACCCCTAAAAATATAGTCATTAAACGCAGTTATCAAATCCCCTCATGCTTACTCCTTGCTTGTCCTCAAGCAAGTACAAGACTCAAAACTAGATGAAAGGACTTGAAAAGAAAAAGAAATCTACTCACACCTTCTCTAATAAAAAGCAATGTAAGAATATCAAAGCAAGCATACACTCAAGGACTCCCTAGCGAGATTAAGAATCAAATTGAAACAGGAATTGTTGTCCGAAATAGAGTCACATGTCGAGAAGCAACACAACTAATCCATCACAACTCAAATGCAATCAAAATTCATTCACATGTTTGGCGAACTAGTTGGGATCGGTAGGACCTCACTTTAGGGTATGTGGATCACTCCCCTTGTGTGTTTGCAAAAGATATAACGGTTCACTTAAAACCTTCAACCAATGTAAACAACCTACCATAAGCTTGATAAGACTCTCAATTCTCTACCGCTATAGACAATATGCACAAATGTTAATCATGAGGACTTTTCAAGGGTTGTAATGGGGCTTAGGTGTAGGGTAAGGAGGGTATTCATTTGGGAAATGTGGAGCAAAAGAGCCAAGGACCTAAAAAGCAACATTCCCAATACATATAACACAACACCTCTTACATCACACCGCAATTAAGCTCAAATATACATCCCGCATTGAAGGAAAAGCAAGGGAGAGTCAATATAAGCAAGAAAGCAACCATGCTATTCACCTTATTCCTCAAAACTTCTCTTTTTTTTCTTTTCAATCTTTTTTTTCTTTCTTTGTGGTGAATAGCATAGATAAATATAGAAACGAATCATTTCCCATCAAATCAATTTCAACCTCAAATGAAAAGAGGGGATAAATAATGATTATGAGCAATGCTTCCCTCATCAAGTGAACCAACCAATGAAGTCACCAAAGATATAGACTAGCTACAAAAACTGCCTCCAATTGAATTGTTACTCCACTAATTTGGCTAAAGGGTATGGAATTAAGAACAGGCCAAAGGTGCGCACGAATAGGGTAAACAACAAGACAGGAAAAATGGTTAGTAAAGGGCTAGCAAAAAGAAGTCAAGATGTCAAGTGGCTTTTTGGCTATGTGGCTACAAAATGGGCCTCAATCATATTAACATAATGCACAAGTCAAATGCAGTTTCAAAGAGAGTCGAATCAAGTTCTATAGATGCAAACATAGTAAGGTCACACTCAAAAGAAAATGAGACTATAAAAGTGATAGTCTTTTAGGCTCAAGAAGTCTCACGGGTTAACCTGCCACAATCACTGCAACTAGTTCATTTGATGTACCAAGCATAGGAATTTCATTATCATGCACAGGAATTGATCAAGACTAGATGAATCACAATCAAGACAGGCAACCTAAATCAAACAAGCAACCAAGTCTCTCCTATCAACCACATCAAGCCAAAAAAAAATCTCATGAGTACACACTTGCAATGACAATCCAAACACACCTTATAAAGGCGAAAGGCTATCCTAATTTATTTTTTTAACAAGAAAGTAAGAAAACTACTCCTATATACAACCTAGATGCAAATTCAATGCCTAACAAACACAAAAAGAAACTAAGAAATATGCAATTATAAATGTAAGTCTCACTCAAGCACATGATTTTAAGATAGTCAACCCAAATCCCCCCATGCTTGGACAAAGCAGTGTCCGTAATGCATTTCAAATAAGGGTAGCATGCACAAGAGGGAAACGACATAATGCATCACACTCTAAAAAAACAAGAAAATTAAAGGAGCGAAGTAAAACCTAATAAAGCAATTAAACGCTTGGGTTGCCTCCCAAGAAGCGCTAGTTTAACGTCATTAGCTAGACGAAACTTACCTCAGAAGCGGTTAACGCCCTTAGAAGCTTGTCAAACTCCACAGCATGCGGTTCACAAGCCTACAGATAAGAGAGCAACAAAATACTCATGGCAAAGAATGTTAGTTGCACTCTCTCAAATAAGTCAAAAGTACTAGAAAAATAAAAAGAATCAAAAAAAGTAGTCCACATGATTTTTCTAGCTGAGTCCTCTAGGCATTCACAATATGGATCAAGATAGGCATGAAACCCTTCTAAAGTGCCTAAGGACAAGTCAAAGACATTGTTGGTCCCTTCAATCATAGTCACATCACAAGAGCCAACCACACACCCCACATCAACATGAACATCAATGGTCTTTTCACAGGGAATGGGCTCCTCAAGGTTTCTTAGGGGCAACAGAGGTGGTGAACAAGGCATAGAAGCATGGAGTACATAATCAGATTCCTCGCTTGAAGGATCTAATCCACACACAATCCCACCATAAGACTCCTCATCAATAGCATCAATTGACTCATGACAAACATCATCATCATACCTAGCATCAAACCCATGGGAATCACTCACCTCAAACCCCGTCGACTGAGAAAAAGGTAAGGATGCATTTTGAAAAGCAAAGACACGATCAGTAGTGTCTCTAGGTAAGCTAGGACAAGAAGGTGCAACAATTGGTAAAGATGACTTAGAAAGGTCAACTATTCCCTCTATTTTCTCTAGACAAGCTTTCAACTTATCTTGTTGCTCTTGCATTGCCCTCATGAAAATATCAAGTTTGGCTAAATCGGGGCATGTAGATTCATCATGGTCAAAAGAACGACAGAAACGGCAATGAGGCAAACAATGGGGCTGAGTATATAATCTAGCATGATGTGCACAAGGATTAGGATAAGAGTAACTAGATACACAATAAGAATTTTCAAATTCAAGAGTATCACGTGGAAGCCACTCAAGAAAACTCCAAGCTTCATCAACAGTTTTAGCATGAAAACCAAAATACTCTAATAGAGTACGAGTCTCACTATTCACCCCCAAAGCAACGATGTCAAGAACATCTGATATCCCAGGCACAACACCACATGGAATAGGACATGCACGTAATCGCTCAAAATAGTGCCAAAATAATTCCTGCTCAAATTAAGGAAAATCAAGAATTGCTATTTTTTTATTTATTTTTTTTTAAAAAAAAAACAAAGATGAAAAAGAAAAGAAAAAGAAAGAAAAAGAAAACAACTTAGTCAACCTAAGAGGTTCATTTACCGACTGCTAGGGACAAAGTCCCCAGCAACGGCACCAAAAACTTGACAGGGCCGCAAGCGCACGGTGTACGTAGTAGCACGTCAAGGCCGATCTCACAGGGACTCAATTAGCAGCTCAATAAACTAAACTCTATCACGATTGCTAAGCTAATCAGGATTTGGGTTTTGGTAATGGTTTAACAATTAAATAAAACTAATAAAGCAGGAAAATTCAGTCAAAGAATCTATCAAGAGAGAAAGACTTCTAGGGAGATGCTAACCGAACAACGAGTTCGATTACTAAAACCTAGCCTGCAGAATCATACATTCAAGAACGAATCGAGAATCAACAACCTCTAAATTCTATCGCCCTTTCGATGCTAAATAGAATTATTCTAAACAACCTAATCAACAACTTTCTACTGTATTTTAGGTTAAACAGAATTGAAGGTCTCCAAAAGTCAGGTTATCTAATGATTCCCTAGTTTACTACTCCCTTTTCAACTTTCGCAAGCCTAGGTAGACAGGTTGGTAGTCAGATTACCCTAATTCACCTTTCAGTACTTCTCAGGTTAATCTCAAACTTACAAATATCCAAGGCCTTAAGAATACTCATAAACATGGAAAAACAACCTTTTATTGATTCTAATCAAAAATTCATGCACAAACTAATAACAACAAATCAAACTACATTGTTTCGGGTTGCAAAACCCTAGAATTCAAAGAAACTACTCACTCATCATTAATGAAAACACGACACAAGTTCCAAACATCATGATTAATTCTAAAAACAAAGAAAGAAATCGAAAAGAGAAATAAATACAAGGAATTACAACCGTCGAGGCTTTCGATCCCGGGATGGAGTCTTCCTTGCAAGTAATGTAATTTCTTCCCGAATCACGAACTTCGCTCCTCTTCGAATCAATCTTGATCTTAGTCTTGATGGAGTAATTAAGGAGTGAAGGGATGTATTCGGTTTTCTCTCTTCATGGATGGGCGAATGATAGTTAAAAAAATGGATCCCCCTCTGAATAATGAATGTCGGATCAATATAACCGTCACTTGGTTTTTTCCTTGCAACGCACTCACCTTTCTCTTCTTCTTTGTTCCTTCCGCTTCCTTGTGCACGGCAAATTCCAAGGCCCAGCCAATCATCCCAATTCATGGTCCTCACTTTTTCTCCTTATGATTGGATCGAAAATGAGAAAGGGCCTAATGCAATTAATTGCTCCCTTCCACTTCTCTCCTTTCTCACTGGGCCGATTGAAGCTGAATGAAATGAATTGGATTAAATTCATCCTCTTCTTCACTTTTGCTATTTGACCGTTGCATGAATGGAGTTAATAAGCTGAATGAATTGTGCAATAAAGGGAATCAAATTGCCTCCACTTTCTTCCTTCATGATTGGGCCGAATCAAATTAATTTAATGGCCCACTTCTCCTTTGCTTTGTTTTGTTGGACTGCATGAAAGCTGAACAAATGGGTTGAATGAGATGAATTGGCTTCTCGACCCAATGAAATGGGTGGTTGTTGCTCTTTTTCTTCGCCAAAACGCCGAGCAACCACGACTGTGGCATCCATTACGGCCAGACCGTGGTGTGCACTGCCGGGTAATTCCCTTCTTCTTTCCGTCCCAAATTTCCACCTTGGTATGGATTTGTCATGTAGAGGTCCGTGGTGTCTTCACTTTTGTCAGAAGTTGAGAGAAAACTGGTGTTTTGGCCTTAAAACCTACAAATTCACATCAAAAACAAAAACACCAAGTGTAGTAGGGAAATTGGAATAAAAATCAAAATTTACACTCTAGATTATCCTTAATTCACTATTGAAAACCCCTAAAAATATAGTAATTAAACGCAGTTATCACATACAGGGCATGCTTGGTACGCAGCGTAATGTCCTTATCAAGACTGGACGCTTGCAGAAAGGATCCATCATTCTCTTGCCCTAATTTCAATTTTGAGAAAGTGAAGTTGGAAGATGAAGAAGAAGAAGAAGAAGAAGAAGAAGAAGGGGAAAAAGAGCTGGAAAAAGAATGGAAATGACGAAGAGAGGAGAGAGAAAGAGAGAGAGAGAGAGAGAGAGAGAGAGAGAGAAAGAGAGAGGAAAGAGAGAGGAGAGAGAAAGAGAAAGGTGCTGACCTGGCAATTTTTTAAGTCAATGGGTGACATGGCATGGTCAAACATTAAAAAAAACGCGCCGCTACCGCCAGCTCATTTCCCCGATGAGTCAAGGAAAAGGTAACTCGGTGGCGTGTTACTCGGGGCAACAGGGGGTCAAAGTTCATATTATTTAGAACCAAATCGAAAATTCGTATTATTAAGTCTTATATGACCAAAAGTTCGTATTATTAGAATCCAATTTCCCTTCTTTATTTGAGTTGTTTATTAATAATTTACAGAGAATCGAGACAGAATATTGGTGCATTCTGCAAGGACAATTAAGTTGGAAGGGTTGAGTTGTTTAGATATAATTATAAATAATTTGCAACTTTAGTTAGTATTTCTTTCATTTACTAATTAATCCCTCCGTTCCATATTAATTGTTATTTTGTTGACTATCACGGTCTCCGATGTTACTCTTTGATTGATAATTTCTTATACAATATTTTATGAACAATTACAATACTATACTTTTACGATAGTATTTTTCGTTACGAATCTAATGGTAGTAATTTTATATAACAATTCATTGAATATATTGATAAATTTGTAGGCAAAATTTTTAACATTTGACTGCACAATTTCCAAAGATGTCAGTTAATATGGAACAGAGGGAGTAATTTTCTTTATTTAGGTTGTTTATTAATAATTTGTAGTGATTCGAGACAGGGATTATTGGATTTTGCAAGTACAATTAAATTGGAAGAATTTGGCTATTTATGAATTTATGTAAATTTCTTATAAGTACTTGAACTCATTTGTATGAGAGCCAATTTGTTAATAATCACTAAATTTGTGTATGTCCAAATACATTTGCGAAGTGTGGAAAATGTACCACCCAAGGCCCAAGGGTGGAATGGACAGCTAGGGTGGTGTGGACACCTTCATAGGCCCAAGAATTTTTTTTTATAGAATACAAGGGCAGATTTAAAAACCTCTCTTATCCCAGCACAAACTCAACCCAACCCATTTAGGGCCCGTTAAAATACAACTCACATGGGCCCAATAAAAAACCCAGCTGCCCAGCCCGCCCTGGTCCATTTGTGACTGGCCTGAACCCAGCCTGTTGGCCAGTTCTAGTCTTGACAGTATATATAACTTGGAGAACTTCAATCATTAAGCTAAAAGTGCTCATTTTTCCTCGGGTATTAATCGAGTAGAAATTACAGTTCAAACTAGCACGCCATAGCTAAATCCCATAAAAAATGTTAAGATGCAGTTCCTAAGACTAACCAAACAGTAACAAAATTTTGAAATAACGCTCCTAAGAAAACCGGTTAAAATACTAAAGTATTTTATTTCTCTATCCCAAAGACAAAGGTGTTGCTACTCCATTGGCTTCCACTTGGTAACTGTGGTACAAATATTCTTCCAGCTCTTCACCAAAGACGCGCTTAACAAGCGTGGCTGCCACTCCATTGTCCTCCACACTTGTAGCAAAATTCATGACGACATCTGCACGTCACATATCACAGCACAAATATTCATCACTGCACCCATAATTCGACTAAAAACCAAGTAGCTTATGGTCAATTTTCAGGCAGAGAACGTAAAAAATCGAGAATTTACTACGACAAAGTCAATTTTAATTACTTTTGTAAAAGGATAATGAAAGTGTATGCACACGATGAGAAGAACAAAAAAGGATGTGAGTCTGACCTGCAAGTCATATGCAGACAGCCTTCATTCTTCTCCACATAGAACCTGCACTTGGAGCACCTTCTCCACTGCTTATCTTTAGCAAGCTTCATCAACATTATATCCTCCCTTTCTCTCTCGTCTTTCCCAAGTCTCTGGAACTCCTGGCACGTGACTCCCTCATGCCACCCAACATGACACTTTGCACAGAACATCCGGCGGCAGTGTGGACATTCCGATTGGGTCACCTATTCTTCACCGTCGTCTACCATCAAGGCAGAGCAATCCTTGAATGGGCAGTAAAATTTCTGGAACCCCAGAATGGAAGCTTCAAACAGAGCGACTTCCCACCTCCCAAACACTTCCTTAGGCAAAATGGACCCACAATCTTCGGGCTCTATATCCCGTTTGCAGTTCGGGTCTGGGCATTCAACTGGGACTATTTTCTCTTTGATCTTTGATGCTATGTATTTGACCATGCAGTCATTGCAAAACAGATGATTGCATTTGGATAAGCCCTCAAATATTTCAGGGTTTTCTTTGCATTCCATGCAAATTCCACAGAAAATGAGTTTGCTGTTGGATGATTCACCCAACTCCACCACTTGTTTTCCGGGTTTGCTGCTCTGTTTCCCGTCATCATCCTGTGTTTTGGAGAATGTTGGAAGCGATGAAGAGTTAAACAGTGCTTCTTGGAGCTGCAATTCAACAGCAAACTTTTCATCAGATATAGGGATTGCTTCGTCATTGATTAACGCTAACAGGTATGACTCATCAACGTACAAATCAATCGACATTTCCGCCATTGAATTCGAATATGAACTGTCGAAAACAGGCTTTGATCATCCAGCCCACTTTAGGAATTATTCTGCATGTTAGTGTATAGAGTTTTATAAACGCAACAACGTACAAGTTGAACGGTACCATTCAAAAATGAGGATACAATGAGCCATTTGCTTTGATTAGGGTGGCCGCATTAGTGTTGTCTTGGGAAATAATTTGTTTTTGAAACTCATTAACGTCTCCTTGATTTACTGAATTTTGAAAGTGGAAAAGACACTGCAACAATTAAAGCCGATTTAAGAATGCTTTCTACAAATATGTGAGGATAGAAATCGGACTCTAATTATCTGTAGTTGTGTACACCTTTCCATCTAAATTGTTAACTTTTTCGTATACTACCTCCGTCCCATATGGTTTGTCCATCCAACTATATTTAAAAGTCCAATGGTAATAGGAAATGGTATGAAAAATGTGTAATGTATTAGAATTGTCCTTACTTTTCTCATGTGAAGAAAAATAAAAAAGAAACAAAAGATTATTTATTAGGGGTACAATAGAAATTACAATCATTGGAATTATAAAATGAAAAAACATTTTGGGACAAGGGAGTTATGTAGATGGACAAACAATTTGGGACAGAGGTAGTAATTCATTTGTCCCATATTATTGGTCCCTTTTGTAAATTGTTCTATCAGTTTAACAAATTTTCATTGTAAATTTGTTAATATATAAAATGAATGATTATATAAAATAATTATCATTAAATTTGTAACAAAAAATAATATTCTAAAAATATAATATTAATAAAATTTAGTGTAAAGAATCATCAATAAAAAACAGCATTAAAGATCGTGACAATCAACTAGGACTCATTAATATCATAGACAAATACTCAGTTAACTTTTCATAAATTATAAACACCAAGTTTTTATATGGTACAACCGCTTGTGCCTTGTACTATGCGAACATATATATATAGGCTCATGGATTTTATTTTTTTTTATGTGGCCTACACTTTGAAAAAAAAAGATGCACTTTGAAATATAAAAGATGCATTTTGGCAAGGGAAGTATGCATATAAACAGTGAAACATTCATATTGACAAGGGAATGTTACAATTTGAAAAGAAAAATATACATTTCAGCAAGGAAAAGATGTACCTTGAAATGGAAAATATGCATTTTGGCAAGGAAATATGTATATTAATAAGGAAAAGATCACCATTGATAAGTGAATATTACATTTTGAAAAGGAAAAGATACACTTCATCAAGGAAAAGATGCACAATGACATGGGAAAAATTGAAAAGAAAAAGACGCACTTTGAAATGGAAAAGATGCATTTTGGCAAGGAAAATATGTACATAAATAAGAAAAAGATCCACATTGACAAAGGAAGGTTACATTTTGAAAAGGAAAAATACATTTCATTCTCACTTTTAAATGGAAAAGATATATTTTATTCTCACTATGCGCGTTCGCTCCGCTCCATACCTATAACCGCTTATACGTAATAATTTGCGGGAGAGAGAGGGAGAAAATTTTGTTCATTAGGTTGGAGTCAAAAAAATAATTTACAAAGGGGTGGAAGAAAATCATTTTTTTGAAAAATTTTCATCAATGGCTTAGGTCACCAAACACCAATAAATGGAAAAATTTTGATCTCAACCAAACACACCATAAGTTATTTTTAACCCTTTCATAGTATCATATTTTGACATTTACACCCAAAATAATACCATTGCAACCTTATACCACACAGCCACACAGGTAAAATACTTGATCACCCCTAATTTTTTAATTCTCTCCCCCCCCCCCCCCCCCCCCAATTCCCCTTTTCACTTTTCCCTCATGCTTTGTTCATCAATGGCTAGCTGCCATAGATTTACAGTATTCTCCTTTTTCCTCTTCCTCGCCATCAACATATATCCCACGATCAACAAATCCCTCAACAAAATTGTCGACTAGTTATTTGCCCAGCGGAAAATGCTATTTGGTAAGATTTGTTTATTAGAATCCATTCTAATCATGCTTGGAGCTGTGGAATTTGTTGCTCTTAGTTGATTTGACATTATTTGAACATTCGTGTACTTTATATTTATATGTTTAAGATTTTGGTCATTTTGAAAGCAAAAAATGATTCGCAGGTTCCTATATTTTGATGTAATTATTTTAAAGGCTCTACATTTTGACAAATTATTATGGAATGACACTATCTTTGTGATAATTATTTATTGGGACATTCCGACCAATTTTCTGATCTAAAATGCGCGTAACAGTGATTTTTGTTTTTAAGGTTGTTTTAATTGAAATCAACTATCATTTTAGGCCTCAATATGTAGGGTTGTACAAAGATACATATCCCTAATCAACAATAAATACTGCAATTAATGCTTTGTTCGCCGGAAAATAGATCGGAATGCTTCCCAGAAATAATTACAACAAAGATAATGTCACCCTACAATTATTTATCAAAATACATGGCCCTTAAAATAAATATATTAAAATATGAGGACCCTTTAGTCGTTTTTTGAGTTTAAAAGAGATGTATGGGACATGTTGATGGAGATCCACTTAGCCTTGGTCTCACATTTGGGGACCCAAGGTTCATGGAGGGTAATAGAGATCTGGCCAACTCGTTAGTCCGTCTAAGGAGGCCCAATTCATAAACATTGAGGTGGAAAAGATCTTAAAAGCGCAATCCATTGATGGAGATCCGTCCACCCCATCAAGTCCAACAAAGAAGGTCCAATCTGTTTACATACAAGTAGAGAAGGCCCTAGAAGAAGGTTCCATCAAAGAGGCCCAACGACCAACTTATGTGGTGTGCTCTATCTTCCAAGAGGACGTCCAAACAAGTTAAAGAAGGCCCAATTAACGTGCTAGAGACATCTAAGATAATTGTTTTAGCAATATTTGTATTTCCCTTATTAGTAGGAAAGTTAGTTATGGATATTTTCATTAATAGTAGTTAAGTTTGTTATAGGGCATAATGCCAAAGTAGGAGTTAGGTGTGTAGACGTCAATTAAGAGGGGATAGACGTCAATCCTAGTCTTGGATGACTAATTTTGTAACTAATCCAATTAGGATTAGGAAAGCCAAATCCTAGAAGGATTCATCCAATTGTAACTAATCCAATTAGGATTAGGAAAGCCAAATCCTAGAATGATTTAGACTACTTAGGTGTCAAGTTAATTAGTGGTCCTAGTAGGATTAGGACTTAGTCTAATATATAAGGAGGTTCGTAACGTCCAAAGAGGACACACTTCGAATTATGAATACAAAATCGAGCCTTTGCTCATCTGAGAGTTTCCCTCTTTCCTTTTCTACTATTGTATCTTGAATTGGCTATTCAAATGGTGAGGTAGATCTTGTACCTATACCTAGAAGGTGTTTTTGTAACTAGGTAGAAGAACAAGAAGCCCTAGGGATTCAACTTGTGGTGTTTTTGTATCAAGTTCGACTCCCTTGAACTATCCAAAGTATCTATCTTTATTAAGATATCCTTACAAAACCCTAGGTTTTAACGTGAATCCTTCTCACACCTAGATTGGTTGCACGTCATCTTGATGTGTAATTGATCAAAACACTAACTTTGCATCAGTTATACATCACATGTGTGTGAATTCTTCTGTTGAAATGAAAAAGAAATTGAGTTTTTACAGTTAGGGATAGAGGAAGAGGCAAAGGAGATAGGAATGAGAGATGATTCACACAAGCAAAAATAAATAATTAAAATCAAATAACCAACTATTTGTGGGAAAAAGAGGAGAATTTGGAATGGAAACAGTAACTTGTGGCAGCCATTGATGAGTGATGCAACAAAGGAGAAAGGAAGGAAAGAGGAAAGAAGTTGAAAGGAGAATGCAAGGAACTGACTGTAGAAGGTATGAGTTGTATTTTGGAGTGTAACTGAAAACATAGTGGTACAAAGGGCTTAAAAGAAGACTTAGTGGTAAATTGGGCTTGAAGTAAATAACTGAGTGGTAGATAGAGCTAAGAACTCACTCGGGAACTATATGGGCTTTATTTAACAGTATAATGATTTTATGTCTTTTCTGATGAAACTTTCGATCAATTTTCTATGTAATTTCTGTTGTTTTTATTTTAACAGGTGCACATTTGCTGGAGAATCATATGACAGTTAATCCATGCTCTTCGATCACCAACATGTCCGCCAGTTGTTCGATGAAATGTGTTGGGATCCTTAGGGGGGGTGAATAGTTTTATTACAGAGTTTTGCACTTCTAAACACAAGGACGTTAATAGCACTAAATTGAACTAAGTGACTCCTAGCTGCTTGATTAAAGTGGACATACAAAAGGCATATGATACTGTTGATTGGTCCTTTTTGACAAACTTGCTCTTGGCTCTTAATTTTCCTACAAAGTTTGTTGATTGGATAATGACATGTGTATCGTCTGCATCTTTCTATATAGCTTTCAATGGTGATACCTTTGGCTATTTCAAGAGAGGTCGTGGATTGAAACAGGGTGACCTGATATCCCCTCTTCTGTTTGTGCTTGTGATGGAATATTTGGGACGAGCTATTAAAGAAGCTTCCATGAATCCTGAATTCAAGCATCATCAATTCTGTAAGTCGTTGTCAGTTACACACCTCTGTTTCACAGACGACTTGCCTCTTTTTTGTCATGGTGATCCAAGGAGTATTAATATTTTGATATCAGCTTTAAATCATTTCTCTGATTGTTCTGGATTGATTCCTAATAAGAATAAATTCGATATTACTTTTGCTGGTATGAATGAGGATTGCATTGAATCTATTCTGGTGGATACTGGTTTTAGAAAGGGCTCTCTACCTTTTAAATATTTGGGTGTGCCGGTTAAGCCAACTAGGCTTAATATACATGATTGTGCTTTGTTGATTGAAAGTACGACTAAACGATTAAATGGGAGGGCGGTGAAAAAGTTATCATATGCAAGAAGAGTTCAATTGGTTAACAGTGTGCTTATGGCTCTTCACACCTATTCGGCACAGATCTTCATATTGCCATCGAGTGTTATTGATGATGTTATTCGGTTGTGCCGCACTTTTCTTTGGGGGGGGGGGGGGAAGAAAATTCCTCCTATCTCATGGTCTCATTGTTGTTTGTCTAAGAAAGAGGGTGGCTTGAATATAAGAGATGCACATGCTTGGAACAAGGCAGCTTTGGGGGTCCTTGTTTGGGAGATTATGATGAAAAAGGAATCACTCTGGGTGAAGTGAGTGCACCATATCTATCTTCGGAAACAAGATATTTGGGAATGTGAAGTGAAACAAAACGTGAGTAGGTACTGGAAACGCTTGCTGAGGGTTCGTGATGAGCTTCTTGGGCTCTTTAAGGGCCTAAATGAAGAAGGTCGCCAATATTCAATTCAACAGGGGTACCAGTCTTTGTAAAATCATAGTGAGGTTGTTCCTTGGCACTCACTTGTGTAGTATAAACTGAGTATTCCTAAATATACCTTCATATTCTGGATGCTTATGAATCGAAGATTAATAACTCAGGATCGATTTCAGCTTTTTGGGATTCCATGGGTTAACCGATGCTATTTATGCTATAATGAGGCGGAATCGAATGATCATCTCTTCTTCGCTTGTTCCTTTTCCATCCATGTGGCTAAATCTGTCGTTTCTGCTTTCTATTCCTTTCAACTTGAGTTGGAAGACTGGAGAAATTGGCTTGCTAGTAGTACTCAGTATAAACGACAACTTGCTTTGATGTTTGCTAGTATAGTCTACCATGTCTGGCATGAGAGGAATTGTAGAATCCATAATAGCCAGTCTAGGGATATCTCGGTTTTGATTCATATTATTTGTAATGATGTAAAGCTTAGGAGTTTGTAGGTGTTTTGGAAGGAACTTGTTAGGTGCTGGTTGTTTTGGCTGTTGCATCTGGCACAACTTGTATTTGGCTTCATCTGTTTTGTTAATGGAATTACTATCCGTTTTTCCAAAAAAAAAAAAAAACGTTGAGGTACAAGAGAAATGTAGGAGGTTAAGAAACTTAGCAGGATTAAGACAGTGAGGTCCTTGATGACTACTTATAAGGACAGAAACTAAGATTCAGTTTCTGTTAAGGAGCCTCACAGACGAGGCTTGCGATGAAGGGCCTGACAGATGAGACATAGAGAAGAGGCCTCACAGACGAGACTTGCGATGAGGGGCCTCACAGATGAGGCACAGAGGAGGGGCCTCACAGACGAGGCTTATGATGAGGAGCCTCACAGATGAGGTAGAGAGGAAGGGACTCACATACAAGGCAGAGAAGAGGGGCCTCACAGATGAGGCGGAGAAGAACATGACGGATTACAATGGATATCAAACTCACAAAGCCTTAATACTTCAAGGCTTTGTTACACAACACCTCACCAACATAATTGGCTACATAACTCACCAAGTTCCTTGGTTACACCTCACCAGAAGTACCTTACTGGCTACATAACTCTCCAATGACTCATTGGCTACACTCAGAAATCTCACGAGATTTCCTACACTCGATTACTTGCTTGGAATCGACTTATCTTCAAAGAGGAAGGTAGAGCCTTTTTATTGGTGTAGGACCCCCGAAAAAGTGACCATTTTTCTGTGATGCGCTACTTAAACAATCGGGAGCCGACTAAGGTTGCTTAATCGTTAAATAAGGATGATTTTTATTTTTCGAAATTCGTTTTCGGGGTCATGAAACTTTATTATTTACAAATCCGTTTTTTATTATTTAAATTATTCGAAATTGCACAAAATAATTTAACAATAATTTAATCCCGACCCAAATATTAATTTCAGACCCAAGAGAAAACAAGCGGTTATGGAATCGCTAAAACCCGCTAGGTTTTAGCAGACTGGTCAGCCACTTGTCTCCCACTTCAAAGAGAAAGTGAGTTGAAAGTGATAAAATCCGCCTAGGTTTTATCACTTTCTGGCTCATTTCTCTCGGGACCCTCCTTGAATAAATATTGGACATGAACCAAATTATTTTTTTAAAATTATTTTATGTAGAAACGAATATTTTAAATAATTAAACCAATTTATAAAAATGTAAAGAGTCGCCAGCCAATTTAAGGAAATCGACAAACCATAAAATAAGAAATGAAAGACTCCGGTCTACGAACCCGATTTCTAGATTCGGGGGTAAGGTTACGAATTCAAGAGTTATAGGAACTTTCGAATCCGCCTGTTAGAAAACAGACTCTATTAAAATCGATATTGAAAAGAAATAGAGCAGGGAGAAGTTTGGTTGATTTCGTGAAGTTATTATTCAAAACATGCGAGATTAAAACATGATGTTTACCTTTTACAAAATATATACAAGTAACGGAATTAAGGAATGAACTACATGATTAATTACAACAAAATGAATGGTGAAATCAAACCATGCTTTAAAGGTGGTGGAGGTGATGGATTTAATCCCTTAATTTGGCCTTGACTTGGAGCTTGAATGAAATAATGTAAGTGGTTTAGAAGGGTGGTACATGGGTGATAATATGGATATGATAAGTGTGATTGTGAGAGGATTAGAGATGAATTGAGGGAAGTAGAATATGGAGAATTTGAGTATAATGGTGGTAGTTTGTGAGAGTTGTTGATGGTAGTTGATGAAATGAGGGTGAAATGGAGGGGTATTTATAGGTGAGGGGGTGAGAGATTTGAAGGGAAACCAAGGGGAACATACCCCACAAATCATGCCCTTCGAGGACCAAAACCTAGGCGGGTTTTGGGAGGTCAAGCGCAAGGTCAAACACGTGGGCAAAAATCAGGGGATTGTATGCATGCATGCAGATTTTGGCGCCAGATCACTTAAAACCTAGGCGGGTTTTAAATTGATCATCACACGGATCGGTGACGTGGCACAAAACAACGATGCTTTGCTATTCCTCTCAAAACCTAGGCGGGTTTTGAGTTCTCTAGGCCGGGGCGCACTTTTGGGCCTGCTTTTGTGCAGGCTGCCTTCTGAAAATTAAAACCCAGGGGGGTTGTAACGAATGTAGGCGGCCTGTTTTGACTTCTTGGGCTCAAGTTGTTGACCTTTTGGAATCAATGACACATTTATCATTTGGCCTGAGTGATTTGTTGATTTTGATGAGTCGGGATTATGCCGGTACAAATTCCGGTGTCTATAGAGAGCCCCCACTTTGATCGAGTCCGAATAGGACGAAGGTCAAAGTAGTATGAGGATATGACTTTGGGTTGCAAAGCCTGGAGTGATGCTTGGAAGTCGAGTCCTGCATCGCGGTGGCGGGCGACATGCGCCTCCTTTGAGATGATCTTGAGAAAGAATGATGCTCTACCTGACTGTTGATGAGTCGTTGTTGATCTCAGGCGAGAATGACGCCTTACTTGTTATCGGACATGATGCTGATGGTTCATGGAGTTTTCTAGTCTTTCCCAGTGTCGGTTCCAGTCTTTCCCGGTGTCGGTTCCAGTCTTTCCCAGTGTCGGCTCCAGCATTTCCTGGTGTCGGCTCCAGTCTTTCTCGGGTCGACCAGTCTTTCCTAGTGTCCGATTTAGTCTTTCCTGGTATCGGTTCTAGTCTTTCCCGGTGTTGGCTCCAGTCTTTCTCGATGTCGGCTCCAGTCTTTCCCGGTGTCGGTTCCAGTCTTTCCCAGTGTCGGTTCTAGTCTTTCTCGGTGTCGGTGTTGATGATTGTTGGCATTTTCGATGCCGAAGGACTTCACCAGACGCGATGCTGATGGCATTGGGGGTCGAGACTTCATCGGGCACGGTGCCGATGGTTCAGAGATTGAGACTTCATTAGGCGCGATGCCGGTGGCTTAGGATTGGGATTGCATCGAAACTCTGCCGATGGCCCTGGGTGATGATGATGGCAGCGACCTTTTATTCGGTAGCTGGATGGTGGTGGTCCCTTTGTCGGCGACTTGTGAGCTGGCGACTTTTTATGCGGCAGCTTGATGATGGCAGTCCCTTTATCAGCGACCTGAGAGTCATAGGAAAATCAAGTATTAGTCATATTGAAATGTAAAGAAGGTTCGGATCTTTACCTGGGCTTTGAAAACTTCGGTCTATATAGCTGGATGGTTGACTTCGGTCGTGAGGCGTTGAGCCGCGTATATGGGCTGAAGCTGTCTCAAAACCCAAGCGGGTTTTAAGTCCTCCTGCTGGGCTGACAAAGGCGATTGGGCAGCGCCTTCTGGGCTGTGTTTGCGACAAAACCCAGGCGGGTTTTGTGCTCATTTTCTTTCTTTTTTTTTCTTTTCCTCGTGGGAGGAATCAAAGTGGGTCCGACCCACATGTAGATGATATTGCGCCACGTCTCAGTGTCTCCCTTTTGGGTGGCAAGAGGATGGCCTTTGGATTTCCGGCCAATGAAACGCATTTGGCATCTCGAGGCGGGTCTTAGAATCGAGCGGTTCACATTCACCCAATCATTCTATAAATTCAATACATTTCATTCACATCCTCATTTCCTTCATATCTCTCTAACTTACTCCTTCTCTCTCTAGAAAGAAAGCCTTGTCTTTTGAAGCAAATTTGGGTTTTTAAAGGATGCAACCCCGGAGTCATATGAATCCACCTCTTCCTCATGCAGCCGAATGGCCCCATGAGCGATGTTCTCGGCGCAACTTTGTTCATGGCATGGAGGCGGTTCCCTCCGACCTCATTGTTCAATCTTGGAACCACGGTTGGTTTTACCGCTCTCACGGCAAGGTAATTCTTGCATTTCTCCCCTTGTACTTATTTTTGCGTAAAAATGAGCAAGCATGAATTTATTTTCCATATCTTGTCATTTTTAGCTATTTTAAGTATGTTTATACTAATGCATGCTGGGGTGTTGAATGATCCTTTTATTTCTGTATTTCAACCGGAAATGAAACCGTCTTGCAACCTATAAAATGGACAAAAAAAGTTTTCAATACACGGCCTATGGAATAAAACCTATACGGGTTTTACTCTTCACACGTCTTCCGGCCCATTTGTCCAAAGAGCGGCTCACTAGAAGAAATAAAACCCAGGCGGGTTTTATTTCGGTCTGCTGGGCCTGTGCGCTTCTTGGGCCGGATGCATTGTCCTAGAGAAGTCAAAACCTAGGCGGGTTTTGACTCGTCCCCCTCCCCCTTTTTTTTTTTTGGTTTTGCTGGTCCGACTCGGGCCGAAGTAGTACTTGGGCTTGCTGGTTTGCTTCATGGGCCATGGTTGTGAGCCTAGTGTTTGTGCTGGGTCCAGCTAGGGTCCACGAAATTATGTTTTTAACCCGAAATGTCAATTGAGCCCCCATTTTAAATGATCTGCTGGAATTTTTGCCCATCGTATTTAGGAGGATAACCTGAAGACTCCTGTTGTCCTGAAAGAGCCTCTTAAGGTAGCAAAATCGATCCCTGGAAACTTTGTTCATGATACTTTGACCGCAGTGGGATTCATGCCTTTCTCGAAATGCCTGGAGGCCTGGAAGAATCTAACGTTCCGTATCATAGGTCGAGCAATGGCTGAGAGGTTGTGGAATTCAACTAACTCCTTTCACTTGCCTGTGGGTGAGATGACGGTCATGCCCAAAGATTTCGTTATGATTACCGGTCTTCCTTGGGGTGGGCAGGACGTGGTCTTTGACACGGAGATCCCTCCAGTAGTTTTGGATATGTTGGGTCCAGTGTCTGCGCGTCTGGGACAACGACAAGGTCTCCCAAATCTCGCATATAAGCACTTTGAATTGGCCATCCGCGATGCAAGTTTCCAAGATCTGCCTGAAGAGCAGCGCCCCTTCATTTTCTTGGCGTACGTTATCTCTGCTACCCTTTTTGCCAACCATGGGGACAACATTTCCCTGACCTTGTAACGAAACCTTCTCAACATTGATAATATTCAAAACCTGAATTGGGGCAAGGCGTCCTATGCGAACTTCATCCACTAGCTTCGTTGTGGCGTAAGACTTTCGTAGGATGTGGACCCGGTCTACCTTCACGCGGCTCAAACTCGCTACCAGTATGGTCCTTCCTTGTGGAAGGTACTCGAGGTATGTGCTCGAACCTTCCCTTTTCAATGCAATTCATCCTTTCTTCCTCATTTAACATCATGTTTATGCAGTCATGGGCGTATGAGTACATCTCGGCCCTTAGCATTCGTTCGAAGAAGAATAAGACGGTACCAGCTGCTGAACGCTGGACTACCAAGGGCACTCACGACAAAAAGTTTAAGTCGGGGAGCCTTGACCTTATTCGTAGCATTTTAGACAACTTGACACCAGTATTCCTTTATGTCCAACATCTTTCTTTCATTTTCATCTATATGTCATCCTTAAACGCGTCTTTCCTTTTACAAGATCAAGTGAACTGGTGTCCTTGGGCCGATTTCAATGTCGAAGGGTTACCACAACCTTTGAATCTGGTGAAGCATGACACCCGTCTTCGCTTCTTGATTGAGGGGCCTTATGGTTATGTGTGGTATTTGGGGGAGAGAGCCTCGAGGCAAATTCTGGGATGTTATCCTGGTCTCATTCCCCTGGACCCTCCGACACATATGTTTGAGCCATGGCGAGTTGACCCAAGCGTCCTGAGGAATCTGGTTCGAGGCCAGGATTTTGACAACTTCATACATAACGTTCCGCAGGAGAAATTCAATGAAGAGTTCCTGCGTTATCTTAGCCGTTTGGCTCCTCGAGTGGTATGTATCTTCCTCTTTTGTCCTTATTATGTCTTGGCTGATTTCTGACCAGAAAATCTACAACTGGGGCCTTATGCCAAAGCTGCTGAGGTGGAGATTCCACCAGAAAGGAAAAAGATCAGCGACTTCTTGGACGTCGAGAACAGCAGTGAGTGTTCCATACTTCAGGCATTCGACCGTAAACCGATAATTCTTCATTTTATGTTGTTTTCTTTTATCCCACCTGCTACTTATGGATAACCTCAATCTTGCTGTCTTTCAGTCGAGATGGGCTTTCCTCCGATAGCTTGCTAAAGAGTGGAACACCATTAGGACGCATATCGATCAGGCATTCACCGTCTCGGGTAGATATCGAGGTGATAACGCCAGAAGAACCGATATGGAGGCTGACGTGGAGTCTGTTCCCATGCAACCTCCTCGACGTTCTACTGCTGGTGCTCCTCGCATAGAGCTCCCACACCGTTCTTCGGTAGAGGAATATTCTACTCGAGGCCGATCTCGGGAAGAAGTTGGTGGACCTTCCCGTCCTCGTCTAGCAACTGTACCAGAGGGTCGCGGCAAAGGCGTTCTGGTCGAGGCTCAACACTCGACTAGATCTCATCGTAGCAGCTCTGGTAGTAGAGATTGTCGTCCTCCGAGTATGGAAGAAGACATGGCTCATATGTCCCTTGAGGAGCCACTTGGTCAGGGGGGATCGTATCACAGCGCTGTATATGGTGGTGATACTCAGCCCCATTCCTACTGGGTGAAGGATGCTTCTGAATCAAGCGCTACATACCGGCCTTCTCATTCTCGTCGTACTCCAGCTTTAGTGCGCTCTGCTCATTGTGGTCGGGAGATAGTGGTGAGGGACCAAGACTCAGGTGAATCCGTTGGGTATCCTGGCAGTCAGGCCCTAGCGGATGACGCTACTTCACGTCCTGCACCTTACGACGCTTCCTCTTTTGGTTCTCGTTCTGCAAGGTGGCCTGTCCCTGCTCCTAGGATGGGTCCGTCGTGGCCCATGGGTTCACAAGAGTGGTCTGCGCCCCGACACTCTTGGCTGGGAGGATCTGCGTCTTCTGGTTGGCCAGCCCCCGGTTATGGAACTGGTCCTGTATGGCCTATACTCCATCTGTTGAGTGGCAGGTTCTCGATCATTCCTGGATGGCTGCTTCACAGGAGCATTCCATGTCTTCACCGTCGAGCGTACATCCTTCGGAAGTGCCCCTGATCGGGCCATCACCTCCCGCGCAGACTGCTCCTCGTTCTGATTACTACTCCTGGGACACCTATTTTGTCACGACAGGTACTTCCAACGCTGGAGCTTCAAATGCGGGTGGCGACTTGGCAGAGGATAGCAGCGATTCGGGCTCCTTGTGATGACCAAACTTATGTTATGCAAGACTCTTTGTACTTTTTTTTAATGCAAGACTCTTTGTATGCACAACTTTGACGCTTTATTAATGCAACTTTGAATGATTTTCTACATGATGGGATTAATCCCAATTAATCCCGCTTCCCCAAAAGAAAAGAAAATAAAAAGAACCAAAAACTTAAGTGTCGGAGTTAACTCGAGCAAAAATTTCAGAACCAAGCGTCATTGGGCCAATAACAAAACCCGAGACATCAGAAATACACGAATGGGCCGGTTGAAGCCATAGGGCAAGGCCCAAGATAAAACAACAACCAAATGGGCCGCGGGAACTGGAATCCGGTCCTGGGCTGCTTAAAACATAGGCGAGTTTTAAATAGCCGAAGAAGCGGGCCGCCTGCTGAAGTTAAAAACTAGGCAGGTTTTAACATTTTTTTTCCTAGCCGTTGGGAGGGGGCTTGAATCAAGGGATGTGATGGCGACGACTATATAATCACTTGCTGACCATTTTGCTCCATTTTGATCATGGATGAAGGTGTATAAATACCTCATCCTATGCATATGATCATTACTCATCATCTTCACTTTGAAGTCTTCATCAAATACTCTCCAAAAAACACAAAAATCCTCCCAATTCTCATGGCTTTTAAGAAGAAGCTTACTACTTGGATGAGCACCTTGTCCAAAGAAGAGAAGAAAGAGCTCGAGAGATATAATCTGACGAGCTTGCTGAGCCTCCAGCAAGTGAGAGTCAACCATGACTTCCTCCGTGCGGCGAGACTTTTTGGGATCCAAAGATGCACGTTTTCCACTTCACATTGAAGAAGCTATGCCCGTTTCCCGAGGAGTGGTCTTCTATTCTCGGGACGAATCACTTCGCACGTCCGACGTCACCTCTAACATCTACCAACAACGTTAAACAATACAAGGAGCTTCTATGCCTTCCATCCCGGGTCATAGGAAGCGCACTATTCGATGATAAGGTACGTTTCCAAACTATCGTCGAATACTTTCAATCTCCCAACACATTGAAATATGGTCCGGTGATACGAGTGCGAACACTCGTATTATGTCTTCTCGGAGAATTCTGCTTCTACCATGGTGGGCGAAGAACCGGGCTGGTGGGCCTAATCCAGATTGTTGAAGACATGGCCCGAGGCTACAACCCAATGCCCTTGATGCTAGCGGAGACTATGATGGGTTTGGACGATCCGAATCCGGAACATGAACTTCGTGGGAGCCCCCTACTTCTTCAGGTACATTTTCTCCCTCCTTTCTTTTCTTCTCATTTTGTGTGCCTGCCTACTACCCGTAAAACCTATGCGGGTTTTAAGCTTTTTTTTTCCGTTAGTTTGGAAATAATTGGTATGCAATTATAACATGTGCTAACTTTTTGGGAAGATATGGCTGATGGAGCATTTGGGCCTCAACGAGGAGCCTCGAACTTCCTCGGCACTTGTGAATTATTTAGGAAGCGCAAGTATACCGACCGTCAATCGGTAACGAAATGGATCGCCTTTCTGAAGGAGTCACGCGATATCATTTAATTTAGTGGATCGAGTGGTGGCACATTCCCGAATATGTGACTAGCGATTCCCGTAACGCCTATGTGTGCATCGCTGGTTTGACACATATGACTTTCTACTTCCCGAAGCGGGTGCGGCGACAGATTGGACCGGAAACAGATTGAGCTGCTATGTGAAGCCCCCGAGCAATTGAAGCTTCGCGGCTCGGTGATAGAGTCGTGGCTAAAGTATTGGGAACAAAGGCTGACCCTTAAGGTTCCACCAAAGGTACATATATCACAGTTCGTCGATGCGGGCTATCACAGATGGTTGATCGCGGCCGTCGAAGCCCACCGTGCCGGAGAGGCGAGAAGAGAGAGGACATCGGCGAAGGAAAGGTTGGGTCCTCGTTCATCAGTAAAGGACCGTCTTGGTGCAAAATTCTTAGCGAAAGGTTGTCTTTGATGTATTTTGGCGAACGTCAAATGCATCCCAAGAGACCCAAAACAATTTCAAGGAAGAGAAGCGAGTCATGGAGGAAAGCATGAGCATAGAGGCCCATAGGCCCATACATATTGTGTGCTCCTTATGGCAAGAGGATGTCCAAACATCCTAAGGACTACAAGGCCACGCCAAGCAAGCCCAAGAAAGGCTCCAAAGTCACATCCAAGAGGCCCAAGTTTCATCACATTTGATCTTTTGGATGTACTTTTTATTTTATAGCTTTTATTATTTTGGTGTGTTTTATTTAATTAGGAGTTTAGATAAATCTAGAACATTCTAAATTGTTCTAGAATGTTCTAGAAGCGTGTGTTAGGCATGTGGTAGGAGTAGATTAGGTGCCAAGTTATGTAATCCTAGATTAAGATGGCGTATTTTGTAACTAATCCATCTTTGATTAGGAAAGCCAAATCAAACTAGGATAAGGTGGTTGTAACCAACTCCCCTTTGGATAAGGAATCCTAATCCAAGAGGATGTTGGAGTGGTAGGCGTCTAGCATTAGAACTCTTGGCTTGCACGCCAAGCTAGGGTTTCCTAAAAGCCCTAGGTCTAAGTCAGTTAGTATAATAGCCTTGGCTTGTAATAGTTTTACACACCCTAGTTTAGAAATATGAATCAAGCTTTGAGCTTACCCCCTCGAGTGTTTGGATAAACCTTACCCCTTTCTTCTATTGTATCTTGATCTGGCACCCAAGTGGTTAGGAAGAACTTGATTCTAGGTTGCGGTCTAGATCAAGTTAGCCCTAGGTTGTCCCTCTTGTGGATTCAAGTTGGAAACCTAGATCTATCCGGTATTATCTTTCTGTCAGTACAATTAAGATAATTTCCCTTTTTATCTTTCTATCAATATAGAAGATAAAACTACCCTTCTATCTCCCTCAAACCCAACGCCACACTCTCCCTCTCTCTCTCCCTCAATCGTTTACTCTCTCTCTCTCTCCCCCTCTCACAAATAGCTCAACCAATTCCCTCTCTCCATAACAAATTCCCAACAACCTTTTCTCTCTCCTCCAACAAACTCCCCCAACCAATATCCACCCCACCTCCTCAAAGGCCTCACGCCACCTCCCATACTCCCTCCTAAATTCGTCTATCCTTCTCCCATCCTCTCCATCAAGATTCCCTCTTTCCCATTCAAGAATCAAACTTTATTGTTTCTTGAATCCATAAAAGCCCTCACGGCAAAATCCTTCCCACTCCTCTCTCTCCCTCACGTGAACCACCCTAACCCTAGCCCTAATTTCATGTGAAGTCTCCCACTTTCAGATTGGTTGCACGTCTTCTCTATGATGTGTAATTGATCAATCCTATTCTTGATCGCATTATACATCATAATTTTGGTATCAGAGCTCTAGGTTGTATTGAGTGCAAACCAAACACATGACCTTTTAAATCCAATCCTCAAACCTGCTAATCCAAAAGTCTAACCTGCAACCCAAACACATAACCTTCAAATCTTTAGTGTTAACCTGCAGCCCTAAACTCCATAAACAGCCTAAACACATTCCCCTCCATTACCAAATATGCGAAAGCCTCCTCCCATGGCGTATGGAAGTAACAGTCGTGAAGGAGAAGATCCTACTAAACAATGGAAGCAAGAAAAGGCTGAACTGGAAGGAAGAATCGCGTATCTTTCTGATCAACTGAAGCGATACATGAATCTGCAATTCAGAACACTACGGGGACCCGAAGAAGAATAGGTCGTCCCCAACAGCCCCATCGAAGCTGAGCACTCTGCTAGCTCAACCCGGAGGTCACGTCAATCCAGGCGTGCACCAAAAGAAGAAAGACTCGACTTTAAGGTCGACATTCCTAATTCGATGGTAATCTTGATCCTGAAATCTTTCTTGATTGGATTCAAACTGTCGAATGAGTCTTTGATTTGAAAGATATTGCTGATGATAAGAAAGTCAAGTATATTGCTCTTAAACTGCAGAAGAATGCTAGTATTTGGTGGACTAACCTACAGAAGAAGCGACAGCATGCCGGGAAAGGAAAGATCCGTACTTAGGAAAATATGAAGAAGAAACTCCACTCCAAGTTTTTTCCTGTGAGTTATATCAAGGACAATTATTTCAAACTTCAACAACTGTCCCAGGGATCCAAATCTGTTGAAGAGTATACTAAGGAGTTCGAACACCTACTCTGGAGGTGTGATCTGAAAGAAGATGAACCTCAAACTCTTGTGAGATATCTTGCTGGCTTAAACAAAAACATAAGGTATGTGGTGGAATTTCAACCTTATGAAACTCTTGATGAATTGAGTAATTTGGCTAACAAAGTGGAACAGCAAAAGAAGAGAAGAGGCAAAGAAGCATCAACTAGAAACCCTAACCCTCAAAGGGCCAACTACTCACCTCAAACCTTCACTCCACAAAAAAGCCAAACCCACTCCTACCCGTCCGCCACAAAAACGCCCCACCCTACGCCCCAAACCATGACAAAACCACCACAGGTCACACCAATGGATAAGAAGAGGTGTTTCAGGTGTCAAGGGCTCGGCCACATTGCTTCTTAATGCCCAAACAAGAGAGCCATCACTCTTGTGGAATTCCAAAACGCTCTCTTTGAACCTGAACCAACAGATGTAGAAGAGGAACCCCACGCCACTCACAACGAATCTGAAGAAGAGGTCGTGGAAGAACCAGATCAGGGTGAGATGCTAGTTATGAGGAGAGTCTTGAATAGTTCTCCAGTTCCTAAAGATCTACAGCAACGGGAAGCTATCTTCCATTCCCGCTGTACTGTGCAAGGTAAAGTTTGTTCTTTGATCGTCGATGGTGGAAGCTGTACGAACGCAGTTTCAACAACTATGGTGAACAAGCTACAACTCCCTACAAGTCCTCACCCTTCGCCATACACTATTCAATGGCTCAACCAGGGTAAAGGATTGAAAGTAAATCTACACTTTTTGGTAAGCTTTTCGATTGGAAAGTCTTATTAAGATTCGACATGGTGCGATGTACTACCTATGGATGCTTGTCATATTCTACTTGGGAGACCATGGTTATTTGACAAGAACGTCACGTACGATGGAAGAGCAAACACCTATTCTCTTATGGTGAAAAACAAGGTGACCTTAGCTCCTCTAAACGCATCCAAGCTCAAGGAAGGTGACACAAAACTCATCACTTTTATGATCACTGAACGCCCTGAGTTTAGTGGACATAAGGAGGTCATCATCGCCAAGATCCCTAGCCACGACTGGCCTACGAACACGCCAAATCTCGCTGTCCCTCACGAGAGCAAGCCAGTCACGCCAACTCCAAGTATAGTCCAGCGTCCCATGAACCCTAGTGCTGATCCAAGGGTTCAAACTACAGTTGGCAATCTCCAAACCAAGGGCATACTCGATCCTCGCGCCCTTCTAATCTTAAGGAAGAAGAAGATCTCGCATCAAGGAACCAACAAACTCAAATACAGGGTTCCTATATCAAGAATTGGAGACCTTCGAAGTGGGAACCACATGGTTCGAATCCAAGAAGGGAAAATGGAGTTCAAGGATAAAGGAGATATCTTTGAAAGGTTAGCCATGCCTTGTGGTCTAACTAACAGTCCTACTCCTTTTATGAAGCTTATGAACCAGGTTATAAAGTTTCTTAGTGGCAAGTGTATTGTTGTCTACTATGACAAGAAAAGAAGGAAGGTATGGGCCCAAGTGAAGAGGAAAGCACACCCTCCAAGTTTGAGGACAAACTTCTTCCAACAAGGACGGAATGATGTATTTTGGCCCACGCCAAATACATCCCAAGAGACCCAAAACAATTTCAAGGAAGAGAAGCGAGTCATGGAGGAAAGCACGAGCATAGAGGCCCATAGGCCCATACATATTGTGAGCTCCTTATGGCCAGAGGATGTCCAAACATTCTAAGGACTACAAGGCCATGCCAAGCAAGCCGAAGAAAGGCTCGAAAGTCACGTCCAAGAGGCCCAAGTTTCATCACATTTGATCTTTTGGATGTACTTTTTATTTTATTGGTTTTATTATTCTTGGTGTGTTTTATTTAATTAGGAGTTTAGATAAATCTAGAACATTCTAAATTGTTTTAGAATGTTCTAGAAGCGTGTGTTAGGCGTGTGGTAGGAGTAGATTAGGCGCCAAGTTATGTAATCCTAGATTAAGATGACTTATTTTGTAACTAATCCATTTTGGATTAGGAAAGCCAAATCAAACTAGGATAAGGTGGTTGTAACCAACTCCCCTTTGGATGAGGAATCCTAATCCAAGAGGATGTTGGAGTGGTAGGCATCTAGCATTAGAACTCTTGGCTTGCACGCCAAGCTAGGGTTTCCTAGAAGCCCTAGGTCTAGTCAGTTAGTATAAATAGCTTAGGCTTGTAATCATTTTACACACCCCAATTTAGAAATATGAATCAAGCTTTGAGCTTACCCCCTCGAGTGTTTGGATAAACCTCACCCCTTTCTTCTATTGTATCTTGGTCGGGCACCCAAGTGGTTAGGAAGAGCTTGATCCTAGGTTGCGATCTAGATCAAGTTAGCCCTAGGTTATCCCTCTTGTGGATTCAAGTTGGAAACCTAGATCTATCCGGTATTATCTTTTTGTCAGTACAGTTAAGATAATTTCCCTTTTTATCTTTCTTTCAATATAGAAGATAAAACTACCCTTCTATCTCCCTCAAACCCAACGCCACACTCTCCCTCTCTCTCTCTCCCTCAATCGTTTACTCTCTCTCTCTCCCCCTCTCACAAATAGCTCAACCAATTCCCTCTCTCCACAACAAACTCCCAACAACCTTTTCTCTCTCCTCCAACAAACTCCCCCAACCAATATCCACCCCACCTCCTCAAAGGCCTCACGCCACCTCCCATACTCTCTCCTAAATTCGTCCATCCTTCTCCCATCCTCTCCATCAAGATTCCCTCTTTCCCATTCAAGAATCAAACTTTATTGTTTCTTGAATCCATAAAAGCCCTCACGGCAAAATCCTTCCCACTCCTCTCCGTCCCTCACGTGAACCACCCTAACCCTAGCCCTAATTTCATGTGAAGCCTCCCACTTTCAGATTGGTTGCACGTCTTCCCTATGATGTGTAATTGATCAATCCTATTCTTGATCCCATTATACATCAGTCTTGGCCCAAGGGTAGAGACATGGAAACCACATAGGCGGGCCTACAAACTTAAGGACAAAGAGATGGACCCAAATGGCATGGTCCTAGAGACATGGAGATTGACTGTGAGCCCACTGGCGAAGTGGAAAAAATGAAGAAAGATTAGAAAATGGAAGAAAGTGAAGAGTTGAACTGCTTTGCCACAATAAACTTTTATTTAATTACGCCTTTTGAATTTTCTTATTTACAAGCAGTGTACTTGCATATTAATCATTAATAAAAGAATAATATTGTTTACAATTATTGTGTTCTTGCAAACCTTAATTTTTCTTCTTTTTATGAGCATATATTGAATATTCACCAAGTGTTTAAAAATTGGTTTTCCAGTTGCTTGGCCATGTTAAACATAATATCGCTTAAGTTAATCCAAATTTGTTGGCTAAATCACATCTTCTCCATCCATAGTAGCAAGCTGAGCTGCTCCTCCCGGTAAAATTTCCTTAATCAGATAAGGACCCTTCCAATTAGGTGCAAATTTTCCCCTTGGGTCTTGTATAGGTGCCCTCATCTCCTTAAGCACCAGATCACCTTCTTGAAGTGAACTACATTTCACCTTCTTATTAAAAGCACGAGTGATCCTACTTTGGTACACTTGCACATTATGCAACGCCCTTAACTGCCTTTCATCCATCAACATTAACTCCTCGAACCTTGCCCTAGCCCATTCTGCTTCCGACAATTGGCTTTCTACCACTATTCGTAATGAAGGGATTGTTAATTCAATCGGCAGAACTGCTTCCATCCCATACACTAATGAATATGGTGTCGCTCCTGTGGAAGTTCGTATTGAGGTTCGGTATCCCCATAAGGCAAATGCCAACTTGTCAGGCAAATCTTTGTAAGTAATGACAATCTTCTTGATGATTCCTGCCACTATTTTATTGGCCGCTTCTACAGCTCCATTAGCTTGAGGTTGATAAGGTGAAGACCGATGATGTTGAATTTTGTAAGTGGTGAATAGAACCTCCACTTCTTTACGAATATGACTCCCGTTATCACTGATGATCACATGAGGCACTCCATATCGGCATATGATGTTCTGAAGGATGAATTTGGCCACTTGTTTGGATGTGAGTTTGGCATAAGAGGCTGCCTCTACCCACTTAGTGAAGTAATCAATGGCGACTAAGATGTATTGATACCCTCTTGTTCCGTTCGGGTGTATCTTGCCAATGACGTCGATACCCCACACTGAGAATGGCCACGGAGATGTCAGCATAGTCAAATATGAAGGAGGTTGATGCTGCAGGTTTGCATACTCCTGACATTTGTGGCATCTTCAAACGAAATCCAAACAGTCTGCCTCCATAGTAGTCCAATAATAACCAGCCCTTTGGATCTTCTTTACTAGCATGCGTCCATTCATTTGAAGCCCACATTCTCCTCTATGTATCATAGCCATAACCTCTTTTGCACTTTTAGCATCGATGCACAACAAATTGATGCCTGTAGGTGACTTCTTGTACAGACGATTTTGGATCAAGCAGTATTGTGCTGCTAGAGTCTTGATCGCTCGTTGTCCTCGAGCATCCAACTCAGCTGGATATTCTCCCTTCCGAAGAAAGTTGTATATGTCAAGAAACCATTCCTCGGTTTCTTCTTCTTGAGTCTCCATGACACAAACATATGTCGACTCAGATTGCCGCTCTACTATTATTGGTAGCTAGAGCGTGCTTGATGGGATTGATATCATTGAAGATAACTTGCCCAGCGCATCAGCCAATTCATTGTGATCCCTAGAAAGGTATTGGAAGCTAATTTGCTCAAATTGGTCAGCAAGTCCCAAGAGCGTCTGCTGATAAGCCAAGAGGTACTCACTTTGAACCTTCCACTTCTTAGCCTGATTGATGATGAGGCTAGAGTGTCCAAAGACCTTTATATGGTGTATGCCTAAAGCCAAAGCAGCTTGTAGACCCTTGATGCATGCTTTATACTCCACCGCATTGTTAGTAGCATCAAAGTCCAACTTTATAGATACAGGGACGTGTGCCCCTTCTGGAGATATTAATATGACTCCTACTCCACAACCCATTTGGTTAGAAGCTCCGTCAAAATAGATTTCCCACGTAATTTCATCGGTGAAGAATACATCTTCGTCTGGGAATTCCAAGTGAGTGCTTGGAGGTTCCTTTGATGGTGAAGCAGCCAGGAAATCTGAAACAACTCGCCCTTTGATGGATTTCTGGGGTAATATTGAAGATTGAATTCAGAAAGCATGACTACCCATCGAGCGATGTGGTTGTTGATGGTTGGTTGCTCCATAATGAATTTGATGGGTTTGTTCTCATCTATAACATATATAGTATGTGAAAGCATGTAATGCCTTAGCTTTTTTGTGGCCCACACCAATGCAAGAGCCATTTTCTCTATGTCAGCGTATCGACTTTCATAGTCTAGAAACTTCTTGCTCAGGTAGTAGATGGCGCCCTCTTGACTTTTTACCTTTTGAGCCAGCATAGCCCCCATTGCGAAGCCGGTCATTGTAAGGTAAAGGAGTAGGGGCTCATCTGGTATTGGCGGCATGAGGACTGGAGGATGTTGCAAATACTCCTTGATTTTATCAAAGGCAGCTTGACATTGATCGTCCCATTCTACTTTACTTCCTTTCTTCAGTTTCTTAAACAAAAGTTCAAAAGTCATGGTGAGTTTCGAGATGAACATGCTGATATACAAGACTCGTCCTAGGAAGCCTCTTATCTCTTTTTCTGTCTTGGGCGGTTGCAACTGTTGGATAGCCTTTATCTTTGAAGGGTCGACTTCAATGCCCGTTGGCTAACCACATAGCCTAGCAACTTCCCAAAGGTAACACCGAAGGTGCACTTTGCTGGATTAAGCCGCATCTTGTATTTGCGAAGTCGCAGAAAGAACTTGCGGAGGTTAGGAATATGCTCATCTCTTGTGTTGGATTTAACAATCATGTCGTCCACATAAACCTCTACTTCTATGTGCATCATGTCATGGAGTAGAGTGTTGGTCGTCCTTTGGTATGTTGCGCCGGCATTTTTAAGACCGAAAGGCATGACGACATAACAGTACGTTCCCCACGGTGTGGTAAAGGAGGTCTTCTCCATATCTTCTTCTGCCATTTTTATTTGCTTGTAACCGGCATATCCGTCAATAAATGACAGGACCTCGTGTCCGCAAGTGTTATCCACCAACACATCAATGTGTGGTAATGGGAAACTATCCTTGGGACTGGCTTTGTTAAGGTCTCGGAAGTCTACACACATGCGCACTTTCCCATCCTTCTTGGGCACTGTAACTATATTAGCAATCCATTCAGGGTATTGGACTGCTTTGATAAACTTAGTGTTGTAGGACCCGGAAAATTCTTGTTCGGGGAAATTGTTCTCGGATGCGCTACTTAAGTGATTTGGAGCCGACTAAGGTTGCTTAATCCTTAAATAAGGATATTGTTATTTTCGAAATTCATTTTCGGGGGTAACTTTATTTATTTTACAAATTCTTTTATATTATTAAAATATACGAAATTACACTAAAATAATTTACTAATAAATTTAGTACCGACCCATTATTCCATCCGGGCCCAAGAAGTAGCAAAGGGACCACCATGAGGCCCTAAAACCCGTGCGGGTTTTATGGTGTTTGATTGTAATTTAGGGGGTTTTTAGGAACAAGATATTCCTAAGGTTTGTCGTATCCACAGGGATGAGTTTTTAGGTTATCGGGTAATTGGTTTGTGAAAGGGGTTTTCAAATGCTGAAAGCAGTAAATAATTTAAATAAACTAAACTGATATGAATTAAAAGCAATAAAAGCTAAGGAAGCATTAAATAAAGAGATGAATTAAACCAACTCTGACAGAAAATAAATCTAAACTAAGAAAGCAATTAAAAGCAAGAAATAAGAAAGCAATAAAACTAAGTTAAATAATTAAATTGAGAACAAGAAATTATACCTTCGATAAACTAATATTCACTTGAATCCTTTGGCCCGAACAAACAAGAAAGTTGTGAATTGGATTACTAAGAATTCCCAAATCCTCACTTGAAGGAAAATTTGTGAATCCTTAATCCTCCTCCTCACTAAATTGTGGATGTGTTTGTAACTAATACTAATAAGAACTTTTAGAGAAATTTTACTTAAACAAACTTTAAATAAACCCTAGTAAACTAATCAAGAACTGTTTTCATGAAAGATCAAACCCTAATATAACCCTAAAACATACAACTGACCCAATAAATTATCCCTAAACTAAACTGACCGAGAAAACATCAACTAACCAAAAATCTAAACCCTAACTTAATAAGATACTAAAACAGAACCAAAACAACAACTAACCCTAACTCTAACTATTTACCGAGGTAAATTTAAGAATGAAGAAGAAGAATAAGGCATCCGTTTACCTAGGAGGAGAGACAGAAGAAACTTGAGACTGAAACAGGACAAGGGAAACAACCGAAGCAAAGCAAAGTAACAGAACATGAATCGAATCAAAGTCAAGCATCAAAATTTAAACGAAATCAAACCAAGAACCGAATTGACTGACTACATTGAAATACCCTGAATAATTCAATACCCAAATTCGAATATTACATCAAAAATTCGAACATTACTTCAATACCCATCGAACAAAGATCGAAATCTAACCAAAACCCAGAATTGAAACTTTCAAACATTTAAGAACCGAAATCCCAAAATCGATTAACTACAATGGAAAACATAATTTAGAACTTTAATAACCTAAATCTAACATAACAAACCCAGAATCGAAAATTTCAAACATTCAAAATAAAATCTGGAAATGAAAGTTTGAAGAACTAAAATAAGCCTAAAATGAACCTTAGAATGACGATTTGGGTTGTCACCCCCCAAAAGTCGTCTTCCGGATCTCGCCTCTGGACTACGATGATGCTTTTGCCTTCGCCTTCCTCTTCCTCTTTTATACTTGAACTCGATCTCCACTTTCTTGGAATTATCCCACCGAATCTGCAAATTGCAAGAATAATTAGTGAAAAATCAAAAGATTAAATGAGAAATTGAGATAAGAAAAAGAATGAGAAGAGATGATGAATGATTATAGATGCAAATGGATGTCGGAATTTGACGCAACTTGGCTTGATTGCGAAAATCCGGAGGAAAGAAGAAGAAAGGAAGAATGAATGATGATGATGATGGTGGAAATCGGCGCAAGTTGGCCGAAAAGAGAAAGAGAAACAGAGAGATAGAGACTGATGGAAGACGGGAGAGAAGAAAGGAGAAAGAAAGAAAGAGAAAGGGGATCCGAGGAAGAAGAAGACAGAAAGAAGAGAAAGAGAGACGGGAAGAAGAAGAAAGGGGAAAGAGAGAATCCTAGGGAATGAGAGAGAAAGAGTGAGGAAGAGAGAGAAAGGGAAGGGGGAAATGAGATGGGAAAGAGTGAACAGGGGGGTTTAGTATTAGGGTTTGGGGATGGGGATTTGTTCGGCTGAGAGGGGGAAAGGGAAACGGGTCGGGTCAGACGGGTATGGTAGACGGGTCGTGGGTTCTTGGGTGTTGGGCTGAGTTTAAGGGATTGGGCCGAGAAGGAGAAAAGAAAAGGGGGGAATTTGGGCCAGGGGTGGTTTTGTATTTAGGTTTTTATTTATTTTTATCTTTTTGTAAATTATTTAACAATAATAATAACAAAAATAATAAAATTCTATAAAATCTAATAATCTTGCAAAATACATAAAAACATAATAAAATTCCTAAATTAATTATTAAAGACAAGCAAAACTCCTTATAAAAGATATTAATTCGGCTCGAAACGAGACCGAACATATGGTTCCATGGACTGTGCCCTGTGCAACTTCGACCCAGGGAAATGGGATGAAGATTATTAAACCCGTGCGGGTTTTGTTGATCTTCTGGCCCATTTTCTCTTGGGTAGCCTTAGATTAATAAAAGGTGGTACTAAAATATTCGTAATGATTTTTGTGTAATTATCGTTTATTTTAAATAACTAAAAGAATTTATAAAAAGTGATAAGAGTCGCCAGTCGATTTAAGGAAACCGACAAACCATGAAAATAATAAAAATAACTCCGGTCTACGAAACTCGATTCTAAGCCCGGGGGTAAGGTTACGAATTTGAGAATTATAAGAACTCTTGAATTCACCTGTTAGAAAACAGACTCTACTAAAATCGACATTAAAATGAAAAAGAGCGGGGAGAAGTTTAATTAATTTCACGAAATTATATTCATCATCATGCAATATAAAATGAGGTTTTTGATTTACAAAATATGCACAAGTAAATGAATTAACGTACAAATTACATGATTAAACAACGATAATAAAGAAAGCAATAAAGCGAACTTCTTTTGATTTTAGGAGCCCGAATGCGCCGGTTGAAACTCTTGACTTTGGACTTTGATGGAAAGATAGAAGTGGTTTAGGAAATGGTATTATGGTGATGATATGGATGTGACAAAAGTGATTAGTAGAGGTTTAGAGAGTGATTATGAATGAGGGAATTTTAAGGGAATGATGGAAATTTGGTAGAATAAAGGATGATTGTTGATGAAATGAGGGTAGAATAATGATGTTAATTGATGGAATGGATGGAAGTATGAAATTTTGAGAGGAGATTTAAGTAGAGTATGAGTGTTGTGGAGGATGGTTGATGGGGTTTTGGGAGAATTTAGATGATAATGATGGGTGGCAACTGATATGAGAATGATAGAGGTGGTTTATGAGAGTAGTTGGTGAGATGAGTGGAAGAATGGAGGGGTATTTATAGGTGGTGAGGGTAGTGTTTAGGAGGGAAAAGGAGGAAACACATCCCTTGGATCATGCCCTCTATCCATGCAAAATCAAGTCAAGTTTCAAGGTCAACACACTTGGGCTAATATCATGGGATAATGATTAACCTTTGGCGCCGGATTATTAAATGTAAACCCCACGCGGGTTTTTAAATCCATCAGCACGGATCGCTGACGTGGAAACAAAACGGCGCGTTTGGGGACAAGAAAACCCGCGCGGGTTTTCTAGCTTGGACCGGGGCGCGCCTTGGGCCTGCCTTGGTTTTGGGCCGTCTCTGCTCGTTCAAAACCCGTGCGGGTTTTGTCTCAGCTAGTGGGCTGGTTCTGTTTTATTTTGTATTGCTTGCTACATTGGCCCAAAAAATGTATTCGACCTTCAATGCTTTGATGAGTCGGGATTATATTGGTGCAAATCCCGGTGTCTACAGAGAGCCCCCACTTTGATCGAGTCCGAATAGGACGAAGGTCAAAGTAGACTTGATGGCTGTCTTGATGCTGGCGGTACTCTTTTATATAGCGACCGGCTGATGACGTCGTTGGTAACCTTTAGGTGGCGACGTTGAACGACTACTGCTGTAGATGTCGTTGGAGACCTTTAGGTTGAATCCGTCTGGATGACTGCTGCTATTGATGAAGAGGTCGTCGGTAACCTTTAGGTGGTAACCGTTGGACGACTGATGTTGACGACATCGTGGGTGGCATTTAGGTGGTAACCGTTGGACGACTGTCGTTGACGACATCGGTGGAGGCCTTTAGGTGGCAACCGTTTGACGACTGTCGCTGTTGGTGCTCTTTTGTATCGCAATCGGATGATAGATGGTCCCTTTTTGGCGGCGACCGGGTGATGGTGCTCTTTTATATGGCAACCTGCCAGATTGTCCCTTTTAGCGGCGACCGGATGATGGTGCTGTCGGCGCCCTTTTACGTGGCGGCCGGATGATGGATGATGATGGTGCCTTTTAGCGGCGATCTGGTGTCAGTGATGGCTCCCTGCACAGAAACCAAAGCAGAATGTCAGATCATTTTTAAAAATGGCTGGAGGTATAGAGAATTACCTGTCTGGCAGATTGATGACGATGCCCAACGGGTTTTCCCGAGGTTGACTGGATTTTCCCGAAGAAGTTGGTGGTGCCACACGGATTTTCTCGAGGCAGATCGGATTTTCCCGATGTTGGTGACTCTTATTGGTGTGATTGCGCCGAGCTCTGCCGACGGCTCTGGATAATGGCAATTTAATGCTGAGGAACTTCACCGAAACTTTGTCGATTTTCCTTAAATTTTGCTTCAGGCGCATAGGTGCCAAAATTTCACTATGGGGAATGGATTCTTGAATTTGCCCGGTCGTTGATCCATACTAGTCAAGTGAAGATTCTGTCCTTCGTGTCGGACATGCGCCATTTGTGTCTGGCTGATGATATATGGTGACTGGATGCTAACTTGTTCAACAAGAGTTGGATTAGATATTGCTCTAATCTTGCTCTTAGTGACTGGAAACCATGTTGACCGGTCTGATTGAGATAGCATATGGTCTTGAACAGCCCCAGTGTTGTGTTCTGGAGCAACGATGTGGCACTTCCTTGCTTCTTTTTCTTTCTCTTTTTTTTTCAGAGGTGTGGGTATGCATGTAACTAGTCTACTAAACTATTGCACAAGCAATGCATTTTTTTTTGACACAAGCATTCATGCACTCATGCTTCATGACTATCAACTTTATGTACAACAAACTGACTCAATACGTGACAGATTGACTTGATACATGACAGACTAACTCAACTTATGACAAACTGGCTCGATACATGTCGAACCGACTCAATGCACACAGACTGACAGACTGACTCAATGCGCATGATTGACTGACTTGATGCATGACAGATTTACTAAATGAGGCCTTGACACGACTTATAGATGCAATGCAAATCTATTATGCTTAGACAGGACACACACATGATGCTTTTATGCAATGAATGACCATTGACTAACTATTTATGACTTTGACATGACTCATGGACAAGACTTACACATGATGCTTCATGCCTTTATGCAATGCATGACTATTGACTTTATGCATGACAGACCAATTTTATGCAAGACAAACTGACTCTATGTGCAATGCAAACCTATTAATGCTTAGGCGGGATAGATGCATGATGCTTTATGCTCCTATACATGCAACTCTACATGCTGACAACCCCCTTGACAAAGACTCTCTAGGATAATGATTTTCTAAGACAATGCTTTCCTAAGACAGAGCTTCCTAAGGGTCAAGGCCACTTGTAAGGAATTTCAGGAAAATTCAGGATGAGTAATGTTTCGATCCACGGGATAGGGAACAATGATGGAGGAAACATGCCTGAAGAATGCGTTTTTTGAATGATCATGTAGATGACCTTGATTGCTTGCAAATGTATGCTGATGTATGACAAGCCCCCGGTTTGGCGTAGACTCTTGATGACACTGCCCTGCTTTGGAGAGCACCTTGAAGATTTGGAAGCCCCCGGTTTCGTGTGGATATGACGAGATGATGCATGGGGACCCTAGAATAGGAGAAGGCATAGTCCTTGGTAGTGAGTCTCAAACTCTCCTTTTGCCTAACTTGCCCGAAGGGTTTTCAAGTTAGCCCGTCTTTTTTCTTTTTTTTTTTTCTTTCTCTCTTTTTCTTCTTTTTTTTTTCTTTCTCTCTTTTTTTTTCTTGATGAGATCACTATTAGGATGTCTATGAGATTCAAGATGCAGGACCTTGTAGGATATGGAGTAAGTGTCCCTCTTTGAAACTATCTCCGATAAATGTCTTGAACGATGTCGCCAAGGTAGCTCGAGCCACCAGTTTAGAGTAGCTTATTTCTGAGTCTGTTCATGATCATGTGGTTGCCAGTTAGCCGCTGATATGATGTAGACAGCTTTCGCTCTTGCTGAGAAGTAAGCCACACAGAGCCTCATACTTGCATTAATGAATGAGCTGAAAAAGTCCTCAAAGGGTGAGATGGGATGAAAAGGCTAAAAAGGGTTGGAAGATGTTTTGGGAAAGAGACGGTGGACGATGGTGAATGGGATGTGGAGACACTTAAGAATGATCGTGTCTTAAAAGGAGAAGAGATGGTCAAATGGGATAGACATCATCTCTAGAGAAAGGGATGGTAGATGAGACTTTATTGATGAATGACACAGGGAGACACTCAAGAATGATCGTGTCTTTGAGAGATGGTCAAATGGGATAGACAACATCTCTTAAGAAAGGGTTGAAAGGGATGGTAGATGAGACTTTATTGATGAATGAGATAGGGAGACACTCAAGAATGATCGTGTCCTGAAAGAGTGAAGAGATGGCCAAATGGGGTAAGACATCATCTCTTGGGAAAAGGTTGGAACATGGTTATGGAATGATGTCCAAGTCTGACAGAAGAAAGATGGAGGGTTGTTGACGATGATGGATAGAATCCAGAGTTTCCTCTCCTTTTGCCTAACCTGCCCTGACGGGTTTTCAGGCTAGCCTCTCTTATTCTCTCCCACTCCTTTTGCCTAGCCTGGGATTCCAAGCTAGCCTCTCTTTTTTTTCTCTTCTCTCAAAGACCAACATTTTGAGGACAAAGGATGCTCCTTGTAGCGGTCGGGGTTTTCCTACGTATTCAAGGTGGAATCAGGCCAGTCGTAGTTCTTTAAGCGCAACTTTGATGGATAGTGCCTCGAGGAAGGCTTAACGGTTAGAAAAGATGGTTATGAAGGTTTAAGGGTTCAAATGCAGGTTATGGATGGATGAAAGGTTTGTGAAGGTTAAAGAAGGCTGAGGTGTGTGGATGATGTAGGTTATGGATGAATGAAAGGTTTGTGAAGGTTATAGAAGGATGAGGTGTGCGTGACTCTTATTTTCGCCTTCTCTTTTCTTTTTTCTTTTCTAATCCTCTTTTCTTCTTTCATTTCTCTTTGCTTTCCTCCATTTCCTCCATTTTTTTCTTTTCTTTTTCTCAATTCTTTTGTTTTTTTATTTTTGCTATCTATCTCAGCTTTTTTTTTTCACTTTTTTCTTTTTTCAAACCCCCTACTTCATGGGTTGACTCTTATTCTCCTTTTGATGACATTAGTCACAACAAACCTTTTTCATTTTTCAAACTCTTTCTTCAAGGGTTGACTCCTATTCTCCTTTTGATGACATTAGTCACAACACACCTTTTGACTTTGGGGTAGATATGGATTGGTCATGAGGAGAATGATTGGGTTGAACAAGGCTAAGGTTTTTTGAACGATGCCTTTTATGAGTGATGCAAAGAGGGGTGAATTGGAACTTGGGATGGAGATGTAGATGATAGATGTTGTGGGAAAATGGGAAGGTAACAGGTGACATAGATGGTGATGTGGGTGACGAGGCGGTAGCCCCCTGTCCTCGGCACATTTGGTTAAGCTGCGACATTTCCAATGGGGAGCGTTTACTTTTCGAGAGACTATTGGACTTGGTCTTTCCTGATGACATTCTCTCCTTTTGCTCAGCCTGTTGGATGGCAAGTGCACGCTGACTTCTCTCAGTCAATTTTTACTCTCTCCTTTTGCCCGGTTTGCCTCAATGAGGTTTTCAAACCGACCACTCTATAGTTTTTCACTCTTTTTTTTATCTTTTATTTTTTTAAATTTCTCTCTTCATCTCTCTAACCCTGGATTCAAGAAAACTGAAGGATGACAAAGATGGAAGGATAAGAGAAGATGAATTTCTCAGACTTGGTTTGTACGGATGATGGCTAGATGAGAGAACTTCTCAACTCAAGTCAAAAGCACAAGCACGAAATTCTGTTTGATCACATAGCAACAAGAGCAAAGAAATGAATGAAGAACTGACTCTAACAGACTCTGAGCATGAAATGCTTGACAACCAGAACTATAGCTACTTCTAAAGCTCCTTTGATGATGTGCCCTCCTTGTCCTCTTATGGGGAATCTATGTTATGTTTGGTCCTCTGTGCTGCTTTCGGTGGGGGCAGTTTCCTTGAACGGATCATGTGTTCCAAAGTCTAACAATTTTCCATGTTGCTCCCTCGGGATCTATGGTAGTTGCAGAGTTTCTCGTCATCCAAATATTCCCTTTATGGTTAGCTCAAGCCTTGACCCTGACACTAGACAAATGAAGAAAAACCCATCCCTAATGCATGCATGACCTAAATGACCTATATGGACTTCCTAAGATGAAAAACGCCTATATGCTGACTCGGGAGAGACTCACCCAGGACATGGGTTTGAAAGTGCTAACTGATCTACATGAGACTTCCTAGGATGCAAGACCTCTACATGCTGACTTAAGGAAAAGACTTACCTACGACATGGGTTTATATGTTCTATATGAGACCTCCTAAAGTGCAAATGCTTATCTGCTGACCCGGAAAGACTAACCTATGACATGGGTTTGCATTAGACTTCTAAAGAAAGACAGATATTTACATGATGACTCTAGACACAGACTTTCCCATGACTTAGATCTTATGTGAGAATTTCTAAGAATGATAGACACTTACACACTAACTCGAGAAACGACTCAATGACTGACTCATGGCATGGTTTTGCACGACTTAGACCCTATAGGAGACTTCTATAATGCAGGACATTCGTATGTTGACTATGAAAAGTGACTCACCCATGACATGGGTTTACATGACTTATGAATTTATATGAGACTTTCTAAAGAATGCAAGACACTTACATGCAGACACAAAGACCCATCCTGAGCTTATACGATGCTTTCTAATGAATGCAAGACACTTACATGTAGACACTAACACGAAGATTTATTCTAGACCTTATATGATGCTTTCTAAAGAATGCAAGACACTTATATCCTGACTCTAAAACAAGGACTCACCCATGACCTGGGTTTACACTAGACTTTCTAAAAGAGACAAACACACATTAACCCAAGAAAAGACTCACTTATAACCTAGACCAAAGACTCACCCATGACCTGGGTTTACACTTGGACTTTCTAAAAGAGACAAACACACATTGACCCAGGAAAAGACTCACTTATAACCTAGACCAAAGACTCACCCATGACCCGGGTTTAGATTTTCAAAAACAAAACACACATATTGACTTAAGAAAAGATTCACATATGACATGACCTTGTATGAGAAAAGACTGAAAGACATTTACATGTTGACTCTGAAACAAAGACTTATCTATGACCTGGGTTTACTAGACCCTATATGATACCTCCTATCATGTAAGACACCTACTATACACCGACTCATGAAGCAACTCAACGACACTTTTTTACAACAAGAGCATTATATAGGGCCGGATAAAGTCAAATATAGCGAGTCGACATAAGTTGGAAAGCACAAGTCAGTGTTTCTCAATTCGGATGGGCCTAATCCATAGGTCGACCGTTTTAAGGAGAATCCGTAACTTGGCCCAACAACTTACAACTCGAGCTTTTATTGGCTATTATGTGGACTAGAATAATGCTCAACAAGACTGACGACCCATTTTTTTTATCTTTTTTTTGACGTAACACATTTATTTATTTAACTCATGGAAAGTGGATGTTGTAAAGGACCGAATAAAGTCGTCAAAAGGCGAGTCAAAACAGACTTATAAACTCAATTATTAATTCCACCATGGATGGGCTTAACAACGGGCCGACCATGGATTTGTTAGTTTTAATAATCAAGTTTACAAATTTATTCTCTCGAACCTTGAGACTGTTACGCGGGCTAGAACAACACACACTGACTTTGTTTAATTATTAATCAATTTTCTTTGGACCATGGGTAAGGAAATATTGAGAAGGGCCGAATAAAATCATCAAAAGTGAGTTAAAATGAATCGATAAACATAGATAATTAACCTTTAAAATGGATGGGCCTCACCACCGGGCCGACCGTAAAATTTAAGGTTAATTAATCGAGTTTATAAATTTATTTCTTCTCAAACCCAACGATTATTACGCGGACTAAAACAATATCTCAAAATTAGGTCCGACTCTAATGAAGACCCAACATATAGACACGTATTTACACATAGCATACAACAAGCTTTATTTATTTACTCAAGGAAAACGGATATTGTAAATGACTGGATAAAACCAACAATAAGCGAGTTATAATTAATTTATGGGTTTAATTAACAAATCCAATATGGTTGGGCCTAACAACGGGCCGACCATAAATATGATGGATTTGTCAAATAAATCGATAAATTAATTTACTTAAGCCTAGTGACTATTATGCAGTCTAAGATGCTATCCATTAACTTTGTTGGACTTTAAATTAATTTTTTGGACCTTTTGTTCAAGAGAATTTCGTAAAGGGCCATATAATATCATCGAAGGTGAGTCGATTTTTATTTATTAATTAAAATAATCATCTTTCAAGCATAAATGGGCCCTTCCACTTGGGCTAACCATGATTCCTTTTGGGTTAATTATTCTAACTAATGAATAATCATTTTCTCAACCCAATGAATTTTATATGGACTAGAACAAAACCTCTAAACTAGGGTCGACTCTAAAAAGAAAAAAAAAAAAGAGAAGGGGTAGCACATAGCACATAGCATACAACATGAGGGGATACCCTAAACCAAGGTTCTATATTCATGGATTTTTCTATGGTTAGATTACATGGCCTACCACACGTTTTCATCTCTGTGCTCCATACCCTTAGGTAAGGAGTGTGAGGTATTGCTCAAAGAACTTCAAGGAAGCCCATTGAGTGTAACGCGGGGAGAGAGGGGACCAAATGCTTGGCGATGTAGGGTGCATCCCACAAGTAGTGGCCCGCCCGTTCTCGAGGGAATCACCTAGGTATAACTTAACTGTCACCTTTGTGCTAACGTGTCAAAAGACGCGATTAGTGGTTCGGTATGCAAAGGATGCCAAAAAAGAATTATAAAATCGCGAAATAAATCAACTTCTCCCTTTTATAATTTCAAATTAATTCGATTTGTTTAAGTTTTACCCTCTATTTAAGTTTAAGTCCCCAGTGGAGTCGCCAATCTGTAGGACCCGGAAAATTCCCGTTCGGGGAAATTGTTCTCGGATGCGCTACTTAAGTGATTGGGAGCCGACTAAGGTTGCTTAATCCTTAAATAAGGATATTGTTATTTTCGAAATTCATTTTCGGGGGTAACTTTATTTATTTTACAAATTCTTTTATATTATTAAAATATACGAAATTACACTAAAATAATTTACTAATAAATTTAGTACCGACCCATTATTCCATCCGAGCCCAAGAAGTAGCAAAGGGACCACCATGAGGCCCTAAGACCCGTGCGGGTTTTATGGTTCCATGGACTGTGCCCTGTGCAACTTCGACCCAGGGAAAATGGGATGAAGATTATTAAACCCGTGCGGGTTTTGTTGACCTTCTGGCCCATTTTTTCTTGGGTAGCCTTAGATTAATAAAAGGTGGTTCTAAAATATTCGTAATGATTTTTGTGTAATTATCGTTTATTTTAAATAACTAAAAGAATTTATAAAAAGTGATAAGAGTCACCAACCGATTTAAGGAAACCGACAAACCATGAAAATAATAAAAATAACTCCGGTCTACAAAACCCGATTCTAAGCCCGGGGGTAAGGTTACGAATTCGAGAATTATAAGAACTCTTGAATTCGCCTGTTAGAAAACAGACTCTACTAAAATCAACATTAAAATGAAAAAGAGCGGGGAGAGTTTAATTAATTTCACGAAATTATATTCATCATCGTGCAATATAAAATGAGGTTTTTGATTTACAAAATATGCACAAGTAAATGAATTAACGTACAAATTACATGATTAAACAATGATAATTAAGAAAGCAATAAAGCGAACCTCTTTAGATTTTAGGAGTCCGAATGCGCCGGTTGAAACTCTTGACTTTGCCTTGACTTTGGACTTTGATGGAAAGATAGAAGTGGTTTAGGAAATGGTATTATGGTGATGATATGGATGTGACAAAAGTGATTAGGAGAGGTTTAGAGAGTGATTATGAATGAGGGAATTTTAAGGGAATGATGGAAATTTGGTAGAATAAGGGATGATTGTTGATGAAATGAGGGTAGAATAATGATGTTAATTGATGGAATGGATGGAAGTATGAAATTTTGAGAGGAGATTTAAGTAGAGTATGAGTGTTGTGGAGGATGGTTGATGGAGTTTTGGGAGAATTTAGATGATAATGATGGGTGGCAATTGATATGAGAATGATAGAGGTGGTTTGTGAGAGTAGTTGGTGAGATGAGTGGAAGAATGGAGGGGTATTTATAGGTGGTGAGGGTAGTGTTTAGGAGGGAAAAGGAGGAAACACATCCCTTGGATCATGCCCTCTATCCATGCAAAATCAAGTCAAGTTTCAAGGTCAACACACATGGGCTAATATCATGGGATAATGATCAACCTTTGGCGTCGGATTATTAAATGTAAACCCCGCGCGGGTTTTTAAATCCATCAGCACGGATTGCTGACGTGGACACAAAACGGCGCGTTTGGGGACAAGAAAACCCGCGCGGGTTTTCTAGCGTGGACCGGGGCGCGCCTTGGGCCTGCCTTGGTTTTGGGCCGTCTCTGCTCGTTCAAAACCCGTGCGGGTTTTGTCTCAGCTAGTGGGTTGGTTCTGTTCTGTTTTGTATTGCTTGCTACATTGGCCCAAAAAATGTATTCGGCCTTCAATGCTTTGATGAGTCGGGATTATATATGTGCAAATCCCGGTGTCTACAAGTGTTAAGCTGCTTGATTATTTCCTCTTGAATTTTCTTAGCCCAGTCAAACTTGATCCTCCTAGCCTTTTGTCGAACCAGCTTTGCATTAGGGAGCAAAGGTATAGTGTACTCCGCAATCTCCCTGTCAATCCCCGACATGTCCTCGTAGGACCATGCGAATACATCCACAAACTCCTTGAGAAGCTCTATAAATGCTACCCGTTCTTCTGCTGTGAGCGAACTTCCTAACTTCAAATCCTGAGGTTGCTCTTCTGTGCCCACATTTATTGTGATGGTGTCTTCCAACACCGCCATTTTATGCTCATGTTCATAAGAAAATTCTTTTAAGAGTTCATTAAATTCAAGATTATAGTTGGCGTAGCAGCTCAGGGAAGAGGTGAAAGAAGAATCAGAGTAAGAAGAAAGGTTTATCTTATTGAATGTAGAAAGGAATACATCGCCAGCAGACTCAAGACCAGACTCACTTGACTCTAGACCCTTAGGACCTGACCCTATGCCCTTCGAAACAGACTCTCCTACAGATAAAACAAAGTTATTCTCCTCAGCATCAACCCATGAGACAACATTGACTCCTCCATCTTCGTTGATCATAGAGCTCGGGTCAAAGCATGGGTTGGATAATGCAACAATAATAGCGTCAGCTTCAGATTTCTCCTTGACAGCTTCTTGTCCGAACAGCATGCCAAATATGTTGCTCCCAACAAGATGAGTCCATTCCAATGGTGGTTGTTTGTCCCGAGCGGGGACAAAAACAGTAGCCATATTAATGGTGCAGTCATTGAAAATTTCTAACCCAGCAACTTGAACTCCCTTATTCTTCAGGTAGAATGGTTCAGGGAACCCATAGTAAGGGAAGTCATCACCTTCCCTACCCAAATGTCCATTCAGAGTGAGCGGATAGGGCTTCATTTGGAATAAGGTAGGAGGATTGTCCATCCTCTTCTACTCAGTTATAGCTATTTTGGCGAGCCTAACTTCCTTTTAAGTTGGCTTGTACCATAAGCCGAACCTTCCCTTCTGCTTAAATGTCTTGAACACGGGAGGAATCTTATTTTTCGGGTTCTTTCCCAGCGGCATCCCAGCTATTTTGGCGAGCCTAACTTTCTTCTCAGTTGGCGTGCACTGTGGGATTTGCGTAGGGATCGAAGTCAAAGGAAGATTCATCCTGGCTCAATGTCGCCACAAGTTCAAAGTTGTGAAGTTCTTCATCCATGGAACTGTGTTCCACTTCAAGGGTCGTTTGCTTGGGAGTAAAGACATCATTGATGGATTCTCCTGAGATAGTGATAACTTGGCCTTGAACCAACGTCTTTACCTTTTGGTGTAAGGTAGATGCTATAGCATTGCATTCATGAAGCCACGACCTCCCTAGTAGCAGATTAAAGGAGGTTGGAATGTCTAGCACTACGAATTCCACATTTCGAGTGATATGTCCTGTAGTGATGGGCAATATTATGGACCCAACCAACTTTCAAGGAGAATTGTCGTAAGCCCTAAGCTGTACACCATTTTGAGCCAAGTGTTGTTGTTAGACTCCCAATTTCTATGTCGTCCTCCAAGGGTACACATTGACGGCTGAGCCATTGTCGACCAGAACCAGCGGGATAGTCTTATTGGAGCATTGCACTGTAAGGTACAGTGCTTTGTTATGGGATGCCCCTCCCTGAGGCAGATCTTCAATTCCAAAGGTGATGGCCTCTTGATGGGTAGCCACATGAGCAACTAGAGATTCAGGAGTCGTTGTGGGAGGTACTGTTACTGCAGTAAGAGCATCCAACATCCTTTGTCAATGTGCTTGCGACGTGCATATCAGCTGCCATATAGTAACTTCAGCTCTGGTCTTCTTATGTTGTGTGAGAAGAGGATCTTCAGGAAGAGCCTAACTGTCATCACTAACCATTGGCGTAGGGTTAGAAACAGCCACTAGGGTGGTGGTGTTCCAATTGTTATGGCGGCCTGATCGAGTGAGAAATGCCACACCATTTGATGTTGGTTCATCTGTCTCCATCCATTCTGTCTCAGAGTGCTCATGCTTATCATCGTCATCACTGTCCCAAATGCCATGAATTGATAGGTCTTCATGAAAACCAAGTACTTCGGGGATAGGTCAACCCATCTCAACAATTAAAGTGGAAGGATCAAAACTAGAATCTCCACAGAAAACGACATTTGTATGCTCGGTCATCGGGTTGCTTTGATTGTTAGGTTTCTGGGCAGCTTTTGGCATGGGCAGCGTCCCATCCTTTATCATGTCCTCTATCTTGTTCTTAAGAGTCTAGCATTTCTCAGTGTCATGTTCTCGGCAATGATGATAACGACAAAATTGGTTAGCATCCCAATTTTTCCCTTTAATTGCCGACTCTTATTTTGGAAAAGGCAGAACCAAAAAACCTTTCTTGACCAACCGATCAAGAGCTTGTGAGTAAGAGACGTCTAGTGGTGTGTAGGTCTCATATCTTGGTATAATAGGCCCCTTGCGCTGGATAGAGTTAGTCTCCATAATCTTAGGAGGGTGGCTAGGCGCACTAGTAGCCCTCCTGTTGGAACTAGACCCCTTCCATCCAAGCGAAGTGGTCTTATCATTATGCATCCTCTCCAGTTGGACACAAATGTCCTTCAAGTAGTCAAAGTCTTTAATGACGTGGTATCCCAAGTGCTTGGATAAGCTGCCTTTCAGACCCTACTTGAAAGTAGATGACAGACCTAAAATACATTGGTGTCTTTGTACCGCAAGTGTACGAGCCTGTGTAGTATTAAAATATCGTTCTCTCTCAGGGATTTGCGTTCAACCACGCGCTGAACTAGTTCGCTACAAAGAATGCTGGGTCAATCCAAGGGTTGTGGTAAGGTTTTCTAAAACAAATCTAAGAAAGCAGGAATTTTTAGGGTTTAACCAATTAATTAAAAGCTTTCAGGGGAGTCCACTCTAGTCAATCAATCAAATTATCAACAATCCCGGTGCAGGTAACAAGATAATTCAGGATCTATAATCTTTCTAGGCTTTATCACATCGATCTTTCGATCCGAAGTGAGTTACAGTGATTAAACTAAACATTATTTCTAACTATTTAATCCAATCAAAGATAAAGAACTGATTATAAATTGACCGTAGGCAAGGACCATTATGTCTAACTATTTTCAAAACTTATTCAATCTACGTCTTCCAATTCAAGACTCAAACTGTCATTCTGTTGTCGAGAATCTAAAACCAGGTAAAGACTCAAACTATCGTTTTGTTGCCAAATTACCATGACATAGAATACACGCAGATTAAACGAATAAAAAGATAACCTAACACCGAGACTGTATTCAAATTCAATCAAGAGGCATCGAGTTTATCCCCCAAACAAAGGAAATTAGCTACTCATATTACCAAAAGTAAACATCGCAAAATTTAAACAATGACAAGAAAACATGAAAGTAAAATAGAAATAACCGTGTTCAAATTGGCGGAATCGATCTCTTTGTGTCACCCGAATCGATCTCTTTGTGTCACCCGAATCGATCTCTTTCGTGTTCTTCGATCACAAGCAACAATCTAATCTGATAACAATGTTTGTGAATTAGCTGTAAAGAAAGTATCTAAAATCTACCCTAAAAAGCTCTCTAAAAACTAGTCTAAAGCTACTGTCGAGACTGAATAAAATTTGACTCTAAAAACTCTGATAACTCCCTCAAAACAGCGGACTTAAATCCCTTTTATAGGGCCGGATTAGGGCACAAAACGCTGGCAGCGTTTCAAAAACGCTAGCTGCGTTTAGTTCAAAAGTAGAGTTCTTCCGTGTCTTGGTGCTGGCAGCGCCCAAAAAGCGCTGGTAGCGTTTTGCTCTTCTTCGGTTATCAAAGTCTCTGGACAAGGCGCTGGCTGCGTTTTAAGAACGCTGGCCGCGCCTTGTTGCTCCGTCTCAGCTGGGTTGGGACGTGGCACATTTGGGCCGCTTTCTCTTCTTTCTTATCTTTTTCTTCAACTCTTTTTTATTTTCCTTGATTTTTTCCATTTTTCCTTCAACTTTTCATGCTTTTTGATATAGTTCCATTGATTCCTGCAAAACACACCAATCTCGCGATCAAGTTTATAAATCATAGAAATTGACATAAAAATACGAGATTTTGGATATAAAAAACATGAAATAAACATGTTTTGAGCCCTAAAAACTCTATATAGAAATGACTTATCAAATCCCCCCATGCTTAACTCTTGCTTGTTCCCAAGCAAGTCAAAATTGAAAAAAGGAGGATTAGGGCTCAAACAGGAAAAACAGTACCTAAGAAGAAAGAGAGGTAGGAAGAGTTTTCGATAGAGTTTGAAAGATTCATGGTGAGTTGTGGGGTCAGTCATCATTCTTTGAAGTCGTTCCCAGTAATGTCCGTGACCCCGAAGGGTCCGGGGCGTTACAGTGCCCAAGAGACTTGGCTGGTCTATAGGAGGGCCCTACTAAACGGTCACCAGTCAGCAGTCATTAACAAGATTCATCAAACATGTAACAACTCTGGATTTTTCTAAGCCTCAATTTTTATTTTTATTTTGTTTTTTGAGAGGCTTATACTTAAGTAGGTGTTGCTAATTTTATTATTTTCACTTCCTATTGCATAGATTCTGCACTTAAGTGTTTCGTATGGATATTTTTGTATAACTTCTATCAATGAACGGGGTGTTTGAAAGGAAGCCAGGGGTAATGCATCACAAGGCTTAGTTCCATAACTTCTAATAGTAAATATCTATCTATCTATCTATCTATCTATCTATCTATCTATATTATAAATTTTAGAATAACTTTTTCTACAAGCCCTAAGATTGTTTCCATCCTTCGATCAAACAATCTCACCCTTCCTTTAATTTCAACCATTGATTTTGATAGATTTTTCATCTGCACCTTATAAATTATAAAAAATAATTATAAAATCGTGAGATTTTACAATATAATAACCGTCACATATATCTTCTCTACTTTTTCCATGAGGCGGTTATCAAACGAATCTCAATTTCCATCTACATGCATGTAATCTTATTACTGTGCTGGATACATTGAGGATTAAAAAAAATGGGTAAAAAAATCAACAGAAAAAGCACAAGATTTCAACAAAAGAAATGTATGTGTGAATTGTCAAGCTTGGATCCAAATTGTGACACAACAATGAACACATCCCATGTTGCCATGATCTGGTTGATTCAAGTTGAAGGTGGAGCTTTTGATGCCCAAACTCAAGTTTTTCTCTGCCATGTTTGCCCTGTTTGTCTCTGTTAGTCGGTATTAGAAATACCTCAAAGGTACGGAAACGGATCGGTTTTGCTTGATTCTTGTTCCACGATTAATTGCTCTTCACGTTTGACATCACACAATTGACGGTGGCTATCACAAACGGAGTTACCAGGAAATCACACCCCAAACCTTTCCTTGACAACAATTCACAGAGAGAGAAGAAATAAAAATGAAAACAAATTTTTCCATCAATCTTCAAATGTCTCTCATAAGGTACATATTTATAAGTTGACTTTGTGTGGAATAACCACATATGGATAAGAATTCTCATTCTTATCCTTATGTGGCTGTTTATCCACTTACAGCTCCCACTCAGCCACATAAGCTAAATAGGGAAAAATTCTAATCATGTACTTCTCTCCTCGTTTCATACAAGGAATGGGGCGTGCGATCGATAACAGTATGTAGTGTTATATCAAATCATTATCTGACCAACATAACACTGTCCAAAGAACTAACAATGCCCTAAATCATTCATAACATCACCAAATCACATACATTGTCCTCATTGCCTATATTTCCAGAATATAACCGCTCGAGCTGATATGGTGAATGTGGAATAGTTTTCTTAACTAGTCATGACATTTCATTTTAGTGAGATCGCTTTCCTAGTGTGTTCCACTGAACTGTATAATTTCATAGTTCTTGGAGTACACACTAGGATCACACAGTGACAAGGTAGGATCACACAGGGACAAGGTAGGGAAACAGTTGTTCTCCAAATAGATCGACTTTTCTTTATACCATGTGGATTACAAGTCTAGTTTTACCTCAAAGACTAACTTGTGTCACCTAAGCAATGTACTCAACAAAGCTTAGTCATCCCTGATCCGGCTTAAGGCTTCAATATAAGGTTGTTTTATATTCGATTTTAGAAAATCTCATCTTTGAACACACTAAGGCGACTATTTAATTTCATTATTTATACTACCGAAGTATAAATATCGCCAACGTCACACATTTAGTGCCAAAAATTGGTTAAGTCTAAACTTAACTACTACTTAAGTATTAAGGTTGATAATCTATGTGACTAGATTGTCTGAAGCCTAGTAACTAACACATGTGCCTATTTAGCAACCAAAAAGTAAACAACACAATAAAAATTTGGGTAAAAGAGAAACATCAATCTTTATTACACTAAAATGTTAATTGTGAAGCATATGTCCATTCAAGATATCTCATATATCTATGCTCTCTTTAAGCCTAAACTCATCATGTGACCTTTGAACATATCTCTAGGGGTTGGCTTAGTTAGAGGATCAGCTATCATCTTATTAGTAGGTAGGTATCTTACAACAACTTCTTTTTGTTTTATTGCGTCCCTTACCAAGAGTAAAAACATAGCCTGAGGTTGACCTCGACTCATCAAGGTCACCACCCCAGTCTGCATCTGTATATCCCCTCAGCTTTAGGTCTCCACCTTGGTAACATAATACCAAATTTGTGGTTCCCCGAAGATAGCGCAATATTCTTTTGACGGCTTTCCAATGATCAGGTCCCGGGTTGTTTTGGTAACGACTTACCAATCCAACTGCGAAGCAAATGTCAGGCCACGTACACAACATAGCATACATTAGGCTTCCTATGGCACTAGCATAAGGGACCTTACTCATTCTCTGCTTTTCAGAATCCTTAGGGTATTATTCAAGACTTAAGGTCAAACTCTTTTCAACTGGAGTATCAACAGGTTTGGATTGATTCATCTGAAATCGTTCTAGAACCTTCTCAATATATGCCCTTTGGCATAAACCAAGAAGTTTCTTAAAGCGATCCCTAATTATCTCAACACCCAGGACATACCTGGCCTCACCCATGTCCTTCATCTCAAAGAGAGAGGACAGTCTTTCCTAGACATCGTTGATCATCTCCAAGTTGTTTCCAGCCAGTAGTATGTCATCAACAAACAACGTAAGGAACATAATCCCTAGTGTTGTTCTCTTGACATACACACAGTGATCTTCAGAGACCATAGATAAGCCAAAAGAAGTAATGGCTTCATGGAATCTGAAGTACCATGATCTGGAAGACTGTTTGAGGCCGTATATGGATCGTTTGAGGCGACAAACCTTGTCCTCATTACCTTTTGACACAAAGCCAACAGGTTGTTCCATATAAATCTCCTCCTCAAGATTACCATTGAGGAAAGTAGTCTTTACGTCCATTTGGTGCAACTCTAAGTCCAAATGGGCAACCAGGGCTAGAAGCAGGCGAATAGAAGTCATTCTCACCACAGGAGAAAATGTTTCTTCATAGTCTACACCCTCAACTTGTGTAAACCCTTTCACCACTAATCGAGCTATGAACTTATCAATTGACCCATCTGCTCGACGTTTAACTTTGAAAACCCACTTTTCCCAATAGCCTTGCGTCGAGGAGGAAGATCAACTAGTTCCCAAACTTCATTCTTTGCCATTGAGTCCAACTCATCTCTCATGGCATCCGTCCATTCCTTATTGGTTTGGTGAATCTACAGCCTCAGCATAAGAGGTTGGTTCTTCTTTTTCCAAAGGCATGCAAAAGAACATTTCCCCTTATTTGGAAAAATTGTCGGGGAACTCTTCCTCGCTCACTCCTTCGAAAAATTTTTAGGACTTGGCTCTTTAGTTTGATACGATTCAGACTCCCTCCCCCTTTTCCTATGAGGTGTGGGGTTCTGATCACCAGGAGAGAATTACTCCCACTTTCCCGATGGATTGTGGTTACCTGATTAGAAGCTAAAGATCGAGAACGATCATCATTTTCATTCTTTGGCTGATTCTTCTGAGTAGGGTTTGGTGGACCACTCCCACTAAGGTTTGTAGGCCCACTCCCCTATCTCCATCATTAGGTGAGAACTACCGTCCTCGGTGTCATGGTGAGTAGTCAAATCCTCCCCCTCACCAAGAGATAGTTGTTGCAACTCATAAAACTCCATGTCCTTTTTAATTTCACCAATTTTTGGGAACTCATGCCGCCATTTGGATGGTCTCCGTACATAACATAACCTTTTGAGCTATCTGAGTACCTAATAAATACCATTTTGGTAGCTCTTGGACCAAGTTTTCCATGTCTAGGAGTTGAGTTGTGCACATAGCCAGCTGAACCCCATGGGCGTAAATGGACTAGCACGGGCTTTCTACCATTCCATAACTCATATGGAGTAGTGGAAATACTCTTACTATGCACTCGGTTTAGGATGTACGTTGCCTTAAGTAAAGCATCCGCCCAAAAGCTAATTGGAAGACTAGCCTGAGCCATCATTGACCTGACCATATCAAGTAATGTTCAATTCCTCCTTTCTGCAACACTATTCTATTGAGGAGTTCGAGGAATCGTGAGTTACCTACGTATGCCCTTTTCCTCACAAAAAACTTTGAACATATCAGAAAGGTATTCACGACTACGATCAGTACAAAGAGACTTAACTCTTCGATCTAATTTAGTCTCAACTTCCCCCACAAAACGCTTAAACACATCTAACGCTTCGTAACGGTGTGATAAGAGGTACACGTACCCATATCGTGAATAATCATCAATTAAAGTGAGGAAATACCAAGCACCATGTCGTGCTTTAATGGTCATAGGTCCACATATGTCGGAGTGAATAAGTTCTAAGGGACTAGACGCCCTAGAAGCCTTGCCAAAAGGCTTCTTGGTCGCCTTACCAGCTAAACATGGTTCACATCTAGGCAACTTAACCTTAGTGAGCCAGTCCAAAAGACCTTCTTTAGCTAGTTTAGTCATTCTATCCTTGCCAATGTGTCCTAAACTAGCATGCCATTTAAAAGATTCAACAATAAGATCAACAAATGAAACAAAAGCATAATTATCATTGCAAATGTCTAAATCCAACTCAAGAAAATCATTTACAAACGATGCAGCGCCAAACAGTTTACTGTCAAACATAATGTCTAATCCATCACATCTAGAAACAAACTAAAATCCTACTTTAACTAAAAAAAACAAAGGAAACAAGAGAACAATGCACCCCAGGTGCGGAAAGAGTGTCCAAGAGTAGTAACATATTTCCTCCATGTAGTCTGAGTTGATATGTTCCCACACCGAGAACATCTACAAAAACCAGCTCGGTCTGGAACTATGTGCTTGCCGGCACCCGAGTCTACAATCCAATAAGGAAAGAAGTTAGCAGGAAATGCATGGGAACAAACAAACACATTGGAGACACTTATAGAAAGAGGTACCTTAGAAAGCTCGGGACAAGCCCTAGCATAATGGTCCTTCTTCCCACAATTATAGCAATTCACACGTGATATATCCTTCTCTTTGCTACCCTTTGCCTTAGGTTGTTTCTTATCATTGTTACCATTGTTCTTGGGTTTCTTAGATGGATGATTTCCCTTCTTCTTCCCATTCTTAAACCTCTTTCCTTTAGGAGGTATATTCCCCTTAGCAACCAATGCTGAAGGGGTAGGAGCATATGATTTAAGGCGTTCCTCTTCAAGTTCGAGGTGTCGCGTGATCTCCGCCACTGTAGTAATGTGGTCACTATAAAACATGAGAGTCTTAAAAGACTTCCATTCCTCACTTGACGGAATGGCACGAATCACATTCGTGACCTGATCGCGCTCAGGAGTAAGTATCCTTCCAGCCTTTAAATCACGAACCATCGCACTTAGCGTTCGCATGTTCTCAATTTCATATTGCATAAACTTAAGATGCAATAAACGAAGCTTGGTCGCCGAAGTTTGACCAAATTGGATCCTGAGTTGGTCCCATAACTCCTTAGTTGTAGGGTATATCTCAAATTCCGCAATTAGGTCATCATGCATGAGGTTCAATAAGGCATATCGCACCGAGCGATCCTTTTTGAACCACTCCTGGTATACCTCCAACTCCTTATACTCAACAGAAGTACTATCAATGTCCTTTTTGGTAACAGGATCATAAGTAGCAGGGGAGGACATTTTGGTAGTGAGGAAGCCTAAACTATGGCCACGTTCATTCAGATGGTACTTAACCCTCCGATGCCAAATGTCATAATTGGAACCATCCAACTTTTCAGTCCCAGATAAAGATGAAGTACTAATCATAGAGGTTTTAAAAGTTTCTATATCTACAAGTTAAAAAAAAAAACTTTGGACATTTAGGCACATAGTTTTAAGAATTAAATTTCCAAAAAAAACGTCATTCACATCATATGGCCGAAAATTTTGCTCGGCTCATAATCATCGCATATAATAATGAACTATGAATTTCTAGAAAATCAATTCAACATTTTATTCATATAAACATATTCATATGAACATGGAAAATTTAAACACATTAAAATTCCAAAAAAAAAAACATCACATAGACATTATTTTTATACTTTATACAAAACTAATAAGTTATAAAGTATATTCTAAAAACTAATTCTGAATACGACATCATGAATACTCATTCAATTTAAAATTCTAAAACCTAAAATTTTAGAACGTCGTAATAAATCATATAACATAATAAAACTTAATTACATTATGAGTTATATGAATTCTAGACATATAAAACACATCTATATTATTTGCATATGAAACTAAAACATGTAAAAATAAAATTTACATCACAATATGCAAAAATAAAAAAAAAATTGTAAAACTAGTTCACAGCAACAAACTTAGACTTCTATCAAAAAAAAAAAGTAACAAACTTAGACATATAATCAAATTGATTAGATTAAGCAAAAACAAACATAAAAGGAAAAGTATATCTATATATAAACATAATCACTCAGATTAAAAAGAGAAATAAATAACATGAAATTTAAATCTCACTCAAAAAAGAAACAATATATATCTTAGTTAACCCATAATTAATATGGCAAAAAAAATGAATGAAACAAAGGAAACAAAAACAGAAGAGATAGGAAAAAAAGAAGGGGGCCAATAAACACATATATTAACCCCTGGAAAACTCACGTTTTCGGTCACTCACAAAAAGGGGCCTCTATGTCTTTCTAACTCCTACTTTCTGCTTTTTACTCTTCCTCCCTCTAAAGACCCACTGACTCCCTCTCCTCTTCTTCCGCCGATCGCAGATGGCAGCCATGGTTGCTGGCCACGAAGCTCGGTAAAACCACCTATTCGCCGCCCCCTCTTTGGTTTCTTGTGGCCTTGGCGACCCATAGTCGCCAACTGAGAAACCAAAAAACACCCAAATGATGTTCAACCGCCACACCTAAAAACTTTCAAGGTCTTGATCTAATCTTTCGGCATGAATCGTGAGAAGCCAACATCGCATAGATCGACGGTCGGCGAACAAGATGGCGTAGGCCGTGAAGCCAACGCGACACTTTTGCGGCGGTGCGTGACTCACATGCGCCTCCACGCTCCATCTTTTCGCTCGCTTTCGATCGGATTCTCATAGATTGGGGTTTTGGTGTTTGAAATCGAAGAAGAAGGAACCCCTCAGGTGTCCGTCGGTGGCGCGTGACATACAAACGCCACCCTTCTTCGACGGTCCTGATGGGTACAAAAATCAAAACCTACTTAAAACTTAATTTCATTTTAGAATTTTGATTTTATCTTGTGATTTACACTAAGTTCATCCTTTCCCCATCTCTCTTTTTCGAAAAACACTTTCTGGGTCGGGAAAGTCACAGGGGGCTTAGGGTTTCTTGCCGACAAAAACGGGGTCTCAATCTTGTATGGGTCAAGGAAAAAGGACAAGGAAGGCCAGATTTAATTCTTTTAATCTTTCAATCCAACATCTTTTATATTCTTATCAAAACACACACAGTTTATTGATATTAAACATGTATTTCAATTGTGTGACATCAAACGTGAAGAGCAATTAATCATGGAACAAGAATCAAGCAAAACCGATCTGTTTCAGCACCTTGGAGGTATTTCCAATACCGACTAACAGTGGTATCAGAGCCAATTCTCGTTTTTAGACCCAATGTGATTATGCATAAAGGTTAAAACTGTGTTTTATATTGCTAATCTATGTTTGGCTAGTTCACGTTTATGAAAATGAATATTTCCATCAATCTTCAAATGCCTCTCATAAGGGACATATTTATAAGTTGACTTTGTGTGGAATAACTGCATATGGATAAGAATTCTCATTCTTACCCTTATGTGACTGTTTATCCACTTACAGTCTCTCTCTCTCTCCCTCTCAATTCATAGTTATATTTGTTGCATGCGTCTTTCTGGATATATTGAATTGAAGATGAGTGGAATTTACCTGGTGCTTTCGAGAACTTATGCTCTGGGAATTGGTGACTATATTTGTTGCATGGATCTTTCTAGGTTTTACTGAATTGACGGTAGGTAATGATGACCCCCCAAAGCCTTCGCGTCTCCAATCTTCTTTGATGTAAAATCTCAACAATTAAATACAAAAAAAATTGACTTTGCAATTAATCCCAAAAATAATTATAAATATATGTTCCAATATATTCCCTCCTTCCCCTTTTTATAGGTTTACTAGATCTACACATAAGCCTGACTTCGAAAACTTTATCTATGAGTTTCTTAATATTTTTAATGTTATATTATATAAAGCTTCTAACATTAGATTCATAACAAACATACTATCATAAAAATATAATGACACAATTTTTTTATAAAGTATTATGCAGAATATTTTTGTCAGTTATAAATAGATATTGAAGACTGTAAAATAAATAATACATGACAAATGCTACATTAATTCATCTAAAAATATTTGTCTATTTAACTAAACTTTGACCGTTGGTAATTACTTACAATTTACAATGAATTATAATGTGAAATTACCACCATTAGAAAAATTTCTTAATAAACATTACAACTATATTAAATTTATATTATAACTCATTATAATTTATAAATAATCAGTTATCAAAACTTAGTCAATTGGATAAATATTTTTGCACGAAAATAGTAATGTAGGAAGGAGAGGGAGTAATAACTGCAAATTATAAAATATAACCGAGTGTACGGTGCTAGGTGTGTATGGGAGGGAGTAAACCCACGCACTTCATTTGAAAAAACACCGAGTTCATTTCTGTTAAAATTTCCATTACGCAATGCATACTTTCCCATATTTAATGCAGATTTTCCTAATTTTGATGTATGTTTCGGTGATAATTTTGCCACAACGTAGTGTATTTTTCATCAAACCGAATGCATTCTTCAGAAATATCAACGCAGTATTCAAACACAAGAATTCATATTTTATTGATAAAATTTCCATTATGCAATACATACTTTCTCTTATTCAATGCAAATTTTTCCAATCTTGATGCATTATTATCTAGATATGAGTGTATCAAAATAAACGCAATATTTTTCGTTGATAATTTTTCCACTTCGTAGTGCATTTTTTTTTCAAATCGAATGCATTCTTCGGAAATATCAACACAATATTTAAACACAAGAATTCATATTTGTTGATAATTATTTCATTATGTAATGCATTCTTTCACATATTTGATGCAGTATTCAAGCAATCCAATGTATACTTATTGCAACATCATTGGTTACTGTTTACTTAATTCAGGAACGTCTTCTTGATGGTTCTCTGTTTCATCGCCATTGTTGAGTTCATCAAAGGTATCATCATTATTGAAGGTATCAACATCATGGTGAAAGGTTGCATCTTGTCGTCCATCCAACGAAGGTCCTTCAATTATATTCATGTTTGATTCACCCTCCATCAGCAATTGCTCGATCAATAGGTTCTCAGCATCAGCAATGATATTATCGGTTTGTTCGGTTGTTTGTTCTACCATACTTAATCTGCATAAGTGACGACGCTAGAAGTACAATTGACCAAGCAAGAACACGAATGAACAAACGACGACGATGCAAGAAGGGAAAAATTTGACCAATGAAGAATACGATCGAATGATATCCACGTGATAAGGAATGAGTCCATAATAAAATCTCACGTGAATCTTATATATACCCTACCCTATATATATATCGAGTGTACAATGCTATGTACACTCAATCCTACCATATAATTGATGCATAATAACTACTCTCTTAATCATCCAATATGATGTTAACTGTTAGTAAAAGATATGATATAATTAACTCTTAGGATAAGAAGTTGATCAAATCATCCAATATGGATATAAATTAATAAATAAAAGGGGACGACTTATTTATGCATGTAAATAATTTATTTGATCATTAACCGTTAACTTTATACAATGAACTAAATAAAGATATATATTAAGGCCCTGTTATTTTACGCAGTACGTTGCGGTGCAGTATCACACTGCACCTCACTCTTTAATTTCTACCACACGTCACCACATTACACCACAATCATTACCTATATATCTCTTTACTTTTCTTTCTCTTCACTTTTCTCTTCTACTTTTCACATTTAATCTGCTCACTTATTCCACCTATCACAAGTCACCACACATTTTCAATTCTACCGCGCCGCACCATTACCACACTACACCAACCTTATAAAAGAAGAGAACCTAATACATAGATGTTTCCCATTTTAATTAGTTGTTTCTTTAGCTATTTCTATGGAAACTTGATTAATGTACATAGTTTCGTTTATTTTTAAGAACTAGTAATACACGCCCGTGCAAGGCACGTGCATTGTTCACTACTCTATGCATCGTTTAATAATTTTTGTTGATTAAAGTTTTAAAATTTTAAATATTAAATTTTTAATATGTATAATACTACCTCCGTCCTTTATTGAGTGTCAATTTTCTTAACTACCTTGTCCATTTTTATTTGTCAAATTTACATTTCCAATAATTAAAATACTTATATTACCCTTAATTAATGAATCAAATTTTTATTTTACCTTTTAAAATTCTCTTTAATTCATTTTTTCCGTTAATGAGGGGTATAATTGTCAATACATAATTTTTCCACCCTGTTTCCAAGAAGCATTGGTTTTGTAAAAGTTTATTTGACATTAAAAAAAGGACGGAGGAAGTAATTATCATATATAATTATCATTAATAGATTAGTTATGAAAAGTATAATATTATAATTCTAATAAACTTTAAATAAGAAATTATCAGCTAAATAAAATCTTAAAAGTCGTAAAAATCAACAAAGCAACACTAATTGCCCTATTTTTTATACGTTGGCTGGTTGCGGTGCCACACCGCATCACAACTTTCCATATTCCACCACAACCCACCACAATTCACCACAATTTACCACAATCCACCGCAATCAACTTTTTTAATTTTATTAAAAGTTAAACTTTATCTACCAACCCATTTCCCAACACATTGACAATTATAAAACCAAAACCCACTATAACTTTCCATAACCCACTACAACTCAGCACAACCCACCACAATCCACCACAATTCCTCCACACTACACTGCGTGTAACGCCCCCAGGTTACTAACCACATGATTAAGCTAACAAACCACTTAACCTAATGATTAGCAGCGGATAATCACCTGAGAGTATTACCGCCGCCCATGAAAATGAACTAGGCTAAGACTAATACCCAACAACACATCAAACACAAACAAATCTTCAAACAAACCTCATTCAGACATATCTTAACTTAACACCACGAAATGGAAAATAAGACCCTTTAATTACACAACCCTCCAAGGCGAAGGACTAAGATACTTGAAATTCACAATAATCACGCCACATCCATCAAAAACAAAAGTCATTCACTTGAATCAGCACACACACCCAACAGTCGATCTTAAGTATCTTCCAAAAGCCTCCACATTCAACTGCAATACACTCACGTTGCTTTCGGGTTCCGCCGTTCAGGAATCTTGCCTTGCCCTTTCCTGGAGGTCCTAAAAGTAACATTAAAACTTAAAAGTGAGATTAACTCAGTACGTATACTACCGAACTAGGGAAATAAAATAATAAGTAAAGCTTAAAGCTTAAAATTTTTAAGCGCGGCTCCACTAAGTAAATAATTAAAAGTAAAACCATAAAAAGGAAGACATAAGTAAGGCATACTTACAAGATAGCCAAACTTGAACCTAATACGAAATTCATGTAACAACACCTTAAATTGATCATTCTTAACAATCCACAAGGTAATAAAATCATAAATTATATGCTAAAGGAAACAAATAACCCCATAGAAAGGGTACATGATCGTGGTTTGAAATAGAAAAACACAACTTGGATGGCCGCATTGATAGATTCAAAACTTAACCTCAAAATCATTTTCTTGGCCTTATAAAGAGAGTAAGTAAAGGATTACAATCCTTGATTAAAATAATTTCATGACTAAAATAAAAGAGTCAATGATAAAGGAAATCAAGACATGAAGAGTCTCAACATATATGCCCCTACTTGCGATCATTGGCTAGGCCTCTGTATGCGCATACCCAGACCGATCGGGAGATTCAAATGGTGGATGACTATCCTACTGGCCAGATTTCCATGGTGTGCATCTAAGGCACTAAGTAACTCCCTGGGGTGCACTAAGGCACACACATAATTTACATGAGGTGCACAAAGCACGTGAACATGGTGTGTAATGTGACACTAGTTTCTTGGTGTGCTTCTAAGCACATTAAACCATGGGCGGGACTTTAATAATTTTAAGAAGTTTTGGAAGCTTGACCCATAAAGCTATCTTTTCATAACAAACTTAACAAAAAGTACTTTAAAAGAACCTTTCTTGAATGTATTTGAATTTTCTTAAAAGCTTCTTAGAAGATAACTTCTGGGCTTTTCGTACTAAGACATAAACTTGGTGTTCACAACATGAATTGGTATAATCATAAATTATAATGTCATTACTTGGTTGTAAAAACATAGAATTCCACTCTTAATACATAAGGAAAATTTACCCATAAAGGGGGTATTGTTAGTGTGTAGATCTTACATATATATATATATATATATATATATATATATATATATATATATATATATATATATATATATATTTATATTCTTGGTATACAAGTATACACGAGACTCAATTTAGCACATGTTCAAAATATAGTGAGAATAATTAAACAAGTACATGAAATTCATAGAACCAAGTAGTAGACGTACCTGAAACTTGAGAAAACACGACAACACGAGCAGGGACTTGAACAGCGGCGGGCAACGACCAGTTGGAGGGACTTAGAAAAGAGAAGAAATTTAGAATTAGACCCCTATCTAGGTAGGAGAAAGGATGGATAACTTGAATAAATCAGCTGGCTTGAATTATGAATTTAATTCCCCATCTTGCAATGAAAGGACCATACCAAACTCTATAGACATCAGATCATCACATAAGAGGACTTTTCGGAAAGCTTAAAATACGCCTTATAACTTTGTAGTTAACCCCGAAGACCAAAAACATCCAAAACTCTGATTTCCCTAATCTGCCCAGAAAATAGAAGTGTCGATAAAGCTTTTTCGAAAAACCATAACTTGAGATATACTAATCGGTTTCGAGCCCGTAAGCTGTCTATGGAAAGCTTGTGATTCATAATCCAACTTTTATTTTCATCACCAGTTGATTTAAGCTTGGGAAGAGGTGGAAAGTCAGCCTAGAACAGAGGCAGCCATGTCAACTTAAATTCTGGAAATTTCAAATTTCTTGTCCTCCAATTAGAAGCTCCAAACTCTCTCTCCCGATGTCCTATGAATGCATAACATACCATTCTGGAAAGCTCAGAATATCCTTTAAAGCTTTCAAGTTCAGAACTTACACCATGGTAACCTCTAACTAGTCGTAAAACACCCAACTTCAACCTGACGTCATAAAATTTCAGATTTGCGCGGCTTTACGATTTTGACCATAAATACTAATATACTTAACGAAACGCTGATCCGTAAAAATCGGGTGCTAGCTAACATTTTTTTCTATCTAATCATTCCATAAAGTTTCCCAAAATCACATCCCTTATTTTCTAGAAAATCAAAATACCCACCAGATTGCATTCTTCCTTGAAATCCATCAACATGCACACTTAAATCTTTTTGCTTTAGCCTAAAACCTTCTCAACACATAATCTAATTCCTACAAGTATAATATTCAGACTTGACTTGCCCAGAAAAAAAACCATTTTAGTCCATTTTATTCTCATGCAACACCATTATAAAATTCATTTCCACAATCCATCACCAAATACCACATGCAACACTCTTAAACTTTCATTCTTCTCATTCTTAACCTAAACCATGAATACACACTTTGAATCTAACACATTTTCATACTTTCACAGAGAATTTCTCTTTTAAATTCACATGCATGTTCACTAGTTGCAAGGAATTCACTTAGTAGACACTAAGATAACAAGGGATTAACAAAACTCACCCACTCTCTTCCTTTGCACTTGAATTCTTCACCCTTCTTTGGGTAATTACTAGAACTTCACAATCACCTCTGGAAACAACATAAAATCCACCAAAAAATTCTGATTCCAACTTCGATTTAAAACATAAGAGAAGATGAGAAACAAGGAGAGTAGATTACACTTGCAAAGAAGGAGAATAGAGGAGAGGAGATGGAGGTGGTGCGATGGCCGGCGACGGCGACGAGGCTGGTGGTCAACAGCGGCAGGCGGGGAGAGGGGGGTGGCACGGCAGGTGGAGAGACACTAAGGAGAAAAAGAGCAAGAATAGTCTTTGAGTGTTTGAAGAAAATAAAAACCTCCCTTCCTTAATCTAATATACATATTAATAAGAGTGAGGCCCAACTCTTCCTTCCTCTTCCTTGGACCGGCCAAATGGCCCAAATGGACCCCCAATTTATCAATTTTTATTTCCTCTTCATAAATACATATCTCCCAAATGGACCCCTTAATTCCTCAATAAAGGAGAGTCCTAAAAATTAAAGATCACGGTACACAGAATTAGTAATCGAACTGAGGTATCTTGAAATTTTAACGGAAGAGTTCGAAGAGAACTAAGCTTAAAGAGACAATTAGCCGATCGTTGCGTTGTTCAAGTCCTGCAAAACATACACGGGTCAATAAAATAAAGGAGCACGCACTTAACTTATTTCGTGAATTAATTTTTAATCTTGATTAGTTATGCTAATTAACACATATAAAGGAGGGTTTTTCCTTGGGTCGTTACATCTTACTCCCCTTAAAAGAATTTTTGTCCCCGAAACTTAAGGATACTACCCCTATATACTTGGCGCCTTACCTTAGAACAAATGGGGGTACTTGTTCTGCATGTCCTCTACAATCTGGTTTACTCGCTCCGTTAGGTCGTCCGTCCCTGGGTGATAAGAACTACTAAAGTTCAGTTTAGTGTCGAACGCCCCTTGCAAGGCTGTCCAAAATCGGGATTGTATCCTGGTATCCCTATCAGCGATGATATTCTTTGGAATGCCATGTAGCCTTACCACTTTTTTTTTACATATAAGCTCGCTAGTTTATCAACTTTCCATCTTTCATTTATGGAATAAAATAGGCAGACTTGGTCAGTCAGTCCACGATCACTCATATCGCATTCTTCTTAGTGATTGTCAAAGGTAATCCCATGATAAAATCCATAGAGATTGAGTCCCATTTTCATATAGGGATCTCCAATGGCCTTAGTTCTCCTGCAGATCACTGATGTTCTTCCTTCACCTTTTGACATGTGAGACACTTGTCCACAGAATTGGCGATGTCTCTCTTCACGTTAGGCTACCGAAACTTCTTGTTTATGTCTAGGTATATCTTAGTACCTCCTGGGTGAACTGAGTATGGGGCGTTGTGCTCTTCGTGCATACATAGACGATTTTGGAATCTTAAAGTTCCATCCTCGTGAACCAAAAACCTTGGTATTTTTCCTTGCCCTATTCCTACCCGGATATACCTTAAATGATCAGCATTCATCTGTTCTTCCTTGATTTGCACAAAAATGGAGGGTTGTACCTGAAGTTCCGCCAACTGTGCCCTTACATAGTTTAGTGAGACTACTTCAATCCCTGCTCCTCAAATCCCCTCACTGAGCTTTGATTTGGTCATCTTCCGTACATCTGTGTCGTGCTGATCTTTCCTACTCAGCGCATCAGCTACTGAATTTGCCTTTCCTAGATGGTACTGAATGCCTAAACCATAGTCTTTGATGATCTAAGAGGACTTGAGTAGAAACACCATATAAGTAATGCCTCCAAACCTTCAAGGTAAAACCACTGCTGTTAATCCTAGATCATGTGTAGGGTAATTCAACTCATATGGCTTCAATTGCCGGGGGTATAAGCTCATAAGCTATGACCTTGTCATCCTACATCAAGATACATCCTAATTCTCGTTTGGGCGCATCACTATATATGACATATTCTATCCCTTCCACTGGAAAGGCCAAGATTAGGGCCGATGTGAGTCTCATTTTGAGTTCTTGAAATGCTTTCTCATACTTTTCTGATCATTCAATCTTCGTCGTCTTCCCCAATAGACTGGTCAATGATATATCACGGCCAAGCAATCTTAGAAAAGTCTTGTATGAAATGCCCGTAATAGCCTGCCATACCTAAAAAGCTCCTCACTTCAGTAATAGTTGGGGATCTAGCCCAGCTCATGGTCGCTTCAACCTCTTATGGGTCAACTTTGATCCCTTCCTTGATCTCTATATGCCAAAAGAAGCGACCTATTTCAGCCAAAACTCGCACTTCCTTAACACATAACTGAAGTTCATGCTTGTAGTGTTATTCTCAAATACGATTCATGATCTTCTCGAGTCTTTGAGTAAATCAAAATATCGTCCATAAAGACTACTACAAACTTACCCCAATGGTCTGAAACTCGAGTCATAAAATCAACAAATACTGTCGGTGCATTGGTAAGGACGTTATCATAAACTTGTAGTGCCCATAACGGGTCCTACAAACTGTCGTAGGTATATATTTCGGCCTTATCCTCAACTGGTGATATCTAGACCTTATCTCAGTCTTGGAAAATACGCCTGCCCCTTGCAACTGGTCAAATAACTCATCAATACGGGGCAGCGGATACTTGTTCTTGATAGTAACCTTGTTTAACTCCCGGTAATCTGCCCAGAAAATAGAAGTGTCGGTAAAGCTCTTTCGAAAGACCATAACTTGAGATATACTAATCGGTTTTGGACCCGTAAGTTGTCTATGGAAAGCTTGTGATTCATAATCTAACTTTTATTTCATCACCAATTGATTTAAGCTTGGGAAGAGGTTGAAAATCAGCCTAGAACATAGGCAGCCATGTCAACTTAAATTCTGGAAATTTCAGATTTCTTGTCCTCCAATTAGAAGCTCCAAACTCTCTCTCCCGATGTCCTATGAATGCATACCATACCATTCTGGAAAGCTCAGAATATCCTTTAAAACTTTCATGTTCAGACCTTACACCATAGTAACCTTTAACTAGTCGTAAAACACCCAACTTCAACATGACGTCATAAAATTCCAGATTTGCGCGGCTTTACGATTTTGGCCATAAATACTAATATACTTAACGAAACGCCAATCCGTAAAAATCGGGTGCTAGCTAACATTTGTTTTCTATCTAATAATTCCATAAAGTTTTCCAAAATCACATCCCTTATTTTCTGGAAAATCAAAATACCCACCAGATTGCATTCTTCCTTGAAATCCATCAACATGCACACTTAAATCTTTTTGTTTTAGCCTAAAACCTTCTCAACACATAATCTAATTCCCACAAGTATAATATTCAGACTTGACTTGCCCAGAAAAACACCATTTTAGTCCATTTTATTCTCATGCATCACCATTATAACATTCATTTCCACAATCCATCACCAAATACCACATGCAACACTCTTAAACTTTCATTCTTCTCATTCTTAACCTAAACCATGAATACACACTTTGAATCTAACACATTTTCATACTTTCACAGAGAATTTCTCTTTTAAATTCACATGCATGTTCACTAGTTGCAAGGAATTTACTTAGTACACACTAAGATAACAAGGGATTAAAAAAACTCACCCACTCTTTTCCTTTGCACTTGAATTCTTCACCTTTCTTTGGGTAATTACTAGAACTTCACAATCACCTCTGGAAACAACATAAAATCCACCAAAAAATTCAGATTCCAACTTAGATTTAAATCATAAGAGAAGATGAGAAACAAAGAGAGAAGATTACACTTGCAAAGAAGGAGAAAAGAGGAGATGAGATGGAGGTGGTGCGGTGGCCGGCGACGGCGACGACGACGACTGCCGGGAACGAACGCCGGCGACAAGGCCGGTAGTCGGCAGCGGCAGGCGGGCAAAGGGGGGTGGCATGGCAGGTGGAGAGACACCAAGGAGAAAAAGAGCAAGAATAGTCTTTGAGTGTTTGAAGAAAATAAAAACCTCTCTCCCTTAATCTAATATACATATTAATAAGAGTGAGGCCCAACTCTTCCTCCTCCTCTTCCTTGGAAGTTATGATATGATAGGATATGATAGGATAGGTTTGAGTTAAATTAATAGTTGGATAGAAATATTTTATTAATAAAATTTGAATAATTTAGGAAAAATAAATGAAAAAGTTATAGGTGCTGGAAAAAATGGATTGATTTGAGATTTAAATAATATTATTTGAATTTCTTTTTGATTAAAAAAGTTATTTTTGGTTTTGGCATATTTTAGGGAGTTGTGTTAAGTTAAGTTAAGTAAGGATAAGTTAAGTTAGGTTATGTTAGGTTAGTTCGGTTTAACCCAATTAACATGACCTTTTTTTAAGTTAAACCTTGGTATATGAAAAATTTTGAAATATGTAAATTAATATGGAACGGAGGGTTATTAAATTGTAAAAAAGTTATGTATATAAATTTAATGTTTAATTGTTTTAAACTTAATTTTATAAATACACCTCACTGTTCAATATTCTATCACACTCCACCACACTTTACCATGAATCATTACCAAAATATCTTCCTATTTTTCTCTCTCCTCACTTTTCTCATCTACTTTTTACATTTTTTCTCCTCACCTACCCCACCTATCACAACCCACCACACTTTTTCAAATTCCACCACACCGCAACCAAACGCACCGCAACCACACCGCATTAAAGAATGGGGCCTAAAACAACTCATTACCTTCTTTTACCTACTTACACAAACTAATCAAATCGATCCAAACATATCGAACTTCACTTTTCCAACTTCTATATAAGTACTCAAAGAATAGGGCCTAAAAGCTAGAACAATCATAAATATTGTTGAAATTACTTATTCTGTCCGAACTTGATTGTCACCATAACTAATTAAAGGAGTATGAAAAATTTTGAAATTAAAGTGAAAATTTTGTGATTCGCCAACACTGACCCTACATTAATTGAAAATATAGATGTTGTAATTATAAAAGGTGAGAATCAATTTATTTATTATGGATAAAAAAATAGCGATAGTTGTTAAAATTATAAAAGTAACAAATAAATTTTCCGAGGGAGGTAATATATCATTATGGCCATCTAATTTTTACTAAAAAATAAGTTTTTATTATATTTCCTTACCTCCATAATAATTTTATTCTCATTTATAGTAGGAAGGAAAAAAGCTACTATTATCAACAATTAGGAGGCAATATATCATTATGATGATGAATGATGAAATGATGAACGATAAATGATGTGAGATACTGAGATGTGAGATTTTTTGGGAGGAAAGGAGCAAGTTACGGGGGAAGGGAAGCAGGCAGGCAAGCACCCACCAAAACAACAACAAAAGCACGAATTTCGAGAAAAACTCTCCTTTTTTAAAGAACTAGTTCGGAGTGCCCGTGCAAGGCACGGGCAGTCTGTTGCACTTCAATTAGTAAATGTGGACAGTTTGTTAATCTACGAATAAATTTTCTGCAATCTTATTCCACAATTAAGACACTACAAAGTGAACATGGAAAGTATTTGAACCACATTCAAATTACTGAAGTCACGGTGCTAGGAAAACTCATGCAAACCGGAACTAAATCAATAACTCGACTAAGAGAGGAGGTAAAAATTAGGATTAAGTTATCAACAAAATTCCTTTCTTTAATTCAGTATCGTTGTGTGCAACCATTAATCCCACCAATGATCAACTATCAAATTAGACCTCTTTGCCATTGAGAAAGTCTTCAGCAATAATCAGACTCCATTTTTGACCTGTTGTCATCACCTCTTTCCTGTAAAGCCATCATCAAATTTATCATATATCTAGCCATTTCATATAGAAAAATTAGGATCTTACATACACAGATTTACCATTTTTCATAGCATAGGAAATTAATAGTGTCAGTTATTATTGTCCCTAGAGTTGGTAGCACAAAAACACATGTCGTAATTATTTCATTGGTCCTCTCCTTAATATCAAAGAGAAGTGAGAATCCATGTATGATGAAACAAGGCATAGAATGGACTATCCTGGTTAGCTGACATAGAGACAACCTTACCTGATACCTTTATATCAGAAGAGAAGCTTGTCATGGGTTGTATTCAGTCTTTTTGAGTTGGAAGATCATTCATCTCAGCAAGATTTTTTGTTGTGAAAGACCCAACAGTTCTTCTGCGTCCTGAGTTGGTAGCAGCTTCTAAGTGAGATGATCTCGGCTTGTCCATCCATAAAAATCGGCTGATAACTTCCCCTTATCAAGGAGATCTTTACTTCATTGCTTGCTATCAAGTATCAACCAATTCGACTAACTGAGGTGTTTTCCTTATGTTGAGGTCAGCCAAAAGTTGAATCTGTTATTATAAAACAACTACTAAAATCAACAAAAGGTTCACCAGAAGAAAATACTTTACATAAACCATATTTTTCATCGGTTATGATTGTTAAACTCAATCTTGTCTGAAACAAGGTATTTTATGTCATTATGAATAGTACATTAGCTCTATATAAAATAGGAATTAGCCAAAACCTGAATGAATGGATTGCACTAATACCTTTATGATTTAGGCCATTAGTCCAACTATAAGATGACGCTGCAAGCAAAGGAAGATATATCGATTGATTGTAAAAACATAGGTGTAAAGATAGAAACAATATGAAGAGTGAACCAAAGTTGTAATTTCATCATACCCAATCGCCTTGGCTGAGTTTACGCATAGTCTGTGGTTTACATTTGTCTCTCAAAGGTTGAGAACTCTCTTCATGTTGATAGCACGTTCATCGATCGTCCTAGGAACAATTATATTGATAAGATTGCTACATTGCATGAAACCAAGTTAGAAACCAAGGTTCTGAAGTAAATCTACTTGCAAGTTAGAAGAAAAAGTAGCAAGGCAAAGGATGTTTACCAAAGGAGGACACCATCCTTTACAATCTCAAACAAATCGTTGGTTGACGAATCTGTGGGAAGGTATTGCTTGAGGAACTTGTCTCCACAAAGATAATTGTTGACGTGTGACACAAAAGAAGATTTCTCAGACTGACTAATTGTATGAAGCAATGTTGCCGTAGCAGCTTTGAGAAATTCTGATGCGTTCTTGGCAGGGACTTCCCATTTTTGAGGTAGCATGTGCCCGTATTTTTAAATATGCCTGTAAATATTCCAACAAGTTCTTATTACATATAATTCCAACACCATGTTATTCTATTCATATATAGAACATTATGTCCAAGAATAAGGACGACTACAAATGAGGGCTCCCTTGGTTGAAGGAGTTTTAGACATAGCTGAAGATAAACCATCCATAAAAAATATTTTTAAAACTGTCCATGAACATTAGAACAGTTAGTTCCATAAAAAAAAAATAACAATTAAAAAAAGAATGATACAACGATCGGGGTTAAATAATCGGGATATTTCCGAAATCCTATTTGGATGTTCAACAAATAGTTACTGTGAGCTTGTTTTTATTTTCATTCTCGTATTACTCCCATGTATTTTTTTCTTGATTTTCCTTTTCTTTCCATCATGGTGCATAGTGAACCAATTGTTCACAACCAGCTCAAAAAAGCTAGCATTTAAAATTACACTTAGGCCTCGAATCCGTAGCATGAACATCAATCAATAATAAGACATTCATCAACATCAGATCCAACACTGTAAATTCACCATTATTTATGAATGACATAAAATCAGCTGAATCAAACAATGTGCTTATCATTTGCCTTCGAGTAGTTTTGTGCGTTCCTTCTACCGGACCGAGGAATTCACTGACCAAAGTTTCCAAATTCAATTGTACGGTGACCAAACAATAAGAAAGATGAAGAAAAAGTAGACTTACTCTTAGAAAGAGCTCAAAATCAACTTCGTCCTTCATGTTCTGATACGAGCTTCGAAGAAAAGAATCTCTTTCCTCTTCAAAGAATTCATGAAAGGAGATCAAACCGTGTTTAATTATATTCAGGAACAATGTTTGACCTTCAGAGCTAAGTCAAACACAAGGAAAGTTGTATTATTAAGTTTTTATAGGCATAATTAACAATGAAATAAATGTATAGAAACAATACCTAACTTCTATCGACGCTCAAGTTTTGAAATAAGATCCTTAATCAAACCGAGACCAAATCAAATTTAGTTGCATCATAACTTTTTGAGTGTACCACGTATTTAAACCCAAATCACTATGTTGTCCGGCCTAACTCTAAGGATTTGTGACCAGTTTTTCGGTAAAGGCAAAATTTGGCGGACCCCTAACAGTCATGTACAGGAAACCTGAATTTTGGTTATTATCAAATAAGTTAAGAGAAGTTATAGTACATAAGAAATTAGTTACAAGAATTTCCAACAACAAAAAAACTAACCCATAAAATAGATGTTTGCATTGCATCCATTTTTCTTCAGAGCTGATTCAAACACAACGATGGTCGTATTAATAAGTCTTTGTAGACATAATTAGCAGTGAATTAAATGTATAAAATTAATACCTAGTTTCTATCGACGCCCAAATTTTGAAATGAGATGTTTAATCAAATCGAGACCAAATCAAATTCGGCTACATCATGACTTTTTTAAGTGTATCACGTATTTAAGCCCGAATCAATATGTTGTCTAGCCTAACTTGAAGAACTTGCGAACAGTTCTTCATTAAAGGCAAAATTTAGAGGATCCCTGATAGTCCTATATAAGAAAACAGAAATTTGGTCATCAGATAAATTAAGAGAAGGTATAGCACATAAGTTAGTTACAAGAATTGCTAACAACAAAAAAACTAACCCATAAATTAGATGTTTCCATTGCATCCTATTTTCTCCCAAAAATAGACCAATTTATATATTGGTTGAGTGCATTAGCTATGTGTAAGTCAAACCTGAAAGAGAACAGAAAGTTCAGTAGATTATATAAGAAGAATATAAGTAAATTATAACATATAACCAAATAAAACTAAATATGAAACTTAACTATGAGGACTGATGAAAAATTGTTAGTTCGTTTATTCTTCAACACAAGCCGAAGGGAAATAGTTGAAACTATGCATATTCATTAAGTGGAATAAGCATATAATTATGAAGAGGTAAGATAATGTCATATCATATGTTATTATTTAATTCCGGCTTCTGTTAGTATTTCTTGGTAAACAACATTTCTTGTACATTCATGGCTTGAATTTTCAGATAGTGGCTTTATAAGAACTTTGATCAAATTTGATGACTTGGCTCTAGATAATGCAACATATAATTGACCATGAGAAAAAACAGGGCGAGGTAAATATATGCCTACATGATCAAGTGTTTGACCTTGGGCTTTATTTATTGTCATTGCAAAGCATAATCGTATTGGAAATTGAGTTCTTTTAAAAGCGATGGGAAATTTATCTGATTCTGAGGGCTCCAATGGAATTCTGGGCAGAAAAACCCTTTCACCACGATGATATCCTATTGCAATTTCACAATCAATAACATTTTTATCGAATCTTCGACATATTAAACGTGTGCCGTTACATAAACCTTTTGAAGGATCAATATTTCGCAGTAATATTACAGGGCAATTACGTTTAAGGACTAATATATGTGGGGGAAGCCCGTTTGGTGTTATACTATTTGTAAAATCTTCATGTTCACCTTGTTGACTTGGATCTCTAGTGGTATCAAAACTATGGTATATTTGTTCTTCCCCTGGAAGTTTACTTATCAATATATCATTTATTTCATCAACACAATCATTTGTTGGGGTTAATATTCCATGATACATCATTCTTTCTGGGTAAGTGGCAAATGCTTGTAAATCTGGAAATACATGATGTAGTAACATATCTAAAGAGGTTTTTTCATCTATGAATGGTATGACCATGGCAGAAGGAAGTTTGATCAAATCATCAATTATCTTATTTTCATATCCATTTCCTATTCGTAATAGATAATCACAGAATGTAGGATCAGTTATAGCTCTCATGTTTTTTGTCAATCTAATTTTCTCCAGAGTATGCCAAAGGCTAGATTTTACCAAGCTTCCATTAATTTGCTCATCTCTAGATTTTTTGGGGTTAACTGGTAGAACTTGACGAAAGTCTCCTCCAAATACAATTACTTTACGTCCAAATGGTAAAGAACAATCTGTTATATCTTGAAGCATTCGATTAACAGCTTCAATTAGTTGTCTTTTTGCCATTGATGCTTCATCCCAAATAATAAGTTTTGTGGATTTTAAAAGCTTCGCAGTATGACTTTCTTTAGTTATATTACATGTTGCATTATCATCAACATTGGTAACAGGCAACTTAAATCTTGAATGCGCTGTTCTACCTAGAGGTAGATTTGATGCAGCTACCCCAGATGTGGCAGTAGCTAAAGCAATCAATCTTCTAGAACGAACAGCAGCGAGAAGAGCACAATATAAATATGTTTTTCCAGTTCCACCTGGCCCGTCAATGAAAAACGATCCAGGCTTGTCTAAAAAAATTCTTTCCATTATGGAATCGTATGCTTGTTTTTGTTCTGTATTCAACATATGTATAGATGAAAGATCTTGTTCAGAAACTGTGATGTTTAATTCTTCATCAATCTCTTTTGTTGATTGATTATTGTCATCAAAAATGAGTTTTGTATTAGTTAGAGCATAATTATTGATATCCTTGCCCATAGATTCAAGAGAAGACCTAATACTTTGTAAAGCCATTATTGTTATAGCTTCCTCATTTTGAGTTGACATTCTTTTATAATCATCAGTCATTTGAGATTCAAATTTTTTCCATAAACGTTTTGGATCATTAGGACAACAATAAACTAATATAGTGGCAAATAATTGTCTTAATGTGTATGGCATATGATAACTTGATGCTTCTTGTAAACTTTGTTCTAAATGGTCATCTGATTCAAGTAGTCCATGTAATAAAGCAGATTCTTGAAATGTGGAAACCTCAACTCCATTAACAGTTTTCAAATCAGAAAATGATGTAGGTCCCTTTATATGATTTAATAACAAGCGTAAGAAGTATCTTTCTCCTTCGGTTGGATAAGAGGCCACAACTCGGCCAATTACGTCCCTTTGTTTTCTTGGAAACCAGCATTTGTTTTTTTGATCCCATACATACTTCTCTGGAAAATTTTTATATAAGTAATTTCTTGCAGAAGTACTGGCCTTATTCATTTTGAAAAATTCTGTTAGTGTTGTCTTTGATAGTAATTGATCATTTAGAACTTGTGTAAGCTTGTTGCCATCTTTAAATGTAATATATTGTTGATTTTCCAAATGTAATTGTAAACTTTTCACAGAAGGGTACATTTCATTTAGGCGAAATTTATAAATTCTCCACATGGCTTCTGGAGGAGATATCCATCTTGCATTTTGGAAATCACTAATTTCATCAACGTCATTTCCTTTTTGCTGTGAAAGTATGTTGAAAGCTACTCGATCATGGCCTTTATATATGTACTTATATAGATATTTTACAGCATTTAATGTTGAGCATACTTCGACGTTTATGTGACAATTAAATTTTGCAAGTAAGTACGGATTATAAGGTACTACCCATCTATTGTCTAAAAGATGGCCGCGGACTTTGACACGTTTGCCATCATCACATCGTCTATATTTTGGATATGAGTTTTGTCCATGTGTGGTAAATGAGTAGAACTCCTTAGGATATTTGTTTTTGCATTGCTTTGTCTTCTTATTCATACATACGTTATCTTTATTCAAATTTCCGCAGGGTCCATGCATCATATGTTTGACAACTGCACGAAATAAATGGGGGTTTTCGTCTTTATTGGGTATTTCAGCACATACAATGTTATCATATTGTTCTGGAGATATAAGTTTGTGAGATTGTTTTAGTATTAATAAGAAATGAGCATGAGGTAACCCTCTTTTTTGAAATTCGACTACATATACATAAGTTGCAACAGGTCCGAATATCTTTTTCTTCAACAATTCATCCTTTAATTGTTGTAGCTTAGCATGAAAGATTCTTGCAACAAGATCAGGTCTGTCTTGTGTTTGTTCACCAGGAAGTAGTTCATTTTTTATTTCAGGCCAATTAGGATTGCATGTCATTGTTAGAAATATATCAGGTTTTCCAAAGCGTTGGACTAACGACATTGCATCAATATATCTTTTCCTCATATCTCTAGGGCCACCAATAAATGATGCAGGTAACACAATTCGTTTTCCAATATTACGTCCATGGATTTCACCACTCGCTATGCTGTCTATAAGTCCTTGATAAAGATCAGCTCTTATATCATCTTGCTTATTTCGAAAATAATCTAGTCTACATGTTTCTGTCTTAATATACATGTCAACGGCATATTGTTGTAAGAGACGTTTAGCGAGCAGTATATTGTTTTTACGGTAGGTCTAATTTGTAATTTGTAACAATAATATTCTCTACAAGAAACATTTTTTCTTTTTCTTTCTTGAGTGTTTCCTTTCTGGAACACTACAATGAAGATAATGTGCATAAATCAAGAAAGATTCAGCAATATTTAAAACAAGGGCAATATTTAAATAAAATTAAGCATTTATTTGTGTACCTTGCTCTTCTTGTTGAAGAAGATGCTCTGCAGATGTTGCTTGACGGGCATCTATGGCCGAGTCACCTTTGCAATATTTCATTTGAGAGCTTTTTTTCTTTTTAATACCTTCATGCCAGCCACTGTCTCCATATGGAAACAATAAAGGGTATTGCAAAGGATCATAACATCCATAATAATGTTGCACTTTATAGCTATAGCCACTGAGACTATAAACAGTAATATCTCTTTGTTGAATTTGCCCACTATTATCATTCTCCAGAAATATTGCTCCAACTTGAGAAGCGGTGGGTACATTGTAAACTCGCTGATCTAGTCCGGGGTCCTCCCTTAGTACTATCTTATAATTCTCCAACTCAGGAATATCTTTGAGTGTTCTGAAGAAAGTGACATACGGATTTATATTTAAAATACTAATGAGTTGTTCTACTGTATTGATATTTAGCTTGTCTGATAGGTTTATGCGGTTCTGAATTTCATGTTCTGTGTCATAGAAGTATAATTGTAGATAAGACGGTTGGGTATCAGTAGGTAATAACTCATTAATAAAATGGTACACCATTCCTTGTACCCTGAATGTATAAATTCCCTTATTGCGTTTGCAAAGAGATTTATCGTACTTAACTCCAAATGATGTGAAAGCAAATGTGTTATTATAAGTTCTTATGTATGTTTGAAATTGTTTTGCATCCGAAGAGATTGATGTATAGAGGTCATATAATTCATCAGGAACAGGATTTGAAGCTAATGAGATTGTTCCATCACCACAGCAGAAACCTTTAGGTTCTGAATAGAACCTTTTAGCTCCGCAATGTTTGCATAGTTGAGCTGGAGGTAAAGTACTTGCTACTTGGGGAATATTTTTTAGAGAACTATAGTTCTGAGAGGTTGTGCTTTTAACTTTCATTTGCTTTGTTATGGAGTGGAAGATGTGACAACATGTTGCTTATTCGACTGGACATAGAACCTATCTGATAAAAAATGAATTCAGGGTCTTAGATATAATACGTGGTAATCTAATTATTTCTTATTCATGAAAAGGAAGTATTCGTTTTTACCTAATTCAAATGAACTATGATAAGTCATAGGAGCTTTATTTTTGTTTTTGTCAAGTATGGTAGCATGTGATGTTTGTTGACCTTGTAGAAGACAACAAATGATTACAAAAAGTGTACAAAATTTAAGCAAAAAAATAAAAAAAAATTGAATAGGTACCTTCAGTAGGTTCGTGAATGTAAATGCCAACAGAAGGCAACAATGTAGCTTTATCTTTTTGATGTACATGTGATTGCCTTTGAGCTTCTAATTCAAGAGTACCATTTTTCTTTTTTTGATGGTACACCTCTCTTCTTTTCTTTCGAATTTCTTCCTTTTTATCTTCTGATAATTTGGAATACAAATTGATATTTTTTAGGTTGTTGAAGTAGATGGTACACGTGAAGTACTTTGCAACATGATCTTTTCAGTGCGAGCTTTCTTTTTTTCATCATATATCGTTTTTCTTTTTAGCGAAACTTGATGTTTTTGTTCGGAAGATAGTACAGAATACCAATTTCTCTTTTTTGATGGTAATTTATTATTTTGGATAGAGCAGCTAGGATTACATGATGTGTTTAACAGTTCAACTTGGTGTTCATATACTTGGTGGCTTGGAGCTTTCTTATTCTTGTTTTTGTCAGGCGAGGCAGATGACTGCCCTCCATTATCAGAGGGTGTAAATGGACCCATCCAGCGATTTTGCTATACCTATCGATGCCTAAAAAATCATCGGAAACAATATCTTATAATAATGAATTTTTTTTGATATAGTTATCTGATAACATTAATTTGTGAGAAGCAAATAAAGCACATGTAAGGACACAAATAAACAACTATAGTCATGTAATAGAACTAAGTGCATTGTATGACGATGCATATTGTCATAGAATCACACAAATAGATACAGGGCAATGTTATCACTATGCACGGCGGACAAAAAATAGATAGCAGCAAAAAAAAAAAAAGAAAGCAATTGATAACCAACCTGTAGTTAGCCTTTCTTCAAGAAGCCTTTGTCTAATGTATGAGATAATTTGTTTTTGCAAAACACTGAGAAGATCAGAAAAAGCACAAAGTGTCATTAGAATCATAGTGTTTGGTAATTGCTATTAGTAATCTCAACTTATAGTGTATGCATAGAGTTCGTTAGGAACAACCAAAACATGCAAGTAATTAATCTTAGTAAACTATAAATACAAGGAGTAAGTAAATAATAAATGGAAAATTCCATATGGTAGGTTCCAACTATTGCCTATTCCAAGTTGTTAACCAGTTTACAAAGTATTCCAAGTAGTAGGCGTATTGTGAAAATATCCGAAAACATAAGCTCTATGTCAAACTGTCGTTATGCATTATCAAAGAAAAAACAACCGTTGGTCTGAAGACTCTCCTCTATTATTCATTAACTCCCTCTCAATCTCACACTGAACGATAACTCTTCGCCTCACGCTTTTTGCCTCCTCCGCTCTCTAACAGTAAATATGTAAGAATTGCATCAAACAAACAGACAATTGATTTACTTATGTGAAACCCCTTATCAAATTGTATCAAACCATATGATTTTCTTTTGTCCCTCCAAAAGCTTGAATGTGATGATAAGTTGGTCCACACATTCCAATTCATAAAAGGAATTGACAAATTTTTCTCCAGTGAGAATATGTACTCTCTTAAAAGCATTCATTGTCAAAGGTAATATCTTTCATCTTAAATCTTCAAAGTCACTATATTTCTGCAACAAATCCACCATGTAAGCATTAAACCCTAAAGTATAGCCCTTATTTGACACAAAGCGCAGCAACAAGCAACAATGCCAGTATTGGTTTACCAAACAAAATATCACAGAAACCCACTTCAATTTTTGTTAAGAAAAAATGGCAATCATCAAGAATCGAGGTCAATAAAGAATAGCAAAGAAGCTACAGAGTAACAATGCAATCACAATTCCAACCAGAAGTTAACCCAAAAAACCCTAACTTTTCATCACTAACTTGTGTCAAAAATTTATAAATAGCTTGTTACTGAGTCGCAAAAACCAAAAAATTGATGTAGAATTCTCTGAGACATTTGATCGAACACTTAGTAGGTATCATTTAAAAATTCCAAGAACTATATTTATGTAGAACAATTGAAGATGCAACTACACACAACGCAAAACTGACAGCCAGCACTTCGAATCAGAGAAGATCAGCGAAACATTAATAGCCCAACATCCTATTGATTAATCTGCATAGTTGGAGTCGGTAGTACCATCAACCGTATGGGTGAAGCAGGGAACGAGGAATTACAGAATCAACAGGATGTCAGAGTAGAAAGTAAACAAACACAGAAGGAGGGAAACAAAAATTACCTGTAACAACAGCACTGGAATCGCCAAGCAAGAGAGATGAAGATGATCAAGATGAGAGGAAGAGGTTGGAGGTGTAGAAAATACAGAAAACAGAGATGCATGAACCAAAGCCCAAAAGACACTGAATATGAGACAGCTGTAGTTTTAGGCTCCGTAGGTTTTATTAATATATATTATATCTATATGTATCTATAGTCTATGACCAAGCAAGCAGCAAACAACAGGCAGGCAGCAAACAAAAGTAACTCTCCTTTTTCTTTTTAGGTATAGAAAAAATTAAAGATAAAGATAAAGATAAAGATAAAGATTAAAGATTAAAGATTAAAGATTAAAGATTAAAGATAAAGAAAGAAAAAAAGAATCTAGAATGTGTAAAGTCAATTTTAATGAAATACGTACTTTTAATTTTGTAATTAATAGGATTTCCTAGCTATCTCCTAATAAGAAAATCTCACTTGAAAATACAATCAAACACAAAATCTAACTTGAGTATTGGTGTGGTGAAATTGTCGAAAGTGTGATGAGGTGTGGAATACTGGAATGGTATGGTAAGGTAAAATTTGTAGAAAGTGTGGTTGATGTGGTAGGTGAGGAGAGAATGTGAAAGGTAGAGCGAAAAAGTGAAGAGTTATATTTGTAATAATTGTGGTAAAGTATATATGATGAAGCGTGAAAAAATATGAATAGTATAATGAGTTGCGGTACCACACTACACCGTATAAAAAAAAAGTTGGGCCTAATTAGGTATATTTTAAACAATAGTATTTTAAACAAACAAAGGTAAATTTGAGTCGTCGAGTTATTCCTCGCCTTCAAGTTAGACGCAATACTTAGATATTCATTGTCATTCTTTAATTGATAATTTTTTTTACATAATATTTTATTAAAATTTATAATATTATATTTTTAGAATAATATTTTTCATTACGAATTTAATGGTAGTAATTTTGAACAAGTCATTGTATATACTAAAAAGTTTATGGTAAAAAATTTAATGTTTTTCGACACAATTTTCAAGGCGGCAACTAATATGGAACTAATTGGGTATAAGGAGCTGGAAAAAAATGTTATTTTGTACTATAAATTGAGTAAAACAAAGGACGGTAAAAGAATGACTCTAATTACTAATCAAAACTAAAACCAAGAGTCTAAAATTCCGTTCAAGCGATATAGAGGACCCTGGTACAACAATCTTACGTACCCATAAATTTTACATTCACAACGATTAACTTCAATTAATCCAACATTTAAAAAAAGTTTGGTACCTACTGTTTTATGGAAAAGAAGTTGAAGAGCTGGTTTGATAAGACATTATACTTTAGTCTATTATAATATAAGTACAATTTTGTTTTAAACTATCTATATTATGGACAAAATGACTTTAGCCAAGGACACATTCTATAGTAAGTATTGTGTTTAGACCCAATTTTGTGTCTAAATACTGCCTAAATCCTTAGGCTTTTGACATGTTGGTTTAATTTAATAACTTTTAATACGTTTTTGGTTATTTTGTAGATTTTAGAGTTTTTACTCAAAACATGGTAAAAAGGGCCATTTTGCAGTTATTTTGGGAATCCCGAAATTTCCCGAGTCTTGGTCGAGTCAAAGGCGTAGGAAGCGGAAAGGCCGGACGTGTCGAGTGGCTCAAAAGTTAGAGTTTTTGCTGAAGTTTGCCAAGGCGTAGCCCCCGCCACCCTCTACGTAGCGGGCGCTACCCTTCCTCGCGTCCAATAGCTATCACTCGCACAAAGGCGTAGCACCCGTCACCCTTTTTGTAGCGGGCGCTACGCCCAGAACATCAATGACGCCGAGCTTGACCGTACCTACAGTCCTGAGGACCGCACCTGCGGTGGGAGCCAAGGCATGTGCAGAGGTGAAGTGCCCGAGTGAGACCGCACCTACGGTCTTGGGGGACCGCACCTGCGACGATGCCAAGGAGAGAAGAATCGCCTGACATAAATCGCCAGACCGCACCTACGGTCATGACACACCGTGCCTACGGTGCTGCGAAGAAGAGCGAAATCGCACAGGAGTTACACAGGACCGTAGCTACCGTCCCATAGACCGTACCTACGGTCCCCTGCAGTTATGCGTTTTTCTGCTGAGTGAAGTGATGAGTTTTGAGTAACTAACTTGGCTTGTATATATTGCTATTAGGTGTTTTAGCAGGATATCACACATTTTTATCATATTCTATCACATTCTAGCCTATCTTATTTCCATCTTAAGTTATATTAGCAACATTTTAGCTTTCTATTAGAGTGATTCCTTAGTGATTAGTAAGTGTTTATACTTGGATTATTGCTCTTGCACTGGATTTCATTGGATTTCTATTCAAGTTTTGAAGACTTATCTTATTTTGGAGCATTGGATTCTTATTATTCTGGAGCATCTTCCTTTGGCATCAAATTAATGAGCATTTCTTAACTCTTACTCTCTTTAGTTCATCTATTTACTCTTTAATCTCTGTTTTTGTTATTAGATTGCTTTGTGTTTGTTGATTGTTGTTATTGTTGCTTGAATATCTAGATACTCTCTTTTTAAGTATGAATGAAGTTATTATTATTGTTAGCATGTTAGATAAGATGAGTAGAGGCTAGAACCCTTATGGGTTAGGGAGAAACTAAGGATGTGAATGGTGTATTTGGATTGGGTTAGCAATTTTAGGAGGTAATTTGTAATGGAATCAATTTCCCACTCCTATTCTTCCCTCAAGTGGGATGTATTTGGGGTACAAAAGACCCCGAATACATCCAACACTTGAGTTGGAAGGATGGAATTGGGATAGTTAGTATTCTATTCACGAAAGCGAATAGAAGCTAACTAGAGAGTCCCATTTCTTTAACCCTCCGGGTCCGTGGTGGGCTTGTAGGAAGTTAATTCGGATTATCCTTGAAAAGGGAAATCCGGTGGGTTTATTCTAACGAGATTGTCACTTGATTCTACTATTTTGTTGCTTTCTAGTTGCGAAACCCTCGTCCTTATTACCGTTTGCGTCCCTAAATCTCCCGACACCCATTGTTTCCTATTTGACTGAACCATAATCGTGTTTGTTCTGTTTTTACCATAAACCTTTTGTTATCTTGTGATCCTAAACCTCACCTAGAGTCGATTAGTTCTAGCCAAGGCCCCTAGCTCCCTGAGAGAGAACGATAAAACCGAGGTCTCACAAACCACTGTTACACAAAATGGCGCCGTTGCCGGGGAGCCAGCGCCCCTAGTTTTAGTTTCTTGGTTTTTGGTTATTTGAGTTTGCTTTCACGCTAGAAATCTGTTTGTGTCAATCCAAATGAATTTGATGCTTCTTCATTTCTTGTAGGAGTCTTCGCGTTCTAACGGGTGAAGCTCAAGCTGGTTCACCTCGTACCCTTCTATCATATGTCGTTCCATCATTGGGTACGGGAGGCAGTCCTATTACATTACCACCATTACCACCCGATGTTGTGTTCGGGTTTAAACCTCACTTACTTGAAGTCTTCGAAAGGAACCCGTTTCATGGGCAGGATGTTGCTGGAAGTCCCATTGCTCATATTGACAAATTCGAAGACCGGATTAGCATTATACATTGGAGCGTGGCGTGGTGGGAAAGATTGATGGGCTAGCTTGAGAGACTTGATTCACAATCGAATAAGAGCTTGATCACCCAAAGGATTTGGATATGACTTTGGATAAAGGAGAATCCACCACCAAAGCCTAGCATCCCACCATGACCATCATAAAGGAAGAATCCACCAAATGATTAATAAAGAGAAGACTTGCAAACACCACCATTAATCAAAGGATAAAGTAAAGCAAGATTTTGAGAGAAAGGGAGCAACCCTATTCCATGCATAAGCACATTCATTAATTAGTCCAAAAGTCCTGGAGAAGTATAATAACGAGCTATTTATACTGAACCCAAAATTAAGCCAAAACAGCGAAAAAAAAAGGTCTCTTCCGAGGCGGCTCGGCGGCGAAAGCGTATCGGGCCTTACGCTGTCGTCGATCGTCGGCGGTTGCGTGTCGCGGCAAAGATCTCCGGCAGAAGTCCAGCTCGGGCGAGCAGGAGAAACGCTCGGGCGAGCAGGTCTTCTGGCTGCGTGGTTGTGCGCACAATGACAGCCTGACAGGAACGTTGCTCGGGCGAGCAAAAGGAACAGTTCGGGCGAGCAGGCCCCCTGGAGCCCAATTCACACTCGGCAGAAACCTTGCTCGGGCGAGCCAGGGTGTGGCTCGGTCGAGCAGGCTCCCTGATGACCACGGTTGTGCCCTGGGTTTTATTAATCCCGGGGTTTTAAACACTCGCACCCCGATACCTTCTATGCTCTAGTCTCGAGACGGCCCGGTCCAGTCCCCAGGCCTCCGGGGTCGGTGTTGTGAGCGGGCACCTCCCTAAGGAGCCCCGAGGTCCATCCATCGGATGGCCGAGACTAGCCTCCCAGCTCCCGAAGTGACCGGAAATTGCAACTCGAGGTTCGAATTGGATGAAGCAGTTCGCTTGGCGGTGGCCACCAGAGAGGAGAAAGGAACTCGGACCTCTTCATCCTCCCCTTCTTGAAGAGGATTTGCCCTCAAATCCACGTCGGGTTCAACATCCTCAATGTAGGGTGAGAGGTCCCCGATGTTGAAGGTTGATGAAACACCGATGTCTCCCGGAAGTTCAAGCTTGTAAGCGTTGTCATTTATCTTGGCCAAAATTTTGAACGGTCCCTCGCTTCGTGGCTTTAGCTTATTACTCCTCCGGAATGGAAACCGTTCCTTCCTTAGATGTAGCCAAACCAAGTCGCCGGGCTTGAACGTGATATCACGGCGATGCTTGTTGGCTCGCCTTATAAAGTTCATTGCGCGCTCGATCTTTTCCCGAATCTGTCGGTGAAGCTTCTGGATCTCAGCGGCCTTTTCACTTGCTTCAAAGCTAACCCTCGACTCTAGAGGAAGAGGAAGGAGCTCGATAGGAGTTATGGGGTTGATACCATAGCAAGTCTGAAAGGGTGAATGACCCGTAGCAAGAGAGGGGGACCGATTATAGGCAAACTCGCGACATAACTTGGTATCCCAATCTCAGAGACTCACTCACAAGACCACGAAGTATTGTAATGAGTGTCTTGTTAGTTACCTCGGTTGGCCGTCTGTTTGAGGATGATGCGATGTGCTAAATAACTTCTGCTCCTGAGCTTCCACAAAGACCTCCAAAAGTGACCCATGAATTTAGTATCACGATCCGACACAATAGTCCTCTGACTCCATGCAAACGCACCACCTCTCGGAAGAAAAGGGTAGCAATATGTGTGGCCATCGGTTTTCTCGCAGCAATGAAATCGCCATCTTAGAAAAACGGCCAACGACTAGGATTGCATCCTTGCTACGCACGGTTCGGGAAGGGCTACAATGAAGTCCATACTCAAATCCTCCCACGGACCATTCGAACCGGAAGGGTGTATAAAGCCCTTGTGAACCGGCTTTTGGCATGGTGGCAAATAATACACTTTGATATCACGCCCCGCACTTCGCCTCCCATCTTCGGCCAATAAAGTGCTCTTTTAACATGTCGGTGGTCTTATTGATACCGAAATGACCGTGAGTCCACCTCCATGAACCTCCCGCACTAGAAGCTTTCTCAACGGACATTTTGGAACGCACAATTTGTTGCCCTTGAAGAGAAATCCATCTTGTAGCAAATACGGTCCATCACCACCACCGAGGTGTGATTTAAAGTCATCATCCTCCTTATAAAACTCCTTCAAGTGTTGAAACCAAGTACCTCGCCTCAACTACGGAAAGAAGAGAGTGTCTCCTCGAAAGCGCATCGGCGACCACATTTATACTCCCTTCTTGTGTTTCGCTACAAAATTAAATCCTGAAGGAACTCAACCCAATTAGCATGCCGAGCTAAGCTTGTGTTGTCCATTCAAATATTTGAGTGCCTCATGGTCGGAATGAAGGACAAACTGGCTCGGTCTCAAATAGTGTGACCAATGATCTAGAGCCCGAACAAGAGCATAAAACTCCTTATCATACGTGGAATAGTTCCTTCTTGAACCACTGAGTTTTTCACTGAAATAAGCGATAGGACGTTGGTTTTGCATCAACACGGCCCCAATGCCTACACCACTGGCATCGCAATCAACTTCGAAGGCTTGTGTGAACCGGAGAGAGCACGAGCCTCACAAAGTTGTGACTTCAGCTTCTCAAAAGCTCCTTGGGCCGCCGTCCACTCAAAGGCGCCCTTCTTCATGCACTCGGTAATGGGAGCGGTAAGGGTACTAAAGCCCTTGATGAACCGACGGTAGAACGAAGCAAGACCGTGGAAGCTCCTCACCTCCGTGATAGTAGAGGGAGAGGGCCAAGAACGGATGGCCTCCACCTTCGAAGGGTCCATAGAAATACCCGTGCCGGAGACAATATACCCAAGAAAGGTGACTTGGGGAGTGCAAAATTCACACTTCTCTAGTTTACTATAAAGCCGTTGTTGCCGCAAAACCTCGAACACCCGCTCCAAATGCATAATATGCTCCACTTCACTCCTCGAATATACTAGGATATCATCGAAATAAACCACGACGAATTTACCAATAAAGGGTCGCAACATCTCGTTCATAAGACGCATGAATGTGCTCGGGGCGTTGGAAAGCCCAAATGGCATGACAAGCCACTCATATAATCCCCCTTTTGTCTTGAACGCCGTCTTCCACTCATCGCCTTCTTTCATACGGATTTGATGATAGCCACTCCGTAGGTCAATCTTGGAGAAAATACAGGAACCATGTAGCTCATCGAGCATGTCGTCAAGCCTCGGTATAGGGTACCGATACTTGATGGTAATATTGTTGATGGCTCGGCTATCTACACACATCCCGAAAGTACCATCTTTCTTCTAACCAAGAGGGCCGGACTGAGCACGGACTCATACTCTCTCGAACATAGCCTTGTGATATAAGCTCAAACCTGCCTTTGTAACTCCCTAGTCTCTTGTGGGTTGCACCGATATGCCGCCTTGTTTGGAAGTGAGCGGAATAAGGTCGATCTGATGCTCAATACCTCGGATAGGAGGTAGACCCGGTGGGAGTTCTTCGGGGAATACATCTCCAAATTCAGCAAGAAGGGGGGCAATGAGAGGGTGTTTAGGTTTCACTTCCTCACATTTGTTCGCCTCTAAGAGGAGTAAGGCAAAAATAGCCTTCCCCTTGCTTAGGGCTCGCTCGACCCGTGTCTCACTCAAGTGTTTGGGCCCCTCACTTCCCGCCCCAGGTTTAGGTGGTGATATTTCATGTGGTGCTAGTGGAAGGAGTTTAACCCTCTTGCCCTCGTGGATAAAGGAGTAAGTATTCTTCGACCCGTCATGAGTGGTTTTCTTGTCGAATTGCCACGGTCGACCCAACAATATGTGACACGCGCTCATGGGGACAACATCACAAACAATAGAGTCCTTGTAGTTAGTGCCAAAGGTTAAATTCACTAAGACACGATTTGTTACCTTAATGCCGTCGCGGTCATTGAGCCATTTCAGCAAATAAGGATGGGGATGCGGCAATAGGGGTAATCCCAGTTTGTCAACCATATAGGTAGAGGCCACATTAGTACAGCTCCCCCCGTCGATGATGAGCTCGCACACCTTGCCCCCAACTAAGCATCGTGTTTGGAATATAGTCTCCCGCTGGGCTCTGTCGAGAGAGACTTCTTGAACATGCAAAGCTCGCCTCAAGACAAGAGCGTCTCGCGCAAACAACCGCTTTCTCCTTCCTCACTAGTGTATGCATCCTCGACAACAACCGGTTCATCCTGGGCTCCTTGCAATTCCTCGTCAATGTCCTGAACCTCCTTGAGAGTCAAGGTCCGCCGGTTTGGACAATCAGCCTGGAAGTGGCCATATCCATGGCACTTGAAGCATTTCTTTCCTTCCATAAGACGAGTGGTCCCCGTAGGAGACGCCACAACAAGTCCCTTCCCTTTGTCAGTTCGGGGTGTCGCAGGGAACTTGGGTGTCTCACTAGGTTTGGGTGTGGCCGATTGAAAAGGAGGTCGATTTGACGGTGGAAAATAGATGCGTGAAGTAGACTTGGCGAGAGTCCTTTCTTTGCGACGTCGTTCAACCCGAAGGGCCAAGCTATACAACTCATCCAGGGAATAGTATGGTTGGATCTCGACCCTTTTAGCGATGGTGGGATCCAAGCCATTCAAAAAACGCATCATGGTTTGATCTTCAGGTTCCTGGAGGCCACTTTTGATAAGAAGTTGCTCGAATTCAGATATGTAGTCTCCAACGGTTCGTCTGCCTTGAGTTAGGGCATAGGCCCTTTTCAGATTGTCATGACGGTAAGTGCTTGGTAAAAACCGGCGATTCATCACTTGCTTAAGGTGGGTCCAAGTGGAAATTCTCGCCTTCCCTTCACGAGCCCGTTGTGATTTCATATTCTCGAACCAAAGCGAAGCGGCCTTGGTGAGTTTCAAACTTGCGATCTTATAAGCCTTCTCCTCATCATACTCCTTGGTTTCGACGATCCTATCCATCAATTGGGTCCACTCGATGTAGTCGTCCGGATCTGTGGAACCGTGGAATTCGGGAATGTCAATTTTTATATCCTGGAAATCATCTCGAGGGGGTTGTTCATGCACATTCCGGCGAATTCGGCGTCGTGGAGAGCCTCTAGCATCGTCACTCGACTCAAAGTTTGGAGGAGGACGGACTGGGCTTTGTGTACGCCTCGGACGTTCAACTCGAGGCGGAACCAGACGCTCTAGGGCGAGGTTATCCAACCGTGCCATGATGGCATTAAGGGTTCGATTGATGGAGGAGAATTGTTCGTCATGGGTGGCAAGTCGATTCTCGAGAACCCGAAGTTGAGGGCTACCCCGGTGGCTTGATTCCTCTCGATCGGAATCATCGTGACCATCCATATCGAGGGAAAGGTATGAGATGGATTGTGTTTGGGATATTTTATGGAGTTTGGGGGTTTTCTTGTAGTTGGCTTGTGTTTGGGATAAAGGTTCTTTGTGTTTTCTCACTTAGGCATTTTATCGAACACCTTGTGTGCACAAATTTTCCAACCCCTCCTCAAAGCTCCAATATGCATCAAAAACAACAAACACAATAGCAATAACAATTTCTCCAACACACTTGGAGTCACAAGGGTTGGGGAACACCAATATTTCAAACAAAATAGCAAAAATCCAACAATAGAGAACAAACTAGCAAGAACAATGGAATACTCAAGCTAGATGAATAACCTTGTGCTCTGATACCAAATGGAGCGTGGCATGGTGGGAAAGATTGATGGGCTAGCTTGAGAGACTTGATTCACAATCGAATAAGAGCTTGATCACCCAAAGGATTTGGATATGACTTTGGATAAAGGAGAATCCACCACCAAAGCCTAGCATCCCACCATGACCATCATAAAGGAAGAATCCACCAAATGATCAATAAAGAGAAGACTTGCAAACACCACCATTAATCAATGGATAAAGTAAAGCAAGATTTTGAGAGAAAGGGAGCAACCCTATTCCATACATAAGCACATTCATTAATTAGTCCAAAAGTCCTGGAGAAGTATAATAACGAGCTATTTATACTGAACCCAAAATTAAGCCAAAACAGCGAAAAAAAAGGTCTCTTCCGCAAGGCGCGGCGGCGAAAGGTGCCTTCGCCGTCGTCGGCAGTTGCAAAGATCTCCGCAAGTCCATTTCGGCGAGCAGAGAAACGCCGGCGAAAGAGTCTTCCGCCGCGTGGTTGCGCGACAATGACAATGACAGAACGCTGTTTCGCGAGCAAAAGGAAACGCGAGCAGTTTCGCGCCTCGGGCGCCTTCACACTCGGCGAAACCTTGCTCGGCGAGCCAGTGTGTGGCTTCGAGCAGTTCTCGATGACTACACAGTGCCCTGGGCTTTATTAATCCCGGGGTTTTAAACACTCGCACCCTGATACCTTCTATGCTCTAGTCTCGAGACGGCCCGGTCCAGTCCCCAGGCCTCCGGGGTCGGTGTTGTGAGCAGGCCCCTCCCTAAGGAGCCCCGGGGTCCATCCATCGGATGGCCGAGACTAGCCTCCCAGCTCCCGAAGTGACCAGAAATTGCAACTCGAGGTTCGAATTGGACGAAGCAGTTCGCTTGGCGGTGGCCACCAGAGAGGAGAAAGGAACCCGGACCTCTTCATACATATTCCAAGGGTATCATCAGAATATCTGAAGTTGAAATTATTTCCTCTCACTCTTGCGGGGAAGGCGAAGATATGGCTACAAACATGTCCACTTGGTTTTTATTCTTCATGGGAGGCACTCAAAGGAGATTTTCTTCACCGTTTCTTTCCGGCGGCGGAGACACACCGACTTCAAGCAGAAATTTTAAGTTTCAAGCAAGGGCCGGGAGAAAGTCTTTTCGACGCTTGGGGGAGATTTAAGAGTATTCAACGACAGTTCCCTCATCATAATTTACTGGATTGGATGTTGCTTCAACATTTCTATCATGGGCTCCGTGGTCCTCTTAGAGAATCTATTGATAATGCATCCGGAGGGATGTTTTTGAAGAAGATCGTGGAAGAGGCCAATATTTTCTTACATGAGCTATCACAACACGCTCCTCATTGGGGAAGTTGCCAAAGTTCAGGAGACGGAGACAATCTTTTGGAGGATAACCCGATTATAAAGTTTCTTTTGTCCACCGTTTGTGAAATGCAAAAAGAGAAGTCGAATGCGGAGGTTTCAAATCAGTTGAGAATTGCCCAAGCAATGCAATCCTTTGCATCCACTTCTATTCCGAATGTTCATACTTGTGAGTTTTGCTATGGTCCGCACCCTACCCAACAATGTGAAAAAGTTCAATAATTGGTGCAAGTGAATGCTATCCATTCTCCCCATGACAACCAAGATCCTTTTCACATCACCAACCATCACCCTTCTACTTCTCAACCCCATGAACATCACTCATTTATTCGATCGAGAAGAATCCTTCCATCAAATCCAACAAGATATTTCACAACCCCAAATTTCTTCACTACCCCAAGAATCCTCGATTGAGTTGATGCTTAAGCAAATCATGGAGAATCAAGAGAGAGATTGAGCTTACATCCGAAGTCTCAAACTTAAATTAGCTCAAGCCAACCAACCTCAATCTATACCTAACCAACCTCAACCTGTTCAAGAGGTGGAGGTGAATGCTATTACTTTGCGGAGTGGAAAAGAAGTTGAGGGACCCAAGTTGGTAGAGGAGAAACCTTTTAGAGAGAATGAGGGAGATGATGAAAATATAATTGAGGGAGAAGATATGGAGGATGAACAATCTGTTGATGAGGTGAAAGAGGATGATGTTGTGATGGAGAAGCCTAATGATGAGGAGAAAGATGATTTGGTGAAACCTAAGGAGAATGAGAAGGAGAATGATCTAAATGAACCCATGGGGCAGTTGAAACCATATCGACCACCAGTTCCATTTCCTTGAAGATTGGTTCAATAGAAGAATGATGATAAATTCTCCAAGTTTATTTTGATGATGAAGAAACTTCAAGTTAATATACCATTTCTAGATGCCATGTCGGAGGTCCCTTCATTCAAGAAACATCTCAAGGACCTTTTGACAAACAAGAGAAGAATCAAGGAGTCATCGACCGTTCATCTCACAGTTAGTTGCAATGCCATTATGGAAAGCAAGACTCCCGAGAAACTAGCCGATCCCGGTAGTTTCTCTATTCCTTGCTTAATTAGTGAAATGAAGATTGACAATGCATTATGTGACTTGGGGGCAAGTGTTAGTGTCATGCCACATTCTATATGTAAGAAGTTGAACCTTGATGACTTGACCCCTACAACTATTAATTTGCAACTTGCGAACCGAAGTGTTAGGAAGCCCTTGGGAATACTAGAAGACATCCCGGTTCAAGTGGGAAGTTTCCTTATCCCTTGTGACTTCGTTATTTTGGAGATGGATGAAGATTGGAGAAATCCTATTATTCTTGGTCGACCCTTCTTGGCTACCGCAGGAGCTACCATAGATGTGAAAAAAGGTCGTTTGTCTCTTCATGTGGGTAGAGATCATATTGTTTTGACATTGACCCTTCAAGAATGAAATCCCACAAATAATCTCATTTTTAGGCCAATGCAGTGGTAGGCATCTTGGATGAACCCCAAAAGGAGTTATTTTCTTGAAGTTGAGCCCGATGATTCGGGAGAAATCAAATATCTAAGGGCTTCGCATCCAAATCTAAGCGAATTTGAGGACATTTACTATGATCATCCTCTTAAGATCATTCCATGCATGGAGGAAGGAGATTTCTTTGACTGAAACCTATGTTGAGTGCAACAAAGTCAATGAGATGATTTTCAAAGGTCCTAGGCCTGGTAAACCACCAAACACCAAGTTGAAGTTACTTTCTACTTCTATATCCTCATGGCCTACTAAGTTCTTGAGGAAGCGAGCTTCGTTTCTACGCAAGGTTAGGAAGTGTTGGAAGAGAAGAAGGAAACGTTGGTGGAGGAAGCCAAAGAAAATGCTACCCGGATATCCTAGGCGGATGATTAGACCACCGGAAGAGTGCCCCATGACATTCATGAACCTCTTTGAGAATCATGGGAAAAAGAGGAAGAAGAATTGGTGGAAAAGGTTGATGATGTTTTTGGTTTGTGCCCCGAGGATTCCAAGAATCAAGTAAGTATTTAGGTAAAGCTAGGGACTTAAAAAAAGCGCTCTATGGGAGGCACCCCGTAATTTTCGAGTTTCTTATTTCAAATTTTTAGTTTTTTTTTTGCATTTTTCTAATTCTATTCCTTTTTCTTCTCTTTAATTTTTCTTTTTAGCTTTCTTTAGGTTTTTCTATTTTTCTTGTCTTTTTGATTTTTTTTTCATTTTTTTCTTTTGTAATTTGAGGTATTATTTATAGGTTTAAAAGAAAAAGTCTAAAAAAAAGAGAAAAAAATTGATGTGAAAAATAGAAAAAGTTGGAGTTGAAAAATAAGAAAAATTGAAATTGGGAGTGAAAGAAGTAGTATGAGTGTTGAGAGAGTTTGAAAGTTGGAAAGATTTTAGAGTGAATGTGAGGAAGGATAGGAAAATGAGTGTTGAAGTGTTGGATTTTATTTTGCATTGTCAGCAGGGGTAGCAGGCGCTACCCAATGTGTAGCACCCGCTACACAGCGCCACAACAGCAGCAACATACAACTCTTCCCGCAGAAGACCGCAGTTGCGATAAGACATACCGCACCTACGGTATCTAGAAGTTTTATTTTTCCCAGGGTTGTTCCCGCACGACACCGCACCTGCGGTCAGATATTCCGCGCATGCGGTCCCTCGATTACCACCGCATGCTGTCGGGGCTAAACCCCTTTGCCCTCTCATTTTCTTTCACTTCCCTCCTTTCCCTCTCACTTGAAAACCTTCTCTCCAACCTCAAACCCTAAAACCCTTGCCTTAAATCACTCAAATCCGTCACGAATTCATCCTCCCCACTCTCTAATTTTCGCAAGTTCTGTGCCCTAGCCGCGCTCTTCACCATTTTCGCACCTTCTAAGGAGCTTCTCAAGTGCAAATTCTGGGTTTTGTACCTTGTTGGGGTTCGATAATTGTAAGGGAGAACTTCCAAGTCTTCAACTCAGGTACCTCTTGCTATTTGGTGCATTAAATTTCGTTTTTCCTGCTAATTTTAGGTATTTTGTGCACAAGATTCGTCATTTGCTCCTTGGACATTGTTGAATGCTTTTGGTTGAGGTGGGACAGGTTGTAAGTGTCCCCACCCCCCCCCCCCACTTGATCCTTTTCATTGTTATTATGTCTTACTGTGTAAAATGTAAGTGTGGGGGGTGCTTCATCGGGGTTTGGACGGGAAAGCTTTGTGGTTTTGGCGTGTGGCATCTTGGGTTCTTTTGGTTTGTCTTGGTGTTGTTTTTAGGATGTTGGGGCATGGTTTGTGATTTTGTCTTCTGGTTGTAGTTGGGTTGTCTTAGTTGTATGACAGTTGTTCCTTTGGGCTAGTGTTGGTTTGTTTTGTCTTGAGCTGGATGCATTTTAGTCATGTAATGAATGGTTGTTGTTTTAATGAAATGAAATGAATCCAGTTTATTTGGTCAGTGTGAGTTGAGTTTCACCCTTATTTACTGCCTCAATGATTGAGATTCGGGAATAAGGTAAGTCATTGGCAATGTACATATTGTTTATAGTTTTCTTTTCTTCTTTGTAGTTTTTGTTTCGAAGTCTAGTTAGGTAGTTTTTCTTTGATTTTGTTTTCAATCTAGCATGCGGATTTTGTCATGTGTAAAGTCATCTTTTGCCCTAATATCGTTGTGATTCACTTGAATGACGACTTCGGATCACGGCTTGAACATTTTTGAAGAGTTCGAGGTAATCTCTTTCCACCTTACTCTATCTTATGTGAATTATCATCATGATCCGTCGCATGCTTGATTTTCTTTTGGGTGGGGAACCCCCTTTGAGTGTTTGTGTTGGGATAATATTGATGTTAGAGCCGTGTGGGCTCGAGTCGCCACCACTTTTTTGTGCTAGTTGTTCTTGTTTGTTTGTTTTTGTAGGTTCTCTACCCTTTTCATGTGACACCTTCCTACAATGAGGACATTGTGGCGTTTTAAGTGTGGGGAGGGGGGGTAGATATTTGTTCAAGGGTAGATCACCTAGTTTCTTTCACCTAGTCTTTTTGGTTCTGTTTTCTTAGTTTTGGCCTTCTTAGTTTTGGCCTAAAATTTGAAAAAATTAAAAAAATTTGAAAAATTTTGTGTGTGAAAGAGTAAAAAGGGGAGAAATGTTGTGAAAAACCCAAAAGTTTCTTTCTTTTCTTTTTGAAGATGTTTCCATTCACAATTGTGTAGATAGTTGTCTAATTTGCTGATTTGGTCAGTTGGAAGCGGCCGGTATGAATAAATATAGGCCTTAGGAAGGATTTTTTCCATGGCTTATCTCTTTTAGACCTCTACATGGAATGGGAAAACGGAATCCTCAAATCTTACACGCTTTGGCTGTGTCTTCTTACCTAAGTGAGACGGTTTTAGTTATTCAATTGCTTAAGCTCTTAATTAAAACATTAATTAATTACTGTCGGGCCTACCGTCATGGGTTGGTTTGGGTGGATCGGCACCCTATGCCCCTTAAGTGCAATGACTCACGTATGGACAAACCCAGCAGGGAGGGTGACCCTTTGCGAAGGTCGGTGCTTAAATCCCGCAAAACCCGACACAAACGCTCTAAAAGACACAAAACAGATTGAGTGGAAAGAAAAGAGCGTAGGTTTTGAAAAGAAAAAAAAAGAGCGAAGCAAGAAAAAGAAAAAAAAAAGAGTCGAGCAAAAGAATGGTAAGAAAGAGCAAGAAAAAGCAGAGAAAAAAGAAAGAAAAGAGAGAAGGGAAGACAAAGAAAGAAAAGAGTGAAGTAAGAAAAAGAAAGAAAAGAGAGGTTGAAAGCAAAACCAAGAGTGAAGTAGGATAGATAATCCCGAGCTTGAGCATGAGAACAACTCTGATTGTCTGATTTAGGATAGGAAGGACCGACTAGAGCCCACTTGCACATATGCACGATGTGTTTTGCTAATCAGGAAGTGTTTTGGTTCAAAATCTCAAAGATTGGCAGTTTTCCAACCTTCGAGTCTTAATTTGTTTATACTTGCTTCTTCCAATGGATTGTTGAGGTAGGTTGGGGAACTAGGTGCATGATTGGAGACGGGAATATTTTCTTTGCTTTTGTTTTGTTTCGTTTTTCGGTTTTCACTTCTTTTTCTTTCCCCTTTTTCTTCTTTCTTTGGCTTTTGTGAGTATAGCCGCTACAAACCCTCACGAGTCCATCTCGTCCACCCGGGCTGCGGAGGGGTTCAAAGGGCTTGGTGCATACGCAAAATGCACTCGTTTCTCTCCCACGACAGAGGAGTTTGTGTTAGTTTAGGTAGTCTTTGTCTTGTTTTGCTCGGGACGAGCAAAAGTTTAAGTGTGGGGGGGTGTTTAGACCCAATTTTGTGTCTAAATACCGCCTAAATCCTTAGGCTTTTGACTTGTTTCGTAGTTTAATTTAATAACTTTTAATACATTTTTGGTAATTTTGTAGATTTTGGAGTTTTACCTCAAAACATGGTAAAAAGGGCCATTTTGCAGCTATTTTAGGAATCCCGAGATTTCCCGAGTCTTGGTCGAGTCAAAGGCGAAGGAAGCAGAAAAGCCGGACGTGTCGAGTGGCTCAAAAGTTAGAGTTTTTGCTGAAGTTTGCTAAGGCGTAGCCCCCGCCACACTCTACGTAGCGGACGCTACCCTTCCTCGCGTCCAATCGCTGTCACTCGCACCAAGGCGTAGCCCGCGTCACCCTTTTTGTAGCGGGCGCTATGCCTAGAACATCAATGAAGCCGAGCTTGACCGTACCTACGGTCCTGAGGACCGCACCTGCGGTGGGTGCAAAGGCATGTGCAGAGGTGAAGTGCCCGAGTGAGACCGCACCTACGGTCTTGGGGGACCGCACCTGCGACGATGCGAAGGGGAGAAGAATCTCCTGACCTAAATCGCCAGACCGCACCTACGGTCATGACACACCGTGCCTACGGTGCTGCGAAGAAGAGCGAAATCGCACAGGAGTTACACAGGACCGTAGCTACCGTCCCATAGACTGTACCTACGGTCCCCTGCAGTTCTGCGTTTTTCTAATGAGTGAAGTGATGAGTTTTGAGTAACTAACTTGGCTTGTATATATTGCTATTAGGTCTTTTAGCAGGATATCACACATTTTTATCATATTCTGTCACATTCTAGCCTATCTTATTTCCATCTTAAGTTATTTTAGCAACATTTTAGCTTTCTATTAGAGTGATTCCTTAGTGATTAGTGAGTGTTTATACTTGGATTATTGCTCTTGCACTGGATTTCATTGGATTTCTATTCAAGTTTTGAAGACTTATCTTATTTTGGAGCATTGGATTCTTATTATTCTGGAGCATCTTCCTGTGGCATCAAATTAATGAGCATTTCTTAACTCTTACTCTCTTTATTTCATCTATTTACTCTTTAATCTCTATTTTTGTTATTAGATTGCTTGGTGTTTGCTGATTCTTGTTATTGTTGCTTGAATATCTAGATACTCTCTTTTTAAGTATGAATGAAGTTATTATTATTGTTAGCATGTTAGATAAGATGAGTAGAGGCTAGAACCCTTATGGGTTAGGGAGAAACTAAGGATGTGAATGGTGTATTTGGATTGGGTTAGCAATTTTAGGAGGTAATTTGTAGTGGAATCAATTTCCCACTCCTATTCTTCCCTCAAGTGGGATGTATTTGGGGTACGAAAGACCCCGAATACATCCAACACTTGAGTTGGAAGGATGGAATTGGGATAGTTAGTATTCTATTCACGAAAGCGGATAGAAGCTAACTAGAGAGTCCCGTTTCTTTAACCCTCCGGGTCCGTGGTGGGCTTGTAGGAAGTTAATCTGGATTATCCTTGAAAAGGGAAATCCGGTGGGATTATTCTAATGGGATTGTCACTTGATTCTACTATTTTGTTGCTTTCTAGTTGCGAAACCCTCATCCTTATTACCGTTTGCGTCCCGAAATCTCTCGACACCCATTGTTTCCTATTTGACTGAACCATAATTGTGTTTGTTCTGTTTTCACCATAAACCTCTTGTTATCTTATGATCCTAAACATCACCTAGAGTCGATTAGTTCTAACCAAGGCCCCTAGCTCCTTGAGAGAGAACGACAAAACCGAGGTGTCACAAACTACTGTTACATATTGCTTTGTAGATTTTTACGACTTTGAAGATATTATTTAGTTGACAATTTCTTACTTCAAATTTATTAAAATTATAATATTATATTTTTTTATAGTATTTTCCTAACCAATCTATTAATGATAATTTTATATAATTAATCATTATATATATTAAAATTTTAATGTTCGAAATTTTAAAATTTTAACGAACACAAATTATTAAACAATATTTATTTTGAAAGAGAGAGAGAAGTGAATAATGCTCGCGCCTTGCACAGGCCTATCATACTAGTATTTAATAATCACACAAGCATGCTCAGCAAGCTGCAAAACAAAAATGCTCACAACACAACCATATTTTCTTTTCTATTATAATACTAGTAAAGAATGCCCGTACAAGGTATGACTAAAAATTATAGTTTTATAATATAAGTTTGATGTAATAATGTAGATTAAATTTATTACAATAAGTAGATATTATCTATCACACCGCACTACAACTTTCCAAATTTTACCACAATCTACCACAATCTAAAATCTTCTTTTTCTAATTTAATTTATCATTTTATTAAAAGTCAAACTTTCCATATTTCACCACAACCCGCCACATTTTTCCCCAACTCACTACAATCACCCACAACTTTTCCCCACCCACCACAATCGACCACATTTCCTCCACAACGCACCACAGTCAGCCACATAAAAGAACGGGGTCTAAGTAGATATTGTTTTAAATTATAATAAATATGAAAAATTACAAACAATAATAAAATCTTATGTAATGTATATAGTATATATAGTAGTATATTTATTTTTCAAATACAATGTACAACAATTTAGTTTCCATACAAACATAAAATTCTTTAAAGATTGTTATATGTTAAGAATTTTAACGTTTTTATTGTACAAATATTATAATTTTATGAAAATATATTTACATAAAACTAAAAGAAATTTTTAGAGTGAAATTTACTTAAAACCAAAATACACTCAACCCATATTTACTCTAAAAAGGAATTTTTACAATTAAAGAACATATGACCCGTATTTACCTGAATTTGAAATATATTCGAGTCATGTGTTTTAGAGTGAAATTTACCCGAAATCAAAATACACTGGACACGTGTTTATCTTCTCTTTTAATATATCCAAGGGTATAAGAATAAATTCTTGTGTGATTAACTATTATATTCAATGTTAAAAGACTAAATTCATATGTGATTAATTATTATATCCAATAGTAAAATAATAAATTCGTGTGTGAATACAAGCAAGTAAGCATGCAGGTAGCGTAGCAAACCAAAAACACACTTGTTACATTCTTTTCTTCTTTAGTATATGATATGATGATTTATTGCATATGAATTGTACAATGTTAATTGACCACTTGCTATCTCTGTAGCATGATTGATTAGGTTTATTTACATTGTAAATTAAATTTGAAATTATATTTGAGGATGTTCTAAGTTCATATCAATTAATGAGAAATTGTGTTGGGTTTTTGGAGGACGTTGTGTGACTGTCATTAAAAATATAATTTTTCATTGTAAACAAAAAATGAATTTTAATAATGTCAATTTACTATTCCAAATTGCACTTCATAGGTCTATTTTATTTTATTTTTTATTTTTTTTACCTTGCATTCTTTTATAAATTAAAATTGACAATGTTCTAACACAAGTTCATATTAGTTAAGGGGTAATTTTAAAAACTCAAGAAGACAATTTTGATCAAGATTATACTGTCCACTGCCCATGCAAGTTGAGCTGGTGTTTTGAAAGAAGTTATGTGACTGTCAGTAAAAATCTAATTCTCCATTGTAAACAAAAATGAATTTTAATGTCAATTTACTCTTCAAAGTTGCAATTCATAGGTCAATTATTTTTACTTCTATTTCTATTTCTCTACCTTGCAACTATTTTGCATAATATTACATTACAAATTAGTTCATTCCTTAAACTAATATTAGACTTCCCATTACATTTTATGTTATTATTTACCTATTCTTATACTATTTCTCAGAGTTGTTTTAATTTGTTCACTTTTATTAAATATGTTACATACTAGGGGCAAAAGATGTAGCATTTTTTAATGTTTTTTATTTGTACTTTTCATTTTTTCATTTATTATATTGTTTTAATTTTCATTTGATATCCGTTCCATTACATCTTTGGTACTTTTCTCAATTATTCACAAAAGTTATTTCTATTTGCATTCTCTTTCCTAATTTAACACCCGTTCGGAAGAACGGGTCAAAAACTAGTTGTTACTAATTGTATGAGTACCACATGGGATTAATCATGGGATGGACCATTCCATCCTTGATAAAGCACTGGCTACAATTAGGTGGATTTGCCCCATCTTAATGGAGATAATATTGAGAACCCGTGACAAATATTCTTGGTTGGTCTATTCTATTTCCCCATTACACTCATCCACTACACCAATCAGAGTTATATGATCCTAATGGCTAAAGTTGTCTGCATACTTTGTTGTGAATAAGAACATTTTCATTTTGCTTTTCCCATACATGTTCATTTTCCAATTGTTGACTTATCATTGTGTTCTTTTTTCCCTTGAAATTCTGGTGCATTTGGAAATTAAGGAATTTCACAATATTCATTTGTGAATTCTAATATCATAAACAATATTTCTTTTGGCATGGTGACCCTTTTCAAAGTTTGTTGGTTTTTTCCCTTAACAGTTTCCTGTGCCAGCAAACATTGGTTACCCTTTTCAAAGTTTATTCGTTAATGATGATGAAAATGGATTACACGAGGACTTAGATCGAGAAAGATGTGTTAGATATTAATGGATTATAATAATAGTTATTAGACTCCGAGTTTGATAAGTTAGATACGTTTGATTTTTGAAGCTGGGAGTATTCGAAATAATACTCGTCCTTCCAGAATCTTGACTTGCATAATACTATAATTTTCTCCACTTTCTACATAACAGAGAGTACTTTGCTTGCATGCAGAATTTTACTTCATCTACCGATTTCTACATAACAGAGAGTACTTTGCGTGCATGCTGAATTTGACTTCATCTACTTGGATTGCCAACTTCTTTTGTTTGACATAACTTATTGACAGTGGTAAGCGCTGCAACTTTAGAGAGTTGACAGCGTCGAACTTGGGTTGGCTGAATCTGGAACAACTTTGGTCTTCACAACTCATTCGCACTACTGACTATGTGAACAATTTGAGCTTATTGGTGAAGGTATATATGGGAAAATTCTAATTTACCTCCTTTGTTTTTCATGTCTTTGATTTTCCCTTTGTTTGCCTTCTTTGTCGTCAGATGAAAAGACAATCTTATAACTATTGGATTGGGTGGCCTTTTATTTTGTCAGGGGAGAGAAGGGGGTTTGGAAATGTTTATAGGGCATGGGACTAAAGCTGGTGAAGAAGGAAAATGGAACATTCAATTGAACTTAACTGCTTGGAAGCTTATAAAACTTGAGATAAATCAATTATGTATCTAATGAGGTACTCATTTTATGTGTATATAACTCTATTAGTTACTACTTGCCAAGTCAAATGCTAGAGGATTCAGAATTCAAAAGCATTTCACAAAAAGTTAGATGACATAAAATTTAAGATGAAGGATTATTAGAAGTGTAAATCTTAAAAACTCTTCTATGAAGTTCATTGAGCCTTGCTTGGATGTTGGATGTGGTGGCATAAGGTCCTTGAGTGCATCATGTATAAACTGTGAGTGTGATTATTGGCATGATAAGAATCTTGGTGTGCATTTGGTGGTTAATGACAATTTTGAGCTTCGTGATACCTTGATTCTACTTCACCCAATGGCTATAAGTTCATCATTTGTATTGTCACTCAATGAGTACTACTTGAATGTTGGTTGGTCTAATATGAACTCTTTGAATGGATCGTACAAGTTGTTTGGTCGTCATTGGTTATTTGATGATATGTTGTTAATTGGGTGTTATTGGAAGTTTGGTATACAATGTTTGTGGGAATGTAAGTTGAATAAAGATCATTTGCTAATTATGATCACTTAAATCCCTTAGCTCGACATCAAATCAAACTCCAGGTGGGAAGTGATTTGAGGAACCTCCTAACGAGCGAAACACGAGATGAGTGTTCTCTACATGAGGACAAGCGATCCTTATCTATATCTTTGGCTCATAGCGAGCCTAGTATGGTTGAGTGTTCCCAAAATCCAACAAATTTTCCTATTCCCTCCCTTCATCCCCTACCTCCACACAACAAGCCTCCAACCACCTACTTTTATTTGGAAGATGGGTACATCGTGGGGCTCGTTTCTTGTTGGGTGCCTCGTGCGATTACTCATGGTCAAAGGTATGTTCAGAGCTCTATAGTGCCAAATTGTGGAGGGTGCCTCGGTTTTTACTCCAACGAGGTGAGGTAAACTCTTTTTTAAGAAGGGGAGTATGAACTATATCAAGCTAGGGTCTGAGCTTCAAAATACGTTTTCACCAAGCCTGCCCGCACCTCTTTTGTAAGACACAAACAAAACCACTTCAAGGTTGGGTGTGGAGTCCATTTTCAGGGAACTTGGGACTGGACCTTGCAGGCATATTTGGGTAATTGCTGGGATGACATGCACTACAAATGGGATCTCGAACCATGGGAGTGGAGCTACGGGCCCTCATTGGGACCTACTTCAGGCCATTGAAGGGGCTCGGATTCTTTCGGCAAGAATAGGCGAAAAGGGTCAACCTGGAGAGCTGAAAAGGACATGCCTTCACTCTTTCGATCATATCGCCTTTATTATAACTCAATTGGACTTCACATTTTGGACGAATAAGGTAGACACCGAGAGCTTTCCATCAATATATTATGGGCCTAAAACAGAGTATGGACGAAGAAGTTATGCACGTTGGAAGTTCAGTAGAAAATTTTCCCAGAAGGCAGTCTCGACCGCAATGACAAGGGTCACGACAGCGACATCATCCCATGGCCCAGTTTCTGATAGGTGCCTGTGTCACAATTGTGACCTCAATTCAAGTGTCGAGAACGTGACATCATGTGTCTCGTCCATGACGTCCTGGGTCACGCCCGTGACATCCTTCGGGTCTAGATGCCCCTTGCGCAAGAAATGGACGTCACGTCCACAACGCCCTATCTCGTGCCCGCGACGCCCCTGTTCTGAACTTATGTTTTTGTTATTTTCCCCTCTTTCTATAAATACCCCAAGGTTATCTTTTGTAAGGGACTTTCTGCAAATGATGATTATGAATGTATTGGAAAGGCATAAAGCTTTCTCCACTCTCTAAAATCTTGTTTACTTTATCTATTTGTTAATTGTGGTGTTGCAAGTCTCTCCTTTATTGAATTTATGGTGGATTTCCTTTCCTTTATCAAATTCATGGTGAATCGCTACTTCTTGGTGGTGGATTTTCCATTACCCAAGTCCATAGCCGGTTCCTTTGGTGATTCAAGCTCTTGTTATATTTCTTTTTATTGTGGTTATTAATTTATCAAGATAATTCTCTTCAATCAAGATTATAATCCATTATTATTATTATCTTCATCTTCAAGCAAGGTCTTCTCTCAATCTTTTCTCCCACTGCGTCATGCTCCTCATATTCACTAATTTCCAAAATTCAGCAAATTAAGACTGCAGATACCAAATCATGTTGAAAATTATTATGCCCAATTGATTGATTAGATAGTTAATTTCCAAAGTTACCCTTCCCTGGTTCCATTTGTAAAATTAAATCCAATTTAACTATGAAAGTTAATGAAATCAAGATTTACGTCCAAACACTTTAGGGTAAAATATTAATTTTCTTAGGTTTGATGTATTTAGGGCCTTTTGAAATATCACTAGCTACGAGCGTGTTCCCACTGGTCACGAGTGTGACATCGCATGTCACAACCATGAGCAAGCTCAACATCTCAAATCCCAAGCGATCACTAGAGTGATCACTGGCATGACATCTGATTTCACGATCGTGACCCTCTCATTTGGCGAAAAGGGCAACACGTTTCTCCTGAGTCACGGGAATGACCCCCAGTGTCAAGGCCGTGACCCCTTGTCAACACAAGGGGATAAAACTCCAGTTGCGGGTCATGACCATGACAACCATTATCATGGTCGTGACCCTCTTCAGGCTTCCGAAACCGTCAAGTGATCGCACATACTAAATCAAACCCAATTTAATCAACCATAAACCCTAGGTTTATCAAGATAAACATGATGTTTCCAAAATAATCTAGGTTAAAGTTATTACATGCCAATATTAACCATTAAACTACCATGCGTACACCTGGCCTAATAGATCAAATCGATCAAAATGTTAAACATATGGACATAACTATAAATCTAGCAACCTAACATAAATTAATCAACCATTGAAACATATATAAAAGGCCATATAATCTACAGCATGCAGCCTGTGGCTCTGATACCTTTGTTGGGTTATGGATAGGCCTAATTCCTAACAAAGCCACATGATTAGGCGTGGAAGAAAACCTAACTATTAGGAATTCACCTAATCTACTAAACCCAAAAGAAAAGACAGATTGTAGCGGCAGAGATTTATACCCGAAGTCTCCAAATTGACAATTTGGCAGGCTCTTCGGTCTCTGGACGAATGAATCTCCAAATCAAGAGAACCTCCACCAAGGTCCACGCAGCTCATTGGAGAATTAGCTGCTATGTACACTAGTCAATCCCCATTCAATCGACATCGAGACAATGGACGTGAAAATTTTGGGATTGTATCAAATACGATAGACAAATAGCCAAGGGAGGGACCTCGAGAAATCACTCTCAAAGTCTCTAACCGAAATTGCCTCTCAACGGAGGGACTTTCCCACGAACCGTGGCCACCTTGATATAGTTCGTGTCAAGCATAACACGGTTTGCATCTCTCTAAATTCCTCTAAATTCAGTTCACACATTTTTCCAAAATACTACCATATTATTTTGGACCAAACACATACTATTTCATGACACTGCTGACTTATGGACCCTATAGAACCAAATAATATCGATGTGATTGAACCATTCAATCATTGATTATAAAAGTCTCTAGCAACACATATAATCACTATATTAACTTGACCAAAACAGTCAAATAAATTAAACATTGTCGAAACACTCCAGCAATATGATATTATTATCACCATTGAAGCATAATTTTTAATGCATCACCGTTCACAAGAATCTTCTTTATAATTGAGAGACAACACTTATGGAATTAAATGTCAAACTGCATTGGAAATGTTAATTTAATACATTAGTACAATCACATAAATTTTGATTTACATTTATGTGGTTGGTACAGGGAAAACATGGTGGGATAACCCAAATCTAATGCATGTGTGATGTGTCTTGTGATGTACTACAAAAGACTCCTATATGGGTAAAGATATATATATATATATATATATATATATATATATATATATATATATATATATATATATATATATATATATATATATATATATATATCATATTTGGTGGGAGAGGAACAGGAGGGTACACCAAAATGTTTCTCATGACCCTGTTTTTGTTTGTTTGGCTATCAAAAATGATGTCAATTTGAGGCTATATTAGTCTTTTGTTTGCGCAAAAAGCTTTTGTTTTGTTTGAAGTTCTGTGTTTTGAACTTTTTTATTTTGATCCTTGGGTCGGTCCTATTGTTTGACTCCTCGGATATGCCCGACTATCATGTACTTGATTTTGTTAATGGAAAATCTCATTGATTTGTCCAAAAATAGATATATATATATATATATATATATATATATATATATATATATATATATATATATATATATATGTTTCTTTTAACAAGGGTAAACAAACAAACATTAGGAAGCCCTTCTCTCAAGGGATCTTCCAAGCGCATCATCTCTTACAAAAATCGATAAGCAACTATGAAAACTAGAATTTAAGCAACTTGAAACTTCTAAAGAAAGACCAAATTTAGCTAACCAATCTGCCGCACGGTTCCCTTCACGAAAAATATGAGCCAATTCAATCTCCGAACACATCTTCATAAAAGCTTGAATATCTTGAACCAGTTTTGCAATCTCCCATGGTACTTGAACAACTCCTTTTACCGCATTAATAAGACCAAGATTATCACCTACAAAGATGATTATCCTGAATCCACCAAGAACTGCATCCCTAATCCCATTGCGTATGGTCGTAGCTTCAGCAACCAGAACTGAAGAAGTCCCAATGTTGAAAGACGCCACTTGAATAACCCTCCCCAGATCATCTCTGACAATATAACCACAACCAGCTCTACCTTGACTCTTGGACTCGTCAAAATTGGTTTTTATCATGCCCCGAGGTGGTTTAGACCAAGACACCCTCTTAGGTTGTTGCATTACCTTCGAAGAACACATCTTAGGTCCTTCCAACGACTCCGTCAATCTGTCTCTAATCCTCCATTCAGCAGCCGCTCGTTTAACTCTCAACAACGTACTCCCCGGAGGAGTAGATCTCTGATTAAAGACCACCATATTTCTCGGCTTCCAAAAAATACTCCATAGAAGTTCTACCACCCTTCAAATTGTCGACTTGATTGAATGTGCTTTACATCTACTATGGAAGCCCTCCAAGCTCTCATTAAATTTCGGAAACAATGGCACCCAATTGTGCTATCTTGATAACTGCCAAACTTCAGTGACATATTCACACTGAAAAAATAGGTGGTCCTCATTTTCTGCCTCTTCATTACATAGAGGACACAATGGGGGAACATTCATACCTCTATGTACCAGATGAGATTTCACAGGCAATGCATCTTGAAAAATTTGCAAAAGAAAAACTTTCAATTTAGGTTGAATATTGAGCTTTCCTCAAAAAAAAAATTATTGAGCTTTCCAAATCCATTTGTATTCCCAGACATTACCGGAGTTAACCCCTTCATGGCAAGCCATATTGCAAACTTTGTAGAAAATCCCCATCAACAGAGAGAATCTTCCAAGTCATTAACTGGTAGAGGAATTGATAACGCTATATATTGTTGTCAAGAATGGTGCTTCTTCTCCTTGTTCTTATTGTTGTTGCTCCATTTAATTAATGACCAAAATTGACTACTACCTCGGGCCCATTATATATGTCCATTTACCTAACTTGAGAATACCAATGTATATTAGGAATTATTTTAATTGAAGATAATAGTTGTTGGAATTGTAAAAAAATGAAATATGAATTTATTAATTGGGAGTAGAAAAGTACTTACAATTGTTGAAATTGTAAATGAGACAAATATTTTGAGACAAAGAAACTAGGTAAAAGCAAGTTAGTAAATTCTTTTGCTTTTTGTGTGTGTATATGTGTGTTTAATTTGTCGTTGTGAATGGTGCTTCTTCTCCTTGTTTTTATTGTTGTTGCTTCCTTTAATTTGTAACCAAAATTGACTGTTTTTTTCTTTTTTAAAACTTTTGAATGCGTATGTGTGAGGTTAATTTCAATAATTTTCATTGTGAACGGTGCTTATTCTCCTAATTACTCCCTCCTCCCCAAATTATATGTCACTTTGGACACAGTTTAAAAGAAAAAAAGAATTCCTTTCTAAACAAATTTAGCTTATTGGAAATGTGGAAATGGTGAATAAAAAAGAAAAAAATGTGAAAAAAGAAAAATGGAAGAAAAAGATGTAATTAATAAGGCTAATTTGATTAATTAATAATTAATGTGTCATTGAAATTGTAAAGTTACTGATATTATGGGAAAAAAGAAAGTTAGTTAAAGTGACATATGAGAAAGGGGAGTAATTATTATTGTTATTGCTCCATTTAACTTGTGACCAAAATTGACTTATTTTTTTACATTTAGCCCCATTATCTTATGCGGTGACTTGTGGTGTGCATGGTATCGCGTTACACCGCATTACTCCATATTGTACCACATTTCACTACACTACACCATACTTTACCACAATCATTATCAAAATATCTTCTTATTTTTCTCTACTCACTTTTTACATTATCTCTCCTCACCTACCATAACTCACCACAATCCACCACACTTCACCGCACTTTTTTAAATTTCATCCCACCAACAGAAGCTTATTTGTCGTTGTTTTTTAAGTGCGTATGTGTGAGGTTAATTTGTCGTTGTTTTCTTGAATGGTTACAAATACTATGTCTGTTGTCCATCACTTCTCTCATGGATATGACCAGTATTTCTCTCTTTTTTGTTTTCTTTATTTATTTACAACTTGTCGTTGCTTCCCCAGTTTGTGAGAATTTTGATAATATTTTAAGTTTTCGTAAAATAAACAATAAATAAATAAATTCATTGGTTTGTGTTGTTTACTTGTTTTGAGTTTGAGATGAACAATGTTAATGAAGAAAAACAATGCTATCTTTCCTGTTCTGAATTCAACCCGTGAGAATACAGAATTGGGCCCTAATTTATGTTGGGAATTTTATTTATTATTTGTCAACCGCCTTTCATGAGAATAATTAGACCTATATCAATTCGGTCGGGCGGATTAGTTTTGCGTTGGTCGTATATCAGGTTCAGATAAATACAAGTCGGGTATATTTCGGGTTCGGTAAATACGGGCGATGTATTTTTGTTTCAGGTCAACCCAACGGAATATGATAGTGACTTTTTTCCATTTTTTCTTTAAAAAAAATGGTATCTAAATAGTACTTTTTGTACAATATAGATAATACAGTATGATTATCTTCCAGTAACGATAGATTATTCTAACTATTTTAACTTAAATTAGAAAAATAACAAATAAATGAGTTGCACTTATAATTTACTAGTAAAAAATTTCAATGAAAATTCACAAATTCTAATAAAGTTGAACTTAGAAAATTAATTTTCGTGTCAAACGGGCGGGCCTGGTTCGACTCGCTAATTTTCAGGTTCGGTTTATTTCGGGTTTAGTAGAAAAAATCGTGTTCAAAACCAAGAAATTTCGGGCGGGTTGGGGTGGGTTAGAAATTGTCAGGTCTAAGAATAATCATAGCCTAGGTAGCTTGTGAAATTGGTAGTTTACTAGTTTGTATTGCACGGGTGAGATTGACCGCATGGTTGTGGTTATTAGCAATGATATAGGCGTGTGACTCCTCGATGACCCACCAAATTGAAATGATTGATCTTACATCGTGTATGAGATGTGAAGGTTTCGTTTGGTTGTGGTGGAGGCGAAAGTCCTTGTGTTAATTTTGTTTAGCTGTCATGCAACGTTTTTCTTTTGGTGGTGGTTGTCTACTGTTTGTATGCGTTTTGATGTATTCTATGAACCTTTAAGTCTTTTGTCTCTCAATAATCGAAAAAAAAAACCGCACGAGTGAGATAGTGCTAACCCTATGCACAAATTAACACCAGGGGCCCCTTAACGAAGGCTTGTAATAATAAGTTAAGTGATATTTCATTTTAATATTAATTGATGTGGAGATGAGTAGCTCATTTAACTTATATATTATGTCTTTTCCTTTATTTTTACGATGTGGAACATCTTAGTCATTCGTGAATCATAACATTCTCTCCCTTCACATATGAGTCTCTTACAAACAACATCCACAGACACTCCCCCTCCCCCTATTTTTACCAACAGAGACAACACAGGAACCATGCACATTAGTACACAAAGAAAGAAAGAAAAAAAGAAAGTAAAATAATAGAACGTCCCTATTAGGTCCCATTCTTGGCTTTTTCGCCAAGTCGTGGGCTTAACTTACTACACTCATGTGTACTTTAGCGTGTTAGGCTCATATACCTGTTGTGCGGCTCTGATACCACTTGTTAGGCTCAGATACCCCTTGTGAGGCTCTGATACCACTTGTTAGAAAAAATAGTAGCAAGGTAACAGCGGAAACGAATAATAGAATCGAATTGAGATGACGAAAATTACGACAAAATTCAGGAACCAAAAATAATAAAAGCGATAGAAGAACACAACCATAAGGTTTACGTGGGAAACCGAAGAACTCGGGGAAAAACTGACAACGGCGACAGCCAGAAAACAATCCACTATGAGAAATGAGGAGTACAACCTGATCACTATCACAGGGTGTGATGTGATCTACAACAGAGGAGATCACAATAACAACCTCTCTCACTACCAACTCTCAATCTTTCTCTCTAAGGATACACATGGGAAAATATTGATGAGACAAATTTCTCTCTCAATATTTTCTCCCTCTCTGACTCTCTGTCACTCAGTCGTGATCAACGTCGCCGTGAAATAAAGTGGAGAATATTGAACCCTATTTATAGAAAAACACCCTATAAATCTAACTTGACTCCCACTCCAATTAGATTTAAAATATAATACAATTAGGAAACCCAACATAATAAGGAAACCTAAATAATACCCTAATACAATTAGGAAACAAATAATTGTGAGATCAACAGATTCGGTGATTTTAGGACACTTTCCTAACAAATCCACCTTGGACCAAAATCAACGAATCATCGGTCCAGATAAACATCTTGACTGTCGCCATCAACACGCCCTCCCACAAGGCGTAGCCCTGTAGAGCTCTCAAGCGGTAAACATCATGCGTCGCTGCCTGGATGCCTGTTTGAGACCACATGTGCTGTTTGAGACTGCCTCTGCAGTTCTCGTCACTGTAGACCCCTGTAGGGTGTATAGGTTGCCCTTCCTGGCTCTCTTCATCCGAACCATGGAACCCCTACGCAATTTTAGGACACCATCTTCTCCTTTGTACCTGCAACTGTTAAACTCAAGAGTACCCAAAGACATCAAATTGCAAATTATGTTAGGAATTTTACGAACCTCTTTCAGGGTTCTACCACCATCCTTAACACAAAACCCCTCTGCATCTGAACCATACTCAACACAGTTTGCAGTACCAGTTTTGCTGTGGTTATCCTTACTACCCTGCTTCTGGTCTTTCCAACCATCACTCTCTACATGGCCCTTCTTGTGCACCCAATCTTCAGTATATTGTGCCGGTCTCCTTATCTCCCTCTTGGGATGATCCCTTGCCATGCGCGGTTCTTCCTCCAGCAGAGGAACATCAGGCTCATCAACCTGAACTGTTTGAGCAGCATCAGCGGCTTGCTCCTGACTGCAGGTTCCGATGGCTCCACCTTGAGCCTCAACCTGCTCCATCTCGAACTCAGGCTGCCCTGGTTCTTTTTCTGTATCTTTTTTAAAGTTCTCATCGCTCATCACTTCATCAGTCTTCGTGTAGGGATACTCAACATCCCTTACCCCGTGCTGAATCGGAACCGCCTTCAACTACAGTCTCCATGTTCCCTCGAATTTTGGATTTTCGCACTTCATGATTGAAGCCATCTCCCCCTTGCTCTGATACCACTTGTTAGGCTCAGATACCCCTTGTCAGACTCTGATACCACTTGTTAGTCTCAAATACCCCTTATCAGGCTCTGATACCACTTGTTAGAGAAAATAGTAGCAAGGTAACAGCGGAAGTGAATAATAGAATCGAATTGAGATGACGAAAATTACGACAAAATTCAGGAACTAAAAATAATAAAAGCAATAGAAGAACAAAACCACAAGGTTTACGTGTGAAACCGAATAACTCGGAAAAAAACACATGGACGGCGACAGCCAGAAAACAATTCACTATGAGAAAGGAGGAGTACAACCTGATCACTATCACATGGTGTGATGCGATCTACAACAGAGGAGATCACAATAACAATCTCTCTCACTACCAACTCTCAATCTTTCTCTCTCAGGATACACTTGGGAAAATATTGATGAGACAAATTTCTCTCTCAATATTTTCTCCCTCTATGGCTCTCTGTCACTCAGTCGTGATCAACGTCGTCGTGAAATAAAGTTGAGAATACTGAACCCTATTTATAGGAAAAACACCCTATAAATCTAACTTGACTCCCACTCCAATTAGATTTAAAATCTAATACAATTAGGAAACCCAACATAATAAGGAAACATAAATAATACCCTAATACAATTAGGAAACAAATAATTGTGAGATCAAGAGATTCGGTGATTTTAGGACACTTTCCTAACATAGCGATTGCATCTAACTGAAACGAGGCCATTCTTATCACATAGTTAATTACTAGGCTCTTACACTCAATTGTTATTGATGTTGGTCGAAGACTAGTAGATAATTCGCAACCTGAATGGAGTTAGTCATAAATTTCACCTTCTGTAACTTTTTCCTCCGAGCTTCCATGGCCAAAACACTTTATCAAGTTCAAATTGTGCCACAGATTCAGCAAGTCTCTTGGTGTCGTGCCTAATAATTTTCTCTCCATGCTTCAAAACTCATGTTGTCGCGACACATCCCTATCCTTTGCCCCGTCTACCAGAAACGTCATCATAACACTTCGAAAGGCTTCCTCCCCCAAAGACATTGATTGTTCCCCTCCCTAAGTTTTTCTCCTCCAACTTGACTATTATGAAAAATGGCACAACACACTATCTCAAGTGCCAAGCTCTATCGACCCAAAGATGCAACTTACCACTTTCAAGTAGAGCCTTAAAGAAAGTCTTGTCCACCAACTTGAGTACCAGCCCCAACTTTTAGTACTTGAAAGAAATTTGTGCTCAACTTGAGGGCATAGACTAAAGAAACGTCGGCACCTGAGGGCGAAAGGTCTCGAGTAATAATAGTAGAACCAGTGGACCATCTAACAATCCTCCTCAAAGTTTTGAGGCAAATGTCATCCAACTGAAGCACAATAGCTACACTCCACTAAGAATCACATACTCTGATACCCTAGTGCGACTTTTAAAGAAGAATTTAATCGAGTTACTAACACGGAAACCCGAGCCAACAATAAATGGAAAGTATTGGGATGACTTGAAATTATGTAACTACTATAGATCCCAGGGCACGATGCGAAGAATTGTTGGACTATAAAGAATAAGCTTAAGAACATGATCCAGTCACGAAAACTACCCCTACCAAATGTAGCACAAAAGGCCAGCTAGAGCATGGATTCCCCATATGAAGGCAAGGAGGTAACCTCATCGAAGGAGCTTTAGAATTAGCTAGGGTCTTAGTTTTCAAGCATTTTGTTTTCAGAGTCCCTTAAAGTTATGTTTATAGTCAGTTCTTAATCTATTCATCTCTTAAGTTCAATAAGAAGAGTTGCTCTTGTTGCTATTGGCAAACAAAATTTCATGCTTCCACTTCTAACTTGAGTTGACAAGCTAGCTCACCAAAGCTCGAAAAATTCACCTTCTCTTATTATACACATCGTCTTCATCCTTTGATTTCTTGAACCCAAGGTTAGAAAGATAACGAGAGAAATTCAAGAAATTAAAGGAAGAGGACGAGGTGTGTGTGTGTGTGTGTATGTGTGTGTGTATACCTTGACCCCCATCATACCTTGGTATCTAAAAGAGAGAAAAAGGAACTCAAGGCAGAATGGATGTCACGTCCGTGACACCATACGTCACGCCCATGACAAAGCATGTCATGCCCATGACGCCCCAGTTTTGTCAACTTATTAAGGGCAAAACGACTTCGATTTGGCCCTTTTCCCCCAAGTATAGAATGTAATTTTCTGGTTTTCAACAATAGACAACCTTTGAGAGAGTTTATAGTTTATGGTTTTTAAGTTTTTAGGTTTCCTTAATCACAACTAGTGTTGTTTATTACTCTATTACTGGATTTAATGCAAGTTTCTGTTGATTTCGTTGGAGATTTGAAGTTCTTCCTTGCCATTTGAGATCTTTTTTTTCTTATTCCTTGCCCTTGAAACCGTAATTAGTGAGTATCACTATGCTCTCTCTCAAATTTATGTGCTTTGATTATTACAATTTTGTTAATTATTGTCTTAAATTGCATTGATTATTGTTTTTTATGCTTGTTTTGGATTATTGTGTTAGAATTAGATTAAACCTAGTTTTGATTTTTGAGTTTATGTTTATCATGAGTATGAGTAGCCAAGTTCCTTAGGGTTAAAGGGTAATTGGGGCCTCTAATGGGGGATTAGGCATAAATTAGTAGGATTAGGGCGATTAATGAGGTAATTGGGTGTCCTTCCTCTATTTTCACTAGGTGTTGGAGGGTTTAAGTGTTAAGAGGTTATAAATCTTCCCCCAAACATCGAGTTGGAGATAGGGCGGGACTAAATTGTTCCTAATCCACTCGAGAGAGGGATTTTGGAACTGATTAGCTAGAATTACATTCGAATACTATCAAGGTTTGTCACATGCAAGAGTGATGACGACCTTTGGGATGTAACTATCAATTTACCACTTGAGAGAGCGAAATCGATAGTAGTTTATGCATGCAATTCTCACACTTGATAACCAAATACCGATCGCTCCTAAGACCATGAAATCCATGTTTAGTCCTTCACTAGATTGGCCCGGTAGTACCCCCAAGCCCTTGTTTTTTTCTTATTTGATCAAACCTTACTTGAAACTATGTCCAAACTATGTTCGTAGAACCTCTCTTGAGACCAAAGACTGAACTTGAATATTAGGGCCCCAACTCCTCGAGTCATAACGACCTTTATCCTAGTTCATTAGGAAAACGTTAAACAAATTTTGGCACCGTTGTCAGGGATTTGCGCCCCCTAGTCTTTGTTCGGTCTTTGTTAGTTTCGAGTCCGGTTCTTCCTAGTCGTTAGGTGTAGTATCTATCTTAAGGTTGTTTGATTTGGGTTGTAGTTTGAGTGTATGCGTAGGAGAGATCAACCTCTTTTGCCGATTGATTTTGAGATCGATCGTACTATTTGACAAAACCTCGCCAACGCGAGACGCCAACGACAGCTGATGGCCGAACTACAACCACCACTACCGCCACGTACCCTTCTCTCATATGCCTCACTAACAGCCGCAGCGGGCGGCTTTACCATCGTTCTTCCCACCTTGGCCGACAATTCAAACTTTGATTTCAAGCCGGCTTACCTGAATCACATTAAGCAACCTTAGTTCCATGGGTTGAAGGCCGAGAAGCTATTGGAGCACATTTCTAACTTTCAGGAGAGATATCGGATGATAAAGATGAACGGGATCTCCGATGACTACATGCGCATGCGATTCCTCCCGTTCTCCATGGGCAGGGCGGGGAAGGCAAAGGAATGGCTTGACAACTGCCCGACGGATTCCTTCACCACTTGGGAGTTACTCCTTTATGCATTCTTGAAGAGGATCTTCCCATCATAGGAGACCGCCAAGCTGAGGACTCTCCTCATGAATTTCACTCAAGAGCCCGACGAGTCCCTTTATGATGTGTGGGAGCCCTACAAGAGCCTCCTGCAAGCATGCCACACCACGAGCTTCCGCTACATCTTCTGACGCACACGTTTTACAATGGAGTCAACAAGGCCACTAGACAGATGATTGACAATACATTCAGTGGCCAATTCCTTAATAACACTTCTATTGAGGCGGATGCTCTTCTGGCGCAAATGGCGGAGAACGGGTGCTACTAACAGGGCCACAAGCGCACGGTGTACATAGTAGCACATCAAGGTCGATCCCAGAGGGACTCAATTAGCAGCTCAATAAACTAATCTCTATCACGATTGCTAAGCTAATCAGGTTTTTGGTTTGGGAAGATTTTAGAAAACTAATTAAACTAATAAAAGCAAGGAAAAAACAAATCGAAGTTTCTATCAAGAATTCAACCATGGGAAAAAGACTTCTAAGGAGATGCTAACCTAACAACGAGTTTGATTACTGAAACCTAGCCGGCACAATCATACATTCAAGAATGAATCAATAATCGACAACCTCTGAGTCTTATCGCCCTTTCGATGCTAAATATAATTATTCTAAACAACTTAATCAACAACTTTCGTGTGCCTTTTAGGTTAAATAGAATTAAAGGTCTCAAAAAGTCCGGTTATCTAATGATTTCCTAGTTCACTAGTCATTTCTCAACTTTCGCAAACCTAGGAAGACAGGTTGGTAGTCAGATTACCCTAATTCACCTTTCAGTACTTCTCAGGTTAATCTCTAACTCATGAGTATTCGAGCGCTCAAAGAACACACATGAACATTGAAAACACAACCTTCTATTGATTCATAACAAGAATTCACGCACAAACTAATATTATTAAATCAAATTACACTGTTCCGGGTTGCAAAACCCTAGAATTCAAGGAAACTACTCACTCATGTTCAAGAAAAGTACGACACAAGTTCTAAACACCATGATTAATTCTTAAAACAAAGAAGGAATCGAAAAGAAATATATTTACGAAAAATACAATCGTCGAGTCTTTCGATCCCTATGTGGTTTCTTCCTCACGAACGTCGATAATTTCTTCTTGATTCTTGATCTTGAACCTTGAACTAATCTTGATCTTGGTCTTGATGGAGTAACTGATCGATGAGTAATGGGATTATTAGGGTTTTCCCTCTTCCAAGGGTTGATGGTTAATAGAATGATGAATGAATGATGGATTAAAAATAATAACTGATGCCTTTACTTGTGAGATACGCTCAGCACACGCACAGCCACGACCCAGCCTAGTGTACCACGGACCGTGGTCACTGCCACGGGCGAGCCATGATACACGCTGCCCAACTTCCTTTTTTTTTCCTCTCCTCTCTTTTGTGTGGGCTAATGAAGGCTTGAACCAATCAAATGAATGGCCCACTTCTCTTCTTTGTGTGATTGGGCCGCAAGAATGGGTGAATAAATGGTGTTAGTGGGCTGAATGGAGGCTTGAATCAATTGAATTAAATTTCCCCCACTTTCCTCTCATGCGTGATTCCACGAAATGAATGATGAGTTTCTTTTACTGGGCCTCCACTTCTCTTGTTTTTCATTGGGCCGACTGAAGGAATGAGTGGAATGAAATGGGCTGAACGAATTTAAGATGAATTGACCTCCTTCTCATTGGACCGAATCAATTGGTTGGGCAATTAAGTGAATTCCCCCACTTCTCTCATTTTTTATTGGACCAATGCAGGATGGTCCACGAAGGGAGTGCTGCTGCTGGCTCCTTCCCGCGGAATATGGCCGCCCCAGCCACGGTCCGTGGGCTCCACCACGGGCTAGCCGTGGTGGCCCCTGGCCGTGGGTTTCTTCATCCGTTCGATCCCAAATTCATACAAAGGTCTAGGTTTGTCTTGTAGAGGACTGTGGTGGTAGTCACTCTTACCAGAAGTTGAGAGAAAATTGGTGTTTTGTTCTCAAAACTTACAAATTCACATCAAAAACTACAACATCAAGTGTAGTAGGGAAATTTGGAATAAAAATCAAGGTTCACACTCAAAACTATCCTTAATTCACCATTAGAAACCCCTAAAAACATGGTCATAAAATGCAGTTATCAAATCCCCCAATGCTTACTCCTTGCTTGTCCCCAAGAAAGTACAAGACTCAAAACTAGATGAAAGGACTTGAAAAAAAAAAAAGAAATCTACTCACACCTCCTCTAATAAAAGGCAATGTAAGAATATCAAAGCAAGCATACACTCAAGGACACCCTAGCGAGAATAAGATTCAAATTGAAACAAAGATTGTCGTTCGAAAAAGAATCACAAGTCAAGAAGCAACACAACTCATCTATCACAACTCAAATGCAATCAAAATTCATTCACATGCTTGGCGAACTAGTTGGCATCGGTAGGACCTCACTTTAGAGTATGTGAATCACTCCCCTCGTGTGTTTGAAAAAGATATAGTTGTTCACTCAAAATTTTTAACCAATGTAAGCAAACTACCATAAGCTTGATAATACTCTCAATTCTCTACCACTATAAACAAGATGCACAAATGCCAATCATGAGGACTTTTCAAGGGTTGTAATGGGGCTTAGGTGTAGGGTAAGGAGGGAAATCATTTAGGAAATGTGGAGCTAAATAGCCAAGAACCTAAAGAGCAACATTCCCATAGCATAAAACTCAACACCTCTTACTCCACACCTTGATTAAGCTCAAATATATTCCCATCAAAGAAAGTTCAGGGGAAAGAGTCAATATAATCAAGAAAACCACCATGCTAAACACCTTACTACTTTTTTTTCAATATTTTTTTTCGTTGAATAGCATAGATACATAAAGAATGACTCATTTCCCTTAAACCCAATTTCAACCTCGAATGAAAAGTGGGGATAGGTGACAATTAAGAACAATGTTTCCCTCATCAAGCGAACTAACCAACAAAGTCATCAAACAAATAAACTACAAAACTACACCCCAACTGAATTGTTGCTCCACTAACTTAGCTAAAGGGTGAAGAATTGAGAACATGCCAAGGGTGCGCACGAATAGGGTGAACAACAAGACAGGAAAAATGGTTAGTAAAGGGTTAGCACAAAGAAGTCATATTGTCAGGTGGCTTTTTGGCTTTGTTGTTACAAAATGGGCCTCAATCATATTAACACCGTGCACAAGTCAAATGCAGTTTCAAAGAGAGTCAAATCAAGTTCTAGAGATGCAAACATGGTAAAGTCACACTCAAAAGAAGATGAGAATATAAAAATGATAGTCTTTTAGGCTTAAAGAGTCTCACGGGTTAACCTACGACAATCACTACAACTAGTTCCTTTGATGTACCAAACACAAGAACTTCATTATCATATACTAGAATCGATCAAACCTAGATGAATCACAAACATGACAAGCAACCCAAACCAAACAAACAACCGAGTCTCTCTTATCATCTACATCAAGCCAGAAATTCCTAAGTATAAGCAAAGGTAATCCAAACACACACCTTAAAATACTCATCATGGGAGGGGTTTTCGCAATCAAAACAAAACTAACTCAAAACAAAAGAAAACAAAAGCAAGCGAATAAATGTTTGGGTTGCTTCCCAAGAAGCGCTAGTTTAACGTCTTAAGCTAGACGAAACTCGCCTCAGATGTAGTCAAAGCCATTAGAAGCTTGTCAAAATCCGTAGCATACGGTTCACAAGCCTGCAGATAAGAGAGCAACAAAATACTCATAGCAAAGAATGTTAGTTGTGTTCTCTTAATTAGACCAAAAGTGCTAGAAAAATCATAATAAACAAAATAAGTTGTCCAAATGATTTTTCTAGTTGAGTCCTCTAGGCCTTTACAATATGGATCAAGATAGGGATAAACCCTTCTAAAGTGACTAAAGACAAATCAAAGACATTGTTGGTCCCCTCAATCACAGTCACATCACAAGAGTTAACAAACATCCCACATCAACATGAAAATCAATGGTCTTTTCACAGGAAATGGGCTCCTCGAGGTTCTTAGGGGCAAGGGAAGGTGGTGAACAAAATGTTGAAGCATGGAGTACATCTTCAGATTCCTTGCTTGAAGGATCCAATCCACACACAAACCCCTCACAAGACTCCTCATCAATAGCATCAATTGACTCATGACAAACATCATCATCATACATAGCACCAAACCCATGGGAATTACTCACCTCAAACCCCGTCGACTGAGAAAAAGGTAACGATGCATTATGAAAAGCAAAGACACCATCAGTAGTGTCTTTAGGTAAGCTAGGATGGGAAGGAGCAACAATTAACAAAGATGACTCAAAATGCTCAAATGTTTCCTCTAGACTAGCCTATAAAGGGACGGTAGACTCAACCTCATCACATAATCCAACATTCAAATTGAAAGAACTAGAACTATGGTCAGAATTAGGTAATAGGCCAGACCTTCGCATCATGTCAAGTGTCCTATCTTGTTGCTCTTGAATTTCCCTCATCAAAATATCAAGTCTGGCTAACCAGGGCATGTAGACTCATCATGGTCAAAAGAATTACATAAACGACAAGGAGTAAAACAATGGGGTTGAGTATATAATCTAGCATGAGATGCACAAGGATTGGGGAAAGAGGATGCACAATAATAATTTTCAAAATCAAGTGTATCACGTGCAAGCCACTCAAGCAAACTCCAAGCGTCATCAACAGTTTTAGCATGAAAACCAAAATACTCTAACAGAGTACGAGTTTCACCATTCAACCCCTCAGCAACAATGTCAAGAACATCTGATTTTTCAGGCACAACACCACATGGAACAGGATATGCACGTAATCGTTCAAAATAATTCCTGCTCAAATTGGGGAAAATCAAGAATTGTCATCCTTTTTTTTTGTTTTTATTTTTAAAGATCAAATATAAAAAGAAAAGATAAAGAAAGAAAACAGAAAACAACTTAGTCAACCTAAGAGGGTTCATTTATCGACTGTTGGGGACAGAGTCCCTAGCAATGGCGCCAAAAACTTGACAGGGCCGCAAGCGCACGGTATACGTAGTAGCACATCAAGGTCGATCCCACAGCGACTCAATTAGCAGCTCAATAAACTAATCTCTATCATGATTGCTAAGCTAATCAGGTTTTTGGTTTTGGAAGATTTTAGAAAACTAATAAAGTAGGGAAAAAATAAATCAAAGTTTCTATCAAGAATTCAACCAAGGGAAAAAAGACTTTTAGGGAGATGCTAACCTAAAAACGAGTTCGATTACTGAAACCTAGCCGGCACAATCATACATTCAAGAGTGAATCAAGAATCGACAACCTCTGAATCCTATCGCCCTTTCGATGCTAAATAGAATTATTCTAAACAACCTAATCAATAACTTTCGTGTGCCTTTTAGGTTAAACAGAATTGAAGGTTTCAAAAAGTCAGGTTATTTAATGATTCCCTAGTTCACTACTCCTTTCTCAACTTTCGCAAACCTATGTAGACAGGTTGGTAGTAAGATTACCCTAAGTCACCTTTCAGTACTTCTCATGTTAATTTCTAACTCATGAGTATTCGTGCGCTCAAAGAACACACATGAAGATTGAAAACACAACCTTCTATTGATTCATAACAAGAATTCACGCACAAACCAATAATATTAAATCAAACTACATTGTTTCGACGATAAATTCCTGAAAGGTACCATATGTTTTGCAGTATCTATTTTTAGGGGACCATATTATTGAAAATTATTTCTGGGTACCTTGCGTTTCTTAGTATCTATTTTTTGGTGACAAATTATATTTTAGATTTGTTACAAGATCCCCAAAACTATGTAAAACTGTAGAACTATATCCAAATAATGACTTATAGGTACCTTCTATTTTATAGAAATCATTTTTTAGGGACAATGTTTTTAGAAATGATTTTCAAGTACCTTCTATTTTTTGTAAACTATTTTTGGGTGACAAATTTTTTCTGAAAACTATTTTTAGGTGATTTTTTCTTTGCAACTTAATCTAAAATTTATAGAGAAGGGCATTAAGCAGAGACATTCCTGCAATAATATGAATTTTTGAGGTTTTTATGCAAATAAGTTAAAGAAAAACTCTTAACTCGATATATTAGCTTTAATGGTACTAATTATCACAATCTACTACTTATACATGAGATATTACATTTTTTGTGGTTATAGGCCTACCATGCTTACCAAAATCAATTAAACCAATGAAAAAGAGAACTAAGTTATTCCTTTTGTTTCGTATTAATTGACATTTTGACTAAATTTTGACCGTTAATTACTCATAAATTACAATGAATTATAATATGAAATTACCGTTATTAGAAAGAAACTTTACTAAAAATTACAATGAAGATAATTTAATATTGTAACTCATTGTAATTTGTGAATAATTAACGGTAAAAATTTAGTCAAAGTTTCAATTAATATGGAACGGAGGGAGTAATTCATTAAAACAAATATTAATGGAGGCGAAAATATAAATTGACAAGCTTTTATCAAGATAGATATATTTTTACAGTTTTAGATAGTTTTGGGGATCTTGTAACAAATCTAAAATATAATTTGTCACCAAAAAATAGATACTAAGAAACACAAGGTACCCAGAAATAATTTTCAATAATATGATCCCCTAAAAATAGATACTGCAAAACATATGGTATCTTTCAGTAATTTATTGTTGTTTCGGGTTGTAAAACCTTAGAATTCAAAGAAACTACTCACTCATGTTCAAGAAAAGTACGACACAAGTTCCAAACATCATGATTAATTCTTAAAACAAAGAAGGAATCGAAAAGAAATATATTTAGGAAAAATACAATCGTCGAGTCTTTCGATCCGGGTGTGGTGTCTTCCTCACGAACGTCAATAATTTCTTCTTGATTCTTAATCTTGAACCTTCTTGAATTAATCTTGAGATCTTGATGGAGTAACTGATCGATGAGTAATGGGATTATTAGGGTTTTCTCTCTCTTCCAAGGGTGGATGGTTAATAGAATGATGAATGAATGATGGATTAAAAATAATAACGGCTGCCTTTACTTGTGAGATACGCTCAGCATACGCACAGCCACGACCCAGCCCAGTGTACCACGGACCGTGGTCAATGCCACGGGCGGGCCATGATACACGCTGCCCAACTTCCTTTTTTTTTTCCTCTCCTCTCTTTTGTGTGGGCTAATGAAGGCTTGAACCAATCAAATGAATGACCCACTTCTCTTCTTTGTGTGATTGGGCCGCAAGAATGGGTGAATGGATGGTGTCAGTGGGCCGAATGGAGGCTTGAATCAATTGAATTAAATTTCCCCCACTTTCCTCTCATGTGTGATTCCAAGAAATAAATGATATGAGTTTCTTTTACTGGGCCTCCACTTCTCTCGTTTTTCATTGGGCCGACTGAAGGAATGAATGGAATGAAATGGGCTAAACGAATTAAAGATGAATTGACCTCCTTCTCATTGGACCGAATCAATTGGTTTGCCAATTAAGTGAATTCCCCCACTTCTCTCATTTTTATTGGACCAATGCAGGATGGTCCACGAAGGGAGTGCTGCTGCTGGCTCCTTCTCGCGGAATATGGCCGCCCCAGCCACGGTCTGTGGGCTCCACCACGGGCTAACCGTGGTGGCCCCTGACCGTGGGTTTCGTAATCCGTTCGATCCCAAATTTATACCACGGTCTAGGTTTGTCATGTAAAAGATCGTGGTGTACTCACTATTACCAGAAGTTGAGAGAAATGACAGACCTAAAACATATAGATGTCTGTGTACCGCAAGTGTACGGGTTTGTGTTAATAAAATATCGTTCTCTGTCAGGGATTTGCGTTCAGCTACGCATTGAACTAGTTCGCTACAAAGAATGTTAGATCGATCCAAGGGTTGTGGTAAGGTTTTCTAAACTAAACTAGGAAAGCAGAAATTTTTAGGGTTTAATCAATTAATTAAAAGCGTTCAGGGGAGTCAACTCTAGTCAATTAATCAAATCATCAACAATCCCGGTGCAGGTGACAAGATAATTCAGGGTCTATAATCTTTCTAGACCCTATCACTTCGATCTTTCGATCCTAGGTGAGTTACATTGATTAACCTAAACATTATTTCTAACTATTTAGCTTAATCAAAGATAAGAACTGATTATAAATTGACCCTTGGCAAGAATCATTATGTCTAACTATTTTCTAACCTATTCAATCTACGCAATCCGATTCAAGACTCAAACTGTCGTTCTATTGTCAAGAATCTAAAACTGTGTATGACTAAATCATTGCCGTCTATTGTCAAATTACCATGACAAACATTACACGCAGATTAAACGAATAAAAGGATAACCTAACACCGAGACTGTATTCAAATTCAATCAATAGACATCGAGTTTATCCCCCAAACAAAGGAAATTAGCTACTCATAATTCTAAAAGTAAACATCGCAAAATCTAAATAACAAGAAAGCATTAAAGAAGAATAGAAATAAACCGTGTTCAAATGGGCGGAATCGATCTCTTCGTGTCACCCGAATCGATCTCTTTCGTGTTCTTCGATCACTAACAATAATCTAATCTAATAACAATCTTTTGGAATCGACTGTAAATAAATTGATCTAAATCTATTCTAAAAGCTACCTAAAAATCTCTCCGAAAACTAATGTAAACTGATGAAAATCGCTCGCTGCGGACGCTCCTCAAAACGGCGATCGTCAAACCCCTTTTATAGGGCTGGGTTAGGGCACAAAACGCGGTCTGCGTTTTGGAAACACTAGCTGCGTTTTGCTCAAAAAGCGAAGTTCTCCGTGAGTGGGCGTTGGCTGCGCCTCCAAAACGCGGGCTGCGTTTTCCTTCTTCTCGGTTGCCAAACTCTCTGGACAAGGTGCTGGCTACATTTTAAAAACGCTGCCAAACTCTCCGCCTCAGCTGGTCTTGGACCATTCTTCTTCTCTCCTTCTCCTTCTTCAACTTCTTTTTTTATTTCTTTGATTTTTGGTATTCTTCCTCCAAATTTTCATGCTTTTCGATATAATTTCACCAATTCCTGCAAAACATACCAAACTCGCGAACAAGCGTATATATCACAAAAATTTCTATAAAAATATGAGATATCGGGTATAAAAAATATTAAACTGACATGATTTGAGCTCTAGAAACTCTATATAAAAATGACTTATCAAGAAAATTGGTGTTTCGGCCTCAAAACTTACAAATTCACATCAAAAACAACAACACCTACAGTAGTAGGGAAATTGGAATAAAAATCAAGGTTCACACTCAAAACTATCCTTAATTCACCATTAGAAACCCCTAAAAACATTGTCATAAAACGCAGTTATCAGCTACTGGGGCAACGATTCATGGGATATCCAAGAGCAGCTTGGAGGAGAGAATGTGAACTACATTCTTAAGGCAATCAACAGACAACAGGCTATCCCAAGAAATAACGGAGTTCAAAACTGCCCATCAACTGAAGTCAGTCATGGAGGTGCAAGCCTCACCCACACCATCAGACACTGCTACTTTGGGGTGTGAGACCTACAACGGCGGCCATACGTCGTTCATGTGCCAGCAAGAGGTAGTGGCAAATGAGCATGCCAATTCTATGTACCACAACAACCTCTCATACACCACCCAAACCACTATCCGTTCCCAAGGCAATCTTGCCTATAACTCTCCTGGCTTCCAATAACAAAACCAGAGGAGGCAACCAAACTCCAACCATAACCGTGCCCACCACCAGTAATCCCATCCTCATGAAGCTCCACCTCACCGAACCCCCATATCCTATCACCTTCCGTTCACGCAGTCTACCCCTCAACCACCACCTTAGTAAATCACCAATGACCCTAATTTTGTCCAGACATATCTGAAGAACCAAGAGGCCTTCAACGCCTCCCAGCTCAGCCACAACGAGCAATTGGTTTAGCGTAATAAGCAGTTGTAGACCAATCAGAAGCTATTGGAGACACAGGTTCCACAACTTGCTTAGTAGTTCGCCCAACTCCAAGCTACCTCTTCTAAGGGATTGCCTAGCCAACCCCAACAGAATCCGAGGGGGCAATTGAATGCCATCACACAACGGAGTGGCATCGAGCTAGTTGGACAAGCAATCCAATGAAGCAGGTAACGGAGAATAAATTGATCCTTGAGGAAGTCGCAGAAGAGGAAACTGACGAGATGGTAGAGGAAAGAACTTAAGGTCGAGGGGCAATAGATAGAGCGGCCAACGCGAAGGAGCAAATGAAGAAGGGACAGATTGAGAAAGAATTTGGTGAGCCTGTTGCACAGCAAGCTTGTACCTATAGACTGCCCCTACCATTCCCATCGAGGCATGCCAAGACGAAGGAGAACGCTAACTTTACCCGGCTATTGGAGGTGCTTTGTAAGTTGCATATCAATATCCTATCCATTGATGTTATCACTGACATGCCAACTTACAAGAAGTTTCTGAAAGACCTCTTAACCAACAAGAGGAAAGTCAGTGATCATGTCTCGATTCCTATGACCGAGAAGTGAAGTGCAATCATCAACAAGAAACCACTATGGAAACTGGCTGATCTTAGGAGCTTTCGAATCCCGTGCTCGATCGGAGATTCATAGATCATTCGCACCCTGTGCGACCGGGGGGCGAGTGTGAGTGTGATGTCGTACTTGGTGTGTATGAAGCTCAACTTAGATTATCTCACTCCTACCTCCAATACTCTATAACTGGCAGATCAATCCATTCACCGTCCTCTTGGAATCATGGAGGATGTCCCGATGCAAGTCGGGAAGTTCTTTATACCATGTGACTTCTTGGTTCTCGATATGGAGGAAGATGCACGGATTCCCATTATCTTGGGAAGGTCGTTCCTCACCACTACTGGGTCCGTCATCAATGTGCGAATGGGATGCTGGCACTCAACATCGGTGACGAGAAGGTGGATTCATTTTAGGGAAGTCTATGGCTGCACTAAACACGGAACATGTCTACTATCGGATTGATGTGATGGAAGAAGCGCAAGGTGAGCATGGTGAGAATGATCAATCGCATAAAGAACATGTAGAGGTAATGAAAATGCTGAGAGTGCACTTGAGGTTGAGTATGTTGTGAGAGCTTAATATTTGATGAGCCTGACTGCTTGAATTATCCTTGAAGTTACTAATGTTTGTTGATGAATGCATGAGAGTTCGATCACTTGCTCATGAGCGTGAAAGGGATACAAGATTTAATGTCAAGATAGAGGAGATGTTACAAGGCATTGAAATTGATTTGTTAGAGATCAAAGACTATGAGGACAATAAAGAAGGCAAGATCGAGGGAGACATCCACCTCGTTGACCTTGAAGCTGGTTGATAGTTGTGAATATGGTCAGGCTTGGGACCTTAAACAAGCGCTTCATCGAAAGAAACTCATGTTTGTATACGAGGTATTAGTTCTAGGTTATTGGGAAAAAAAACTTGAACAAAAAAAGGAGAGAAAATCAATGGTCTTTTCTAGCTGAGTCCTCTAGGCATTTACAATATGGATCAAGATAGGGATGAAACCCTTCTAAAGTGCCTAAAGACAAATCAATGACATAGTTGGTCCCCTCAATCACAGTCACATCACAAGAGTTAACACACATCCCACATCAACATGAAAATCAATGGTCTTTTCACAGGGAATGGGCTCCTCAAGGTTCTTAGGGGAAGGGGAAAGGGAAGGTGGTGAACAAAATGTTGAAGCATGGAGTACATCTTCAGATTCCTTGCTTGAAGGATCCCATCCATACACAAACCCCTCACAAGACTCCTTATCAATAGCATCAATTGACTCATGACAAACATCATCATCATACCTAGCACCAAACCCATGGGAATTACTCACCTCAAACCCCGTCGACTGAGAAAAAGGTAAGGAAGCATTATGAAAAGCAAAGACACCATCAGTAGTGTCTCTAGGTAAGCTAGGATGGGAAGGAGCAACAATTAACAAAGATGACTCAAAATGCTCAAATGTTTCCTCTAGACTAGCCTCTAAAGGGACGGTAGACTCAACCTCATCACATAATCCAACATTCAAATTGAAATAACTAGAATTATGGTTAGAATTAGGTAATAGGCCAGACCTTCGCATCATGTCAAGTGTCCTATCTTGTTGCTCTAGAATTTCCCTCATCAAAATATCAAGTCTGGTTAAACCAGGGCATGTAGACTCGTCATGGTCAAAAGAATTACATAAACGACAAGGAGTGAAACAATGGGGTTGAGTATATAATCTAGCATGAGATGCACAAGGATTAGGGAAAGAGGATGCACAATAATAATTTTCAAAATCAAGTGTATCACGTGCAAGCCACTTAAGCAAACTCCAAGCGTCATCAACAGTTTTAGCATGAAAACAAAAATACTCTAACTGAGTACGAGTTTCACCATTCACCCCCTCAGCAACAATGTCATGAATATCTGATTTTTCAGGCACAACACCACATGGAACAGGACATGCACGTAATCGTTCAAAATAGTGCCAAAATAATTCCTGCTCTAATTGGGGAAAATCAAGAATTGCCATCCTTTTTTTTTCTTTTTAAAGATCAAAGATAAAAAGAAAAGATAAAGAAAGAAAACAGAAAACAACTTAGTTAACCTAAGAGGGTTCGTTTACCGACTGATGGGGACAAAGTCCCTAGCAACGGCACCAAAAACTTGACAGGGCCGCAAGCGCACGGTATACGTAGTAGCACATCAAGGTCGATCCCACAACGATTCAATTAGCAGCTCAATAAACTAATCTCTATCATGATTGCTAAGCTAATCAGGTTTTTGGTTTTGGAAGATTTTAGAAATCTAATTAAACTAATAAAGTAGGGAAAAAATAAATCAAAGTTTCTATCAAGAATTCAACCAAGAGAAAAAAGACTTCTAGGGAGATGCTAACCTAACAACGAGTTCGATTACTGAAACCTAGCCGGCACAATCATACATTCAAGAATGAATCAAGAATCGACAACCTCTAAATCCTATCGCCTTTTCGATGCTAAATAGAATTATTCTGAACAACCTAATCAACAACTTTCGTGTGTGATAAGCGATTTTTATATAGTATTTTTAGGGCTCAAAATATATATGTTTCATGCTTTTTATACTTTAAATTCCATGTTTTCATACCAATTTCTATGATATTCTTTACTTGTTCGAGAATTGGTATGTTTTGCAGGAATTATTGAAAACCCACCTAAAAGCATGGAAAATTGGAAGAAAAAGTGGAAAAGTTGAGAAGAATTGAAGTGGGGAATAAAAGAGGAAGAAAGTTGGCCCAACTCCACCACATACACGACCCATCCCTAGTAAGCAGCCCAAATGTATCGCACAAACTACCCCACGGCGTCTAATGGCCCCATGAGCCTCATCATGATAGGCAGCGGACATGATAGACGCGCATGAGACGCTGGGGTAATTTTTGGACGCTGCCAGCGTCTTGTGTTTTGGTATAAAAGAAATACACGCCGCATACATTAGGGCATTCGGAAATTATTCTATTTTCTTCGACACGCCGTTTAGTATAGGTTTTCTCTGTAATTCCTCCCTTCGGGGGGCCGTTCTAGTAGATTAGGAGCGAAAGAGAAGAAGAAGGAGATCGAATCGAGTGACACGAAGAGATCGAATTCGACGATTCGAACGTTCGGTTTAATTTCTATTTACTTTATGCTTCGTTATTCAGTTTTTATTATCGCTTTCTTAGTTTTTTTATTATGAGTAGCTAAATTCCCTTTGTTTGGGGGATAAACTCGATGTATTTTGATTGAATTTGAATACAGTTTCAGTGTCAGGTTATCCTTTTATTTGTTTAATCTGCCTGCAATGTATGTCATGGTAATTTGGCAATGGAACGACAGTTTGAGTCTCTACCTGGTTTTAGATTCTCGACAACAGAACGACAGTTTGAGTCTTGAATCGGATTGCGTAGATTGAATAGGTTTAGAAAATAGTTAGACATAATGATTCTTGCCTATGGTCAATTTATAATCAGTTCTTATCTTTGATTAAGCTAAATAGTTAGAAATAATGTTTAGGTTAATCACTGTAACTCACCTAGGATCGAAAGATTGAAGTGATAAGGCCTAGAAACATTATAGATCCCGAATTATCTTGTTACCTGCACCGGGATTGTTGATAATTTGATTGATTGACTAGAGTAGACTCCCCTAAACTCTTTTAATTATTTGGTTGAATCCTTTAATTTTCTGCTTCCTTAGTTAATTATCTGAATCATTACCAACAACCCTTTGATCGACCTAGCATCCTTTGTAGTGAACTAGTTTAGTGCGTAGTTGAACACAAGTCCCTGAGAGAGAACGATATTTTATTACTACACAGACCCGTACACTTGAGGTACACAGGCACCTATATGTTTTAGGTCTCTCAAGTTTTTGGCGCCATTGTCGGGGACTTGTTTCCCCAACTTCCATTAGACGAACGTACTCTGGTTGACTAGGTTTTTATTGCTTTTCTTTAAACCCTAAAAATCAAATAAAAATTAAAAAAAAATTCAAAATCCAAAAAATTGGCAATTCTTTATTTTCTTGATTTACCTTAATATATTTTCTTTATCTTCTTTATCATTAATTTTGATTACGCTTGGTATTCTTGTTTTTTTCCTTTTTCAGGTTTACATAAAAAGATTTCTCATTCGGATTCGATCCCGAGACTGGACGAACCCTTCGAGAAAGAAATAAAAACCAAAGAACTGGAGAAAGAACAACAACAAGAAGAAGAAGCTAGGTGCGAAGTGGAAGAGATGATCGATCAACTACGAACACTGGGCCAATATATGACACTCAATAACCCCCAGTCCGCAATCGCAGTCCCCGCTATTGCAGCTGATGACTTCGAACTGCAACAATCGTTAATTGACTTAGTATCCAATGAACCCTTCCATGGTCATCCAAGTGAAGATCCAAACCGCCACCTACGCCTCTTCCACCAAGCCTGTGATACCTTCAAGGCCAACAATGTCTCGGAAGATGCTATCAAACTGAGGCTCTTCCCATTCTCTTTAGAAGGTAAAGCATGGAAGTGGCTTGAGTCGCTCCCTCCCAACTCAATCACCACGTTCAGCGAACTCGCCAGCATGTTCTATGGCAAGATATTTTCCTCCCAGCAAGCTTACTAGCTTGAGGAACTGGATTTCGACATTCACCCAAGAGCCTGACGAGCCGCTCTATGAAGTTTGGGATAGATTCAAGGACCTTCTCCGCTAATGTCCTCAACACGGATTCGAACCTTGGGTTCCAATCCAGTCATTCTTTGACGGAATAAACAAGTTGACAAGAGGAAGCATCCTCTCAGCTACTGGAGGCAATATCATGAACAAGACTATACCTGAGATCACGGACTTGATCGAAAATTTGGCGAACAATTCACGTCAATGGTCGGAACCCCGCCTTAATGCGGGAGGTAAGCAAAACATTGATGCAATTTCTTTATTAACTTCTAAATTTGATACTTTGGTGAAAAGAATAGACCGTCAGGACTCACCTGTACCATCACCTTCACCACGTAACTCGACCAAGCATGAGATTTCAGCATGTCCTACGAAAATAGCTTGTAACGACCAAACCCAACAAGTCCACACAGTTGACCGAAACCCGAACTTAGAATCTATAATGAAAAGTCTTGTGTCAATCCAGCAAGAACAAAAAGAGACTATTAAGAATCTTTTGGAAAAGATAGAGGTCTTGACCCATCTAAATAAAAATCTAGAGACTCAATTAACTGACCAGGACACCTCCCCTAACTCTTCTACTGTGAATACAATGGAATACTGTAATGTTTTGACTCTTAGGAGCGGAAAACAATTAGATGAACCCAAGAGAAGCCAACCTGAGAGTAGAGAGCCTGAACCCGAAAAAGAACCTACAGTAGATGTTGCTTTCCACGGGGATAAGATAGAACAAGGTGACCCACCAGTAACTAACCAAAGAGTCTATATACCGCCCATACCGTTTCCTCAAAGGCTAGTCAAAGCTTATCTAGCCAAAGAAAAACTCGACTTTACGACGAAGTATGAGGTGAGTGAACCTATTGGGTTAGATACTAGGCAGGAAGATAATTTTCATGAGTCACTTGATTTTGTTCATGAGGAATCTAGCAATGAAATTAGTAGTGAGGTAAATCTTCCAAACGAGAATCTTGCTTACCTTGTACCCTTTGAATCCGATGATTTATTTGATTATTTTCTATATGATCCTATTCCTTGTTTACCGCCTTCGGTTTCACCTGCAATCCTTGAGAAACCCATACCTGATCGAAAGACCTTAGATGATCATGTTAACATAGGATATGAGGTTAATTTTTGTGAAACCTATGATATTTTTAATAAGTTGTCCTTAGGTAAGTCTAGAAGTCATGAGCCCTACCTTGATCCTTATCATATATACCTAGAGGACTATCCTAGAAAAATTCCGTGGACCAAATACTTTGAATCTTTTGATTTTTCTAGCAAATTTGATTTATTACTGAGAACTTTACTAACGTTAATTTTATGAGTTTTCAGTTAATTTCTAACTTGCCAGCTTGCAAACCGCATGGAGGAGAGTTTGACAAGCTCAAAGGGCCTTGACGTCATCCGGAACGGAGACCCCGATCCTAACTTACTAACTGAGTTTATTTTAATTTTCTAGAATTTCTAATTTTCGTTCGTTCTTCCTAAATTTTTAATCTTAATTTACTTATTTGATAATTTGATCATTAAAATTATAAACTTGATCTTATTGTTATACTTTAGGATACCAAGATAAAAAGGAAACAGAAAGGAGAAAACAAAAGCGAGCAAACATCAGGTAACTTAAACGTTGGCAGCGTTTCCTAAAACGCTAGCCGCGTCAGCAACAGAAACAAAACATTGTGAGAAAAGCAAAAGCGCTGGTAGCGCTGGAAAAACGCGCCCAGCGTTTATCCCCTTCTTCTGTTTTTAGTTCCCGTCAAACAAAATTTGAAAGCCCTAATTTCTTTCAAAATCTCCCGACGCTGCTCACCCTCTCCCTAGCGCCCCACTCTTCCTCGCCCCCGCGACCACACCGCTACTCCCTCCTTTCTCTTCTCTCTCTTCCTCCACCTCTTCCACTCTTCTTCTACTTCCTTTCTACTCCATTGCACCTCACCGAACCCTAACCTCACACAAATTCACGCAGAACCATCAAATTTGGTCCAAAATTCAGCCCTAACTCTGAAAACTTTCGAATCTCCATTACTTGCAATTCTCGATTTTACTTGCATTCAACTGATTCGAGGTATGATTCTAACTTATCTTTCACTTCCATTGTTATTCACTAGTATTTCTTGGTGTATTTATGCAAATTTCATAAGTTTCACTTGTAAATTTTGTTTGAATTCACCATGGTTCATGCTTAGGTTTTGTGCACTACTTAAGTAATTTTTTATACTAGTTAGTAATTTTGGTTGTTTGATTTGGAAAATTTCATATCCTTGTTGATTGTTATGCAAATTGGAAGTAATATGGTTATATTAGAGGTAAATGACATGAATTCTGAGGTTTGGTTGTTTGAACTTATTGCACCTCTGTTTGAGAGAGTATAGAGTCGGATTGTACTGTCTTTGAGTAGTAGAAAGAGTGTTTGAAATGAGGACTTTGAATCTTGTTTGGTAATGTTCAAATAAGGGAGGATTATGGATTGTTTTGGATTTGTCATAAAATTTATGTGTGAAAATTTCAGGTTTTTGAACATATTGTCATAGGAGGTGTTCGGCCTCGTTTCGAGCCGAATTTCTTCTATTTTATAGGGTATATTTGCTTGTTTTAACCCCTATTTATATATTAGATATAATGATTTGGTGTTTTGTAGGAAAATAAGGAGTTAGAAGAAGTTTGGGCTTAATTGAAGGTTTTTAGGGAATCCCGAGCTATTTCCCGAGTCAAACCAAGTCAACCCGAGTAGAGATCCGAGTCAAACCAAGTCAACCCGAGCCGAGAGCCGAGGCGAAACCGAAGTCGGAAATTCCATATCAAGATTGGCGCAAAACAGGGGAACGGTACAAACTTAAAGGTTTGAAATACGTGTGCCTTCACCCTTTGGGTCATAACTCTTTCGTTACAAATCCGATAGCTCTGAAATTTTGGGAGCTTAAAGTACACACCGAGAGCTTTCCATCAATATCTTACGGGCCTAAAACGGAGTTCGGATGAAGAAGTTATGAGCGTTTGAAGTCGGCAGGGAAAAACTGCCCAGAACGCTTGCTCGCCCGAGCCATCTGCTGGCTCGCCCGAGCAAGGCTTCTGGAGCAACAAAAACACCAGCCAGAACGCTGGCTCGCCCGAGCCAGAGGGTAGCTCGCCCGAGCCACTCTGTCTGTGACGCAGCGTCGCGATTTGTCCTAGGGTTTTGGGTTGTATTTTTCCTTCTTCTATAAATACCCACTTGTATTAATCTAAATTATCAATTAGCCTCGGTAGTTTAGGAGTAGAATTAGATTTAATTGCTTTCCTTTATTTGCTTTAATCTCTCTTAATTGTTCTTCAAGTTTTCAATTGTTCTTCATTGTTCTTCAAGCTTTCATTGATTTCTAGCATTTGTATTCAAACTTTCTCAAGCTTTCTCAATTCAAGCAAGTTTCCATTGAAGTTTTACAAGCTTTCTCTCTCTCTCTCTCTCTCTCTCTCTCTAACTTCCATTGTTGACTTGTTTTCCAAGCTTTATAGTGTTAGCCACAATTAACTCCATTTTTAGTGAGGAGGAGGGTCAAGGAACTCCAATTCTACTTACTAGTGAGAATTTGGGGGATTCTTGGTAATCCAAACCACAATTTCTTGTTTGTTCGGGGGAAATTCAAGTGTAGATTGAAGGTTTATTGAAGATTAGTCATCAAAGGTATAATTTCTTGTCTCTAATTTCATTGTTCATTCTAGATTTCCATTCCTTGCTTTAATTGCTTTATTTGATTTCATGCTCTTAATTGCTTTCTTTATTATTATCTTGTCTAGATTAGTTTATTGCTTCATTTACATAATTTATTGCTTTCCGCATTGAGAAAAACTCCTTTACACAAACCGATTTACCTTAATCAAGCCTAACACCCATCCCTGAGATCGACAATCCTTACTTATAAAACCACAAAAATTACAACCGAACAATGGCGCCGTTGCCGGGGATGGCGTTATTTGGTAGATTAGGCTATTGGTTTGTGTGTACATAGTTTATTGCTTTCTTGATTATGCTAGAAAAAATGTAGCGAAAAAAAAATTGAATATCGAAAAAAAAAATTGAGAAAAGAAAAGAAAAAAAATAGAAAATTAGAAAAATAGAAAAAAGAGAGTTATGGATAGTCCCCAATTCCCTCAATTTGATCATGAAATATTTTGGAGGTATTTTGCTAGATTACATGATTATCGTGCTCAATGTGAATTATATGGTGTCTTCTATGATACTTTAGATCTTTTGGGAATTGTGAATGAGGGTGTGAATTATGAGACCCGAAACCTTTTAGAATATTACGGGTTTTCCAGTTTAGGAGAAGAACCAGCATGGGAGTTACTTGAATGGTTGTCTAGGGATTCCTATGAGTTTGAACAACAAAATGTTAGTCCTAGCTTCCAACCTCCTTATGCACCACTCTTTAGGACCGAAACTGAACAATCATATGAATACCCCGTGTATGTTGATGAACAATCTTATAATGTGGAATATGTGGAAAACTGTTATGAACTTTCCCAAAGTGCCGATGAGTCTCCTTCCGTGTGCTCCTTGTGTGATTCGCCGTATCATAGTTCAATTTCTTATTTGCAAGCTACAGTGGCTTCCTTCGAGGCGGAAGTAGAAAAATTATGTGTGAACATGAATGAGTATATGCGTGAATTTGTCCATGAGAGTAATCATAGGGTAGAAACTCGGTCTTCACAAATGGTTGATTCGAATGTTGAAGTAGGTCATTCATCGTCTTTTAGTCCTGAAATGCAAGTTGATTTTTCTGTGTATGATGAGGATGATGACTATTATAACCGACCATGCCTTGGACTACTTAGTGATTCCTTAGCTCTAGCCCCACCTAGTGAGCATGAGGAACTTGTTGATTCTGTGTGTGATGATGTTGAAATTGATGAAAACATGTTAGACGATGAACCGTTGTCCACACCATTGTCCATGCCTTTATGTGAAGAAAAGATTGAGTTTAGTGAATGCCATGATGTAATTGAGCATAATCTTGTTGAGAGTGAAATTGAATCTGTTGTGATTGAATGTGTGCTTGATAACGATTTATTCACTTTCATTGAGGATCATTGCATTAGTGAGGCATTAGCTACCCTTGTATGTGAGTCCATTGATGTGCATACCTGTGATGATGAGCATAATTCTTTGGGGAATGATCATGATTGTTTGAACTTGGTTGTTGACAATGATGCTTTTGATGATGACATGCTTTATGAGTCATTCACGATGAGTTATGACCCTGGACCTTCCACTTTCACTTTTGATGTTGCTTTGGATGATGCACCTTTGTCTTTTGATGTTGATAGTTCTTCTAGTGAGTCTAATATTGATGAAGATGAAGATGTGGTTGTGTGTGATGTTGGGAGTGTTATGATGTGGTCTAACCCTCTGTTTTCCTTATCACCTATTGACGATTGTAATGATTATTTGGATGAGAGTGGAGATTTGGAATTTGTGATTGATGAAAATTGCATGGAAATTGAGTTTGAACCATTGTTCGCATGAGCATGTTCAGAAATGTGTTGTATTTCCTCCTTCCGTTGATTTGTATACCCAATCTCCATTTACGAGTCAATGGGAGGATCCATTTGTCATGTCTTCTTTCTCCGTGCCTAGAAAAGTCTTGTATATTCATGAATTTCATCAGTTCTATGACTTTTCTAAGGCATTTGATAAATTGTTAAGAGCACTAATGTTTGTTTATGTGCTATTGCGAGTGTGCTCTTACCACCACCATTCTGAGATGCATGAGAGGATGCATGATTTGTTACTCCGGGCGTTGAATGGTTCTGACATGATGCCCGATATCTTGAGGTGAGAAGGAGTGAATTTCTTGATAAGATGCCTTTGAGGTAATATCTTTCCTCACCCTTCTTGTATAACTAGTGAGTTGGTCTTTCTTTTCTTCTTTTATTTTCTTTTTGTGTGTCTTTTTCTGTTATTTTGGGGTGCTTACCTATTTTGTTTCCATTTGGAGGACACGGCAACCTCTTTGTGTGGGAGTGAGGGTAGTATGCATTCGGTTTGTGAGTCCAAAGAAAAGAAAAAGAGTCGTTTTGTAAATATTTTAGTTTCTTAATTCTTTAGTCCTTAGAGTCTTGTATAGTTGTTTTTCTTTTGATCTTGCATGTGAACCATCTTACATAGTTTGCTTTTCTTGTTTATTTCTAACCTTGGTGTGATGTTCCTTGGATCGTGGATTGAATATGCTTGATTGAAGACTTCGAGGTAACCTCTTTCCACTCTCTTTATGTGAATATATCGATGATCCATGATGCATGCTTGATTTTCTTTTTGGCGAACCCTTAAGTGTGATTGTTGGAATATTTTGTTGTTGGAGCTGCAGTGTCGCCACCGCTTTTTATGTGATAAGTGTTTTGTATATATGTTCTTCTTGGTTTTCTACCTTGCTTGTGACACCTTTTCATGATGGAGACATTGTGATATCTTGTGTTGGAGTGGGGTGCTATTTTCCATTTGTCATGGGTAGATCACCTAGTTTTGAGTCTTTGTTTTGCTTTTCTTAGTTTGTGTCCAAAAATCTAAAAAAAAAAAACTTTTTGTGTGAAAGAAAAAAGGAGAAATGTTGTGAAAAACCCAAAAGTTGTTTTTCTTTTGAAGATGTTTCCGCTCACGATTGTGTAGATAGTTGTTTAATCAGATGATTCGATCAGTTAGAAGTGACCGGTATGAATAATGACAGGCCTTAGGAAGGATTTTTGCCATGACTGATCTCTATTATACCTCTACATGGAATGGGAAAGCGGAATCCTCAAATCTTACACGCTTTGATTGTGAATTCTTACCTAAGTTAGACGGTTTTAGTTGTTCAATTGCTTAAGCTCTTAATTAATGCATTAAATAATTACTGTCGGGCCTACCGTCATGGGTTGGTTTGGGTGGATCGGCACCAAATGCACCTTAAGAGAAATGACTCACGTATGGAGAAACCCAAAGAGGAGGGTAACCTTCATAAGGCCTGTTTAAATCATAAAACCCACACAAACGCTTTAAAAGACAAAACGGATTGAGTTTAAATAAAAGAGCGTAGTTTTTGAAAAAGAAAGAAAAGAGCGAAGCAAGAAAAAGGAAAAAGAGTTGAGCAAAATAATGGTAAGAAAGAGAAAAGTAAAAAAAGAAAAGAGCAAAGTAAGAAAAAAAAAGAGCAAAGTAAGAAAAAGAAAGAAAAGAGAGGTTAAAAGAAAAACCAAGAGTGAATTAGGATAGATAATCCCGAGCTTTAGCATGAGAACAACTCGATTGTCCAGTTTAGGATAGAAAGACCGATTAGACCCAACCGCACATACGCACGAGGTGTTTTGCTCATCGTGAAGTGTTTGGGTTTAAAATCTCAAAGATCGCGCTTTCCAACCTTCGTGTCTTAATTTGTTTATACTTGCTTCTTCCATTTGATTGTTGAGGCGGTTTGGGAACTAGGTGCATGATTGTGGACGAGAATATCTTCTTTGCTTTTGCTTTGTTTCGCTTTTTGCTTTCATTTCTTTTTCTTTCCCTTTTTCTTTTCTCGTGGCTTTTGTGGGTATAGTTGCTATAAACCCTCACGAGACCTACCTCGTCCAATTGGCTAATGGGGTTTAAAGGGCTTGATGCATATGCTAAATGCATCCGTGACTCATGAAAGTGAGTTAGGGTTTTTAGTTTTTCTTTTAGTCCTTTTCTTGCTTTTTAGTTTGCTCAAGTAGCAAACCCTTGTGTTGGAGTGGTGTTCGGCCTCGTTTCGAGCCGAGTTTCTTCTATTTTATAGGGTATATTTGCTTGTTTTAACCCCTATTTATATATTAGATATAATGATTTGGTGTTTTGTAGGAAAATAAGGAGTTAGAAGAAGTTTGGGCTTAATTGAAGGTTTTTAGGGAATCCCGAGCTATTTCCCGAGTCAAACCAAGTCAACCCGAGTCGAGATCCGAGTCAAACCAAGTCAACCCGAGCCGAGAGCCGAGGCGAAACCAAAGTCGGAAATTCCATATCAAGATTGGCGCAAAACAGGGGAACGGTACAAACTTAAAGGTTTGAAATACGTGTGCCTTCACCCTTTGGGTCATAACTCTTTCGTTACAAATCCGATAGCTCTGAAATTTTGGGAGCTTAAATTACACACCGAGAGCTTTCCATCGATATCTTACGGGCCTAAAGCGGAGTTCGGATGAAGAAGTTATGCGCGTTTGAAGTCGGTAGGGAAAAACTGCCCAGAACGCTTGCTCGCCCGAGCCATCTGCTGGCTCGCCCGAGCAAGGCTTCTGGAGCAACAAAAACACCAGCCAGAACGCTGGCTCGCCCGAGCCAGAGGGTAGCTCGCCCGAGCCACTCTGTCTGCAGACGCGCGTGCTGCGATTTGTCCTAGGGTTTTGGGTTGTATTTTTCCTTCTTCTATAAATACCCACTTGTATTAATCTAAATTATCAATTAGCCTAGGTAGTTTAGGAGTAGAATTAGATTTAATTACTTTCCTTTATTTGCTTTAATCTCTCTTAATTGTTCTTCAAGTTTTCAATTGTTCTTCATTGTTCTTCAAGCTTTCATTGATTTCTAGCATTTGTATTCAAACTTTCTCAAGCTTTCTCAATTCAAGCAAGTTTCCATTGAAGTTTTACAAGCTTTCTCTGTCTTCTCTCTCTCTCTCTCTCTCTCTCTCTCTCTCTCTCTCTCTCTCTCTAATTTCCATTGTTGACTTGTTTTCCAAGCTTTATAGTGTTAGCCACAATCAACTCCATTTTTAGTGGGGAGGAGGGTCAAGGAACTCCAATTCTACTTACTAGTGAGAATTTGGGGGATTCTTGGTAATCCAAACCACAATTTCTTGTTTGTTCGGGGGAAATTCAAGTGTAGATTGAAGGTTTATTGAAGATTAGTCATCAAAGGTATAATTTCTTGTCTCTAATTTCATTGTTCATTCTAGATTTCCATTCCTTGCTTTAATTGCTTTATTTGATTTCATGCTTTTAATTGCTTTCTTTATTATTTTCTTGTCTAGATTAGTTTATTGCTTCATTTACATAATTTATTGCTTTCCGCATTGAGAAAAACCCCTTTACACAAACCGATTTACCTTAATCAAGCCTAACACCCATCCCTAAGATCGACAATCCTTACTTATAAAACCACAAAAATTACAACCGAACAGGAGGTAATTTTTGTTGAGATCTCACCTTGAGCTAATCTCTACTTTGTTATAAATTTCATCTCGCCCCTTATAGTCGATCTCTAGTATTTTGTGGTGTCATTATGCATGAATTCTCAAGCAACTTGTTGAATATATTCGGTAAACCACAGTTCTTGCTCGAGGATGTCGCGATACTTGAGTTTGTTTTTGATACTAGTTGCTTGTCTAGAGTTAGTAACCTTGATTGAAAATCATATTTTTGTTGCTTTGGTGCGTGAAATTTTATGACATAGTTTGAAATAAGCTTAAGATGTTGAAATTTGGGTTATATATGGATTGTTGAGTGGATTTGACTACTATACTTTGCTTTAGTGCTTGCTTGAACTAGTGTTGGTACCCTCTAAGTATTAAGCAAGCATGGGGGTGTCTAAGTACATATGATTATTATGCTCACATTCAATTGATGTTAGATGGTTAGAACGAAGAACCCAAGTTTCATGGCTGGAGATCCTGGCGATGATGGAGCCGGTGGAAGCCGGAAAAGAAAAGCTACAACTGCGGAAAATGGGAAAGCGAAAGCAACCACTTCGATGGGGACGCGATCCGGTAACCCCTTCAATTTTGAAGGAGCGACAAAGGAGAGGCATGATTCCTTATCCAAACGCAACCTTATCCCGCCTAGATATTTACATAAACGCTTCCTAAGTGACTGTGGCATGCTTGATGATTTTATGTGGCTTTTGAACCGTGGTCGTATGTCTAGGGTAGCTCAGCTTGATGAACTCACCTTTAAATCTTTGACTCTAGAATTCCTGAGCACCGTAGAGGTCACCCTTGAAGGTCAGGATGGGCTGATTAAATTTCAATTGTTAGGAGAAATCCGTCATAGGACCCTGAATAGATTTGCTAAGGCCTTTGTATTCCCTGAAAAAACCAACCGCAGTGGACCGCCTATCCCTCATAACTGGGACGGGAAGGGTTTCTTTAGGGATATATCTGGTTTTGATAATTGGGACCCCAGTAACAACCCTTCTAGACTTATTCGCAACCCCACTTTGAGGTATGCACACCGCATCCTCTATTGCGGCATCTTTGGGAGACCGGGTAGTTCCAACAAGGCCACTAAGGCCGATTGTTATATCTCAGATGCTATCGTCATAACGATGACCAAGCCGATCCAGCCGCCCTCTTTGCCACCCACATCTCTCGTATCCCGAGCTCGTCCACTGCAGGGATAGCCATAGGTGGCTATGTCACCCACCTTAAACCTTAACGACCCAGACTATGTCCCGGGAAACATATACCTGGACGGTAACCAATGCCGCTCTTTCGAGATGTGTACGTCTAACGGCGATCACCTTTTTTTATGGATTTATCCTAACAATGCCCGTGTCCCTCTACCCCACGAAAACTTATCTGTTAGGGACCAACCAAACCTTCTTTGGCTCCCTCCCATACCTCACACACCCGCCGCACCTCAACCCCAACCACCCTTTGACCATGAGGCGCGTTTCAATGCCCTCCAAGAGTTAGGTCGCGACCTCCAACTAGCAGTTGGTAGGAGTGAGCGTCGGCTCGATGACATGCAAACCTACCTTACCGAGTGGCGACAAACCTCCGATGTGCGCTTCACAGGTTTGGAAGAATCCATATCCCGACTTTCTGACCTTATCCAGACTATGTACTATCACCCTCCTCCACCTCCTAACAACCAAACCAACCCTTCCCCACCGAGTGAGGATCCTTGATCCTTTGCTCCAACCTTACCCTTCTCACCATTGTCTTCTGCATTGAGGACAATGCAACGTTCAAGCATGGGGGGGGGGGCTGAATATTTCACTTCTGTGAATATTTTTCTTGTTTCTCTATTTTTCGTTTTATTTTTCTTTTATTTTCGTCTCTCTTTTTCTTGTTTCATGCTTATTTTTCAATTTTTAGTGTTTTCTTTTAATTGAGTTTCTTAGTTGTGTGATTTTCTTTGCTTGTTTTTAGTTTTTCCTTTCTAAGTTTTCTTTTTAGTTTTTCTTCTAATTTTAGAATTGCATTCACCTAGATTGTATTAGGTAGAAGCACATAGATTTTTCTTTTCTTTCTTTTCATCAACCTATTCAAAAATCCAAAAAAATTAGAAAATTAGGAAAAAAAACCAAAAATATGATATAGGATTAGGATTAGCCTGTCCAAAACACCTTCAGTGATGATTTGTAAACCGATTAGACTTTCAGTTTGTCTTGCTTTACCGTGAAAAGTTTGGTTGAGAACTTAAAAGTTTTTGAAACTAATTTCTTTAAATCTTCTGATTTTGAGTCAAGTTATGAAAGGTGTGTAATTGCTTTGACTATCTTAGTTAGTGTAAATATGCGTGCCGCAAATCTTTGGGCTAGGTTTAGTTGATTGAGCCTTATCCCGTGAGTCCACATAGCCTAAAATTGTGAATTGATCATCTTTATCAATTCTTTTATTCCTTGAGAGACTCCACTATTAGTTGCACCTCTAGAACTTGTTTTGCATCTTGTTTGAAATTGCATTTTTGCATTGCATATTGTGACGATATGATTGAGGCATTAAACTACATAGCCAAATAGCCTTCCCTAACGATATTATTACCCTTCTTTAGCCCCGCCTAGCCTTTCATTACCTTTCTTTTTGTGATGAAACCCTGACAATACAAGCCATGGCCTTTATTAATTCCTACCCTTTGCCTTGCTTGGATTAGTGAGAGTTCATTATTCCGGGAGCAAAAATTGGTTTGGTGTTGCTATGAATTGAAATTGAGAAGTTGGGGAGTAACTATGATCTTTGATTTAAATTGTGATAGATTGTATGTCCCAATTATTATGAGTTAGCCAATTGGTTATGATGTTCTTCTGATATATTGAGGTCGAAGCTATATTTTTATATTTTTTCTCCCGTGATCACCAACCAAAAATAGAAGCAGGTTAAAAAAATGAAAAAAAAAAGAATTCAAAAGAAAAGGGTGAGTTCCTTGCATACATTAAGCAAGAAGGTGAGTTGAGAGTAATATATTTATCGAAAATCAATCCGAAGCATGGCTCTTTAACTCCTCATACCCAAATATTACCACTCCTTTCCCCTAACCTAAGCCTCGTTACAACCCTAAAAGTCCTCTTGATTGTCAATTGTGTATTTGCATATTAGCAGTGGAGAGCGAGATTCTTACCAAGTGTATGGTAAGTTGTTTCTTTTGGTTTGAGTATGAGAAAAAACCCTCATACATTCAAATTTGAGTGTTTGAGCATTCAGTTTTTACCCTAAAGTGAGGTTTGCTCTTTTGACTGGCCTACGTCCATAACCAACCGTGCATATTTGCATTTATCTTAAGACTGTTGGCGATTTTTCACATTTGAAGTACTTGTTCTCTCCACTTTATCTTGAAAACTTCATTCTCTCTATTATACACTGATTATGTTCTCTTCCAAACCAATCTTGGTGTTGGCTTGATGGATTGATGTGTCTGATTGGTTAGCCTGAGGGGGTGTTCAATTTTGTTTTTAACCTTATGTTAACCTCTATCAATCCTCTTTCTTTCGGTCCCTTTTCTTGTTTGAGCCCTTTCTCCTGTTTTTCATTCCGACTTACTTGAGGACAAGCAAGAGCTAAGCATGGGGGGGCTTTGATAAGTGATTTTCATATAGTATTTTTAGGGCTCAATATATATATATATATATATATTTCATGCTTTTTATACTTGAAATTCCATGTTTTTATACCAATTTCTATGATATTCTTCACTTGTTCGAGAATTGGTATGTTTTGCAGGAATTATTGAAAACCCACCTAAAAGCATGGAAAATTAGAAGAAAAACTGGAAAAATTGAGAAGAATTGAAGTGGGGAATAAAAGAGGGAAAAAGTTGGCCCAACTCCACTACATACACGGCCCATCCCTAGTAAGCAGCCCAAATGTATCGCACAAACTACCCCCACCAGCGCCTAATGACCCCCCAGCAGCGCCTGAGGCAGGCACTCATGATAGACGGCAGACATGAGACGCTGGTGGTGCTTTTTGGACGCTGCCAGCGTCTTGTGTTTCAGTATAAAAGAAATACACGCCGCATACATTTGGGCATTCGGAAGTTATTTTAGTTTCTTCGACACGCCGTTTAGTATAGGTTTTCTCTGTAATTCCTCCCGTCGGGGAGCCGTTCTAGTAGATTAGGAACGAAAGAGGAGAAGAAGGAGATCGAGTCGAGTGGCACGAAGAGATCGAATTCGACGATTCGAACGTTCGGTTTAATTTCTTTTTTTTTTTTAACCCGGGTAAAAAAGTACAACGGAACTTAGGACACCCTTCTCGCAAGGCGTCTTCCTAAGTTATCATGAAATAAAATGAAAGAAAGATCAGACGAAGGGCTAAGACTCCAAAGAACCAAGTTTTGTGCGGAGTGCCCCTTGTTAGCTAACCAGTCTGCCGCCAAATTGGCTTCCCTAAAGATATGACTCACAGTGTTTCCTTCAAACAAGTGTAAAAGTAGTTTAATATCCGTAACCATTGTATCAATCTGCCAAGGCACTTTAATCTCCCCTCTAATAGCTTGGATAAGAATCAAGTTGTCGCTTTCAATCTGGACTTTCTTATACCCTGCCTGAAGGGCCTGTTGAATCCCAACTTTGAGGGTTAGGGTTTCTGCGAGAAGACTATGTTCGGCAGTGAGTTTAAAGCAGCCAGCTTGTAGAAGTCTGCCCAAGAAATCTCGGATGACAAACCCAGCTGCAGCTCCTAGATTGTTGACAGAACCATCATTGTTAAGTTTGACCCACCCAGGGTTGGGTCGCTCCCAACCAACATGTTTCGTATAGTACTGGCGTTGTATCGACACAGCTTGACCTTTAAAAGAGGTCGAACTCTCATTGAAGGAACTTCTGGCTTGCCACTCTGCAAAGTTCTTTTTGGCACGGATTATGACTCTGACATGGTTGAAGACAACCTTGTTAAAGGTACACGCATTCCGTTCCTTCCAAATGCTCCAGATGAGATATGTGGTTCTCTTCAGCTCCGAATTGGTGAAGGTGGCCCGAAAGTATGAGAAGATATCCTTACCACTAGAATCAAGTGGCCAATCAATTGTGGATTGTAACCAATTATGGTCCTTGGCGGTTTGCCACACTTTCTCAGTAAATCGACACTGGTGAATCAGATGTTGATCAGTTTCAATATGTTCTAAACACATAGCACAAGTTGGGTCCATGGTGACACCTCGTCGGACTAGGTTACCTCTTAGAGGTAGGCTATTATGGTAAATTTGTCAGAGGAAGGTCTTTAACTTAGGTTGTACATCCAATTCCAGATCTATCTTCTCTCCCAATTGCTTTTCTTATCAAGCCCATGACAGAGCCAGGTAGCTGATTTAACAGAAAATTTTCCGTCACTAGTAAGTCCCCAACACAACTTATCCTCCTGAGCGAAGGAAGGGATAGGGACGGAGAAAACTAGTTTTGCAGCACTTGGATCAAGGATACTTGTAACTTTAGGGATATCCCACTTATCGCCTAAAATGAAGTCACTAACTTTTAGACTATCATCAAAATCTCCTCTATTTAAATTACAAATATTAAATAATGGCTTTTGATGACACCAATTATCAGTCCAGAATTTTACAGCTGAACCGTTACCAATTTTCCATCTAAGCCCCAACTTGTAAAAATTGTAAGCTTTATGTAAGTTCTTCCAAACCCAGGAGTCTGACAATTTAGGTTGAGAGGTCAAAGAATTACAACCGCCTTTGAAATACTTTTGCCTCATTTGAGAGACCCAAAGGCTATTATCATCATGGAAAATCTTCCAAATTAGCTTGCATTGGAAAGCAAGGTTGACTGCATGAGATTTCCTGAGGCCAAGGCCCCCCTGATCTTTTGGCTTGCAAACTTTGTCCCACGCAATCATTGGCATACCGTTTCCTGAATTCTTCCAAAAGAAATTTTTGTTTGTACTGTCTAACTGATCAACTGTTTTTTTGGGCATCAGGAAACACTGCATAGTATGAGCAGGTAGAGATTCTAAATTTGTCTGAATGAGAATTGATCTCCCAGCCTTAGATAAAGAGTTTGCCTTCCAGTTCGAGAGTTTCTTAATAGCCTTTTCAATGACGGGGGAGAACAATTCAATTTTCTTTTGCCCATTCACAGAAGGACAACCAAGGTATTTGCCCAACGATTGTCTAACAGGGATGTTAAAAATCCCTTGGGCCACATCTTTTTTCCTAGGTGAAGTTTTAGCAGAAAACACCATCACTGACTTATGAAAATTTATAAGTTGACCAGAAGACTTGCAAAAATTGTCCAGAGTGTTCTTCAGCAAGTTACAAGCACTTTCTTTACCTTTACAAAACAAAAGGCTATCATCCGCAAAGAAGAGACTCGGGATGGTGGCGGCTCCCTTGCAAATATTTATTCCTATCCCATTCTTTTTAACAGCACTGAGATCAATGAGCTTTCTAGAAAGAACTTCCATACAAAGAAGAAAAAGTTAAGGAGATAAAGGATCTCCCTGCCTCAGACCTCTAGACGGCTTTATCATACCACAGGGTTGATCGTTGACTAATACTGAGTAAGAGACAGAAGAGATACATTCAAAAACCCAATTTGTCCATTTAGAATGGAACCCCATTCGGTTAAGGACGCCTATAAGGAAACTCCATTCAATTCTGTCATATGCTTTTTCCATGTCTAGTTTTAGAGCTATCCAAGAGGTTTTATTATTTGACCTCCCAAACTTATGCATGATTTCATGAGCCAATAACACATTATCATGAATGTGCCTTTCCGGAACAAAGGCACTTTGGGTCGGATTAATAAGGACCTGTAAAAGAGGCCTAAGCCGATTCACCATTATTTTTGCTATAATCTTATAAATAGTGTTGCAAAGGCTAATTGGTCTAAAATGATTAGGCAAAGAAGGATCATCCACCTTTGGAATCAGTGCTATGAACGTATGGTTAACTTCTTTCAATAATTTACCATTTAAGAAAAAATCTTGAATGGCACCATATAGGTCGTTTGCAATTAGCTCCCAATATGTTTGGAAGAACACCGCTCCAAACCCATCAGGCCCAGGGGCTTTAGCAGGATCAATTTGGAAAAGGGCTTCTTTAATTTCTTCTCTAGAAACATTAGCTATAAGAGAATTAGCTTGATCTATAGAAATCTTAGGAAGGTTAACCCCATCCCAACAAGGAGTATTGCAGCCAGAGGTAAATCTGGATTCAAATTCCTTAACGAAAAGAGTTTGAATCTCTTTTTCATCTTCAATCCAAACTCCAGAAGGATCCTTGAGCCTTAGAACAACCGTTTTCCGTTTTCGAAAAGTAACCGCTCTATGAAAGAAAGAAGAATTTCTTTCTCCTTGCGTTAACCAATTTTTCCTAGAAAATTTTGTCCAATACTTTTGATTAAACAACAACATTTTCTCTCTCTGTCTGATTAATCTATGTTGCCATTAGTTAAGGCGAATGCTATTGGGGTCATTAATGAGCTTATCATCTATTGCTTTCAGTTTAGCTGCATTCTGCTCCATCTTATCATTAAAATTTCGGAAGAAAGCTCTGCTCCAAGATTTCAGATCCATTTTTATATACTTTAACCTCCTTGTAATTTTAAACATTAAATGGCCTTTAAAATTACCTATCCACCCATTTTCGACAATTTTATTAACTTCACTATAAGAAGGCCAATTTTGATTGAAGCGAAATTGTCTATTCTTAGTACTCTTAAGGTCTGGGTCAGTATCCAGCAAGACATAACTATGATCAGAGCAGGAAAAGGGACCATGAATTACAGAAGTTTTGGGAAAAAGGTTGTACCAATCTTGTCTAACAATTGGTCTATCTAGCCTTTCAAAGACCAGATGTCAATGAATTCGTTTTTTCCAAGTAAAAATTCTCCCAATGGGAACAATATCCGAAGCATTAATAGCTTGGAGGAAGTTCGACAATCGGACACAACTGGACTGATGGACCACAACCCCTCCTTTTTTATCGGAGGGGAGAAGTAGCTCATTACAATCCCCAATTATACACCAAGGCAGATGAAAGGCATGATTTAGGAGTTTTAAATTTTCCCAAAAACTTGCTTTCTCTCTCTCTTTAGCAGGGGCATAAATACCAGAAATTATAGTTTCAATATTTGATTTTCTATCTTTAACATAAAGGTGAATGGCACGAGCGTCCTTTTGCAAAATGTGGACTTCTAAGTTGGCATTATTCCAAAGGACCCAAATTCCTCCAGTATGGTTTACTGTCGGCACCCATTCTGACCGATCACAACTTAACTTTTTCAAAATTCTATTTGTATTAAGCGAATTAACTAAAGTTTCGCTTAAAAAAGTAATGTTTGGTTTTAAGCTATTAAGGACAAGGTTGATTTCAGCAATTTTCCCTTCATTTTTTGCACCTTGAATATTCCAATACAAAATCTTCATTTAATAAAACCCAATAGAAGAGTAAATGGACCATTAACGTCCATAGCAAAAGAGCGATAAAAATCATACCCTGGAATGCTGAAGAACCCAACATTGTCAATGTTAAAGTAATCTTTTTTCCTTCCAAGGATCATAATTGACCCCAACAAAAGTCTTTTCACCACAACAATGGTTTTTAACTCATGAATGGAGGACAATTGAACCAAGAACAAGCTTTCAATGTTAACCACTGAAGCTATCAATTCAATTTGCGATAATTCCACAAGAAGATTTCGATATAAAGCCTTGGACGGTTTACCAATGGTAAAACCCTCGCTCGCCAAAAGATTTAGCCAATAAAAGTCCACCTCCAAGAACAAAAACAAAGGAGCTTTCCAATACAAAATAAATACTGACTGACGATTACAATGACAAAACTTAAAAGATAAAAAAATTACACAATAAACGGAGAAGTCAGAAAACAAAAAAATTAACACCCAGATTCGATCAAACAACCATCTTCTGATCTCAAGCTGAACAGCACCCAAGGAACCGTTCACACAAGACCTAGGCATTAGCAAACACCACAATCCAACATTAGGGAAGCAAAGGAAGAGGACAAACTTCCAAAAAATACAATTGACCCAAGAGGAACTACTAGTCTTAAAGAAGTCACCAACCAGAGAGAAAATCAAGCGTAAACTCTGAAACCAACCTGAAACCAACCCCTTTAAAACGAGGACTCTCAAAAAAAGAGAAGTCTTAAAGGTCTCAGGATAGCAAAACAAATAAGGGCTCTCATCATTGACCAAGGGGAAGCAAGGGACAATAAAGGCCTCAGGAGACCAAACCACAGAAGCAAAACCATCATAGGCCAAAATCCAAGGGACAACCCTAACAATAACAAAAGGGAGAGTGGACTTAGGCTGCCTAAAATTAAGAATGGCAACTAAACTAAGATGGGCAAGACCCCATAACTTAGGCTGCCTATTCGTAATAATGGCAACAAAACTAGGTCCAACAAGCTTCAAACGGGACCAGCCATAAGGAACGTAAATCAGAGACTTAAGAAAGTCATCACAATGGAGACCAAAAACCTTAACCAACCCAGAAATGCGACAACCAGCCAGCTGCATAAAGCATAAAAAAAGGCACAAACGAAAAGCCACAACCAGCTTGAATTATAGGAAAAGCATACTGAAATACAAAAGCTCCAAGAGCCAACAAAAGACCAAACTCTAAGCCCCTGAAAGCAAAAGAGGGGATAGCCAGAACAACAAACAAACATAACTTGGGAAGCTGGTTGACAGAACCAATCCAGCAGGGAATTTCAGCCATAGAAAACAACAAGCAAAACCAAAAGCAGGCTGTTAGCAAAATAACACAAAGCGTACAGATCATCAACCCAACTTAGGAGAGGAGGAGATTTCTTCTCCATCCTCAATCATCTTATGCTTCTTGGAAGAGTCAAAGAGCATAGGAACATCAACACAATCCTCAAAATCCTTAAGCATAGCATCAATCGCATTATCAGCGAAATCCTCCTCGCAGTCGGCCATCTCATCCAAAGGATCAATGAGAACTTCATTCTCATCAACTTTAGTCTTGACTAAGTTAGCCAAGATGATATCGGGGTCCAAAATCGGGTCGGAGGAGTTGACAGGCTGGAGGGTTTCAGGGATCACCTCCCCATCTTCATTAATAGCCAAAGAAGGTTTAGTAGAACCACTCCCCTTAACGGGATCAACCGAAGAAAGGTTTACAAAACCCTTAGCTTCCCGGCCGAACCTAGAAGGCATCTTACCCTAGCTCTTCGTTTCGGGGTGACAAGAACCCAACGATCCTTCGGATCGTGAGTCCCGAAGGGGGCAGCAGGGGAACTCACAACCGGAGAAAGAGAATGTTGCTCAAACTTTTCAACAACCACCTCGATTTTAGACTGGACTTGAAACTTATGACAGGCTTCCACCAAATGAGATTCCTTCCCACAGAGAGGGCAAACCTCATGCAGATCTTCGTAAATTAGAGGGATAGTAAGGGAGTTTTTCTCGTTGGCAATGGTAAGGCTACCTCTAAGCGGTTTAGAGATGTCAAGATTGACACAAACCCTGGCAAACCTCCCTTTTTGACGTAGCAAGGTGTGCTGGTCCAACTTAACCATAGACCCAACATATTTAAGGAGAAGGGACAATGAGTGGAGGTTCCAAAATTCCCAAGGGAGCCTAGGAATTCGAACCCACTGGCCAATGGCAAAAATGGGATGGCTATAAGGGTCAAAGAACGGTTGCCACTGGATAAGGACAAGGTTAAAACCATTGACAAACCAGGGTCTTTCAGCGAACACCCAGTTTTTGTCTTCAGCATTGGAGAACCTAAAGGTGGTCCAACCATTACCGGAATCTATATAATCAGTTTGGCCACGCACACCTTTCCAATCGGCTTTGGTTTTGGTAACAATGATGTTGAGGGCAACAAAGTCACCCCAAATCTTTCCCAAGAGACAGAGAGCATTAAGCTCCTCAATTTGATCTTGAGGAGCTGGAGGGGGGATAAGAGAGTCCCAATCAATGGCTTCATGACAGTTGAGAGAGTTTACCTGAGTGGACCCCTGAAGAGTCGCACTCAGATCAATAGGAACACCATTTCCCTTACCAGGAGAGGTAATTTCAACACCACTTGAACTACCCACACCGAACTTGAGAGCCTTCGAGTACGAGTTCTCGAGGGGTTGAGGGGTCGGACTTGAAATTCCATCCCCCCTGCCATCCATTGAATCCGCACTCAAAAGCCCGGGAGAAGGGACAGAAGAGGGATTTGAGATGTTACTGAGAGAATTGGCATTATCAGAAGGCAGAGGGTTAACGGGGAAAAAAGACACGGCAGCAAAGAGGCAATAGAAGACTAGATCGAGGGAGGGCTGAGAAAGGAAACCCCACAACCAACCCCTTTTATAGAGGATCTCAAAACCTAGGACGATAGCTAAGATCGGCCACACAAACAATAAGCCAAGCAACAAACAAAGCATTGCCATCGAGGAAAGCAAGAGAGACAAGCAGCACCAGTACAAAGAAAACCAATAAACATCCAATAAAAACAGTAAACACCAAAAACTCTTTTGTAAATAAAGACCCAGAAAAGGAACAAAATCACCTGAAATAGCAATAGGATTCACCGTACGCTGTTTTCGGTTGTCGATGTAGATAAAGCTTTGACGATGAACGGTGCGATTGTTGTCAACCAAACCATGCACTCTGACCCAGATATGAGAAATCCCAAATCTGCAATTAACTTTCTCCAACCAAAAGCTAAGAAAGGAAAAAAGCAGAATTGGCTCAACGATTCTCGAGTAACACAACAGGGAGCGATTTCCACACCGAGCGATTAAGAGACTGCTTACAACAGCCTCGATAAGCCAAATTTTCATGCCCAGAACTGGAAAGCGATGGGTAAAGACAACGATTTTCAAGAAGCTAATTTCCTCTGTGGTGAAATTGGGTGAATCGAAACCAAAAGCTGGGGCAAAATGAAAGCTTGAAAAGGCTTCCATGGGGGCAATTTAAAAAATGAAACAAGAAGAAGGAACAAAAGAGGAATCTAAATTGAAGAAGACATTACAAGAAGGGGGGTCAGGAGGCTTAGGAGGAGGCTCCTCCATTGAGCCAGAGAAACGGCTGGACAAAAATCCCCAAAGGCCAAACCCTAACTTTCTCTCTCCAAGAGATTCAAGAGCCTCTCTCTCTAGGCATTATGTTGTTTTGCTATCTCATAAAGGGATCATTGATAAATGATACTCCCTGTCCCAAATTAATTGACACTTTGTTATTCAGTTTTTATTATCGCTTTCTTAGTTTTTATTATGAGTAGCTAAATTCCCTTTGTTTGGGGGATAAACTCGATGTCTTTTGATTGAATTTGAATACAGTTTTGGTGTTAGGTTATCCTTTTATTCGTTTAATCTACGTGCAATGTATGTCATGGTAATTTGGCAATAGAACGACAGTTTGAGTCTCTACCTGGTTTTAGATTCTCGACAACAAAACGAAAGTTTGAGTCTTGAATCGGATTGCGTAGGTTCAATAGGTTTAGAAAATAGTTAGACATAATGATTCTTGCCTAGGGTCAATTTATAATAAGTTCTTATCTTTGATTAAGCTCAATAGTTATAAATAATGTTTAGGTTAATCACTGTAACTCACCTTGGATCGAAAGATCGAAGTGATAAGGCCTAGAAAGATTATAGACCCCGAATTATCTTGTTACCTGCACCGGGATTGTTGATAATTTGATTGATTGACTAGAGTAGACTCCCTTAAACTCTTTTAATTATTTGGTTGAATCCTTTAATTTCCTGCTTCCTTAGTTAATTATCTGAATCATTACCCACAACCCTTTGATTGACCTAGCATCCTTTGTAGTAAACTAGTTTAGTGCGTAGTTGAACACAAGTCCCTGAGAGAGAACGATATTTTATTACTACACAGACCCGTACACTTGCGGTACAAAAACACCTATATGTTTTAGGTATGTCAGTGTGCCTTTTAGGTTAAACAGAATTGAAGGTCTCAAAAAGTCAGGTTATCTAATGATTCCCTAGTTCACTACTCCTTTCTCAACTTTCACAAACCTAGGTAGACAGGTTGGTAGTCAGATTAACCTAAGTCACCTTTCAGTACTTCTCATGTTAATTTCTAACTCATGAGTATTCGAGCGCTCAAAGAACACACATGAAGATTGAAAACACAACCTTCTATTTATTCATAACAAGAATTCACGCACAAACTAATAATATTAAATCAAACTACATTGTTTCGGGTTGCAAAACCCTAGAATTCAAATAAACTACTTACTCATGTTCAAGAAAAGTACGACATAAGTTCCAAACATCATGATTAATTCCCAAAACAAAGAAGGAAACGAAAAGAAATATATTTACCAAAAATACAACCTTCGAGTCTTTCGATCCCGAGGTTCTGTCTTCCTCACGAACGTCGATAATTTCTTGATTCTTGATCTTGAACCTTCTTGAAATAATCTTGATCTTGGTCTTGATGGAGTAATTGATAAGTAATGGGATTATTAGGGTTTTCTCTCTCTTCCAAGGGTGGATGGTCAACACAATGATGGATGAATGATGGATTAAAAATAAAAACTGCTGCCTTTACTTGCGAGATACGCTCAACACACACACAGCCATGACCCAGCCCAGTGTACCACGGACCGTGGTCACTGCCATGGGAGGGCCATGATACACGCTGCCTAGCTTCCTTTTTTTCCTCTCCTCTCTTTTGTGTGGGCTAATGAAGGTTTGAACCAATCAAATGAATGGCCCACTTCTCATCTTTGTCTGATTGGGTCGCAAGAATGGGTGAGTGGATGGTGTCAGTGGACCGAATGGAGGCTTGAATCAATTGAATTAAATTTCCCCCACTTTCCTCTCATGTGTGATTCCACGAAATGAATGATATGAGTTTCTTTTACTGGGCCTCCATTTCTCTTGTTTTTCATTGGGCCGACTGAAGGAATGAATGGAATGAAATGGGCTGAACGAATTAAAGATGAATTGACCTCCTTCTCATTGGATCGAATCAATTGGTTTGCCAATTAAGTGAATTCCCTCACTTCTCTCATTTTTTTTATTGGACCAATGCAGGATGGTCCACGAAGGGAGTGCTGCTGCTGGCTCCTTCTCGCGGAATATGGCCGCCCCAGCCACGGGCTAATCGTGGTGGCCCCTGGCCGTGGGTTTCGTCATCCGTTCGATCCCAAATTTATACCACGGTCTAGGTTTGTCATGTAAATGATCGTAATGTACTCATTGTTACCAGAACTTGAGAGAAAATTGGTGTTTCGGCCTCTAAACTTACAAATTCACATCAACAACAACAACACCAAGTGTAGTAGAGAAATTTGAATAAAAATCAAGGTTCGCACTCTAAACTATCCTTAATTCACTTAGAAACCCCTAAAAACATGGTCATAAAACGCAGTTATCAGCTACTGGGGCAACGATTCATGGGATATCCAAGAGCAGCTTGGAGGAGAGAATGTGAATTACATTCTTAAGGCAATCAACAGGCTATCCCAAGAAATAGTAGAGTTCAAAACTGCCCATCAACTGAAGTCAGTCATGGAGGTGCAAGCCTCACCCACACCATCAGCCACTGCTACTTTGGGGTGTGAGACCTACAACAGCGGCCACGAGTCGTTCATGTGCCAGCAAGAGGTAGTGGCAAATGAACATGCCAATTCCATGTACCACAACAACCTCTCATACACCACACAAACCACTATCCGTTCCCAAGGCAATCTTGCATATAATTCTCCTGGCTTCCAATAACAAAACCAGAGGAGGCCACCAGACCTCAACCATAACCGTGCCCACCACCAGTAATCCCATCCTCATGAAGCTCCAACTCACCGAACCCCCATATCCTATCAACCTCCGTTCATGCATCCTACCCCTCAACCACCACCTTAGCAAATCACCTATGACCCTAATTTTCTGCAGGCATATCTGAAGAACCAAGAGGTCTTCAACGCCTCCCAGCTCAGCCACAACGAGAAATTGGTTGAGCGTAATAAGCAAGTATAGACCAATCAGAAGCTATTAGAGACACAGGTTCCACAACTTGCTTAGTAGTTCGCCGAATTCCAAGCTACCTCTTCTAAGGGATTGCCTAGCCAACCCCAACAGAATCCGAGGGGGCAACTGAATGCCATCACACAACGGAGTGGCATCGAGCTAGCTGGACAAGCAATCCAATGAAGTAGGTAACGGAGAGTAAACTGATCCTTGAGGAGGTCGCAGGAGAGGAAATTGACGAGATGGTAGAGGAAAGAGCTTCAGGTCGAGGGGCAATAGATAGAGCGACCAAGGGGAAGGAGCAGATGAAGAAGGGACCGATTGAGGAAGGATTTGGTGAGCCTGTTGCACAACAAGCTTGTACCTATAGACTGCCCCTACCATTCCCAACGAGGCATGCCAAGGCGAAGGAGAACGCTAACTTTACCGGATTACTGGAGGTGCTTTGTAAGTTGCATATCAATATCCCATCCATTGATGTTATCACTGACATGCCAACTCACAAGAAGTTTCTGAAAGACCTCTTGACCAACAAGAGGAAAGTCAGTGATCATGCCACGATTCCTATGACCGAGGAGTGCAGTGCAATCATCAATAACAAACCACTGTGGAAACTGGCTGATCTTGGGAGCTTCCGAATCCCGTGCTCGATCGGTGATTTGGAGATCATTCGTGCCCTGTGCGATCGGGGGGCGAGTGTGAGTGTTATGTCGTACTTGGTGTGTATGAAGCTCAACTTAGATTATCTCACTCCTACCACCAACACTCTACAACTGGAAAATCAATCCATTCGTCGTCTTCTCGAAATCATGGAGGATGTCCCGATGCAAGTCAGGAAGTTCTTTATACCATGTGACTTCGTGGTTCTCGATATCGAGGAAGATGCACAGATTCCCATTATTTTGGGAAGGTCGTTCCTCACCACTACTAGGGCCATCATCAACGTGCGAATGGGATGCTGACACTCAACATCGGTGACGAGAAGGTGGATTCATTTTAGGGAAGTCTATGGCTGCACTAAACACGAAACATGCCTACCATCGGATTGATGTGATGGAAGAAGCGCAGGGTAAGCATGGTGAGAATGATCAATCGCACAAAGAACATGTAGAGGTAATGAAAATGTTGAGAGTGCACTTGAGGTTGAGTATGTTGTGACAACTTAACATTTGATGAGCCTGACTGCTTTAAATTATCCTTGAAGTTACTAATGTTTGTCGATGAGTGCATGAGAGTTCGATCACTTACTCATGAGCGTGAAAGGGATACGAGATTTAATGTCAAGATAGAGGAGATGTTACAAGACATTGAAATCGATTTGTTAGAGATCAAAGACTATGAGGACAACAAAGAAGGCAAGATCGAGGGAGACATCCACCTCATTGACCTCGAAGCTGGTTGATAGTTGTGAATATGGTCAGGCTTGGGACCTTGAACAAGCGCTTCATGGAAGGAAACCCATATTTGTATACAAGGTATTAGTTCTAGGTTATTGGGAAAAAAATGAACAAAAAAAGGAGAAAAAACAAGAGGAAAAAAAACTTGAAAATAAAAAAAATATGAGCAAGAGTGAGAGTCGAGAGTTTCGAGAGTCATGGGGGTGAGTTTTATGGGTGAAGATAACAATTGAAGGCCTTAGAGGAACATGAGTGAGTGTGAGTAAAAAGGGGTAGGAAAGGTGTTTGAAAATTTTGAAGAGATTGCAACAAATGGGGGGGGGGGGGGACAGAATAGGCCTCACGGCCGTGACCCTTTGTGTCACGCCCGTGAGGCCTTGAGCAGCAGATTTTGGGATTTCTAGACCAGCATGAGTCACGGCCGTGAGCCCATCTGTCTTGGCCGTAACCTTACAAAATATAGTAAATTGTCTTCTAGGTAGAACCCACCTCACGACCGTGAGTTTCAAGCGATCAGATTTCAGCAATTGTCCAAAAGCCATGTCACACCCGTGAGAGGCTCCCTGTTCACATTCCAGATCCCGCCCAAACCCAGACTAATTTCCACCCCCACCTTCTACCATTATTTCCGACCACCTGCTCACCGGAAACCAACCCATCCCCCTCCAGTAACCACCGAAAACAACCACTACTCACCCATCCTTCCCTCTGCAACCATAAACCTCTTCGACCCTAACCCTCTGCCTAGCCACCATTCAACCCTAAACCTACAACCTAGCTTCAACTCACCTCAACCCCAGTCACATAACCTCTCGAACCCTAAACCCTAACCCTTACCATCTGAATCCTCATCCCTTTACAAACCGTCTTTCAACCTCGACCCAACCTCAAACACTCCTCATCATTCAACCCTAAACCCTAACTCTTTGAACCCCAACTTCCACCTAGCCTTTAATAGCCTCATTTCGGGTTCACACACGGGTTGAGGAGCATCAACTCGGGTTTCCTAGGGTCCCTCATCACCGCATTAGGAGTTTTTTTGCTTAAAGGAGTTCATGGCATCCAAAGGAATGCGCGTGCGTCGTAATTCGGACACTGTTTAGGCTCGGTTTTGATCCTAATTACGTTCCTTTTACCTTAGGTTTTCACTCGTTTCATAGTTGTTTATTAGTGTTTTTACTTCCTCTTCTCTCTTTTAAAGATTCTTAGAGCTTTAAACAATTGTGGAGCAAAAGTATGCTAAACGAGGTCAATTGGGGCCTAAAAGCAGAGGAGTCGGGTCTTCCCAAGGAAACCCAACCTTGCAGAAAGATAATCAAGCCTCGATTCCGGTGTTAGAAAAAGAAACTAAGGGAAAAACCCTGGAGTTCGGCAGAGAAGACCTCACGGCCGTGACCTGCCTTTACATTGCCGTGACCTCCCACGAGATAAATTAAACCGTATCGGGTTCAGTATCGGGATCGGTGCCAAGCTTTCATAGCCGGGATTACGGTTAAAGATAAGATCGATGAAATCCCAACCCATCATCACCGGACTAAAACCGCTCACCCACTCGTTTTCAGGAATCGTTACACCTTTACTAAAGGCGGGGTGGTGAGCATCACACTATCGTGGCCTCGGCGAGCCATCCTTGTTGGAGTAAGGAGAGGCTCGGGACTTGTCAATGACCTCGGAGGCCTCGGGGCTGGATTGGGTCATCCCGGAAATGAAGGGCGTGGTGGTATCAAGTCTCAGAAGTAACCGAGTTAATAACTTGCAGGGGAGAAGGCGATCAAAGGTTGGAAATGCGCGCGCCTTCACGCTTTGGTCCATAACTCCTTCAATATAACTCCGATAGGTCTCAAATTTTTGGAGCTTATAGTACACACTGAGAGCTTTCCAACGATATCTTACGGGCCTAAAACGGAGTTCGGATGAAGAAGTTATGCGTGTTGGAAGTCGGCAGGGAAAAACTGCCCAGAAGCATGGCTCGCCCGAGCCACCATTCTGCCAGACTTTGCCGTGCACATGGTCAACCTCTCAGTGGGCCTGCTCGCCCGAGCCGCTCCTTGGCTCGCCCGAGCCAAGCTCCTGCCAGATTTGTCCTAGCGCCTGCCAGATGTGTCGCGTACGTGGTCAACCCTCGCTGGGCTCGCTCCGAGCAACCTCAGCTCGCCTTGAGCCAAAGCACGCAGTTAAGTCGCGCACACGAGCGATGATTTGTTGCGGACAGAAGGCCTGCTCGCCCGAGCCACTACCTGGCTCACTCGAGCCAACCTTCTAGAAGAACGCGAAGTTTCGTTATTTTTGCTCTCGTTTTACTTAATTTCTGGTTTAGTATAAATAGCTTGTTAGAACTTTTTTTCCAGGCAGCTTTTGATGATTATGAACATGCTTATGCATTGGTTAGGGTTTCCCTAAGTTTTCTCTCAAAATCTAGATTACTTTATCCATTGATTAATGGTGGTGTTTCTAGTCATTCCTTTATTGATCATTTGGTGGATTCTTCCTTTATGATGGTCATGGTGGGGTGTTAGGCTTTGGTGGTGGAATCTCCTTTATCCAAGGTCATATCCAATCCCTTTGGTGTTCAAGGTTATTGATATTGGTTGATTTTGGTTATTATTCTTGTTATTATTCAAGTTCAAGGCTATTGTTGAGAAGTTCAAGCATGGGTGATTGAGATGTTCATCTTTCTCCTTATTCTATTGCTTATGGATTTCTCTCATCTCTTCTACAACAACAACCCAAGCTAAGTCTACAATCTCTCCCATCGCGCCACGCCCATTTGGTATCGAGCACAAGGTTATTCATCTAGCTTGAGTTTTCCATTGTTCTTGCTAGTTTGTTCTCTATTGTTGGAATTTTGGTGTTTTGATTGAAATATTGGTGTTCTAACCCTTGTGACTCCAAGTGTGTTGGAGAAATTGTTATTGCTATTGTGTTTGTTGATTTTGATGCATATTGGAGCTTTGAGGAAGAGTTGGAAAGTTGTGCACACAAGGTGTTCGATAAAATGCCCAAGTGAGAAAAACACAAAGAACCCTTATCCAAACACAAGCCAACTGCAAGAAAACCCCCAAACTCCACAAAATATCCCAAACACAATCCGTCCCCATACCTTTCCTCGATATGGATGGTCACGATGATTCCGGACGAGAGGAATCAAGCCACCGGGGTAGCCCTCGACATCGGGCTCTCGAGAACCGACTTGCCACCCATAGAGAACGGTTCACCTCCATCGATCGCACTCTTAATGCCATCATGGTACGGTTGGACAACCTCGTCCAAGAGCGTCCGGTTCCACCTCGAGTTGAACGTTCGAGGCGCGCACAAAGCCCTAACCGTCCTCCTCCTCTTACGAGTCGAGTGACGATGATAGAGGCTCACTACGACGCCATCATCGACGAGAAGCGGTTGAGAAACCCCCATGGGATGAATTCTATGATACCAAGATCAAAATTCCGGAATTCAATGGCAACACCGACTCAAGATTATCTTGAATGGGTCCAAATCTTGGATAGGTATTTTGAAGCTGGGGATTATAGTGATGAACAAGCCTTCAAGATTGCGAGGTTGAAACTCACCAAGGGTGCATCCTTTTGGTTTGAGAATGTCAAGGCACAAAGAGCTAAGGAGGGTCGAGCAAAAGTCACCTCATGGACAAAGCTAAAGCGATTAATGAATCGACGATTCTTGCCTAGTACTTACAAGCGAGACCATGAACTCATTTCATCACTTGATGGGCAAAGAAGAAGAGAGGATTCCTCCCGAGAAAAGTCATTCCACTGTTCCCCACTAACGGCCTTTACGTCCCAAAAATGTGTCAAATGTAGATGTGTGGGACATGATGCTTTGCAATGCCCGACAATGGCTATGGTTGAAACTTGGATTGAAGAATCCTTTGGTGTGGAAGAGCATACAGGTGACATGGTAGAAGGTGTTGATGAGAAAAACGTTGAGAAAGAGAAAAGTTCAATGAACGGGGTTATTGTCATTGAGGCCGTTGAAGGGAAACCTCTTGAGCTACTTGAAGTACATAGTGATCTTGATAAAGTTCCAAGCCAAGAGGTGGTTGAGAACATCGATCTTGCCCTTCTTCTTATCCGTGTTGAAGAGGCCCAAGAAGAAGCTCCTTTGGGGTTATCATTACCACAAGCCAAGGGATTAAACAACAATGGTGGTGACTCCTATTTCCTTCCACCCACGGGTATCCAAATTCTTATCCATGGGAAGAACAAGGTAACCGAAAACTCTCCTTTGAAATTTATTGAATCATGCTTAAAAGATGTACGATGTGGTGTAGAGTCTTTGGGTGAGTCGTGCATGATCTTTGGGAGACATTGGTTGTTTGATGAAGTTTGTTGGCGAGAAAGTTGCATGATGAGCATGTGAAGTCCCCGGTTGAAAATTCCCAATTTTTTGAGTGGCATACTAAGAATCTTGGTGTCCGTTTGGTGTTTAGTGGCGAATTTGGAATTGAATATGGCTTGATTCTAGTTCAACCTAAGTTTTTGAGCTCTTCAATTGTGTCGTCCTTCGATGAATATTGCTCAGATATTGGTCGTTGTGTCATGAACTTTTGAACGAGTCATACATGTTGTTCGTCGACATTAGTTATTTGAGGATTTGTCATTGAATGAGTGTTATTGGAAATTTGGTGTGCAATGTTCGTGGCATTGTGTGTTGAGCGAAGATCAATTACTTGGACTTGAGTGCATGAATCCCTTAACCCTACATAAAAATAAAACCTGGGTGGGAAGTGAGTTGAGGAACCTTCTCATGATGAGCGAAACACGAGAAGAGCGTGCTCTTGGCGAGGACGACCTCCTTCTTGCTTTGTCTTTGCCTTGTAGCGAGCCTAGTGAGAATGAGAGTTCCCAAACACCACAAAAATTCCCCTTTCTGTCCCTTAACCCCTCACCTCCACAAAACAAGCCTCCAACCAGCTTCTTTTATTTGGATGACGGGTATATAGTGGGTTCCGAAGATTGTTGGGTGCCTCGTGTGATTGTTCATGGCGGTCGGGATGTTTGGAGCTCTAGGGTGCCAAGTTGTGGAGAGGGCCTCGATTTTTACTCCCAAGAGTTGAGGGCAACTCTTTTTCAAGAAAGGGAGTATGAACCGTATCGGGTTCAGTATCGGGATCGGTGCCAAGCTTTCATAGCCAGGATTGCGGTTAAAGATAAGGTCGATGAAATCCCGACCCATCATCACCAGACTAAAACCGCTCACCCACTCGTTTTCAGGAATCGTTACATCTTTACAAAAGGCGGGGTGGTGAGCATCATACTATCGTGGCCTCGGCGAGCCATCCTTGTTGGAGTAAGGAGAGGCTCGGGACTTGTCAATGACCTCGGAGGCCTCGGGACTGGATTGGGTCATCCCGGAAATGAAGGGCGTGGTGGTATCAAGTCTCGGAAGTAACCGAGTTAATAACTTGCAGGGGAGAAGGCGATCAAAGGTTGGAAATGCGCGCGCCTTCACGCTTTGGGCCATAACTCCTTCAATATAACTCCGATAGGTCTCAAATTTTGGGAGCTTATAGTACACACTAAGAGCTTTCCAACTATCTTACGGGCCTAAAACGGAGTTCGGATGAAGAAGTTATGCGCGTTGGAAGTCAGGAGGAAATCGCCAAGAAGCATGGCTCGCCCGAGCCACCCTGTGGCTCGCCCGAGCCACCATTCTGCCAGACTTTGCCGTGCACATGGTCAACCTCTCGTGGCTCGCCGCCCGAGCCGCCTCGCTCGCCGAGCCAAGCTCCCGCGATTTGTCCTAGCGCGCGGATGTGTCACGACGTGGTCAACCCTCGATGGGCTCGCCGCCGAGCAACCCCGCTCGCCCGAGCGAGCCAGCACGCTGAGTTAAGTCGCGCACACGAGCGATGATTTGTTGCGGACAGAAGGCCTGCTCGCCCGAGCCAACCTTCTAGAAGAACGCGAAGTTTCGTTATTTTTGCTCTGGTTTTACTTAATTTCTGGTTTAGTATAAATAGCTTGTTAGGACTTTTTCTCCAGGCAGCTTTTGATGATTATGAACATGCTTATGCATTGGTTAGAGTTTCCCTAAGTTTTCTCTCAAAATCTAGATTACTTTATCCATTGATTAATGGTGGTGTTTCTAGTCATTCCTTTATTGATCATTTGGTGGATTCTTCCTTTATGATGGTCATGGTGGGGTGTTAGGCTTTGGTGGTGGAATCTCCTTTATCCAAGGTCATATCCAATCCCTTTGGTGTTCAAGGTTATTGATATTGGTTGATTTTGGTTATTATTCTTGTTATTATTCAAGTTCAAGGCTATTGTTGAGAAGTTCAAGCATGGGTGATTGAGATGTTCATCTTTCTCCCCTTATTCTATTGCTTATGGATTTCTCTCATCTCTTCTACAACAACAACTCAAGCTAAGTCTACAATCTCTCCCACTGCGCCACGCTCCATTTGCATCGAGCACAAGGTTATTCATCTAGCTTGAGTTTTCCATTGTTCTTGCTAGTTTGTTCTCTATTGTTGGAATTTTGGTATTTTGATTGAAATATTGGTGTTCCCCAACCCTTGTGACTCCAAGTGTGTTGGAGAAATTGTTATTGCTATTGTGTTTGTTGATTTTGATGCATATTGGAGCTTTGAGGAAAAGTTGGAAAGTTGTGCACACAAGGTGTTCGATAAAATGCCCAAGTGAGAAAAACACAAAGAACCCTTATCCAAACACAAGCCAACTGCAAGAAAACCCCCAAACTCCACAAAATATCCCAAACACAATCCGTCCCATACCTTTCCCTCGATATGGATGGTCACGATGATTCCGATCGAGAGGAATCAAGCCACCGGGGTAGCCCTCGACATCGGGCTCTCGAGAACCGACTTGCCACCCATAGAGAACGGTTCACCTCCATCGATCGCACTCTTAATGCCATCATGGTACGGTTGGACAACCTCGTCCAAGAGCGTCCGGTTCCACCTCGAGTTGAACGTTCGAGGCGCGCACAAAGCCCTAACCGTCCTCCTCCCTCTTACGAGTCGAGTGACGATGATAGAGGCTCACTACGACGCCATCATCGACGAGAAGCGGTTGAGAAACCCCCATGGGATGAATTCTATGATACCAAGATCAAAATTCCGGAATTCAATGGCAACACCGACCCCGAAGATTATCTTGAATGGGTCCAAATCTTGGATAGGTATTTTGAAGCTGGGGATTATAGTGATGAACAAGCCTTCAAGATTGCGAGGTTGAAACTCACCAAGGGTGCATCCTTTTGGTTTGAGAATGTCAAGGCACAAATAGCTAAGGAGGGTCGAGCAAAAGTCACCTCATGGACAAAGCTAAAGCGATTAATGAATCGACGATTCTTGCCTAGTACTTACAAGCGAGACCATGAAATCATTTCATCACTTGATGGGCAAAGAAGAAGAGAGGATTCCTCCCGAGAAAAGTCATTCCACTGTTCCCCACTAACGGCCTTTACGTCCCAAAAATGTGTCAAATGTAGACGTGTGGGACATGATGCTTTGCAATGCCCGACAATGGCTATGGTTGAAACTTGGATTGAAGAATCCTTTGGTGTGGAAGAGCATACAGGTGACATTGTTGTAGGTGTTGATGAGAAAAACGTTGAGAAAGAGAAAAGTTCAATGAACGGGGTTATTGTCATTAAGGCCGTTGAAGGGAAACCTCTTGAGCTACTTGAAGTACATAGTGATCTTGATAAAGTTCCAAGCCAAGAGGTGGTTGAGAACATCGATCTTGCCCTTCTTCTTATCCGTGTTGAAGAGGCCCAAGAAGAAGCTCCTTTGGGGTTATCATTACCACAAGCCAAGGGATTAAACAACAATGGTGGTGACTCCTATTTCCTTCCACCCACGGGTATCCAAATTCTTATCCATGGGAAGAACAAGGTAACCGAAAACTCTCCTTTGAAATTTATTGAATCATGCTTAAAAGATGTACGATGTGGTGTAGAGTCTTTGGGTGAGTCGTGCATGATCTTTGGGAGACATTGGTTGTTTGATGAAGTTTGTTGGCGAGAAAAGTTGCATGATGAGCATGTGAAGTCCCCGGTTGAAAATTCCCAATTTTTTGAGTGGCATACTAAGAATCTTGGTGTCCGTTTGGTGTTTAGTGGCGAATTTGGAATTGAATATGCCTTGATTCTAGTTCAACCTAAGTTTTTGAGCTCTTCAATTGTGTCGTCCTTCGATGAATATTGCTCGTATATTGGTCGTTGTGTCATGAACTTTTTGAACGAGTCATACATGTTGTTTGGTCGACATTAGTTATTTGAGGATTTGTCATTGAATGAGTGTTATTGGAAATTTGGTGTGCAATGTTCGTGGCATTGTGTGTTGAGCGAAGATCAATTACTTGGACTTGAGTGCATGAATCCCTTAACCCTACATAAAAATAAAACCTGGGTGGGAAGTGAGTTGAGGAACCTTCTCATGATGAGCGAAACACGAGAAGAGCGTGCTCTTGGCGAGGACGACCTCCTTCTTGCTTTGTCTTTGCCTTGTAGCGAGCCTAGTGAGAATGAGAGTTCCCAAACACCGCAAAAATTCCCCTTTCTGTCCCTTAACCCCTCACCTCCACAAAACAAGCCTCCAACCAGCTTCTTTTATTTGGATGACGGGTATATAGTGGGTTCCGAAGATTGTTGGGTGCCTCGTGTGATTGTTCATGGCGGTCGGGATGTTTGGAGCTCTAGGGTGCCAAGTTGTGGAGAGGGCCTCGATTTTTACTCCCAAGAGTTGAGGGCAACTCTTTTTCAAGAAAGGGAGTATGAACCGTATCGGGTTGATGTCGGATCGGTGCCAAGCTTTCATAGCCAGGATTGCGGTTAAAGATAAGGTCGATGAAATCCCGACCCATCATCACCGGACTAAAACCGCTCACCCACTCGTTTTCAGGAATCGTTACACCTTTACAAAAGGCGGGGTGGTGAGCATCATACTATCGTGGCCTCGGCGAGCCATCCTTGTTGGAGTAAGGAGAGGCTCGGGACTTGTCAATGACCTCTGAGGCCTCGGGACTGGATTGGGTCATCCCGGAAATGAAGGGCGTGGTGGTATCAAGTCTCGGAAGTAACCGAGTTAATAACTTGCAGGGGAGAAGGCGATCAAAGGTTGGAAATGCGCGCGCCTTCACGCTTTGGGCCATAACTCCTTCAATATAACTCCGATAGGTCTCAAATTTTGGGAGCTTATAGTACACATTGAGAGCTTTCCAATTATCTTACGGGCCTAAAACGGAGTTCGGATGGAGAAGTTATGCGCGTTGGAAGTCGGCAGGGAAAAACTGCCAAGAAGCATGGCTCGCCCGAGCCACCCTGTGGCTCGCCCGAGCCACCATTCTGCCAGACTTTGCCGTGCACATGGTCAACCTCTCAGTGGGCCTGCTCGCCCGAGCCGCTCCTTGGCTCGCCCGAGCCAAGCTCCTGCCAGATTTGGTGGATTCTTCCTTTATGATGGTCATGGTGGGGTGTTAGGCTTTGGTGGTGGAATCTCCTTTATCCAAGGTCATATCCAATCCCTTTGGTGTTCAAGGTTATTGATATTGGTTGATTTTGGTTATTATTCTTGTTATTATTCAAGTTCAAGGCTATTGTTGAGAAGTTCAAGCATGGGTGATTGAGATGTTCATCTTTTTCCCCTTATTCTATTGCTTATGGATTTCTCTCATCTCTTCTACAACAACAACTCAAACTAAGTCTACAATCTCTCCCACCGCGCCACGCTCCACAAATCTTCCAGGAGGTACCTCACGGTCGTAACCTACCTGGTCACGCCCGTGAGATTTACGAGAAAACGATGAAGAATCCAGGATTTTTCTAGGGTCAAGGTCGTGACGTCTGAGGTCACGCCCGTGAACCCCCTAATCTGCGATAATTAATGGGCTTAAACGGCGTGTTTTGGGCTACTTTTGCCCTACCTATATATTTTGTAAACCTAGATAATTCAAGGCAGCTTTTCATTCCATAGTTTAGGTTATAGTTAGAGGGATTAGCCCTTAGATTAGTTTTTAGATTAGGTTTAACTCCTTGTAATTAGATTAGGGTTTATGTTCTGTAATTGAATCTTTCATTCTTGTTCTTTCTACATTGATGGCTTAAATCAATACCAAATTTCACTAAGTTCTTCGTCTTCCCTTTCACTTTCATCATTCAAGTAGTTAATTGCTTCTTTGATTATTATGTTTATGCTTTTAATTAGTTTAATTAGTGTTGTTATTTGTTTTCTCCATTGTTTTACTAGATTCATGTCAAGTAGTGGTTTGATAATTAAAGTAGTGTTAGTGTTAATCATGAGTTGTTAGTTCCCTTAGGGTTAGAGGGTAATTAGGGCGCCTAATGGAGGATTAAGTTTGGATTAGCTGGATTAGTGTTAGTGTTAATCATGAGTTGTTAATCATGATTGAGTGACCATTAGGTGGTGAAAGAATGACCCTTGAGCCTTTTTCTTCCTTTTATTGTGATTTTTATTTAAGTTTCTAAAACTTCAAAGACTATGGAAATTCAACATAGTAGGTGAGAACTCGAATATCTTTTAAGATTCGGTAGCCCCAACTCCCTGTGGATGCGATAATTATACCCGGTTGTACTGCTGTCCGAACGAAATTAGACAATTTGACATGGCTTGCAAATCACTAAGAGCAAGATTAAAGCAATCCTAATCCAACTCTAGTAGGTCAAATCAATGTCGACCAATGAGCCATCACAAGATCCAAAGGCGCAACCACACCAGACTTATGACATCCAATCAAGTCATGCTTCGTCAAAGCCAGACATGAATGACAATTTTCAGACAAAAATGACATATATGGATCAACGGTCGGGCGAAATTAAAGAATACCTTTTCCCTAGTGGAATTCTAAACTCATGCAACAATGAGCAAGGAAATTTTGGCATCTACGCACTTAAAGCAAAATTTAAAGTATCATTTACTTTGAATTCAACTTAAAGTGCTAACAAGCAAAAGCATCCAAATCTTTTTGGCAAGATAAACATGATATCATCGAAGCTTGTAAAATAAATGAACCGGCAAGTGGAAGTAGAAAAATCAAAGCCTTTGACAGCATCGGAGCCATTGACACCGCGCTCAATGAAGTCGCCCGAAATAAATTGCCCCTCATCAAAATAAGAGCCGAAACGGCATTAAAGCCATCAGCATCACGTCCGGTGAAGTCTCCCGGCATTGACTTGCCATCATCAAAACCCAAAACCGAAATCAGAGTCATCGGCATCACGTCCAGTGAAGTCTCCCAACATTGAATTACAACCAACATCAGAGTCATCGACATCGAGTTCGGTGAAATCTCAACCTCGAGTAGGGCATCATTCTCGCCTGAGTTCAAGTTGCCTGAGATCCTCCATAATTCCAATTAAGGAATCATTTTGGACTGATCAAACCCATCATTTCAAGTAGGGAATCATTCTCACCTAAGATCAAACCCATCATTTCAAGTAGACGTCATTCTCGCCTAATATCAAATCCATCATTTCAATGAGGGCATCATTCTGGCCTGAGATCAAACCCATCATTTCCAATAAGGCGCCATTCTCGCCTGAGAACATCAAAACTAAATCGGAGCCATCGACATTGTGTTCGACGAAGTATTCATATTAGAGTCATCGACATGGCACCCGGTGAAGTCTCTCGGCATCAAATTTCCACCCAACATTAAAACCAAAACCAGAGCCTTTGACATCGCGTTCGGTGAAGTTTCGACATCAGAGCCATCGGCATCGCGCCCAGTGAAGTCTCTCGGCATCAAATTGCCATCAAACATCAAACCAAAACCAGAGCCATCGACCTCACGTTATGTGAAGTCTCAACCTCAAAGCCACCAGCATCGTCCCTAGTGAAGTCTCTCGGCAAGTTGCCATCAAATCAAAACCAAAGCCATCGACATCGCGTTCGATGAAGTCTCAACTTCGAGTAGGGCGTCATTCTCGCCTGAGATCAAATTCATCACTTCGAGTAGGGCGTCATTCTCGCCTGAGATCAAATTCATAACTTCGAGTAAAGCATAATTCTCGCCTGAGATCAAATTCAACACTTCAAGCACTACTAAAAACTTGCCATATTGCGACGAAAATTGTGACGGAAATGTTCGTCGCTCGGTCCTTGTTAAAATTAGACTGAGTTGGCAAAAAAAAACCTTGCGACGGACCTTGCGACGGAATTGGTCTGTCGCTCGGTCTAATTTTTTTTAAAAAAATTACGTGGGGACAGGACTGCTTATTCTTTTGAGGCATGCGGAGTCCCCCCCCCCCCCCAATCTCAAACCCTAACCCCCCCTAACCCGACCTCTCCCACCCCTCTCTCATGCGCCCACCAGCCACCAACTGGCGAATAATACTAGGTCCATGACTGGCCCTCTCCGCCGACGCCGACCGCCACCAAGCCCAGCTCAGACCCAATGCTCTTCTCTTTCCATAACACCAATGTCGACCCTGACGCACAACCTGGTTGTTCTTGGTGTTGCCGCTTTCTACCATGGCAGTGACAGCGATGAAAGAGATAGGAACAGAGGAGGACGAAAAGATGCTTCAGAGGAGAAGCACTGAGGGCAACCTTCATCTTCACGCAAGCGACCTCCGTTGTTCGACGATGAAGTTGACCCCAACTAGTCCAAGTAATGGTCTATTCCTATTTCCTAGTAGTATTCAATTCACCACTTACAATTTCCCTTTGATTTTCTTCCTTTCTTTTGAATTTGATGTTGATGTTGAATTGGATGTTGATGAACAGGCAAAAGAGAGTGAGGTTCCCAAAAGGGAAGAAGGTGAAACCACCCACTGAACCGGTGGTTCCCAAAAGTGAGCAATTTTATGATATTTTGGTTTAATTTTTGTAAATTTGATGCTAGGATTTTAAAATTTTGGGTTAACTTTTGGTGCTCTTGTTTCATCTTAATATGTTTGGTTGTCTTTGTTTCTTGCATAGATACTGTGTTGGTAATGTATTCCCAAAGATCTTACTGATATGTCATCTTAAAGCCTGGGATATGTTTCATTATATTACATTAGAAGCTTGTAGGATTGGAAATTTATTGGGACTTTAGTTTCAGAATATCAAATTAGAATTTGTTTCTTGTTTGGAATCAGTAAAATGTCTACAAGTCAATATTGGGATCTATAGGTATTAGCATTTGGAAAAAAAAATAGTGAAACTAAGTCCATGTTGCTGCTACTGCTGCAACTTCAAAAGCACAAATAAACATTCAAACACTGTTAGAATAAATTCGTATGTTTCTTGAGTGTGGGAATCAGTAAGTTTCTTGATAACAAATTAAATGTACTAATAACTCTGACTATAAATGACTTAATAGCATGACTAAGAGTAAAATACAACCAAATAGTAGAAGTATAAAAGTGACTTAATAGCATCCTAATAGTGCACTACACTACACCTAAATAAAATACAATCTAAATAGTAAAAGAATACAAATCAAGTATAATAATAAATGGCTAACAGTTGGAAAGTGTCTTAATAGCACTTTAATAGTGCACACTACAGCATTGGTGATTACATCCAAGTACAAGCCATAATGCAAAGGTTGGACTCCAACACACTCCCAAATAAATTTCAATGAAAATAGTAAAAAAAAAATTAGCAATAGTAAATCACAAATCTAGCTCAATTGTAGTGTCTAACGCCAACAGAGGCTACTCAAAAATACACCTGAAAAATGTCTCATATGCAAATGAGCCTTTGTTGCTTCACCCCCTACTAGATGGAATCGATCCACACACACACTGAATTATTACAGTTGGTTTTTCCTTAATTATTTTTCAAAAACATATGTCAACCATTTGGAGGAAAAAATAAAAAAAAAATCTAGTTGAGGACTTGGGGACATCACTCATCAGATAATCAATCTCCACAGGATCATTTCCATAAAGACAACTAAGCTAAATCTAAAATTCAACAAAGAATACAAGCTTCCTGCCATGTAGATTGTTTTCAAGGCCAAGTAATTAACACTCTCAAAGACAGCCAACACAACTTTTTACCATATTCATTCATTAGTTCACATGATCTAGAAACAAAATCCACCTAGGATCCCAGCCGCTACATCCAACACTCAGCACACAATACTACATTGCAAACCACAATGTCTTATGATTACCATATCTCCAAAGTTCAGTAAGTTACTCAAGGAATCAGAGATATGGCACTACATCAAATTATATAATTCTATCCCATTGCAAAGGGTAGAATAAACCAGTAAATAACAATTGGAATGATACTCAGCAAATTGACGCAAAGAATCAGAAAGAGAGAACAACAATTCTGCAAATGATCACATATAATCTGCAAATGATCACATACGCTGCATATTTGGTGCTGGAATGATCCTTGATAAGTAGCTGCCAGTCATGAATGAAATTCATGCTTATTTGCTAGTGTGCATCTGAAAATCATAAGAATGGTTGAGGTAGTGCACCATTCTTGGGCTACTTAGGAGTGCTTTTCAGCTTGTTTTTCAGCTTGTACTGGCCCTAAATATCAGTAGGAGAGTACTTAAAGTATTGCAGTTGATTGAGAGTCATATGGATTGATTTTAATGTCCAAAAAAGGCCCTATCTGACTGTCTGTTGCTGCTGGCTTTTGTGCAACTATTCTAAGCATTTTGCTGCTGGATTGGGTATTCTTTTGCTGAGGGTATGAGCTTAATTGAGTTGGGAGTTGATTCAAACTGATTAAGAGCCATTTTCTATGGAAAGTTCTGATGATATTCTTTTGTGCAAACATGAATTGGTTATTTTTCTCCAGTCGTTGGTTACCATGATGGAAAAGACATGGTGCTTATCTTAGATGTTGCTTGGTTTAAAATACCTTCCTCATTGGGTTCCTCTCAGTCTTTTATGGGAGCTATGGACACCATAGATGAAGCTACCGGACATCACAGGCGGTAAGCAGTTGTGCTTTTTTTTTTAGTTACTTTTTCACTAGTGACAATGTTAATTTTCTTCTAGATCATTTAACCTTTTATAGTCCTCCTTAAGTATTGGTCCAGGCAGTCTTTAGTGGCACTACCAAAAAAGGGTCCTCCTTCCACGCTTAAAACAGCTTCTAGCCACACTTATAAGCGAGGTCGAGAATCATTACCACGGATAGATAAGTGTGGAAAGGGAATGTCTGGAACCTGTGAGGACGCTGCCTTCTAATGTCGGGACACGAATCCAAGCTGCCTACTAATGTCTAGAACCTCTGTAGTTGGTCCAGTTTAAATGGATTTTTTATTTTTGTTTTTTCAATTAAATGTTATGAGGGCTTATGCTTTTTTCCTTTAATTTACTTAGTATAGTCAACCTAAGTAAATATATGAATGATTTGTATTTGTACTATTATTTTTTTATTTAAATAGAACTGTTTTCAATTAATATCTAAGTTGTGTGTGTGTGTCTATATATATATAGGATTATTGGATTCTAATAATCCCTACTTTCACTCATTGGACAATGGTGGTCTGTACTATCACTTTGTATTCTGGTGGTCCAAAAAAAAATATAATTGGATTTGAGTGGGACGTCGGCGAATTCATGCGGTGATTTGCTGACATGGCATGATGGGCATGAGTTGATTTTGGGTTTGGGTGCCACGTCAGATCCAAAACACATGCCCTTCTTATTTTTCCTTTAATTTTTTTTCCAGTTGGACTTATGAAACTTACCCCTCTTCCCTTTTTATTTCTCTCTCTATTCTTTTCCCCTTCCCCGTTATTTCCCTAGAATTAAAAGATACTCCCCCTTTCCCCTTTTCAATTCCTCTGTATTCAATTCCTCTGTTTCCCCTTTACCCTTTCCCTCCTCATTCTCTTCTCTTCTCCAACCAACAATGGTGACTTCAACCTCCACTCTCTCCACTCTCCACCTCCGCTCTCTCTCCTCCCTTCCACCTCCCTCCGCCATGACCGCCGCCACCAACACCTCCTTCCCGTAGCAATCCCCCTTCGGTAGCCTCGCTTCCCTTTCCCATCGCGCCACTCACCTCCGCTTCCCTCTCCCATTGAAACCCAAGGCGCCTGCTTCCATTTGGCACATCGCCACCGCGGGTTTGCAACAATCTGGGATTGATTCTATTACTGCTTTTAAGTATGAGAAATTTGACGGGTTGTTGATTAAGGAGTCTGATTGTTCTGTTTGTTTGACTGAATTTGAAGATGGGGATGAACTTAGACTCTTGCCCAAATGTAGCCATGCTTTTCATGTTGCTTGTATTGATACTTGGTTAAGATCTCATAAAAACTGCCTCCTTTGTTGTGCCCCTGTTGATTGAGGGGTCTGATTGTCCTATTTGATTCTGGGTTTGTTGATTCCGGAGCTGTTCTTGGTTCTGTTGCTCCTCCCCAATTTCGTGTAAACCCAGAAAGCAAACGGGCTTGCTGAAGGTAGTAATATTGTGTTTGAAATGTATTGCAGTCTTAATTTTGGGTTGCCCACCTGTTGAATTGCAGGATTTTGATTGACTTTTGGCTGTTGTTAGTCACTTTGAGGTTTTGTTTTTGTTGGAACAAATGCAAATTCAAGAAAGTTGCTTTGATTCTGTATAATCTAGTTGTAATTTTAGCCCAAGATGCGATTTTTTGAGTAATACAAGCTTTGAAAACCTAGGGTTTATCAGATAGTTGCAAGGTGATGATAAGGAGGAGCCATGGACGAGAGAAAGAGAGAGAGAGAGAGAGAGAGAGATAGAGAGAGAGAGTGAATCTGGGTGGGGAAATTACAGTAGAGAGAGAGGGGAGAATTGTAAAGGGAAAAAGAAGAGAGAGAAAGGGAAAGGGGGAGGGTTAAAATTTATTGGGGTTAAAATTAATTCAAGCTGGACACACAAAAAAAAGAAAAAACTTTGGGAATGTGTTTTATATGTGATGTGGCACTCAAAATAAAAGTCAAATCGGTCAAACTCATGCCCATCATGCCATGTCAGCAAACCACCGCATGAATTCGCCGGCGTCCCACTCAAATCCAATTATATTTTTTTTTGGACCACCAGAATACAAAGTGATAGTACAGACCACCATTGTCCAATGAGTGAAAGTAGGGATTATTAGAATCCAATAATCCTATATATATATATATATATATATGTATGTATATATATATATATATATATATATATATATGTATGTATGTAATACAATTTTTAAAATTAAAAATTAAATTGCAGCAAAAGAACTCGAGAAAACAAAGCAAGGGTAAATTTTTTTTTTAAAAAAAAATTTGCGACGGAAAATTCCGTTTTTTTCAATTTTTAAATTTTCTGTGAAATATTGCGACGGAATCGAATTCCGTCGCAATGGCCTTGCGACGAGGCTTTTTGCGACTGAAAAAATTTCGTCGCAAGGTTCGTCGCTCGGTCCCAAAATTCCGTCGCACCTTTGTAATCTTCTGTTGTAAATTCCGTCGCAATATGACAAGTTTTTAGTAGTGAAGTAGGGCGTCGTTCTCGCCTGAGATCAAATTCATAACTTCGAATAGGGCGTCATTCTCGCCTGAGATAAAATTCAACACTAGGGTGTCATTCTCGCCTGAGACCATTCATCATTTCAAGTAGGGCATCATTCTCATCTGAGATCAATCATCATTTCAAGTAGGACGTCATTTTCGTCTGAGCTCAATTCAATCACTCCAAGTAGGACATCATTCTCGCTTGAGATCAAAATCCATAATTTCAAGTAGGGCATCATTCTCGCCTAAGATCAGCCACAAAAGGCGCAAATTCACCAGCAACAAAGTAGGGCATCAAATTGCTCGAGATCACCCCAGAAGACGCAAGTTGTCAACAGTCAGGCGCAGGACTCAAGCTTCCAAGCGTCACCCAGGCTTTGCACTCCAAAGTCATATCCACAACCGGTGTCCAGCAAATCAGTTCTACTTTGATTTTTATCCTACTCGGAGTCAATCAAAGTGGGGGCTATCTATAGACACCGGATTTTAGTAGAGCTTTTGTATACTTTTAATGTAATTTTTTATTATTTCTTTTTATGTACTTTAGTTAGAAAATAACGAAATAAAAAGGAGCCAAAGCCGAAGAACTTGCATGCATGTACTCTACATGCGAAATTTTACATGGAAATTGCATGCAATATCACATGTGAAAGTCCTTACCAAAGCATGCATAACTTTCATGTAAAAATGATTAAACGTTAGCCATCCATGCCATGCATGGACTACGTAAAGTTGACATGTATGAACTTCCAACAGGTCCCAAGATCAATCCTTCATGCAAGCACTATTTATTATCCAAGGATTTTAAGCCAAAAGTGCATCAAACATCAGCACATTCACATTGCACCGTCTAAGTGTGAATGGTGGAATTAGCATATACCTTGTTCACACCTCAGCGTCCAAGAATACATGAACGAAGCCAGATGCATCCCTCCCCTGGTCCAAGGTCGATCGACCTTTATGGCTTTCACACCCAAGGTTCATCGTTCTCACACTACCGACCACTAGATGCATAGTTCTTCCCCCCTTAAGGCTGATCAACCATAAAATCAATGACTCCAATGCTTACCAAATTCATGCATATGTACATTCCCTCTTGAAGGACCTCTTAGCCTATAAATACTACCTTAGAACGAAGCCAAACTCACCAACTAACTCACCAATTCATTCATTCCCTCTCACTCTCATTCTATCATCATCTCTAATCTCTATCTTCAAGAGGAGTATTCAAGGCTTTGAAAAGACTAATTCAAGAGTGAGACTCAAGCACTACAATAAAGGCTAGGCAATGCTTCTCCAAAATAAACATTACGTAAGCTTTTTGTGTGTTTCTTTTCATGTAAATTGTATATGTAGTAATTCTTTTAATCCTTGCTTGCTGAATGAAAAAATCATGTAAAGTTTCAATCTAATTTCCTTCCAAACTTTATTAAAAGCGCATTTTATAAATTTTATTAGAGTTTTTCCTTTTGTGAGAGGCGAACCCAAAAGGTTCCTACCTTTCAAGTTCGTAGCCTTACCCTGAATCTACTTCTTGGTTTTGTAGGTAGAGTGTTTCTTTCTTTTTCTTTGGGTTTTCTTGGTTTTTCCCTTAAAAACGTTGGCTGGCAACTCCTTTGCAAACCAAAATACGTCAGGATTGCCTAAATTGTGTTTGACATGGTTTTACAATGTATTGATGCAACTTTAGGGTGAGTTTGTATATTTCAAAATAATGGTTGCCTAAATTGCTTTCTTCCAAGCCTAACATCCTGTGAACAAATTGAATTAATCTTAAAGGAGTTGGAACAAGTGGATGTCCACTCTTAAAAGTTTAGTTTAATGATTCACAGGATGCATCAAGTAAAGGGAAAGTATTTTACAACTATTATTCACGAAATGTGCACAAAATCCCTAAAGAATTTTAAAAGTAAACCCTATCACAAATCCCCCCATCCCGTAGACGTTTGGAAGTCTAAACGACGAGAAAAATTATCCACACATGGCGGCCCAGGTAGTGTGGGGCTGTAGTTGGGCGCTTCGATTACTTCAACAATAGAGTTGGATTATGAGACTCCCTTCTATACTATTGTTGTCTTAGCCAACGATTTTGGTACATCCGATGGGTGTGTGGTTGATCAGGCCCTCGTGGAAGATGCCTCCTCATTATTTCCTTCTCATTTGGTTAATCTGATCACAACGTCCTTGGACTGTGGGTGGTATTATGGAACGGGCTAAACTTCGTAGGGTACATCTTCTAAATTGTAGCCTATTCCCAAGCCTAACCGATACCCTCTTAGCTTATTGGGCTATGGGATTGGGATGCTTCTCACCATGCTTGGCTTACTCCTCCAGCGATTGATCTAGCTCTGATGCCTTTCAAAGGATTAGGTTTTGGTGGGGGTTCGGACCTGGCGTCCTATAATAATTTCTCCATAAGACTTATTTTGGAGTGAGTGAGCGGGGACTTTTGGAGAAACCGATGCTGGTGTTGGTGGTGGTGATGATGATGATGATGATGATAACAATGGCGAGACCCTAGTCCGGTACGATTAGGGATATCATGCAACAACCCTAAGTCCTTCTAACGCCTGTCACATGTATAGTAGGATCAAGGAACTATCAACTAAGAAAGCAAACAAAGTCTAAAATGAACTAATCACCTAAACGAGAAGGAATAACATAAAAGAGGATCTAATTACCAAGTGTAACTTATGCAAATTAAGCAATCAATTGTCCTTTTTAGCCCATCAATGACCCTATTCCAAAGATGCAAAGTCTAGTTTAATTCTCCTAATGCAATTAGTCAAATCAAACTACGAGATGACAATCTCAATAACATAGGTAAAGATTTGAATATTGTCATAACAAACCCCAACTATTCTCTCCACTCACACTTGGCAACTCTCATTGCTTAAAGGACAAAAGTTCTTTCAAACATTTATCAAATTATTTGGTGATCAAGAGAAACTCAACTAACACAATTAGAACTTGGTTTTTATTAAATTACCTAAGTTAGTGATCTAAGGACTTGGACAATTTAAAGACCTAAACTCTAAAAAGACCTAATCCTAATGACCCAAACAAATACCTAAATCATTCCTAACCATAGACCGGCCCTACAAGACCTTAATAAGACCCTAATAAGACTTAACCTAAACTGGCCCAAGACCTAAGGGCACTAACTTACCTAAACAAAGAACTAATAACCCTAATAATTGACCCATATTCTAATCTAGTAGACCCTGGCCCAATTCCTTTTTAACCCAAAACCTAACATGAGACATGACTAGACCTAAGAAGAAAACAAAACAAAGAGATAACCAAATCCCTACTATAGAAGCTATTGACCGAAACAAAGGAAGAAATAAAAAAGAAAGAAACATTGGATATAGACAACTGGAGAAATAGGGCAAAATGAAAGTGTAACACCCTGGCCCCTCCCGGGCCGCGGATATTACCAATAACTGCTTCAAGGATTGCTGACTGGCCCCACAAATCACCACGAGTCTTTCCAGCGTGCTTCGTCCTCCCTCACATGCTACCTGGGAAAACTTCCCAGGAGGTCACCCATCCTATGACTACTCTCAGCCAAGCACGCTTAACTGAGGAGTTCCCAACGGATGAGCTACCATAAAAGAAGGTGCACCTTGGTGATATAAGTAGTCATTTCAATCATTTTAAGCCACACTTTAACCACATATCCGGGGTGTTACAATCACCCCCACTTAAGCGCACAACGTCCTCGTTGTGCCACAATCCAACCCAGAATCTTTGCCCGCTAGGAGACTGCCCATGGCTCTTCCGTCCATTGGCGCAGCTCACGGTCGCGGGTCGGCTCTGATACCATTTGTAACGCACCGACCCCCTCTCGGGCCGCGGACATTGCCGATAACTACTTCAAGGATCGCTGACTGGCCCCACAAATCACCACGAGTCTTTCCAGCGTGCTTCGTCCTCGCTCACACGCTGCCTGGGACGTACTGGTTTGCTCGTAAGAAAGCGGCAAGGGTTCTGTCAAATCTCGTTTCTTGGCTTCCTTTCACGCTCCCCCGCTTAGGTATTTGTAGCTCCTTTAGTCGAGTTACTTCATAACCTCTTCTTCGCACCCCTTCTCCCGAAGTTACGGGGTCATTTTGCCTAAAATCTTGGTTGGAATAAACTAATAAACTAAAAAGTTTTGGGGAAACTATCATGTTAGGTTTGGAGAGAGATGAGACCGGTTATATAGGAAAGACAACACATGCAAGCTTTTTCTTTCAATAGTCGGCCCGCTCCTTTTGCCGGATTTTTTCGCCATCCTTCCTTATCGTGGCGTCTTTGCTCTCTTCCGGGAAAGTACCTCCACTTAGAAAAAAAAAGCTGCAAACTTGTCCTTTTGATCGTCGGATACCATAAAAAATATATATAAGAAGAACGCTTGCAACGCCTGCAATTCTTCCCAACCCAATATTGAATGTCAACTAGTGCCTTCTTGTCACCAATTAGCCCACTATATTCAGCGTGTGAGCGAGGACGAAGCACGCTGGAAAGACTCGTGGTGATTTGTGGGGCCAGTCAGCGATCCTTGAAATAGTTATCGGTAATGTCTGTGGTCCAAGAGGGGGTCGGGGCGTTACAAATGGTATCAGAGCCGACTTGCGACCGTGAGTTGCGCCGATGGACGGGAGAGCCATGGGCAGTCACCTAGCGGGGCAATGATTCTGGATTGTGGATTGTGGCACAACGAGGACGTTGTGCGCTTAAGTGGGCGTGATTGTAACACCCCGGGTATGTGGTTAAAGTGTGGGTTAAAAGGATTGAAATGACTACTTATATCACCAAGGTGCACCTTCTTTTATGGTAGCTCATCCGTTGGGAACTCCTCAGTTAAGCGTGCTTGGCTGAGAGTAGTCATAGGATGGGTGACCTCCTGGGAAGTTTTCCCAGGTAGCGTGTGAGCGAGGACGAAGCACACTGGAAATACTCGTGGTGATCTGTGGGGCCTGTCAGCGATCCTTGAAGAAGTTATCGGTAATGTCCGCGACCCGAGAGGGGGTCGGGGCGTTACAGAAAGAAACAAAATAGAATAATCATCAACAAATCCAGCAAGAGCAACCCAAAAAACTCTCTTTCAAGAATGATATCAGATTCGAGTAACAATACACAATCAGGATTCAACTTAAATAAATCCCAAGTCTAAACCTTAAAACATATTAAAACATAGATTAAAAAAATTAATTAGAACCCTAATCCTAAAACTTACCTGAGAACTAACTTTAAAGATGGAGGTCTTAGGGTTGTCACTTGCCCCGAAAAACCAGCCATAAACCCCAAATTCGGCTCTTCCTTTTCTTTTTGTACTTGAATCTCATCCTTTCTTTTCAATCATGATCGTCGATCTTCCTTTAGTCTAGACGGTGGAGATGAATTTGGATGGTTGGAGGTGATGCTTAGTGTATGCAACGATGGTGGATGCCAAAGTTGTGCTTCATTTGCTCTCTTTTCAACCGATCTGAAAACGAAAAGAGAAAATGAGTAAGAGATGAGAGAGATATCGTGAGAAAGAGATAAGAGATGAGATAGAGAGGAGAGAGAAGAGAGAAGGAGATGGTGAAGGGGATGGGGGGAGTTTCAGTTTCGCAAATACAGAGAGGGTGGAAGAAGAAAGAAGGGGGTCAGAGGGAGGAAGAGTGAGTGTGAGAGTGAGAGTGAGAGGGGAAAGAAGAGAAAATGAATGGGGAAAGAAAGGGGGAAATTGAATTAGAGTAGGGTTTAGCTGGGGATGGGTTTCGGCTGGGGAAAAGAAGGGAAACAGGGAGTGATCGAGAATTGGGCCGGAGGGAGAACTGAGCCGAGGGAAAATCTAGTAAACTTGTAAAATGAGTAAAAACATAATAATAATAATAATCATCATAATAATAATAAAAATCCTAATTTAATTATTAAAAAAAAGCAAAAAAATCATTGAATACATGGTAAAAATCATGCAAAATACGGAATAAACACAAAATTATACATTTCATGTACGACGTATGTTATGATGTTTCATTTTACCAATGTAGTGATGTAAGACAAAATGCATGTTTATGTTGAGTGTGTAAATGTTGACTCTATGAATGCAGTTTAGACAAAATGTACATTTTATTTATGTACAACACATCCTTTTCTACATGGTGAGATTAATCATACTTCCCTAAACAAAAAATGAATAAAGACAAAACGAAATCCCAAGTGTCACAATCATTTGGAGCAAAGATTTCATGACAAGGCAGTAGGATGAAAAAATAGGAAAAATTCAAGCAAAACCAAGTGGCATGGGGGAAAGGCAGGTCGGGCAGCCTTAAGGGCGGTTGGAAGTGGTTCAATTCACTGCCTGAATTGAGTTGGTATGGTGTGGGAGCTAAGCAAGGCCGAACGACCTTGAGCATTACCTTCCCTTTTTGTCATGCAATATCTACTCAAAATGTTGCAAGAATCTGGAGCAAACCCGGTTAGCTTTGATATCTTTGTCGTTAATGATTTATCTTTCTTGGAATAATAGGCATGCCTCTTTATAAATAAAACCCTTTCATTCCCTTAAACCACATTCTGCAATTGCAATCTTTGGTTGCTCTCAAATTAATTATGAGACTTGTAGTGAGCTTTCTCTAGCTGCCCTGATGGCCTTTGAGAAAAAGATTGTCACTTGGATGATTACTTTATCCAAGGAGAAAAAGAGAGAATCAGGGAGGTACAAACTGAGCCTTGCTCTTGGGGACAAATCAACATGCTTCTTCGGTATATAAGCCTAAAAAAGCATGCCTTTAGAAGGGATGGGTTGAACTTGTGTTCTACATCAGTTGGGAACTTAAAAGAATTTATTTCAAGCTTGGTTCGTAAACAGAATATTAAGATTTCAAGTAGGTACCATCAAATTAATAAAAATCCAACCACATTATCATGTAACAAACAAATTGGGCTATTGGGATGACTAGTTTAACCAATCAGTTAAACTGTGTCATACCAGTAGTTATCCTAGTCCATCACAAAGGTTGGATCAGTAGTCAGTGCTTTTAACCGGCCAGTTAAATCCACTGCCCAAGATACATCTCTGACAACTTACGCTCAAAATTTATTAAGACAAATTTAATTACTTGATACCAAAATTTGGAATTAAAATCAAAGAGAAATAGAAGAAAAGATTCGTTAGCTACTTTTATAGAAAAATAACAAACTAGATAATGACTTCGGTCTACAAATTATATTCGCATGAATCCAAGGGTAAGGTTGCGAATAAAGGGAAAGGTATGCAGGACACGCCCGTTCAAAACAACTGTCTCTACTGAAGAAATCAAGTGGTTTAAAGAATAACAAAGAGAGGAGTTGAGGAAGTCCTATGCTTTATAATGATGCATGCAAAACATAATGTACAAGATATACAATTAGTATTCTTGAAATTTAAAGATTGCATGATCAAATACAAAAATAAAAAGAGCAGAAGTAGCACCTTAATTAACTACACTTTTTAAAAAAGGAATTTTGGACGTTAATATACTGAACTTTTGGGGTATTGGACAATAATGCACTGAACTTTGACCTTGGACAATAATGCACTGAACTTTGGGGGGTGTTTGACAATAATGCACTCGAGACAATTTCGACGGTGGCGAATTTGGTGACAATCTTACGTGACAGACCGAGAAGACAAATATTTTTGGACCAATTCATCTCCTCCATCCGCTACATAGGATTGTCACCAAGTTAGCCATTGCCAAAATCATACTAAGTGCATTATTGTTCAACACCCCCCAAAGTACAGTGTATTATTGTCTAATGTCAAAATTCAGTGCATTATTGTCCAATATCCCAAAAGTTCAGTATATTAGCATCCAAAAACCCTTTTGAAAAATGGGGACAAATAATGAGAATAGTTCTATGGTGACAGAACTCTAATAGACCATGAAGAAATAATGAAAAGGGAAGTCCTCTATTTATAGTAGACGGTTGGGTGAAGAATAAGAAAGTAATAAAATACATGGATAGATATTATGATTATTTTGGGAAAAAAGAATGGAAAAGATAATGATATTATGAGGTAGAATAATGCGAAATAGGAAAAACGTGGAACATTATGCCTGAATAATTATATTTCATGGATAAATATTATGGAAAATAATATGGTGAGAATAATGCAAAAAAAGGAAAGGAAAAAGTTATTATAACTCATCCATTTAACGCCCAATCAAACAAGTCGATAATATCCCCACTACTTGAATGAAATGGATCCAGGTCGACCCACATAGAGAAGGAACTTACGGTCGGTTAATTGCATTTAATATAACAATGCTCAAAGCAAAATGAGCTGAGAATAAGTAGCCCAATAACAATCACGATTAAACGGTCAGATAAATAGAAGCTTCATTTGGGTTTTCGGCGGAATGGATCAGTATATGGATTTTGGTTCAAACAAAAGATAATAGTACTATTAATTATGTACTTATAACTCAAGCTCTAAATCTAACTATTTACATAATTTAAGACCTAGGACAAAATTTGTTATCTACAGATAGTGCTCACTTTGATTGTGTTTTAAATAAAATGACCATCAAAGTAGTACGACATGACTGTAGGACTGACAAAGAATGACTTCTCCAAGCCTAAATGATGCCAGATCTTGAAACTTGTTATGACTTTCTTGCTGAAAATGGGCTTTGATGACAAAATTAAAGTGTCATCTTGATCAAAGACGTGCTTTGGTGATACGGGTCGCCTTGCTCAAAAGGAGGGTTTGATGATTAAGGGTCGCTAAAAAGCGAGCTTTGACGATAAGCCATCTTGCTCATAAGGTGTCATCCTGCTCAAAGATGAGTTTAAAGAATGATTGGGTGCCATCTTGCTCAAAGATGGGTTTAAATAATGATTGAGTGTTATCTTGCTCAAAGACGGGCTTAAAGAATGTACTTTTCACATGGTCAGTTACAAGGATTAGGATTCTCTTATCAATCAAGATTCCTTGATTTATTGTTGCAACTTTCAGCTTTGAATTTTCGAAGATTTGATTTTTCTTATCTTTCACCGTGGTTTTGGGGCTCCAAAATGGAATACATTTTGTATAAGTATCCAAAGTATGGATAAAAATGGCTTTCAGCGATGTGTGGATCGTTGGGATAACACACGGTGTCATCATTTCCCATATGTGTGCTTTCATGTTGAATATCAAAGGGTGTCCCCTTCGGTGTCCCTTATTGTAAATAACGAACTGATGAACCCCCTTGCCTCCCCTGTACGATCAGACGCCCCACCTCTGTCCCGATCGAGAGAACGCAACTATGACAAACGAATATTGACACGATTTTATCTTCGTATCTAACTGACTGTTGTACTCTATCGTACCCACTTTCCTTCGATATCTCCCATACTGCCAGCATATGAGATATAATCACACCGGGTCGTCGTTATTCTTCTTCTTATAAGGTGCTCTCACAAATCTAAATTCGATTCCCCTTGCAATCCCGTCAGCCCATTCATGGAAATCATCGAGCAAATTGAACCACTGATCCGTAGAAAAATAATCTAAGTAATCAACATCGTCTCCTCCAAAATCCTCGAGCAAAACCTACGATCAATTTTTTTTTAGAAATTCTTATTTATCGTCATAACATAATATTAATCATAAAAGCACATTACGTGCTTGTTTGGCCTAGTTTTTGAGAGAGTTTTTGGAGTTAAAAAGTATAAACTAGGCCAAACAATGTTTTTTCATAAGCTGATAATTGTTTTCCAAAAATATTTTTGGCCAAAAATAGCTCCAAAAGTAGAAGTAGTGCTTGTTTGGCCTAGCTTTTGAGAGTATTTTTGAAGTTAAAAAGCACAAACTAGGTCAAATAGTGTTTTTTAGAAGCTAATAATTGTTTACCAAAAACAGTATTGGCCAAAAACATATCAAAAAACAGAAGCAGTAAATTGCTGCTTTTGCTTCTTATAAACTAATCACAACTCAATCTATGAGATTCTTTAGTGATTAGTTTCCATAATTTCACATAAATATTCTGATCTTTATAAAGATAGGATTTAAATATTTTAATATCATATTAGAACCTTTAATATTATGTTGAACATATTTATTATCTAATTTCTTTACAAATATGATATTTAGTAAATTTATATATATATATTAAATTATTGTATAGTTAAGTAAGACCATATCTAGTCATAATAATAATTATTATAACTATAACTGTAACTATACAATTATTATTGTTAAAATTAAAATCTGATAATCTGTTTAAAAATTAATAAAAAGAGAAAAATATAAATAATCATATGATAATTTTACTCCAGAAAAACACATGATAATTTTTAAAAGCTAGGCTAAACAATCAAATTTAGTAAAAGCATTATATCATAAGTTAGGTCAAATACTTAACTTAGTAAAATCACTCATGTCATAAGCTAGACCAAACACTTCAATATCTCTCAAAAAATAGCTTTTATAAAAAATGTTTGTAAGAAGCAAAAACACTTTTTTAGAAATTAGGCCAAACAGACACGTAATAAATTGTTGCTTCTACTTCCTATAAACTAATCACTACTCAATCTCTAAGATTCTTTAGTGATTAGTTTCTAAAATTTTAAATAAATATTTTTATTCTTATAAAGATAACATTTAAATATTTTAATATTATGTTAGAATTTTTAATATTATATTGGACATTTTTATTATCTAAGTCCTTTACAAATATGATATTTACTAAATTTTTGATATATAAATATTTAATTTAAAGAATAGTATAGTTAAGTAAGACCATATATAGTTATAATAATAATTATTATCACTAAACTATAACTACACGATTATAATTCTAGTTAAAATGAAAGTCTAATAATCTGGTTAAAGTAAATAAATATATGATAATTTTACTCTAGAAAAACACATGATAATTTTTAAAAGTTAAGTTAAACAATTAAATTTAGTAAAAACACTATATCATAAATTAGGGCAAACACTTTAATTTATTAAAATCACTTGTGTATAAATTAGGCCAAACACTTCAATACTTCTCCAAAAATAACTTTTATAAAAACTGTCTATATGAAGCAAAATCAGTTTATAGAAATTAGGCCTAACAATCACTACGTAACAATATTAATAACTTTAATAATAACAATAATCTTGACAATTATTTAATAATAACTGATTTCATGCTATTAACAATATGAATAATCAAATTTATATTAATTATAATAATACTAATATAAGCAATAATAATAGCAATAATAATACTAGTATTATTGTTAAAATTAAAATTATTAGTATTTACAATAATAATAATAATAATATCATTAAGAATATTAAGATTAAGAATAGAAAATTTTTGAAAAATTACAAAAAGAAATTACGAAAAAAATTCTCAAACACCCAGATGCCCTAGAATATCAATCCAACCAAGACCCAGATGCCCCATATTGGCGTTTGAGCCTTGGTCCAAACACCTCATATAGGCGTTGGAACCTTGGCTCAAATGCTATCCGGGAGCGTTTGGTTATTCGTATGGTTTTTTTCTCTAATCCAATTTTTAAATTTATTATATATCCTTATTATAAATTTGCAATCTATACTTTAGATTATCCAAATCTTATATTTATCTTATATAACTTTTAATTTGGAAAACTAGAAAATGGAAAATTTTAACTGTTTAATTTCCCTAAACCTGATTAGGCCCTATTCTTTTTACTTCTCACAGAAGAGTCACTGGGGTTTTGGGTTTCCATCTCCACGAAGAGGAAGACGGTTTTCATCCCCAGCGTAGTTTTTCAAATAAAAAGTTTTACATAAATCTATTTATGTTATAGTTTTTCAAATATATTATTTTAGAAATTCAATGTTGAAGTGGTGTATTGTAGACCATATTAAAGCGTAAGTGATGGAGAACAAGTTATAGAGAGAATATTATTATAATATTTTAAATATAAAATAAGAAATAAATTAAAACACAATTTAATAGAGAAAGCATTAAAAAATTAACATTACTGTATAAAATTCTAATCGTAACAAAATAATATATAATTACATGATCTATAAATTTTTTTATTTTCTAGTAAATTTTCATTTGAAACTTAAATATTTAATATATTAATCTATAATAATATAAAGGGTTTCTGGACATCAATAATATCAACTTTGGCGGTATTGGATATTAATAATACAAATTATTTTCTTGGACACTAGCAGTACGAACTATTGACCTATTTTCCTCTAACAGTACACTATCGAATTGTTATAATTTTAACTCATCGAAAAGATGAAGTGGCTCTATAATATGTGACATGGAAGACATGTTAGTGTTCACGTCAACATTTTCTACCCAACCTCCGCCTTACACGTCACACATCATGGAGACACGCCATCTTTCCGATGAGCTAAAACTATAACAACTCGGTCGTGTATTGTTGGAGGAAAATAGATCGATAGTTGGTACTATTAGTGTCCAAGAAAATAGTTTGTATTATTAGTATCTAATACCCCCAAAGTTGGTATTATTAGCGTCCAATAATCCTAATATAAAAGTAATATATCCGAAATTTGAAATACTCAACCCAGAGTGATTGTAGGGGTCATCGGCCAATCAGATTAAAGAAAAAAATCGATTTAAAAATACAGTAAAAACTTCCTGCCCATGAAATAATAATAAAAAAATCGATTTCAAAATAATAATAAACAAGAAGTCTAATCAGATTAAGAGTCTACCTTATCTAATTAGGACTCTAACTCCACTCACATCTAATTAGGACTCTACCTCTCACCCAAATCTAATTAGGACTCTACCTCCCGACCTAATATATAAACGTCGAAACATCTTTCATTCTCTTCCAATCTGTCAACTATTAACATTTGAAGGAACCATTGAATTCTCGGTAAACCTGCAAATGCAAATAGGTTAGTTTTCGAAAAGTACTATTTCCTCGACAACTTCACCATATATTTCATTTTTTTAAAAAATCAAATACTGCTTCCTATTCTATCTCTATCACTTTCTTCTCTCTCTCCTTAAACTCCACCCTAATTTCGTTTTTGCTTCCCTTTCTCTATCTCTGTCTTTCTCTCTCAAACCAAGAGCAGTATGCATATCAATTACTCTTTGATTTTAGCAAATTACTACTCGAGATTTGGCAGTTTCAGGGTTTTCTGAATGTCGGCGCTTCCGAAACCTATCCACAAACCAATTAAGAGTAGTATGCATATAGAACTGTATATATAACATTGCAACCAAATTTCTGTATACAGGGGAGATATCGCTTGCCTTTGTTTTTATTTTCTTGCTGGAGGAGCTTTTACGTCAGGATTGGAGAATATATCTTAGATATTGGTGCTACCTAATATTTGTTGCTCTTTGTTTCATCAGATTGAACAATTGTGTACCCGTAAGATATTTGTTTGTTGTGATTATTCTTTGGACTGTTTAAAATACACTTACGGCAAGACTATGCATATTTCTCAAATTAAATTCTATTAATTAGTCTTTAGGGTTGGGTTGATTGATTGATATTTTTCAATAATTTATGGGGTTTTATGTGATGCATTGTTATACAAAATGTTGGTCACCTATACAGCCATACAAAGGTATGTCTGTGTAAGAGTGAAATGTCGTTTTGCCACTATATCTAAATCCTAATTCTTTTGTCTTAGTTTAGATTTGGACAAATTGTAAATAATCTACCTTCTATTAATGATATGTTAATGTGAATCCGAGCAGGTTTTCCTGGTGTATGTGTGACACTAAAGGTGAAACATCAAGGCTACATTGCTGGAATTTAGGAAGCTCGCAATAGAAGAAAATTTGATGGACGTCAGTTGTATATAATGGAGATTGTTCATAGGATTAAGAGGAATATTTTTTACTAACACACTACATGCATTAAGGAATTCATTCAAGCATCATATATGTATAGATAATATTTTGCATGGATCATATATGGTTTATGTGGGAGATTTGATATTGGTATATATAGGGTTGCCCTTTCATTTACGACATGGTAATAAAAGTCATTGCCCTTTCATTTTCGACTTATACGATATTGTTTATGAATAAAGTAATGTCACATGCTTCTTGCCAATGAAATCATATGCAACACAATTTTTAAATTGTGGGTAATTAATTGAAATTTGTCTATCTAAATTGCAAGATGTAGGGTAAGATTGTTACATTCGACCGTACCCCTCCATTTCCCGTCCGGGCAAGATTTCGGAGTATTGGTTTTTATCATTCCAAGTCGCTTCTATTTTTACTTGGATTGAGAATGTTTTATAGTAGTAATATATTTATTTTTTTAAAACAAAAATAACATATTTATTTTATTTATTTCATACTATTTAAAATTTTAAATATCCCATACATTACATGGATTAAGGACTAGTTTAAATAAAGAAAAATAATGATATTTTTTTCCTATTTTGATTGATAGTAATCACATTTTTTATTTTTTAGAAAGTTGAATAGCACTTTAACCAAAATATCAATCACAAATTTTAAATTTTTGTTATAAGCCTGTTACTGTTACAGTAGACAACAATGATATTTTGATTTTTTAAAAAACTCAATAATAATTATGATACATTTTTAACGTCAATGACATTTTTTTTATATTTTTAGATAATGGAGTGACATTTTTATCCAGCATTCCACTTTTCTTTCTTCATTCCCCCCAAAGAAAACAGCCTAACTTTCTCCCAGACTACAGTGGCAGTCTGCTTCCACTTACTCACTCTCACAGTCCCACTTCCCACTGTCCTTCCCTTTTTCTCTCCCCTCATTCTTTCCCTAATTTCAAATCCATTCGAAAACCTCCATTAAACCTCCTTATCTTATGCCCTCACTAATCAAATCCAACCATGGCATCCTCTAACCTCGTCATTTTCTCTCTCTTCCTTCTCTTCGTTAACCCAACCCTCTCCTTCCCCACCACCACCGGAAAACTCGAACGTCGAACCTTCATTATCCGCGTGAACCACCAGGCTAAACCCACAATCTTCCCCACCCACCACCACTGGTACGAATCCACCCTCCGTTCACTCTCCTCCTCCAGCCCATCTTCCTTACTCCACACATACGACACCGTCTTCCATGGCTTCTCTGCCCAACTCTCCAACTCTGAAGCCAACCAACTGAAATCGCAACCCCATATCCTTTCTCTCATCCCGGAACAAGTCCGAGCCCTCCATACCACCCGCTCCCCTCAGTTCCTCGGCCTTAAGTCCTCTGACACTGCTGGGTCGTTGCTTAAGGAGTCTGATTTTGGGTCCGACCTCGTCATCGGGGTCCTCGACACTGGAATCTGGCCGGAGAGAGAGAGTTTCAATGACCGTGGACTTGGCCCCGTCCCTTCCAAGTGGAAGGGTCAGTGCCATGATAACTTCCCCTGTAATCGGAAGCTCATCGGCGCCAAATACTTCTGTGATGGGTACGAGGCCACCAACGGAAGGATGAATCTGACTACAGAGTATCGCTCCCCTCGGGACTCCGACGGGCATGGCACCCACACTGCTTCAATTGCCGCTGGCAGGTAAATTCAACATCTAATTTTACTGATTTCTTAATAGCGGACTCACCTTACTTGACTTGTTATAGTAACTGTAAACTGGTTTGACGGCAGATATGTGTATCCGGCGTCGACGTTGGGGTATGCGAAAGGGGTGGCGGCGGGAATGGCACCCAAGGCCAGGTTAGCTGTTTACAAGGTTTGCTGGGATTCGGGTTGTTATGATTCCGACATACTCAAAGCGTTCGATGCCGCCGTTGCTGACGGCGTTGACGTCATCTCGCTTAGTGTCGGAGGAGTTGTGGTCCCTTACTACCTCGACTCCATCGCCATCGCTGCTTATGGAGCGGCTGAGAAGGGGGTCTTTGTCTCGGCCTCCGCCGGCAATGGTGGGCCCGGTGGTTTGTCGGTGACCAATGTGGCGCCGTGGGTGACTACTGTTGGTGCTGGGTCAATCGATCGTGATTTTCCGGCAGATGTTGTGCTAGGAAATGGGAAGAGAATCCCAGGTGTTAGTGTTTACAGTGGGCCGGGATTGAAACCGGGAAAGTTGTACCCGCTTGTGTATGCGGATAGTAGAAACGGTGGTGGTGGAGGGGGCGGAGATGGTTACTCGGCTTCGTTGTGTCTAGAAGGTTCTCTAGATGAGAAAATGGTGAAGGGCAAGATTGTGCTTTGTGACAGAGGGATTAATTCCAGGGTTGCCAAAGGGGAGGTCGTGAAGAAGGCTGGTGGTGCCGGCATGATTATCGCTAATGGTGTTTTTGACGGCGAGGGATTGGTGGCTGACTGCCACGTATTGCCTGCCACCGCAGTTGGATCTTCCAACGGTGACATCATTCGCCGGTATCTTGCTCACTCGGGGAATCCAACTGCTACGATAGTTTTCAAAGGTACCCGGGTTGAGGTCCGGCCTGCTCCCTTGGTGGCTGCCTTCTCTGCTCGGGGCCCAAACCCGGAAACGCCGGAGATTATTAAGCCTGACGTAATTGCTCCCGGGCTAAACATACTCGCATCCTGGACTGGCCACGTGGGGCCATCAGGCCTGAAATCGGATGCTAGGCGGACGGTTTTCAATATCGTTTCAGGTACCTCCATGGCATGCCCACACATATCGGGCCTGGGGGCACTACTTAAGGCAGCTCACCCTGATTGGAGCCCGGCAGCCATTCGCTCCGCCCTGATGACCACCGCTTACACGGTGGACAATGAGGGCAACACCATGAGAGACGAATCCACTGGGAATGTGTCAACAGTGATGGACTTCGGTTCGGGTCATGTCCACCCCCAAAAGGCCATGGACCCGGGTTTGGTCTATGACCTGACCACGTATGACTACATTGATTTCTTATGCAACTCCAATTACAGCGTAAACAACATAGAGATTATAACCCGGAAAAAAGCAGATTGCAAAGGCGAAAAACGGGCGGGTCATGTGGGTAACTTGAACTACCCGTCATTTTCAGCCGTGTTTCAGCAGTATGGGCAGCACAAAATGTCTACCCACTTCATTCGGACAGTGACCAATGTGGGGAAACCCAACTCTGTTTACACGGTCACAGTCCACCCTCCCACTGGCATTCAGGTGATGGTTGAGCCCAAGCAGCTGGTGTTCCGGCGGGTCGGGCAGAAACTCAACTTCTTAGTTCGGGTTAAGGCCGAGGCAGTCAAACTCTCTGCCGGAGCCTCCAGCACAAGAAGCGGGTCAGTAATATGGTCGGACGGAAAGCATACAGTCACTAGCCCCCTGGTTGTGACCATGCAGCAACCTCTTTAAGAAATAACCAATTTTGTGTGCTTTTCTTAAACTCTGCTTGTTTTTTGGGTGGGAATTCTCTCATTCCCTAAGTTTTATATAAAAAGATGTCATGTATTATAGTTTTGTTCTGGGGGGTCTGTTGGGTTTATGATGAGAATCTTTGCCGGGTGTTTTCTATTTCAGAAAACATACCAATTAAAACCAAAAATCAAGTTAAGAAGAAAGGGCTACTGTAAGATGGAGAGAATCTAAGTTTGTCATATGAGCTTGTATAAAATGTATGGGTTCTCTTTTTGGTGTATCATGTTTAGAATAACAGAGAAGGAAAAAGAAAAGATTGTAAGCTTTGTCCCTGTGGTTGATTGATTATGTATTTTTACTTGGCAGCTTTACTGATCTAAATAATAGCGCTGAGTTAGAAAAAGGAAGGTAATTTTGATTAGAAGAGTTAGACAAATGAATTGAATGGGGGTCAAATGGACAAAACATAGTTGTGGTGGTTATGTAATGTGAAAATGTGCAAATATTTGGATTTGTTTTGGAGTAAAGATGTGCCCACATCAGAACAATGTAAGTTGAATTGTCAAATTCCTGGGTCCCATGGAGGGAGCATGTTGGGTGCCACTTAATTGAATCATTATGATTTTTGAATGCCCAAGACCCCAAACAAGTCTGAACTCCATCCCTAGTCCCTGCCATTTGGTTGTAAAGGTTGTCCAAGGTAGGCCACCTCATTCCATTTCCCTATTATCGTTCACTTTTACAGCTAAGGGTATCAATAGGACCAGCGGTAATGAGAGAGCAAGCAACGGGTAATTAGTGTTTATTGACGATTTTGGCTTTATTTTTTTTGAATATTAATAGCCAACTAGTCTTTAATCCGTGCGATGCACGGGGATGAACGGGATATTTAAATAGTTTAATAAATAAAATAAATATAAATATGTTAATACCCTCGATTCAAGTAAAAAAAAGAAGTCATTTTGAATTGTATAAGTTTTGGGAAAGTGTATTGCCTTATCGTTAAAACTATATTATACGAATACATATAAATTGAATAAAGTTATAGTTTTATACATTATTTTTTATATTTCAAAAAATGCTTAAAATAAGTTTAATGGAAGGAGTTGATTCGATTAGAGTATCATTTGGTTCTCATTGACACAACCTACACATCCTAGTTTCTTATAATTAATTATTAATATTTACTATTGGAAAAATAGTGTCAAAAATTATAAAAAATAACAATTTGGTGAAGGGCACGATATATAGATTTAGGTGGAGGTAGATTCCTAATTAGATTTAGGGGGAGTTAGACTCCTAATTGGGTTAGGAGGTAGATTTCAATTAGATAAGGTATGCTCCTAATTGATTAAGCTTTTTGTATATTATTTTTTTAAATCGATTTTTTATTATTATTTCATGGGCGGAAATTGTTTACTGTAATTTTAATTCGATTTTTTGCTTTAATATTTTACAATTATTATTCCATGGATGCACCTTTATATGGGATGCACGGACTTACATTTCTAAGTGTGATTGTTGCTTTGTCATTAAAATCTTGTTGATGTTACATTACAATTACATGACATCTAACACAAACTATGAAGGGTGACTCCACCATAAAAAATATGAATAGACTGAGATTGAAAAGGATGAAGAAAATATCAACAATTATCACATACTCATTTACAAAGTATGATTTCGGATTTGGATTCCATATATCAATATATAGTCATGGGATCTAACTTCATTCTACCACTTCACAGTTTGAAAAAAAAACATATATGCTTTCAAAATTTTAAAGTGTCTTTTGGGTTATACATGTATACTTCTGGCTATATGGACTAATCTCAATCACTTTCACTGGCAGGAGTTGCTGGTGACTATTTTCTCTGAGCCCCTATATGCGGTTTTCTAACATGCATCACCTTGTCGACCACCACTCGAATCCCACCTACCTTCTAAGTTACATAAAAAAGGAGCAGCAAATAATCAGCGAAATCCAAATTCCAAAAAGAAATCACAGTGATGATACATGAATTATTAGGTGCCCTGTGCAAATACAATTGAGCAAATTCAGCCCTTACCAAAGTTGCATCGCTTACATTCAAAAAAGGCAGGCCTGTGCAACAAAATTTAAACATATTACTTTTATATATTAATAGATTTCTTAGGCAATGAGGACTGAGGGGCATCATAACACATGCTAAAGCAAAAAAAGGAGGGGTTGAATATCTTCACAGATATTGCGGAGATTATACACTTTCAATCTTTTTAAATTATCGAGAATGCTAAATTGTAATCTTGTGATATTTTTCACCATGTAAATCCAATGTATCATGCAAAATTTTATGAAAAAATTGTAACATGCAAATACATGCTAAAATATATTGATGTGGGATTGATAGTATTTTTCAAAAACTAACCTGCTTGTATTTGCAGGTTTGTCGAGAATTCAATGATTGCTTCAAATGTTAATAGTTGATAGATTGGAAGAAAATGAAAGATGTTTCGATGTTTATATATTAGGTCGGGAGGTAGAGTTCTAATTAGATTTGGGTGAGATGTAGAGTCCTAATTAGATTTGGGTGGGAGTTAGAGTCATAATTGGGTTGAGAAAGTAGATTTCTAATTAGAAAAGGTAGACTCTTAATATGATTAGACTTGTTAATTATTTTTTAAATCGATTTTTTTTTATTATTTCATGGGCGGGAATTTTTTACTGTTTTTTTAAATCAATTTTTTTTTCTTTAATCTGATTGGCCGGTAACCCCTACAATCACTCTGGGTTGAGTATTTCAAATTTTGAATATATTACTTTTATATTATTATAGATTGGACAAAGAGAGTTCATGCAAGACTCAAACAACAGGAGCAACAAATTTAAATACAAAGATACCGAGTACAAAAAATATTGATCAAGATTTTGGAAATTAAAATTAACTGTCCAAGGATAATATTATTTTTTTTCCTACTCATAGATTCCTATATGTCTATGAAATGTCTAGTAGAGTAGTAGGTGACAATCAGACCATTTTTTATCAGATATAGCCCTGTTTTTTTATGCGGTATTTTGCGGAATGATGTGATGAGGTGTGGTGGAATTGTGGCGGGTATGGTGGAATTGTGGTGGGTTATTGGTATGTGGGGTAGGTAAGGAGAGAGGATCTAAAAAGTAGAGGAGAAAAGTGAGGAGAGAGAAAAGTAATAATTTGTGGTAAAATGTGGCGGGTTGTGGCAAACTGCGGTCGGCTATGTCACCGCAGTTTGCCAACCGCAGAAAAGAACAGGGCCATAGACGACAACTAGTACATGCATTAAGTAGTTGGATTTATGAGGGTTCTGCTACTGTTACTCTCCAAAAATCTCCTTTATAAACAACCCTTCGGCTCTCTCATTCGCTTGATCACTCACTTCCCAATCAAAACCGGGGGGGGGGGGGGGAGGTTGAAGAAGCTCGACTTGAAGAGTTATGATTGAAGATATGTGAAAGTTGTCAATATTGTTGTGAGATGTGAGTTATTTATGCTATAATGAACTTTTTGTGCATATTGAGGGTATTTTCTTAAATTGGGGTTTCATTATCGAAAATAAATTGGGTTTAGATTTAGTTTGTTTTGTGAAATTATGTTGTTTGGAAAGGAATTTTTGGGTTGATCTGTGCAAGTGGAAAGGGTTGGTTTGGATTTTTTTGTTTGACTTAGGAAATCTAAGTCAAATTAAATTTGTTCTAATTTTTGTTTTGGGGTTTATGAGAATTAGTAATGTATGTGTGTTCATGAATTTGAAAGGAGAATGGGGTGTTGGTGGTGCTGATTGTTGTTGAATTTTCAGACTTTTAAGTTTTCGCTTTGCTGTTATTTCAGACATAGACATGAGGGGGACGGAGTCTTTTCACACTAATGCTAACTGGGTTGGTGGAAAGTTTGTCTGCAAGAGGTGTCAGATAAATGGGTTACTAAAGGTGTCAAGGAGCTTAAAGAACCATAACCGTGTGTATGGTAAATGCCCAAATCAGGTCTGTGAAAAATTTCTTGGATGGTTGGACGAATGTGATGAGAATGCGAAGTAGCAGAAGTAGAAGCAACCTTCCTCCTCAAATTTCCCTCCTCAAGTGGCAACAGATAAGAGTGCATAGCGATTGGAGCCGAAAAACATTGTCCATGAAGCAATGCCCAAATCAGGCGGGTGAGATGCTCATGGTTATTAACAATGCAACTAAGGAGATTGCCTATTGAAGATGCAAATTGCTAGAATGATGCTTGATCTGGGTGATATGAACATGGAGGTTGTTGACATAAGGGATAAGCTTGAAGAACTGGTAGACAAAGTTGCTAACCTGCAGTTTTTGTGGGACAAGATTGCTGGCTCTTGTTGCTTTGTGGGATGGCTTTGACACTTTGATCGTCCTTGTCTTATTAATGGTCATGGTGGGTTCTCTTAAAGTGATGTATGATGTAGTTTCATGAACAATGGTGGTAGAAGTTGTAGTATATATTTATTTGTATGCATAGTTGTTGAACAAGGTGGGTTTGTGTAAGGTATGGTATGGTCTGTGGTGATTATTGGCAGAAGGTTTCAACAATTTTTTTGAGCATGTGTGATATTTTTTGATAGCTTGTCTGTAAGTTTTTATACCAAATATGAGATTGTACTGTCTCATTCCTCTTGCTAAAATTCCAAATAAAAGGATTAAATCTTTATATCAAATATGATAAAACTAATCAAAGCATACGAATCAATTCATATTGAATGAACAATGCCAAAAATACCAACTACATAGCTAACATACTATAATGCCAAACAATGCCAAAAATAGCCAAATAGACTATCATTAATAGTCAATTTAACCAATAGACAGATGTATTCCAACATATGAAATCATATTCCCAAAATACATAAGATTGGTGTTTAGGCACGGTTTTGAGCCTAAATGCATTCTTTTCCCTTGGCATTTTTCTCGGTTTCAAGAATAATTATAGTACTTTTATATTACTTTTCTTCCCTTTTAGGTTCCTTCCGCAATAATGTGCAAATGGAGGAAAAGTGTGCAAGAAGAGGCAAGAACTGGGATGAATTGAAGGATATAAGAACTTCGAGTGTGAATCATGAGGAAACCCGACCCAAGAAGGTCGAAGACTCAGGACAGGAGAGGCCTCACGACTGTGACTATCTTGTTTATGATTTTAATTAGTTTGATTAGCATTGTTATGTTAGCTTTTGATAAAATCATCCTTAATGTTAGCTTTTAACTTCAGGGCCAAAGCTGGGTTTGATTATCTTGTTTATGATTTTAATTAGTTTGATTAGCATTGTTATGTTAGCTTTTGATTAAATCATCCTTAATGTTGGATTGAGTAGTGGTAGTTGTGAATATTTGTTGCTAGTTTCCTCTAGGGTTCGGGGGTGATTAGGACGCTAATGAGGGATTAGACTTGAATTAGTGAGATTAGGGTGATTAATGGGGTAATTAAGTATTCCCCGTCTATTTCCACTCAATGTGGAGAATTTTGGTGCCGAGAGGTTATGAATCATTCCCCAAACATTAAGTTGGAGATAGAGGTAGGTGTATACTACTAGAAAACAGCTCATTTCCCACTGAAATTCAGTGGGAAATAGGCCAGATTCGGTCGGAAATGGGCATTTCCCACCGTTTACCCACTGAATGAAACAGTGAGTGAAAGTGAGGTAGGAAACCCCTATTTCCCACTGCGACAAATTTCAGTGGGAAATTTCCCACTATTTACCCACCGTATGTGCTACTACATATCTGTGGGAAACTTTCCCACCGTTTCCAATGTGGTGGGAAATTTCCCATTGAATCCAATTCAGTGGTAGTTAGTTCGTAATCCTAACTCTGGTAAGTGGTATTTTGGAACCGATTAGCTTGGATTGCGTTCGAATACTATCAAAGGTCGTCATATGCAATGATGAGGGGCTTTGGGAAGTATGCATTACCACTCGAGAGAGGGAAATTGATGCTAGTTTATCCATGCAATCCTCACACTTGATAACTAAATACCGATCATTCATAAACCTACGAAATCTGTGGTTAGGTTAGGTTGGGTGGTTTCGGATGATTTGCTGAACTGTTTAGCACTTTCTACCATACCTCTCCATTAGATGTCAATACTCTTGATGCCGAGAGGTGATAAATTATCTCTCAACATCGAATTGGAGAGTTATGGATGGTTTAATTGGACGCTAATAAACATTGGCATGTGATTAGTAGGGGTGTTCACGGTGCGGTTTGGTGTGGTGACGGTTTCACGAAGTGGTGCACCGGCCGAAACGGTTTTCCAAATCATAAACCGGAACCGTAACCGGAACACCTGGTTTTTTAAACCGGTGCACCGGATTTAGCGGAACGGTGTCACCGGTTAACCGGAACCGCCTTTATTTCCATCAAAATTAAAAAATCATCATTCAATCAACCCAAAAAAAAAAAAAATCAAGCTTGGTTCCGTTTTTTCGAGTGAAATTGCAAATTAAAAAATTGGGTTTTGGGTACTTGGCTTGGGTAGTCGGCTAGAGGTCACCGGTTAGTGGGCTAATTCTTTCTACTGTTTAACAACATTTTTTTAGGAGGTGATTATGCTCCTTTTAATTTAATATTTGTGTGAATCTTTTTTAATCTATATATATATATATATATATATATATATATATATATATATACATATATAATTCTTTCTACTGTTTAACAACATTTTTTTAGGAGTTAATTATGCTCCTTTTAATTTAATATTTGTGTAAATTTTTTTAATATATATATATATATATATATATATATATATATATATATATATATAAACAGTGCGGTTCCGGTTCCCCGCCGGTTTGAAAATTATAAACTGGAACCGCCCCGTTTAACATCCGGTTTATCCGGACCAGTGCACCGGAAAAATGAAGCGGTTCGGTGAAGCGGTTCCGAATGTTTTGAACACCCCTAGTGATTAGTGTCTAATTAGGTGAATTAGGCCATTAATGCTATCTATGAACCTTCCCTATGGTAATAGTGGTGGAATCTAGAGAGTAAACATCAAATCCTAACTCTGGCAAGAGGGATTTCATGCTAATACATTTTCCTAATTCTTGTGTTGAATTTCTTGCCACTGAATCATCCGTAAACCTCTTCACTAACCCCTTTTCTCTCGGTAGGAGGCCCAGTATTACCTCCGAGGTCTTTTCCCTTTTTAATTGTAGCTTTTATTTTGGTCTTTAGTCTAGTAGTTTACAAACCTAAAGCCTCGAACATCAATCCTAGAGGAGAGAGCTCGTTAGATTCTTAGGTTCAAAAGCCCCAACTCCCTGTGGATACAACAATTACACCCGCACTATGCTGCGACTAAACAAAATGGTGTCGTTGTCTGGGAGTTGCGCCTTCCGACCGTTGAGTTTTTCTTGAGCGTTTCCTCTAGGTTTTAAAAATTCAAAAAAAAGATTAAATAATTAAAAATCTGAATAAAAAAAAAGAAATGGCATGCTTTGACTTCCCTCCAAATGAGCAAGAGATGTTTTGTGATTATCGTGATAGATTGAATGATTACCTTGCTTATTGGGCTCCTTATGGTTGCAATTTTTCTGATTGGGAAGCTTTGCGAGTTATTAATTAGGGTGTGAAGTTTGAGACTCGTAATCTGTTAAATTATATATTATGGTTTTAGCATTGAAATGATTATAAGGCTTGGGGTTTGCTTATTTGGCGGAGTAAGGGTACTCGTAGATTTGTTGAAAGTTGTCATATTTCCGGTTATTATTTTGATAATCCATGTGCTCACCATGCTAAATCTCACTATGAAAGTCCATGTGTGAATATTTGTCCCCTTTCCCCATGTATTGATGATGTATGCTAACTCACTAAGATCAGAGTGTTGAGCTATTATACATCACACACTCACATATGCACACAACTAGATGCTTGAACTTACAACAACTGATAGAAAGCAACAAGCTGGAATAGAAGACAACCCAATAACAGATTAAAAGGATAGGCTTGCTTACAGTTGATACAGACACACCACAACTGCAATCAAGGGCATTGGACTCTCACACACATGCCTCTACAGATACACCAAGGCATGGATGATCAAGCTCAGCTTACACTTGCTGGATTTTGCCAATTTCCAGTGACAGGAACTGATTGAACCAAGATTGAGAGTTATAGGACACTCACAAACTTTCAGAGGTACTAAGACACTCGAGAATACTATTGAATGAACACTGAGATATCCCTCATTGATAGAAAACTTAAGAATATAAAGAAGACTAATAGTTTGATTAGCAGCTGCTTAAGCATAAGCATTCTTCCTAATCTCCCTGGATTATCCTAAGCTATAAAGCTTGAAACAAATACAAATGATTACTCCCTAATGATCTCGAGTACATATTGTAAGAAAATAGAAGGAAAATACTAGACTAAGCTCTGATTGGACCAAATGCCAAAAGGGTGGCAAAATGGACCAATGAGAGGCTTTCCTCTCCTAAGGGTAAAAAATAAGCTTACTGTGGTAATTCCCACGCCTACACTAACTTGGAAATGATCTCAACAGGTTAATATTATGCTGGAAAGACCAAAATAACCCCTGTGAACAGAAATCAGAACATATAGCCCCAGAACTGGGGTTCTGGAAAAGCTGATAAAACAATCCTGCTGGGATTGCCTGTTATGTCTTCTGAATCTTACTGTGCCATGCTTGATCATGCTGGAACTTGGATTGGACTTGAAAAGGGAATGGCAAGGAACAAAAAACTCCTAGGAAACATTAGCTGGTTCTTCCTCAATCAATAGATACAACATTGAGAAAGTTTGTTTGTCATTTATATTCTTTGGGAACTGGAATTGGTCTGGATGACCAATGCTGGTGGGCTGAGTGGCTGTAGATGCCAGAACTTGCTTTACAATGGTGTAGCAAGCCTGGATGGATGCTATTGGTGGTGTGGTGGCTGCTGTAGATGTTGAGAACCTCTTGCTGGAAGTTGGAACTGCTGAGAATCCTGCTGGGTGACTTGCTATCTTTGCTGCGATTAGGAAGCCTGCTCTTTCTGCTGGATAGGCTTTCCTAACTGTTGAGTTGTGTGAAACAACAAGTACTCCTCCTTATGCTGCTGCTGCAATTGCTGGTGAAGCTCTTGGAGATGCCTCTTTTGCTGATGTTGCTGGTGAAGCTGGTTGTCCTCTATGATGGTCTCCATCAATTGATTTACATACTCAATCTCCATTTTTCGATCAACCAAGGGAAGCCTCTTATGAAGATTAATATGTGAGTATTCTTGCTTCTCTAATTTCCGTGAATGTCCCCTCCCCACGTGCTCAATTTGAATTATCTACTCATGATACCAGGTCTTCCACTTATGTTGTTCACCCTTCCTCTATTTCCACTCAATGTGGAGGATTTGCGTGCCGACAGGTTATGAATCCTTCCCTAAACACCTCCCCACACTTAGCCTTTTGCTCGTCCTGATCAGAATAAAGCAAAGGACTACACAAATGAAACAAGAAAACACCTAACTCGCTTTTGCAGGAATCACGGATGCATTTAGCGTATGGATTAAGCCCTTTAAACCCCGCGCATCCCGAGTGGACAAGTGTAGTCTCGTGAGGGTTTGTAAAAGCTATACCCACAAAAGCCAAAAGAAAGAAAAGAAAAAGGAGAAAAGGAAGTGAGTACCAAAACTTTTACAAAAGAAAGGAGAACTCAAGATTGCAATTATGCAAAAGCTACTCTAACAACGTCGTTGATCAACCAAACGCAGTTAATGTGTACATGACAAGACACTAGACTCGGGTGAGATCAATCTTTCAGATTTTTCACTTCGACCTTGCCCAACGGGTTCCTTGTGCGCAAGTGTAAGTGTCTCTAGTCAATTCTCGGTCAAATCAAGGCAAGATGATCAAGTCTCAGCTATCCATGCACACATGCTCATTTTTATTAATTAATGACTCGATATATGTCACCCCCGCCCTATTTTGTATCGCCCTTTGCTTGGTGAGGGTCGTAGGTTATATAAGGGAGGTTCGCACTTTATTCACTCATTTATTCTCTTTTTTTCCTAGTTGGCATGTTTCGAGATATAATGCGGCCCGAGTGAGGTTTACTCTCACAGTGTGGTTTTTCTCCGTACATAAACGAGGTACTGAAGGGGCGAGGGGCCGGGGCCAAACCACGTTGGTAAACCAACAAACGAACATGTATACTTCTTTTTTATTTTTCTTTCATTTTCTTCTCTCTTTTTTTCTTTTAATTTGTTTTCATCTCGTGTCGGGCTTTATGGGAATTTGCATGGCCCTCCGAAGAGCGGTTACCCCCCAACTTGGGGTTACTCCATATGTGTACGAAGTACTTAAGTGGTGTGAGTGCCGCCAACTCACACCAACCCTTGTTGGTTTTGCCGGCTTATTAGGAGCATGAAAAGCATGAAAAACCAAAACAAAACATTCTAAACCAAGAATATCACAAAACAAGCTAGAGGTGATTTAAGGGCAAGGACACAGCTTTGGAAAGGCGAAAAGACTATCGAATAATTCATGGTCAGAACCGAAGGAAAGGTTTCGCGTGCACCTAGTAAGTGTTTTTGACTAAACAATTCAACAATCTAAGCAGCTAAATGCAATACAAGCATAAGCAACTCCTAATGAAGAAAAACACAAACCTTTTTGGGATTGTCACTAAATATTTCTCTCTCTTTTTCAAAATTTTTCAAACAAAACAAAAAACAGAAACCCCACAAGCAAAAGAAAACAAAATGAAGAAAACCTGAAGCTACCCAAGCAAGAATACCCCCCTCCCCACTTAAATTTCACAATGTCGTCATTGTGAGGGTAGGAGTCTCAAAAGGGTGGAAAACAAACACATAAAAACAAGTAAAAACACAAAAGGTGGTGACCCGAGCCCACACGGCTCTGACATCCAAACAACCATCATATACACACAATGAGGTGCCCACCAAAAGTGAAAAACAAGCATGCAAGAGTAAACTACACAAGAAAATAAAATGAAAATTTTACAAAAACAAAGAAGGGTGGAACGAGGTTACCAAATGGTCTTCAATAAAAGAATAAATATGATTAGGTGAACCTCGACCACGACGGGAGCATCAATCACTCCTTATTCTTCAACACTCAGGCCATCGATCTCGGAGCAAGTCAAGCCCGTAGTAGAAGGTTATACATTCTCGAATGCATTTCAGAGTCATAGATGTAAGAGAATACACAAAACAATGAGTCAGTGTAAGTAAGTGCTCTCAACATCTTATCAAATGCCTTAGAAAATTCAAAAAAATAATGATGCAAGTGAATGATCAGGATTTTTCTAGGCAAGTCCTCTAGGTAAGAATGATAAGGGTTAAGGAGGGGATTGTTCCCTCAAGGGAGACCTAGGGACTAAAGGCATTTGTGGTCGGGGGAGGGCGTGGTAATCAATGAATGTAAGGGGATCACATCATCATGAGAAGGGGGATACATCAACAATACAATTAATGCACATAGAAAAGTTCTCAACTTCCTCCACAGCGTCATAAAAAACAAGGCCTAACCCAAAATCATCATCTAACTGATCAATATTATCAAGTGTGTGCGAAGAAAAAGCAGGACTATACCCCATGACAACACTCTCAATATGACATGAATTGACATCATCTTCAACAATCACAAACTCAGCAGGTGAGGAATCTACACATGAAGAAGGGGTCGGGATTGCTAATGATAACGATGCATCATCTTGAACATCCAAAGGGAAATTCTTGCATTCGGGCTCGTAATCCATGGAAAATAATTCATAATCACACACATATGCATCATGAGGAACAATTTCTATATCATGAGATGGAGGCACACAAGTCAAAGATTGAGCAAAAGTGTCATCATCATCATTTTTCCAATCACACAAAAGAGGATTAATATGAATATTAAGGGAAAAGGGGGAAAAGACTCGATTCTATTCATAGCACCCTCCTCGGGAGAGGGAGGTCTTGACTTATGGCCACTTTCAAATAAATCAGGTCGCATTTGACGAAATATAGAAATTATCTCATGAATCCCTTTTCCATTTTTTCTTTTTTTGCATTAAGCTCTTCATCTTCTTGTTGCACATAGTTCAAATCAATTTCAATTAAGATCAGGTGAAAAACATAAATGGAAGACATGGTAGTATGAGTAGATAATTCAAATTGAGCACATGGAATGGGACATTCATGGGAATTAAAGGAGGAGAAGGAGTACTCACATATTAATCTTCATCAGATGCTTTCCTTGGTTGATCCACACATGGAGATTGAGTATGAAAATCAATACAAGGGGAAGGGGGACAAATATTCACACATGGACTTTCATAGTGAGATTTAGCATGGTGAGCACATGAATTATCAAAATAATAACCCAAAGCATGACAACTCTCCATATATCTACGAGTACCCTTAGTAAGCTAATTAAGGAAACCCTATGTTGTTGGAGTATTTCAAGAGTTAGGAGGCATAAATCTATAAGACATAAGCATAAGATCGACCAGGAGGTCGGAAAAGAGCTTACCAAGAAAATTAGGCTCAACACGGATCGTGTCTAGTCTGACACGACCCGTGTTGGTGTCCAGAGTGTGCAGTTTATGTGCATTGGATCAACACGAACTGTGTTGATCTAACACGGGTCATGTTGAGATCAACACGGACCGTGTTAATCCAACACGGGTCATGTTGATTACAACAGGGATTGATTTTGTAATCCCTTGATTTATGCCTCGTGGTCAAATCTTTTTTAGCACGTTTTGGGATGAGATTTGACTGAGAAATCAACCTTGATTTCTCATCAATATTATTCAACCATATCCCATGGATTAAGCTCTTGATTATTGGCAAGTTTGGCTAGCTTGTTGGCTCCTAAGATCACTATAAAAGGTGGATGAATTGTTCATTCATCCACACCCTCAATCTTCTTTCTATTTTTTCTAGAGAGTATTCAACACACTCTTAAGGTGTTGACTGCAGCAATATTCTTGAGAGTTCCTGAGAGGTATTGTAACTTTGCTTACAAGAGGTTATGTTTTACCTTTAAATCTATTTGTAGTATAGTGAATATGTCTTAAGGGGAAACGGGTTCACCCTTGACTCCTAAGCACCTAAGTGATCCCCCATCTTGTGTTTGAGACCGCTTTACCCCTTTTATTTCCAACAATCATAAGATTTATCTGCCATGTCTCATTCCTTGAAAGACATGACCAACAACTTTCAAAAGTTGGACAAGTTCGAGGGGATCGATTTCCGGAGGTGGCAAAAGAAGATGCACTTCATGCTCACCACTCTCAAAGTGGTGTATATGCTCACTCAAGACGTTCCGGTGGAGGGTGAAGACGAGACGGTGGAGCAAACGAGGCGTCGGCTCAAGATAGAGAATGATAACTACATCTTCATAGGCCACATTCTCAATGGGATGACAAATCCTCTCTTCGACATTTATCAAAATGTCGTGTCCGCCAAGGAGCTTTGGGAGATGCTCGAAGCCAAGTACATGTTAGAGGATTCCACAAGTAATAACTTTCTCATTAGCCAATTTAATAATTTTAAAATGGTTGAAGGTAGAAAAGTTCTTGACCAATTCCATGAGATTCAATATATATTAAGTAATTTTAGTCAACATAAGATCCACATAGATGAGGCCTATATTGTATCTTCAATTATAGGCAAGCTCCCACCTTCATGGGAAGAAACCAAAAGGACTTTAATGCATTCTAAGGAACCCATTTCTCTTGAGGGTTTGGCTAATCATCTCCAAATTGAGGAGGAATTAAGAATGCAGGATGACACCAAGGCGAATCCCTCCAAGGTGCATGCGGTTCATGAGAACTCGAAGGGAACAAAGAACAAGAGTAAGTTTGAGAACAAGAGCAACAAGAAACCAAAAATGGTTTGTTGGGAATGCGGCAAGCCGGATCACCCCAAGAGGGAATGTCCGGTTTGGAGGAAAAAGCACGGGCTTACGAACAACAACACTAAGAATCATGGACCCTTCGTAGCTATGATAAAAGACCAAATTAATGTTGTTTCTAGCGACGATGTTTGGTGGGTTGATTCGGGTGCGACAAGGCACGTGTGCATCAAGCATTCTCTCTTCAAGACTATCCAACCCACCGAAGAGGGGAGGAAGCTCTTTATGGGCAATAACTCCTCGATCAAGAAGGGATAGGACAAGTTGAACTTGTATTTACTTCCGAAAAGACATTGCTCTTGAATGATGTGTATTTAGATCCGGAAATATGTAAGAATCTTGTTTGGGGTTTCCTTCTAAGTAAGCATGGTTTCAAACAAGTGTATGAAGGGGACAATTATGTTTTGTCTAAGGGAGGGACTTTTGTGAGTAAAGGATATGCATGTGGGGATATGTTCAAGCTAAAGGCTTTTAGTAGCAATAAGACAAATATTTCCGTTTATTTGCTTAGTTCTTGTTTAAATTCTAAATTGCTTTGATATCAAGACGGACTTCCTAAATTCTAAATTGCTTTGATATCAAGACGGACAATTATGTTTTGTCTAAGGTAAGGGGTTTTTATACAAAATTATGGTATCGATTACTTTGATATTTATGCACCCGTGGCTAGGATTGCAACTGTAAGAGTTCTTATAGCTCTAGCCTCGATCCATAAGCTAGTAATCCATCAAATGGATGTCAAGACGGACTTCCTAAATGGAGAACTAGAAGAGGAGGTGTATACGGAACAACTCAAGGGGTTTGTTGAAAAGGGTCACGAGAATAAAGTATGTAAACTCATCAAGTCTTTATATGGTCTAAAGTAAGCACCTAAGCAATGGCATCATAAATTTGATCAAGTAGTTCTTGGATTTGGTTTTAAGATCAATGAGTCAGATAAGTGTGTCTATTCAGAGTTTGAGAATGGAAAGGGTGTGATCATATGCCTATATGTTGATGATATGTTGATTTTTGGGACTGACATAGAACAAGTTGAGAAAACAAAAAAGTTTTCTATCCGCTAAGTTCTCTATGAAGGACTTGGGAGAGGCAGATGTGATACTTGGTATGAAGATCATTAGAAATATTGATGGAATAAGTCTAACACAAACCAACTATGTGGAAAAGATGTTAGGAAAGTTTCACAAGGATTCCTCTGTGGCAACTACCCCATTTGACTCAAACATTAAGTTGAGTAAAAATGATGGTAGACCGATTGCTCAAATGGAATATGCCAAAGTCATAGGGAGCTTAATGTATGCTATGACTTGCACTAGGCCGGATATAGCCTTTACGGTGGGAAAGTGACAGACCTAAAACATATAGGTATCTGTGTACCGCAAGTGTACGTGTCTGTGTAGTAATAAAATGTCGCTCTCTCTCAGGGACTTATGTTCAACTACGCACTAAACTAGTTCACTACAAAGGATGCTAGGTCGATCAAAGGGTTGTGGGTAACGATTCAGATAATTAACTAAGGAAGCAGGAAATTAAAGGATTCAACCAAATAATTAAAAGTGATCAGGGGAGTCCACTCTAGTCAATTAGTCAAATTATCAACAATCCCGGTGCAAGTAACAAGATAATTCAGGGTCTATAATCTTTCTAGGCCTTATCACTTCGATCTTTCGATCCTAGGTGACTTACATTGATTAAACTAAACATTATTTCTAACTATTTAATTTAATCAAAGATAAGAACTGACTATAAATTGAGCCTAGGCAAAAATCATTATGTCTAACTATTTTCTAACCTATTCAATCTACGCAATCCGATTCAAGACTCAAACTGTCGTTCTATTGTCAAGAATCTAAAACCAGTCTGCACTCAAAGCTGCTCTATTGTCAAATTACCATGACATACAAAACACGCAGATTAAACGAATAAAAAGATAACCTAACACCGAAACCGTATTCAAATTCAATCGATTGACATCGAGTTTATCCCCCAAACAAAGGGAATTTAGCTGCTCATAATTAAAATTAAGAAAGCGATAATAAAAACTAAATAACGAAGCATAAAGTAAATAGAAATTAAGCCGAACGTTCAAGTCGTCGAATTCGATCTCTTTGTGTCACTCGATTCGATCTCCTTCTTCTCCTCTTTCGTTCCTAATCTACTAGAACGGCTCCCCGAAGGGAGGAATTACAGAGAAAACCTATGACTAAATGGCGTGTAGAAGAAAATAGAATAATTTCCGAGTGCCTTCAAACGGCGGATATAAATCCCTTTTATAGGGCTGGGCTAGGGTACAAAACGTTGGCTGCGTTTTAGAAACGCTGAATGCGTTTTGCCCAAAAAGTGAGAATCTTCCGCGAATGGGCGATGGCTGCAGCTGAAGAAACGTTGGCTGCGTTTTCAAAACGCTGGTTGCGTTTTGCTTTTTCTCGGCTTTTGAAGTTTCTAGACAAGGCGCTGGCTGTGCCTTGTTTCTCCGCCTCAGCTGGGTTGGGTCGTGGCACGTTTTGGGCCGTTTCCTCTTCTTTCCTTTCTTCTTCTTCAACTCTTTTTTTATTTTCTTTGATTTTTCCCACTTTTCCTTCAATTCTTCATGCTTTTTGATATATTCCACTAATTCTTGCAAAACTCATCAATCTCGCGAACAAGTGTATAAATCATAGAAATTGACATAAAAATACGGAATTTCGGATATAAAAAGCATGAAATAAACGCGTTTTGAGCCCTAAAAACTCTATATAAAAACGACTTATCAAATCCCCCCATGCTTAGCTCTTGCTTGTCCCCAAGCAAGTCAGAATTGAAAACAGGAGGATTAGGGCTCAAACAGGAAAAACAGAATCCAAGAAGAAAAAGAAGCGGACAGAGTTTTCGATAGGAATACAAAAATAAAATCTTAACACCCTCTCAGGCTAACCATTCTAACACATCAATTCAACAAGCAATCACAAAGATCAGTCTAGACAAGATCAAAACTCAGTTTAAATGAGAAAGGAAGAAAATTTCGAAACCAAAAGGAGAGAACAAGTACTTCTAAAGCATGAACCTGCCAACAGTCTTAAGAATAATGCAAATGTGCGCGGTTAGTTATGGACGTAAGCTAGTCAAAAGAGCAAAACTCACTTTAGGATAAAAAGTTGAACGCTGAAACACTCAAATTTGAATGTATATGGGTTTTTCTCATACTCAAACCAATAGAAACAACTACCATAAGCTTGGTAAGAACCTCGCTCTCCACTACTTGTATGCAATGCACAAGTGACAATCAAAAGGACTTTATTGGGTTGTAACGGGGCTTAGGTTAGGGGTAAGGAGCAGTAAAATTTGGGATTCAGGAGTTAAGAGCCATGCTTGGATTGAATTTCAATGAATAAAACACTCTAAACTCTCCTTCTTGCTTAGTGTATGCAAGGAATTTCACCTCTCACCCTTTACGATATGAAACATCTCAACTGAATACAACCAAGTCAAAGATTACAAATTTAAATTGAATCTCCCTAAACACCCTTTTCTTTTGGAACTCTTTTTCTCTTTTTTTTTTTAATTTTTTTACGTCTCTTTTTTTTTTCTTTTTTGGCGGGTGATCGGGTAGAAGAAAGTTATAAAATTACAACTTCGACTTCGATAAAGCATGAACAACATAACCAAATACTAATTATTCACAAGGTAGGATTTTAATTTCTCCCTAACTTCACATTTTTGTCCAAACGTAACACACCTAACCAACGATTCCTTCTGAAAAAAACGACAAACTCTCATTCAACCAAGCAAGGCAAAGGGATACTGGATATCAAAGGCCAAGGCTTGCATTGTCAGGGTTCAATCATGAAAGAAGGGTAAACAAAGGCTAGGCGGGGCAAAAAGAACGGTTAAATATAGTGTAGGGAAGGCTATTTGGCTACGTAGTTTAGCAAAATAAAACGAATGCCTTAATCACTTTGTCATAGCGTGCAATGCAAGTATGTAGTCTCAAGCAAGATGCAAAGCAAGTTCTAGAGATGCAACTAATGGGTGAGTCACTCAGGGAATATGGAATTGATAAAAGTGATCAATTCAAAAATTTAGGCAATGTAGACTCACGGGATCAGGCTCGATCAACTAAACTTAGCCCAAAGATTTGCGGCACGCACATTTATACTTTCTAAGATAGTTAAAGCAGTAAGATAAAACTTTCATAACTTGTCTCAAAATCAGAAGATTTGAAGGAAAAGGTTTCAAAAACTTTTGAGATCTAATCCAGACTTTTCTAAGCGAAGCAAGCTAAACTGAAAGTAAGAAAGGTTTACAAATCATCACTGAAAGTGTTTTCGGTTTTAATCCTAATCCTATCCTATAATTTTTTTGGTTTTTGGCTTTTCCAATTTTTTTGGTCTTTTTCTAATTTTTCTGATTTTTTGGATTTTTGAATAGGTGGATGCAAAAGAAAGAAAAAGAAAAAGAAACAAACTAGGAAAAGAAAAAAAAGAAGGAAAAACTACATGCTTCTATCTAATGCAAACTAGGTGGATGCAAATTAAAGAAAAATTTAGAAAGGAAAACTTAAGAAAACTAGAAAACAAAAGAAAAACACACTAGAAGCTCAAATAGCTATGAACAAGCAAATAAAAGAAACACACAAAAATAGAGAAATCACACTAAAATTTGAAAAACTACCATAAAGCAAGAAAAAGAAAGACGAAAATAAAAGAAAATGAAGGAAAAACAGAAAAATAAACGAAAAATAGATAAATAAGAAAAATATACAAGAAGAAATATTTTTCAATCCCCCATGCTTAGATGTTGCATTGTCCTCAATGCAGAAGACAACGGTGGAAAAAGTCATTTGCGCACGTCCCAACAACTACAAAACATCATCAAGCATACCACAATTCCTCAAGAAATTCTCACTCAAATATTTAGTAGCTATCAAAGCTCTTTTAGAAAGAGAATCATACCTCGCTTTGACATCCCCTTCGAAATAGAAAGGGTTGGAGCTCCTAGAATCCCGGGATGGGGTAGCTTTTTGTTTTCCCTTTTCCGCAGTTGTAGCTTTCCTTTTTCGGTTTCCCCGGGCTCCATCATTGCCATGATCTCCAGCTGTGAAACTTGGGTTCTTTATTCTTACCATCTAAACATCAATTGAATGTGAGTGTTCAAGCATAGTAATCACACGTACTTAAATACCTCCATGCTTGCTTGATACTTAGAGGGTACCAAATCAAGATCGAGCAAGTACAAAAGTTAAGCAGAGTAGTCAAATTCGCTCAACAATCCATATATAACCCAAATTTCAACATCTTAAGCTTATTTCAAACTATGTCATAAAATTTTACACACCAAAGCAAAAAAATATGATTTTCAATCAAGGTTACTAACTCTAGACAAGCAACTAGTATAAAAAACAAACTCAAGTATCGCGACATCCTTGAGCAAGAACATGGTGTATCAAATAAATCCAACAAATTGTTTGAGAATTCATGCACAATGACACAACAAAATACTAGTGATTGACTATGAGAGGTGAAGTGAAAATTATAACAAAGTAGAAACGAGTTCAAGGTGAAATCTCAATAAGAACTACCACCAATGACAATGTGTTCAAGTCTGAAATTTTTACACAGCAAAATTTATGACAAATCCAAACAGTCATACTTCCCCATCAGTAGTATCCAAGATTCAAAAATTCCCAAGTCAATGCTCTTACTCTACTGCTCCAGAATAGATCAAATTCCCTAAAGCAGATGTTCACATAATCAAACATCCAACTCCCAGAATTCGTATCATTCACTTCCAAATTCAACAACATTGCTTCCACATTGCATAACAATCAATAAAGATACCAAATTTTCTAAATCAAACAACCTAAAATTACTAGCTTGTATCAAAAATTACTCAAGTAGTGCACCAAACCTAAGCATGAACAATGGTGAATTGAAACAAAATTTACACGTAAAACTCATGAAATTTGCATAAACTTACCAAGAAATACTAGCTAATAACAATGGAGGTGAGATATAAGTGAAAATCGTACCTTGAATCTGTTGAATGCAAGTAAAAATCAAGAATTGCAAGTAAAGACGATTTTTCAAATTTTAGATCCGGAAATTGAAATTTGGGCGACTGGAAGTAAAGCAATGAGCTTGGGCGGTTCGGGGAGGTCAAACGAAGAAGAAAAGAGGTGAGAGAAGAAGAAGGATGAAGGAGGAGAAGAGAAAGGGGAGGGAGTAGCGTCGGCCCCTTTACTGAAAGAAATTAGGGCTTCCAAAATTTTTTGAATAGAAAAGAGAGAGTCGGGAGTCAAAATAAAACGAGAAGGGGGTTAAACGCTGGGTGCGTTTATTAAGCGCTACCAGCGTTTTTGTTTCCCCGAAAATATTTTGCTTCTGTTGCTGACGCGGCTAGCGTTTTAGGAAACGCTGCCAGCGTTTTAGTTACCTGATGTTTGCTCGCTTTTGTTTTCTCCCTTCCGTTTCCTTTTTATCTTGGTTTCCTAAAGTATAACAATAAGGGTAAGTTTACAATTTTAATGATCAAATCATCAAATAAGTAAATTAAGATAAAAAAATAGGATTAAAAATTTAGGAAGAACGAACAAAAATTTAAAACCCTAGAAAATTAAAATAAACTCAGTTAGTAAGTTAGGATCGTGGTTTCCGTTCCGGATGACATCAGGGCCCTTAGTAGCTTGTCAAACTCTCCTCCATGCTGTTTGCAAGCTGACAGGTTAGAAATTAACTGAAAACTCATAAAATTAAACGTTAGTAAAGTTCTCAGTAATAAATCAAATTCACTAGAAAATTCAAAAGATTCAAAGTATTTGGTCCACGAAATTTTTCTAGGATAGTCCTCTAGGTATATATGATAAGGATCAAGGTAGGGCTTATGACTTCTAGACTTACCTAAGGACAACTTATCAAAAATATCATAGGTTTCACAAAAATTAACCTCATATCCTATGTTAACATGATCATCTAAGGTCTTTTGATCATGTACGGGTTTCTCAAGGATTTCAGGTGAAACCGAAGGCGGTAAACAAGGAATAGGATCATCTAGAAAATAATCACATAAATCATCGGATTCAAAGGGTACAAGGTAAGCAAGATTCTCGTTTGGAAGATTTACCTCACTACTAATTTCATCGCTAGATTCCTCATGAACAGAATCAAGTGACTCATAATGAAAATCATCTTTGTACCTAGTATCTAACCCAATAGGTTCACTCACCTCATACTCCGTCGTAAAGTCAAGTTTTGCTTTGGCTAGATAAGCTTTGACTAGTCTTTGAGGAAACGGTATGGGTTGTATATAGACTCTTTGGTTAGTTACCAGTGGGTCACCTTGTTCTATCTTATCCCCTTGGGTAGCAACATCTACTGATGGTTTTTTTCGGGTTCAGGCTCTCTACTCTGAGGTTAGCTTCTCTTGGGTTCATCTAATTGTTTTCCACTCCTAAGAGTCAAAACATTACAGTATTCCATTGTATTCGTAGTAGAAGAGTTAGGGGAGGTGTCCTGGTCAGTTAATTGAGTCTCTAGATTTTCATTTAGATGGGTCAGGACCTCTATCTTTTCCAAAAGAATCTTAATAGCCTCTTTTTGTTCCTGCTGGATTGACACAAGACATTTCACTATAGATTCTAAGTTCGGGTTTCAGTTAACAGAGTGGACTTGTTGGGTTTGGTCGTTACAGGCTATTTTAGTAGGACATGCTGAAATCTCTTGCTTGGTCGAGTTACGTGGTGAAGGTGATGGTACAGGTGAGTCCTGACGGTCTATTCTTTTCACCAAAGTATCAAGTTTAGCAATTAATAAAGAAATCGCATCAATATTTTGCTTACCTCCCGCACTAAGGTGGGGTTCCGACCATTGGCGTGAATTGTTCGCCAAATTTTCGATCAAGTTCGTGATCTCAGGTATAGTCTTGTTCATGATATCGCCTCCAGCAGCTGAGAGGATGCTTTCTCTTGTCAACTTGTTTACTCCGTCAAAGAATGACTGGATTGGAACCCAAGGTTCGAATCCGTGTTGAGGACATTGGCGGAGAAGGTCCTTGAATCTATCCCAAACTTCATAGAGTGATTCGTCAGGTTCTTGGGTGAATTCCGAAATCTGGTTCCTCAAGCTAGTAAGCTTGCTGGGAGGAAAATATCTTGCCAAGAACATGCTGGCGAGTTCGTTGAACGTGGTGATTGAGTTGGGAGGGAACGAGTCAAGCCACTCCCATGCTTTACATTCTAAAGAGAATGGGAAGAGCCCAGTTTGATAGCATCTTCCGAGACGTTGATGGCCTTGAAGGTATCACAGGCTTGGCGGAAGAGGCGTAGGTGGCGGTTTGGATCTTCGCTTGGATGTCCATGGAAGGGTTCCTTGGATACTAAGTCAATTAACGATTGTCGCAGTTCGAAGTCATCAGCTGCAATAGCGGGGACTGCGATTGCGGACTGGGGGTTATTGAGTGTCATATATTGGCCCAGTGTTCGTAGTTGATAGATCATCTCTTCCACTTCGCTCCTAGCTTCTTCTTCTTCTTGTTGTTGTTCTTTCTCCAGTTCTTTGCTTTTTACTTCTTTCTCGTAGGGTTCGTCCAGTCTCGGGATCGAATCCGAATAAAAAATCTTTTTATGTAAACCTGAAAAAGGACAAAAACAAGAATACTAGGCGTAATCAAAAGTGATAATAAAGAGAATAAAGAAAAAATATTGAGGTAAATCAAGAAAATCAAGAATTGCCATTTTTTTGTATTTTAAAATTTTTTAATCTTTATTTGATTTTTTAGGGTTTAAAGAAAAACAATAAAAACCTAGTCAACCAGAGTGCGTTTGTCTAATGGCGGTTGGAGAAACAAGTCCCCGGCAACGGCGCCAAAAACTTGACACACCTAAAATATATAGGTATCTGTGTACCGCAAGTGTACGTGTCTGTGTAGTAATAAAATGTCGCTCTCTCAGGGACTTATGTTCAACTACGCACTAAACTAGTTCATTACAAAGGATGCTAGGTCGATCAAAGGGTTGTGGGTAACGATTCAGATAATTAACTAAGGAAGCAGGAAATTAAAGGATTCAACCAAATAATTAAAAGTGATCAGGGGAGTCCACTCTAGTCAATTAGTCAAATTATCAACAATCCCGGTGCAAGTAACAAGATAATTCAGGGTCTATAATCTTTCTAGGCCTTATCACTTCGATCTTTCGATCCTAGGTGACTCACATTGATTAAACTAAACATTATTTCTAACTATTTAATTTAATCAAAGATAAGAACTGACTATAAATTGAGCCTAGGCAAAAATCATTATGTCTAACTATTTTCTAACCTATTCAATCTACGCAATCCGATTCAAGACACAAACTGTCGTTCTATTGTCAAGAATCTAAAACCAGGTACAGACTCAAACTGTCGTTCTATTGTCAAATTACCATGACATACAAAACATGCAGATTAAACGAATGAAAAGATAACCTAACACCGAAACTGTATTCAAATTCAATCAACTTACATCGAGTTTATCCCCTAAACTAAGAAAATTAGCTACTCATAATTCTAAAGGTAAACATCACAAAATCTAAATAACAAGAAAGCATTAAAGAAGAATAGAAATAAACCGTGTTCGAATTGGCGGAATCGATCTCTTCGTGTCACCCAAATCGATCTCTTTCGTGTTCTTCGATCACGAACAATAATCTAATCTAATAACAATCTTTTGGAAACAACTGTAAATAAATTGATCTAAATCTACTCTAAAAAGCTACCTAAAAATCTCTCTGAAAACTAGAGTAAACGGAAGAAATCTCTCGCTGCTGATCGATGCTTGAAACGTCGGCTGTCGAAGCCTTTTTATAGCGGCTGGATTAGGGCACAAAACGCGGCCTGCGTTTTGGAAACGCTGGCTGCGTTTTGCCCAAATAGCGGACTTCTCCGTGAGAGGGCGCTGGCTGTGCCTCCAAAAACGCGGGTTGCGTTTTTTCTTTTCTCGGTTGCCAAACTTTCTGGACAAGGCGCGGCCTGCGTTTCCAAAAACGCTGCCTGCGCCTTGCCTCTCCGCTTCAATTGGATTTGGGCCGAGTTGTTTGGGCCGTTCTTCCTTTCCTCTTCTTTCCTTTTTATTTTTTTGATGATTTTTGCTATTTCTTCTCCAATTCTTCATGCTTTTTGATATAATTCTACCAATTCCTGTAAAACACACCAAACTCACGAACAAGTGTATAAATCACAGAAGTTGACATAAAAGAACGGAATTTCGGATATAAAAAGCATGAAACTGACATGATTTGAGCCCTAAAAACTCTATATAAAATTGTCTTATCAGAAAGCTTAGTAGATATAATAGTAACCCAAGCAAAGAGCATTGGAAGGCCATAAGAAGAGTTTTGGGATACCTCAAATTAACTCAAAACTATGACTTGCATTTCAAGGGAGAACCTTCGAGTTTAGAAGGATACTCAGATGCAAGTTGGATAAGTGATAAGGAAATTATACCTCAACATCCGGTTGGGTGTTCCTACTTGGTGGGTGTGCTGTTTCATGAGGTTCTAAGAAACAAGCATGTATCTCAGATTCCACCATGGCTTCCGAGTTTGTAGAATTAGCCGCCACTTGCAAAGAGGCGGAATGGCTACGGGACTTGTTATTGGAAATTCCGTTATGGGGAAAGCCCATGCCTCCAATAACATTGTATTGTCATAACAATGCCACAATTGCAAGTATCTATAATCGTGTGTACAATGGCAAGTCAAGGCAAATTGGGTTAAGACACGCTTATGTCCATCAACTCATCAAGAGTGGAATTGTGGCGGTAAACTATGTCAAGACAAGTGATAATCTAGCCGACCCTGTTAGAAAGGGATTGGCCAAGGACTTGGTGGTAAAGTCATCAAGGCGGATGAGAATTAAGCCCACTCATAGAATTGTGTTCAACGAAGCTCCAACTCACACTTGACCACATTGGTCAAGGCTTGAGTTCAATGGTCGAAGACGTTGAGAGACAATTAGGACATCCATTTTCAAGTTAATCATCCTAAGGACGAAGTGATGCTCAATGACCGTAATGATAACGAGGTTTGAGTCTTGATAAGTTGTTTTTATAGAGTTCTTAGGGCTCAAATCATGTCAGTTTCATGCTTTTTATATCCGATATCTCGTATTTTTATGTCAATTTCTGTGATTTATACACTTGTTCGCAAGTTTGGTATGTTTTACATGAATTAGTTGAATTATATCAAAAAGCATGAAGAATTGGAAGAGAAATAGCAAAAATCAAGGAAAATAAAAAAATGTTGAAGAAGAAGAAAAGAAGGAAGGAAAAACGGTCCAATGAGCCACGACCCAAACCCAGTTAGGGCGGAGGAGCAAGGCGCAGCCAGCGTTTTAAAAACGCAGCCCGCGCCTTGTCCAGAGGCTTCAGAAAGCGAGATAGGGAAAAACGCAGATGGCGTTTTCTGGATGCATCCAGCGCCTAGACACGGAGAAGCTTCACCTTGTGGGCAAAACGCAGCCAGTGTTTCTAAAATGCAGGCCACATTTTGTGCCCTAATCCGTCCCTATAAAAGGGGGTTGATTTCCGCCGTTTAAAGTAGAGATTAATCTATCAGTTTTACGCAGCCTTGTATCATTTTGAGAGCAATTTTTAGAGAGCTTTTAGAGTAGATTTAGACTAGTTTCTTTACTGTTAATTCCAAAAACATTGTTATTAGATTAGATTGTTGTTAGTGGTCGAAGAACACGAAAGAGATCGATTCGGGTGGCACGAACAGATCGATTATGCCAATTCGAACACTTACTCTTATGCTTTCTTGTTCTTGTTTGGATTTTGCGATGTTTACTTCTAGTTTATGAGTAGCTAATTTCCTTTGTTTGGAGGATAAACTCGATGTCTATTGATTGAATTTGAATACAGTCTCGGTGTTAGGTTATCCTTTAATTCGTTTAATTTGCGTGTAATGTATGGTAATTTGGCAATAGAACGACAGTTTGAGTCTGTACCTGGTTTTAGATTCTCGACAACAGAACGACTGTTTGAGTCTTGAATTGGAATACATAGATTGAATAGGTTTAGAAAATAGTTAGACATAAGGATTCTTGCCTAGGGTCAATTTATAATGTTTAGTCTAATTACTGTAACTCACTTAGGATCTAAAGATCAAAGTGATAAGGCCTAGAAAGATTATAGACCCCGAATTATCTTGTTACCTGCACCGGAATTGTTGATAATTTGATTGATTGACTAGAGTGGACTCCCCTGAACGTTTTTATTTATTTGATTAAACCCTAAAAATTCCTACTTTCCTAGTTTAGTTTAGAAAACCTTACAACAACCTTTTGATCGAACTAGCATTCTTTGTAGCGAACTAGTTCAGTGCGTGGTTGAACGCAAATCCCTGAGAGAGAATGATATTTTATTACTACACAGACCTGTACACTTGCGGTACACAGACACCTATACGTTTTAGGTCTGTCATGTTTTTGGTGCCGTTGCCGGCCCCAACCGCCATTGAATGAACGCGCTCTGGGCGACTAGGTATTTATTGTTTTTCTTTAAACCATAAAATCAAAGAAGTTTTAAAAAATCTAAAAAATATGACAATGCTTTGTTTTCCTCAAGATAAACATGAATTATTTTGGCGATATTATGAGCGATTAATTGCTGCTCCTGTTCTAGATCATATAACGTTAGGAAAATATGAAATTCTAGCTATTATTTTTGAAGGTGCGAATGCGGGAACACGTAATATGCTGAATTGTCTAGGTCTTCGTGACAAACCTTTTAATGAAGCTATGAAATTACTTAAATTGCTTGCATATGACACCTATAAATTTGAAACTTCTAATTGTCTATCTGAGTACCTTGATCCTTGTGCCTTTCATGCTATTTCCTATATGCAATCTCGTAATTCAATTGCTTGCACTTTATGCAATTCTCTTGGGCATGATGATTTAGCTTGCCCTAGGGCCGCTCAATTTCCTGACTTGACGGATTTGTTGCAGGACAATAATCCTATTTCAAATTCTTCCAATTTTAATGATGGAATATATGATGATAGTAAGTTTGTTGTCCTTTTAGAAGTCAGTCTAGATGATTCTTCTTGTCCTAGTTTACCTGAAAACACTACTGATGGTGTTTCTGATTTGTATGACACTTCCTTACCTTTTTGTCAGTCGGCGGAGTATGAGGTATGTGAGACTTTTGAGTTAGATACTAGGAATGAAGATAATTTTCATCATGAGTCAGTTGAAATTGTTAATGAGGAACCTAGCGAGAAGCTATTAAGGCCATTGACAGCATCCGGAACGAAGACCCAGACTGTCAATTAGTGCAGAGACTACTCAAGGACCCCGATGAGTAGGGTCCATAACGTCGAGCTAACGACGTTAAACAAAGTAACCCCGGGGAGGTACATCATTATCTAATATTTATTCCTCCCCACTTTTTTGTTCCAATTATTTTCTTTCAGTTTTTACTCCTTAGTGATTTTTATTTTGAAGTTTAGTAATATTTTTCTTTTAGTGTGTAGAGAAATAGAAGAAATTCGAGAAATTAATAGGTTTTATTAAAATCTTTATTTCTAACCTAATGAATTTCATGTTGGTAGATGTTTGTAGGGATTTTTGGTATGTCAAATTGTAGGGAAAATAAGGAGCAAACAAAGAAAAGGGAGAAAACAAGCAAAAAGTTTCAAAAAATCGAATTACTTGCATCAGGTAGGAAAACGCAGCCAGCGTTTTCCAGGCGCTGGCTGCGCCTCATCTAGAAAGTCTAGGAAACTCTTTTTTGCAAAACGTAGGTCGCGTTTTTAAAACGCTGGATGCGTTTTGCTATTTGCCCATAATTGTTATTGCCCGCGTTTTAATTTAGTCGAGCCCCCCCGTTTCTTTCAAAACAAAACACCCTCCTTAATTTTGCCCTAACACTCCCCAACGAACCCTCTCCCACAAACGCCACCTGCGCCACCAACCACGACCAGCGCCGCTGTCCTTCTCGCCAGCGACAACCCATACACCACCTTCTTCTCTCTTTTCTCTTCTCACTTGCACTCTAACACCTTAAACCTTCAAGCTCCATTCCTCTTCCCTCTTTAAACTCAAGGTATGGAATTTTCAACTCTTTCTCTTGTTCTTTGATTATATACTTCGCTTGTGGTATAATTTTGAATGATACTTGAGTTTATTGAGTAATTTGTTCGATTTTACCAATTATCATGTCCTAGATTCAAATTTTTTGATCTGGGTTTGAATTCTTGGATTGAATTCTTGATTAGGGCTTGATTGAGTTGATTGATTTTTAATCTTTTTGTTACAGAATTGAGAAAACTGTGTTGTTGGATGTGTTAAGAGAGCAATGTGATGTTGAAAATGAGAAAGTTAGGTCTAGACTTTGGTTGTGATTGTGTTGTGGTGCTATGCTCTGTTTTTAGTAAGATTTTAGCTTAGATTTATCTTGATTTCAATCCCTAGTATCAAATAAGCATGGGGGATTTGTTAGGACTAAGTTTATACATTATAATCATGCTTATTTGATACCTAGGATTTATCTTGGTGATTTTACTGATTTTGTGAATATCTTTAGATGGTGAGAACTAAGAATCCTAGCTTCTCCGGACCACCGGGCGATGACAATAAAGCCGGAGGTAGCCGAAAGCGAAAAGCTACGGCGGCGGAGAAAGGAAAACAGAAAGCCGCACCTTCAAAGGATTCAGAGGCCCAAGCCTCTTTAACTTTGAAGGGGACGTCAAGAAAAGGTACGATTCCTTCTCCGAAGGAGCCCTCATCCCCACCAAATATATGCATGAACCTTTCTTACGTAGTTATGGTATGTTGGATGATGTTGATTGGATGTTAGGTCGTTGCCACATGACCAACATAGCTAGGTTAGGCGAACCGACCTATAGGGGAATTACCCTTGAATTCTTGTCGACCCTAGTTATGAACCTCCAAGGGAGAGACGAGTGCATTCGTTTCCAACTTTTGGGTGTAGAGAGGAACATGACCGTGTCCAAATTTGCCCGCGCCTTTGGTTTTCCTGAACGCACATGTAGGTATTCATCCCTTATACCTATAGAGTAGGATGGGAAGGGTTTCTTTTTCAGAATTTCTGGTTTTGACAATTGGGACCCTAGCAACACCCACGCGACCATGGTTAGAAACCCCGTAATGAGGTATGTCCACCGTATACTCTCTTGCGGTATCTTCGGGAGGCCCGGTAGCTCAAACAAAGCTACCCGGGCTGACTGCTACATGTTGCATTCCATGTTAGATGCCGACGCTCGTGTCGACCCCGCAGCTATGCTAGCTCACCATCTTTCTAGTGTCGCCACCTAAACCGACAAGGGCATTGCGATAGGGGGCTACATTACACACCTTGCACGCCAATACGACTTTAGGCCACCTAGGAACCCCCATGACCTTGTCCCCGGTAGCTTATTCTTAGATGGGGACCAGTGTAATTCCTTTGGCTTGTGTAAGTTTGATAAGGACTCGCGTTGCCTTTGGGTCTATCCCAACAACGCTAGGTTTCCCGTACCTAACCCCCACACCTCTCCCCAAGTTGTTGAGAGTTTGATGTGGATGCCTCCCTTCCTCGAGTTTGATCCCGAACCATAACCAGAAATCTACCCTAACCCTCAACCCGAACAACCCCAACTAGACTATGAGGCGCGCTTTCGCGACCTCAAAACCTCAATTGACCGGACTGAGTTACCGAGTTGAAGGATAGTTTTGTTGAGTATAGGGGTCAGTCTGACCTACGATTCGACTGTCTCGACGAGTCGATCACTAACCTCACCGGCCTTATTCAGGCCATGTTCGACCGAGCCATACCAACCATTCCCAACCGACCGAGGATCCTTGTGTCGGGAATGTCCCGGCAATATTCGATATACACGGAGATTAAACCAAAGTAATATAGTAATTATATGTCTTGCTAAAGACCTCTATAATTGGTAATTAAATATGTTTAATTACAACTATATTATTTGGTCCTACTGGGTCACACAAATCAGTGTCCTGGAACAATGTATGTAACCTAAATAATATTGTATTATGTTTAGAAAAGTCGAAAAGTGATGTCTGTGAGAAATCAGCTCAACACGGACCGAATTGGGCTCAATACGGACCGTGTTGACCCAGCACGGTTCGTGTTGACACACCACGGTCCGTGGTGTCCATGGGCCGAGTTAATGGACCTTCTGGAGTCCAACATGGACCGTGTTGGGCCTGAGAAACGCGCCGTTGCGTTAAGTCGGCCCTTTAGGGTTTTGGACCCTCTCCCTAGGTTTTCTAAACACTATATAAAGGGGTCATTGGGAGAGATTATTCAACACCAACTGCTTAAGACTCTTAGAGAGATACTAGGGTGATTTCCTGAGTTCCTCTCTCTTTTAGTTTGCGGTTCTAGTTTCAGGAAACATTCTCTGTTTCCCGAAACAATCTTACATACATCTTAGATTGAGATTGGTCTCGATCGGGTCGATCTAGCAATCGGGTTCTCGGAGTGCTGCGTGGACTTTTCAGTAGAGGGTTTCAGCGTTGGAATCTGGAAGGTCAGCCTCTTCTTCACCCGGAATTAGCGATCAGGTATAATTACTAAAGCCTCTGCAGTTGTTTTGATTAATTGTTTATAGCTGTTATAATATTCCGCCAATTAATCTGTATCTGTTTAGGAAATAGATAACCTAAAACCTAACAGTGGTATTAGAGCCACCAATTGCACGCTAAAGTATTGTACTTGTATTCATAATTAATTTTGTCAATAGTTGAATTATATTATGAATATGCTAGAGTAGATTTATGCCTAAAATTTTGAATCTTTATGAAAGTTTTAATCTTTAATGTTCATGATAGTAAATCTGAAATTTTATTGTAAAATTTCATGATTTGTTATTATTTATTTCTTATTGCCTTTAATAAATCGATCTTATGTTTGTTTGATTGTTAAATATAGCATGAACTCGATTTAATTTTGAATGTGTTAGAAACAATCATGTTTAATATTATTAAACAGTAGGCAATACATGAAATAGGTCTAAATTTGCAAAATAGGGTTTTGTAGAATTATTTTTCTGATTTAGTTTATTTACGGTAAATATGAAAAATCGAACGAAAATTTCTGAAATTTTTACTGGAGGTGTCTGGAAGTGTTCTGGAATTTCCATAATTTTTGTATATTTTTCCCAAATTAAATTGGATTTTTAATTGAGTTTTCAGATCTGAAGTGAATTAAAATATGTTTAATTCTTTGAATTTTATAATTTTTTAGAAATTTGTAAAACTTCTGAAATGTTTACAGTAGGTTACTGGGTAATTATACTTTTAGGGAAAAAATTTTCCGTTAATTTATCCGGTCAAATTATAGTTTTTAATTTAAATTTTCAGATCTGAGAGAAATAAATTTGTTGCTTCTCTGAATTTTGTATATTTATAGAAATTTGCAAATTTTCTGAAAATTTTACAGTAGGTTACTGGGTACCATTCTGTTATGGATAAACTTTTCATGAATTTCGAAATTGTTAACTAATTTTCCTTTAATTTTCAGATTAATAGAAAAGTAAAATTGTTTACTTCTCTGATTTTTATTCTAATTTTCGAAATTTGATAAAAATCTGAAATTTTTACAGTAGCATATTCGATGACTCTACTGTATGGGAAAATTATAGAATTTGTTTTTTAAACTTATCGGACTATTATTATTTATTTTCCTCTTAAACGGAGAATTAAAAAGTTTAATTCCCTAAAATTTTACAATTTTTGAAATTTATTAAAATTCTGGAAAATATTCATATTGGATTATTAGATAACACTGTGATATGAAATCTTTTAATTCGATAAGTTATGATAATTTTATTTAAGTTTTTCATTCACGAAATTAACCTAAACTGGGAAGCAACACGGACCGTGTTGATCCAACACGGATCGTGTTGCCAGCAGTTTTGGTGAATTCATGTGTTTTAGGGTTTGTTATTAATTTTAGAAATGAATTATTAAGTCCTATTACTACTAAATCAGATAATGAGCATAAAATCTATTATTTTGTAAAGTTTAGGAAACTTACAATATCTTTAAAAGATATAGTATCTTTTAGACTTATTGATTTTAGGAAAGTCAAATATTTTGTATGTATAGGTACAAAATCTTAAATCTGTTTAGGTAACTAAGATAAAATTTGGAATTTTGTTTATTTTATTAATCATGCAAACCTTTTATGAAATTTTATTTAGTATTTATTTCCTTATGTGTTATATTGCAATTATATATATGTCTTATAATTTGTTATTTAAGCATGTGTTATATTTGATATAATTATTGCAATATTACATGTTTGCATGTGCTTCTAGTATGGCCATAGATAGTCGGTTTTTACCGGTCTGCGTGTCGGGTTGGGTGAAATACGGTCTGCGTACCGTCTTTGAATTAAATTTTTAAATTTAAATTTCAGTTAAGTTTATTTTTAATTCATGTAAGGACTCAATTGTGAGGTCCAATTTGTAAATTTGTTGTAATTGGAGAAATCAAGTTGAGTGGGAGCCCAACAGCAATGGAGGTGGTGATTCGAGTGGGAGCCTATCCAAGGAAGTTGCAAAATCCAAGGAGAGTTTTTTTAAGACTGTCAAGGCTTAGTTAAAATTAGTTTGATTAAGTCTAGCTGGCCATACTAGGAGTTTTATTTTATGCTTTAAATTCGTTATTGCATGTTGTTTTATTATGCCTTTATGCTTTTCAAAAGAGTTCACCTAGAATTGCATGCTTAGGATAATAAAACCTACTCTCAAAATGAATTGTTGCTCAACCTATCGAAACACCACTTAGATGGATAAATAAAGAAAGCCAAAGCGAATTATTTGTCCATCATTAATAAGTAGGGTGAGAGCTAGGTCAATCTAAATTGGCTATAAAAATAGTTTTGGGCCAAGAGCAGAGGAAGAGAAATATTGTATTCGATACAGATTTCTTGCCATGAATCATCTTGAATGATCGATCATAAGATGATCCACCAAAGATAACATGGGATCGAGTTTTGTTGGGCCAAAGTCCGCTTGAGCCCGTGAGTCTTGTGGGTCTTGGTAAATTAAAACACTAAATGAGAGTTGATAAAGTGTTTTGATTTGAAATTAAAATTAGTTTAATTTCTTTTGATAAATAAAAACTAAAATGAATCAACTTGTCTCGTAGAATTATTTATGTCTTTTTCACTCAAACATCCACCACTAATAAAATATTGTTTTCTCCTTGAGAAAGAGAAAAACAATTAACATCAATTCCTTAATTGGCATTGTCATCGCAAGATTGTCTTGAAGGCGATTAAAAGAAACATGTCTTTCATATAACATTGAGCTAGGCATCAATATTAAGAGGTCAATCAAGCCAAATGAATACATGTAATGTCATATTATTCATACAACTTTAACTTCAAAATGTTTGAAGATTAGAGTAAGAATTTCAATATTACCAACTCAAAACCAAGTTCATCGAACTAGTTAGAGTTGATAAATATGAAACCAATAACCAGATAGTCTTGGATAAGCTAGATAAAGGCCAATTGATGGCACTCATGTTCTGAAATAATTTGACTATTTTAAAACATGAGAAACCTCAGATTCCCTTTAGGCAAAAGATTGGCGACCAAAGATAGTCTTTTAGTGAAAGGAAAATAAGATTTAAGAAATCTATCAAAGACAAGAAGTCAAAGGAAAGGTAAGGACAAACAGTTGTACATACCCAACCAGTGACAACAACCGGTTAACAACCAGATTATGTATGACACTGGGAGCGTGAATACTTATAAGGAAGACTTGAGATATGATTTCAATTGTAGGCAAATGCGTATATAATACACACTACCCTTATTAAACCCACTTTGAGTATAAGATACCGGCTGTGAAACTCACATTTATGCAAATGTGCAGGATCTACAACAAAGTAGATGTGCTTTGAAGGATGAGAGCCAGCCTACAAATAGGGACATCCAATTAGTTGTAGTTCCTTATGAAGAGTTGGTTGTTTATTAATTTCCTCAAGAATTATAAGAGATATTTATAGGTGATTCTATGTTCTCATTATAAATAGAAATATGATTTCAAGCTCTCAATTAGAGAGAGAGGATCTCGGATAAACACACCCAACACATCGAAACCAAAAGTTTTAAAAGGAATAACTTGTGTTCAAACTTAAACCTTGTAACTATTTATTAAGTCATGCAAATCAGAGCGCATTCGGAAGCGTCACAATGATAGACTTTTGAATGATAAGACTTTGAAGCATGTGATGTTTGCAAAGTATGATTGTACCTTTTACAAGAAAGGGTGAACGTGCCAACAAACACTCATGCATATGGATGGATGTAGTCCAATTGAGCACAAACACAAAGGATGAATTACTTCGAATATTCAAAGATGAATAAAATAACACATGGTGATTCATGTCTGTGAGATTCATTTGAAGCTGGAATGTTAAAATAGTTTGAAGATTTCCAAAATGAAGTAGTCTTGGTGAAACAATGAGAGCACCTAGATATGATCGAAAGGATGCTAATAGTTGAGCCAAGAGTTTGAACAAATGACTCAAATGAAACATAATTCTGGCACCATAAGCTTAAGTCATATTAATCAGAAATGCATTTAGAAAACTGCATAGTGCAGGATTTTGGAAAACATAAACTTTGAAAAGTTCAATGTTTGTAAAGCATGTCTGATGGGTAAGATGACTAAAATCACTTCTTATTGGAATTGGTGAACAAGCTAATGACTTATTAGGATGCAAACATATTGATGTATGTGGGCCTATGAGCACTAGTGCTAAAAGAAGGTTTACTGTACTATTTCATCACTTTCAGTGACAATTTTAGTAGATATGGGTATATCTACTTAATATGTCACAAGACCAAATCCTTTGAAAATGTTCAAAGAGTTTCATAGTGAAGTACGAAACCAACTTGGCAAGAAAATCAAAACCCTTCAATTAGATTGAGAAGGTGAGTATTTGAGTCAAAGATTTCATTGACCATTCCAGAGAATGTGGAATTGTTTCATAACTCTTTCCTCTAGGAATACGACAATTCAATGACGTATCTAATAGGAGGAATCACACCTTATTAGATATGGTGCGGTCAATGATGGCTGAGTCAACATTGCCTGTTACCTTCTGGGATACACGCAGTTAACCATAACTCTAATTACTGAATAAAGATTATCTGAAGCACTAGAGAAAAGAGGTTCTTGAACCATTTTCTGAAAGAAAGGAGTACCCTTTCTACAAACTGTTGTAGAGGAAAGTGTTTGTGTCTCAAAATGCTTTCCTCTTAGAGAATATGTTATTCTCTAAAAGAAAGAGTGGGAGAGTTTTGAACTTACCGAAGTTCAAGAGACACAAAATACTATAATCATCACCTAAAACTCCGCTACTTGATCCTAGTTCAAACTTTTCCTACTGGTCGGAAAATTAAGAACAAGGTTGAGGCTGTTGAAGCTCCTCAAAATGTTGAGGAGAAGGTGTCATGAACATTACTCCGTCAGCCACAAAGATATCGATATTCTATGGATGAACGTGAGATGTTATGTTTAGAAAGTAATGACTCTACCTACATCAAAGAAGCTTTAAGTAAATCAAGATTCCATGCAACAAAGTCTAAAATGGACTCCATGTATGCAACCAAGTTTAGAACTCGGTTGATTTGTCTGAAGGTGTGAGCCATCAGGCATAGGAGGGTTTTAAGGCAAAACATGGGTTCATTAAGACAGACATCAAGACTGACTTCAAAATTAGATTTTGAAGAAAGGTGTGTACTTGACACAATTGAGTGGTCTTTTGTTGGAATACTTGTAAACTTCAAGAGACCATCTGTGGTCTTAAGGAAGCTTCTAGGAGTTGGAATCATTGACCTTCTTGACCAGGATATCCAAAAAGGTTTGACATACTGGGAAGTGCCAAAGATAATATTGTGTTTACAAGAACTTCAGTGGGAGCAATGCGTTTTCTGATATTGTATGTGATTGACATACTGCCTACTGAGAAGAATATTCCAATGTTGCTTCTACTGAGGTTGACTTGGAAATAATTTTCAAAGTGAAGGATTGGTGGGGCTAAGAATTTTCTTGGAGATAGGATCGATAATGATAGATTAAAGATTTTGATTGTGTGAATAAAAGTTAGCTAGGTGTTGAATAGTTCAACTCACTTCGAGAATGGATGAATTTCCATAAATCATGGCATATCCTTACGAAATTTGATTGTCTCAAAACAATCAGAAGTTCTAAGGATGAGACATATAACTCATGCTTCAAGCGTGAGATTAATGTATGCCATGAGATATTCAAAGTCCAACATAACATATACATTGTATATGTATAAGCAAAACTAAGGATGTGTCCTAAGTCTAAAGTGGTTGATCAAAACTAAGTGTGAAGAGTTGCATTAATGCTACACTCATGAAGAGAAATATGATTTTCTGAAAGGTCAGAGAAAATTATACGATCTGTTTTGAGTGGTATTGAGGTGAACTGGAAGAAGTTCCTTACATGACATGCGGTTAATTCTACAAATAAGACAAGTATGGCACGACTTTAGAAGTTGTGGCAGACACTGTTAGGATTGCGAAGTTCGTTTTTAGAACTGGGGGATGTTTCTAGCCTTGCGAGAGAAATGGTGCCTTGGTTATAGGAGCCATCACTCAAGCAAAGGAACTGAAGCTCACTATGAATCCAAACATGTGTTCCGGAAATATCTTCATGTATGAAAGGTCATTAGTGAGATGGTATATGTACGAGGTTCATTGCAAGTATTATGCACTAAACCCCTGTTGTAGTTATAGCATGATAGTCATGCATGGGCAATAGGTATTGAACACATTCAGGAATATTAACAAGTCAAATTTCCATGAATTGTTCATGAATTATGACCTTGTTGATTCATCATTAAGAATAAGATTCCAAAATTTACATCAATTGTGGTTGTGAATTATGTAGATGTCCAAAAAGGTTAGCGCATTCAAAATGGGAAACTGGATGAGGTCCGATTTCTGAAACCCCATCAGTGAACTTGATAATGCTAGTCTTGGTCGACAGTCGACCTGATTCCTAATTGTGTTATCACGTAGGAACAGTGATAATATCAACACAATTAGCATGTAGGATTGAGGTGATGATCAAGTTTCGTGATTATGGTGATGTGATGACATCATAAATCAATCACATGGGTATTGTTGAGAACAACTACCGAACTGACTCGCAGTGGGAGCTCTTTAAGTTAGGAATGTCATAAGAGCTCTCACTACTCAAAATTCCTAAATCCTGAGTTCAATACATAGACTACATGGTCTGCTGTGACTTTGGAGCGCGTCAAACGCCTTTCGTAACAGTAGGCTATAAAGGCGGTGTCTAGGTTACAGTAGGATCATGTGAGAATGTGTTTCTGAACAAGAAGGCATTGTCCTCCTTATTAGGGACAGTTGTCTTATTAGCCACTCTGTGAGATTGGACTGAAAATGCTTGGCCGAGCTCAGTTGAACCAATAGTTGATCATCTGCTTTTCAAAGTCTAAACTCGGAGATCGAGGAACGTTTTGGACCTTACATAAGGATGACATCAGCTTACCTTATCCGAACATGAGACAGTAAGTGACAAGGGAATTCAAGGAATCGAACACTTGTGGGACAACTGGGAGATTGTTGGGAATGTCCCGACAATATTCGATATACACGGAGATTAAACCAAAGTAATATAGTAATTATATGTCTTGCTAGAGACCTTTATAATTGGTAATTAAATATGTTTAATTACAACTATATTATTTGGTCCTACTGGGTCACACAAATCAGTGTCCTGGAACAATGTATGTAACCTAAATAATATTGTATTATGTTTAGAAAAGTCGAAAAGTGATGTCTGTGAGAAATCAGCCCAACACGGACCGAATTGGGCTCAATACGGACCGTGTTGACCCAGCACGGTTCGTGTTGACACACCACGGTCCGTGGTGTCCATGGGCCGAGTTAACGGACCTTCTGGAGTCCAACACGGACCGTGTTGGGCCTGAGAGACGCGTCGTTGCGTTAAGTCGGCCCTTTAGGGTTTTGGACCCTCTCCATAGGTTTTCTAAACACTATATAAAGGGGTCTCTGGGAGAGATTATTCAACACCAACTGCTTAAGACTCTTAGAGAGGTACCAGGGTGATTTCCTGAGTTCCTCTCTCTTTTAGTTTGCGGTTCTAGTTTCAGGAAACATTCTCTGTTTCCAGAAACAATCTTACATACATCTTAGATTGAGATTGGTCTCGATCGGGTCGATCTAGCAATCGGGTTCTCGAATGCTACGTGGACCTTTCAGCAGAGGGTTTCAACGTTGGAATCTGGAAGGTCAACCACTTCTTCAGCCGGAATTAGCGATCAGGTATAATTAATAAAGACTCTGCAGTTGTTTTGATAAATTGTTTATAACTGTTATAATATTTCACCAATTAATCTGTATCTGTTTAGGAAATAGATAACCTAAAACCTAACACCTTGATCCTTGGCTAGCCCTTACCCTTTACCGTTGTCTTCTTCATTGAGGACAATGCAACATCTAAGCATGGGGTGGGGGGGGGGTGGAGGGGGGTTGAAAAATATTTCTTCTTGTAAATTTTTACTCTTATTTCTCTGTTTTTCGTTTATTTTTTTGTTTTTCATTTACTTTTTTCTTTTATTTTCGTCTTTCTTTTTCTTGTTTCAAGCTTATTTTTCAGTTTTTAGTGTGATTGTCTTATTTTGTGCGTTTCTTTTATTTTACTTGTTCATAGTTTAGTATGCTTTTTAGTTTTGACCTTGTTTGTTTTCTTTCATTTGAGTTTCTGGTGTGCTTTTCTTTGCTTTTCCTTTCTAAGTTTTCTCAAGTTTTCCTTTCTAAGTTTTTCTTTTAAATTGCATCCACCTAGTTTGCATTAGTTAGAAGCATGTAGATTTTTCTTTTTCTTTTCTTAGTTTGTTTCTTTTTCTTTTGCATCCACTTATTCAAAAATCCAATAAAAAAATCAGAAAAATTAGAAAAAGACCAAAAAAAATAAAAAATTACAAAAGACAAAAACCAAAAAAATATATAGGATAGGACAAGAATTAAAACCGGAAACACCTTCGGTGATGATTTGTAAACCTTTCTTACTTTCAGTTTAACTTGCTTCGCTTAGAAAGGTCTGGATGAAATCTCAAAAGTTTTTGAAACCTATTCCTTCAAAACCTCTGATTTTGAGTCAAGTTATGAAAGTTGTATCTTACTGCTTTGACTATCTTAGAAAGTATAAATGTGCGTGCCGCAAATCTTTGGGTTAAGTTTAGTTGATTGAGCCCCATCCTGTGAGTCCACATTACCTAAAGTTTTGAATTGATCACTTTTATCAATTCCATGATTCCTTGAGTGACTCAACCATTAGTTGCATCTCTAGAACTTGCTTTGCATCTTGCTTGAGACTACGTATTTGCATTGCACGCTGTGACAAATTGATTAAGGCATTCATTTTATTTTGTTAAGCTACATAGCGAAATAGCCTACCCTACATCATATTTACTGTTCTTTTTGCCCCGCCTAGCCTTTGTTTACCCTTCTTTCATGATTGAACCCTGACAATACAAGCCTTGGCCTTTGATATCCAGTACCCTTTTGCCTTGCTTGGTTCAATGAGAGTTTGTCATTTTTTTAGGAAGGAACCGTTGGTTAGGTGTGTTTGTGAAAAAAAATGATGTTGGGAGGAATTATGCTTATTGTTTCAAATAGGGAGAAAATAGAGTCCCACCTTTTGAATAATTGGTGTTTGGTTATGTTGTTCATATAATATCAAGGTCAAAATTATAATTCCATAGTTTTCTTCTCCCCGATCACCCACCAAAAATAGAAAAGAGAAGAGAAGAATAAAAAAAAAAGAGAAAAAGAGTTCCAAAAGAAAAGGGTGTTTATGGAGATTCAATTTAAAGTTTTGAAAACTTTGACTTGGTTGTATTTAGTTGAGATGCTTCATATTGTTGAGGGTGAAAGTTGAAATTCCTTGCATACACTAAGCAAGAAGGTGAATTTAGAGTGTTATACTCATGGAAATTCAATCCATGCATGGCTTTTAACTCCTCATTCCGAAATTTTACAACTCCTTTCCCCTAACCTAAACCCCAATACAATCCAATAAAGTCCTTTTGATTGTGACTTGTGCAATGCATAATAGTAGTGGAGAGCGAGGTTCTTACCAAGCTTATGGTAGTTTGTTTCTATTGGTTTGAGTATGAGAAAACCCACATACATATTGAAATTTGAGTGATTGAGTGATTTTATTCTTTCCTATGTGAGGTTTGCTCTTTTTGACTGACTTACGTCCATAACTAACCGCGCACATTTGCATTATTCTTAAGACTGTTGGCGGATTTATGCTTCTGAAGTGCTTGTTCTCTACTTTTGGTTTCAGAAATTTCTTCCTTTCTCTCTTGAACCGAGTTTTAATCTTGTCCAGACTGATCTTTGTGCTTGCTTGTTAGATTGATGTGTTAGATTTGTTAGCTTGAGAAGGTGTTAAGATTTTGTTTTTGTAATCCTATCGAAATCTCTTTCCGCCTCTTTCTCTTCTTAGATTCTGTTTTTCCTGTTTGAGCCCTAATCCTCCTGTTTTCAATTTTGACTTGCTTGAGGACAAGCAAGAGCTAAGCATGAGGGGATTTGATAAGTCGTTTTTATATAGAGTTTTTAGGGCTCAAATCATGTCAGTTTCATGCTTTTTATATCCGATATCTCGTATTTTTATGTCTATTTATGTGATTTATACACTTGTTCGTGAGTTTGGTTTGTTTTACAGGAATTGGTGGAATTACATCAAAAAAATGAAGAATTAGAAGAGAAATAGCAAAAATCAAGGAACATAAAAAAAATGTTGAAGAAGAATAAAAGAAGGAAGGAAAGACGACCCAATGAGCCACGGCCCAAACCCAGTTAGGTCGGAGGAGCAAGGCGCAGCCAGCGTTTTAAAAACTCAGCCTGCGCCTTGTCTAGAGGCTTCAGAAAGCGAGAAAGGAAAAAGCCAGCAGGCGTTTTCTGGGCGCAGCCAGCGCCCAGACACGGAGAAGCTTCACCTTGTGGGCAAAATGCAGCCAGCGTTTCTAAAACGCAGGCCGCGTTTTATGCCCTAATCCGGCCCTATAAAAGGGGGTTGATTTCCGCCGTTTAAAGTAGCGATTTTTCTATCAGTTTTACGCAGCCTTGTATAGTTTTGAGAGCAATTTTTAGACAGCTTTTAGAGTAGATTTAGACTAGTTTCTTTATAGTTAATTCCAAAAACATTGTTATTAGATTAGATTGTTGTTGGTGATCGAAGAACACGAAAGAGATCGATTCGGGTGACACGAACAGATCGATTCCGCCAACTCGAACACTATTTATTTCTATTTTACTCTTATGCTTTCTTGTTCTTGCTTGGATTTTGCAATGTTTACTTCTAGTATTATGAGTAGCTAATTTCCTTTGTTTGGGGGATAAACTCGATGTCTATTGATTGAATTTGAATACAGTCTCGGTGTTAGGTTATCCTTTTATTTGTTTAATCTGCGTGTAATGTATGTCATGGTAATTTAGCAATAGAACGACAGTTTGAGTCTTTACCTGGTTTTAGATTCTTGACAACAGAACGAAAGTTTGAGTCTTGAATTGGAATGCGTAGATTGAATAGGTTTAGAAAATAGTTAGACATAATGACTCTTGCCTAGGGTCAATTTATAATCAGTTCTTATCTTTGATTAGGCTAAATAGTTACAAATAATGTTTAGTCTAATCACTGTAACTCAACTAGGATCGAAAGATCAAAGTGATAAGGGCTAGAAAGATTATAGACCCCGAATTATCTTGTTACCTGCATCGGGATTGTTAATAATTTAATTGATTGACTAGACGCTTTTAATTATTTGATTAAACCCTAAAAATTCCTCCTTTCCTAGTTTAGTTTAGAAAACCTTACCACAACCCTTGGATCGACCTAGCATTCTTTGTAGCGAACTAGTTCAGTGCGTGGTTGAACGCAAATCCCTGAGAGAGGATGATATTTTATTACTACACAGACCCGTACACTTGCGGTACACAAACACCTATACGTGATAGGTCTGTCATGTCTATGACTCTGTGGGACCTGGGAAAATCCCCGTGGTGTCCCTCGCGGGGTATGATGAGTCGAAAGGGGTTACTTTTCTTTGAAGGGATCTACTTTAATTTCCCGTTAATTAAACAAATAACTTAAGTAGACTCTTTTTGATTTTAACAAAATTCGGGAATTTTTACTTACTCAGAAAATAAACAGAAAAAAAAAAGAAAAAAAGAAAAAAAAAGGACAGCAAACAGAAGGACTCGAGGTCAAGATCGTAACCACTAATCGTGGCAATACCGCAGATTCTCATCGATGGTTTGGGAGGAGTCCCAACACGGAAGTCGACCGAGCCATAGGACTTGTCAGAATACCGCCAGGTATTTTGAAGATCCAGGCCTCGGAACTTACATCCGAACCTTGGAGCCGGATCCGAACCAGGGAACTGGCATGCATACCGCTTAGTATTGCGCCAGTCTTTGATTCGAATTTTTTGTTGTTTATGCCCGAAATTAAAATGAAAACTCTCTTTTCACCATGAAGTTATTTTCTGGAATCCGAAAATAAAACTCAGAGAAAAAGAAATGAAAAGTAAAAGAGGAAGAGTCGCCAATTAATTTTTGACCGAGAATTAATAAACTCGAAATTAAAAGACTCAACAAACCACGAACCATGAGATTCGGATCCGGGGGTAAGGTTACACATTCGAGCATAAAAATTCTCGAATTCGTCTGTTCTACGAACAGACTATACTAAACCGATTTAGAAAAAAAGAAAAGAGAAGAGGAGAAGAGAAAAGAAGAGTTGAAATGTAGTGTCAGTTAATATAATTTATTTTATTTATTTACATGCAAATGCGATAATAAATGCGAGAAATAAATATACAAAAGATAAGAAGGAATTAAATATGAATAAATCTTATTTACAAACATCCAAGTTTAATTAGGTCTAATTTATTGATTAATCACATTACAAGATAATATAAGTGAAGAAGTAGAGAGAGAGAGAGAGAGAGAGAGAGAGAGAGAGAGAGAGAGAGAGAGAAACTAAATGCCAATTAAGTGTATGCAAAAATGAGAGAATGAGAGAGGGAGAAAAAAAAGATGAAATCACCAAGTGTCAATACGCCAAGGTGATTTTGGTGTCCAATGAAATGGAGATGGATGGGGTTTTTATAGGCGAAATGAGGGTTGGAATTTTAGGTAAAAGAAATGGGAAGAATACCGCCAGGTTTATCAGGCCCAGTTGCGCGGAATTCTAGGTCATGGCACACTTCCCAAGGCGGGCGCAAATAGTGTGGGTCGGGCAGAACCTGCGCCGAATAAATAAAATATAATGAGACACATTTCAGGTGTCTACAGTTTGCCCCCGCTTTCCTTGGCATTTTTCTAAAAATAAAATAAAAATAAAAATAAATAAAATTACATAATTATGAGACACATATCAGGTGTCTACAGTTTACCCCCACTTTGGTCGAGTTTGACTAAGACGATGATCAAAGTATAGCCTGGTGGTCTTTGGTCTTTCCTGATGTCGTCCACTGTTTCTAGATGTCGATCAATCTTTCCAGTTGTCGTACAGTCTATCCTGATGTCGTTCCGTCTTTCCCGATGTCGTTAAGTCTTTACCATTGTCGTTCAGTCTTTCCCGATGTCTTTCAGTTTTTCCAAATGTCGTTCAGTCTTTCCCGATGTCGTTCACTCTTTCCCGATGTCGTTCAGTCTTTTCCGATGTCCTTCAGTCTTTCCCGATGTCTTTAAGTCTTTCCCGGTGTCTTTTAGTCTTTCCTGATATCGTTCTGTCTTTCCCGATGCTGTTAAGTCTTTCCCGATGTCTTTCAGTCTCTCCCGATGTCTTTCAGTCTTTCGCGATGTCGTTTAGTCTTTCCCAATGTCGTTTAGTCTTTCCCGATGTCATTCAGTCTTTCTCGATGTCGTTCAGTCTTTCCCGATGTCATTCAGTCTTTCCCGATGTCGTTCAGTCTTTCCCGTTGTCGTTCAGTCTTTCCCAATGTCTTTCAGTCTTTCCCGATGTATTTAGTCTTTCCCGATGTCGTTCAGTCTTTCCTGATTGATGTATAATGGGATCAAGAGAGCGGTTGATCAATTACACATCATAGGGGTGGCGTGCAAACGATCTAAGAGTGGGACACCACACGAGAATTTAGGGTTAAGGTGGGGGTGGTTCACGTGTGAAAGGTGGGGAAAAGTGAAAGGGAATTTTGCCGTGAGGGCTTTAGTGGTTTCAAGATTCAAGAAAGATTGAATCTTGAAAAGGAAAGGGATGATTCTTGGGATGGGAAAGGGCTAGAGTTGACCTAAAGAGGGGAGAGAAAAGAGAGGGTTGACGTGAGGTGAAGGAGGGAGGATGAGGTTTGTGAGGTTGTTGGAGGAGAGAGAAAGTTGTTAGGAAGTTGTTATGGAGAGAGAGGGAGTTGGTTGAGCTATTTTGTGAGGGAAGGGGAGGTGGACGAATTGGTGATGATGAAGGGGATGAGGATGGCGTTGGAAAGGATGGAGGGTGAGGGTAGATATTATCTTTCTAAGAGATAGAAAGATAAAGGGATAGAACTAGATTTCCTACTTGAATCCACAAGAAGCACAATCTAGGGTTTCTTGATCTAGACCGCAACCTAGGATCAAGTTCTTCCTAAACCACTTGGTTACCACACCAAGATACAATAGAAGAGGGGTTGAGGGTTAATCCAAACACTCAGGGGGTAAGCTCAAAGCTTGATTCATATTTCTAAACTGGAATGATTCAAACGATTACAAGCCTAGGCTATTTATACTAGACTTGAACCTAGGGTTTCTAACAACCCCAGCTTGGCGTGCAAGCCAAGTCTTCCTACTCCTAGACGCCTACTACTACTACTCTCCCTTGGATTAGGACTCCTTATCCTAAGGGGAGTTGGTTACAAACTACTTATCCTAATAGGTTTAGGCTTTCCTAATCCAATATGGATTAGTTACAAAATAAGCCAACCTTATCTAGGATAACAACCAATTGGCGCCTAACTACTCCTATCACACGTGTACTTTGACTTTCTAGAACATTCTGGAACAGTTTAGAATGTTCTAGATTTATCTACTCCTAATTAATTTAAAACACACCGAAATAATAAAACAATAAAATAAAAATACATCCAAAAGAACACAAATGACGAAGTTGTCCTTCATGGACGTGACCTTGGGCCTTTCTTGGGCTTGTTGGGCGTGTGGTTTGTAGACCCTAGGATGTTTGGACATCCTCTTGCCATAAGGAGCACACAATATGTATGGGCCTATGGGCCTCTATGCTCATGCTTTCCTCCATAGCTTGTCTTATTCCTTGGAATTTATTTTGGGCCTTTAGGGATGTATTTGGCGTGGGCCAAAATACATCACTGATGTTTTTCAGTCTTTCTTGATGTCGTTCAGTCTCTCCCGATGTCTTTCAGTCTTTCCCGATGTCTTTCAGTCTTTTCTGATGTCGTTCAATCTTTGCGATGTCGTTTAGTCTGTCCCGATGCTGTTCAGGGTTTCCCGATGTCGTTCAATCTCTCTTGATGTCTTTTAGTCTTTCTCGATGTCGTTCAGTCTTTCCCGATGTCTTTCAGTCTTTCCCGATGTCGTTTAGTCCTTCCCTATATTGTTGTAGTTTGTTGAAGATGATGCAGGTTGAACTTAAAATTAAAATTATTTTCAGAGTTATACGGAAATTATATTCTTGTATTTTCTCTTGAAAATAATTAATTTCTCATTTTTTTATGGTATACTTCCTATTCTCGGAGTGTTAAAAAAAAAGTTTTAAATTCTCCTCATCATAATTTCCCGGTCAATGCATGCTAGACCGGTCAAATGACCATTTACTTGAATTTAAATGTTGGTAGGTGAGTAGTTGAGGATGAATCTTTAAAAGAGTGCATCTTCATCTTCATCCACACATTCCACTAACTCCATCCACTCTTTCTTTCTCTTGGAAAACCGAGCACCTAGCCCAATCCCAGAACAGGACATACTGCCAGGTATTGCAGCCTCGGTTCCCGCCTCGCTGGAGCTCCAGCACATACCGCCAGGTATCGCGGAAGTTAGGCTCCCATTTTCTCTTTCTAAAAAGACAGTCCCATACCGCCGGCGTGTCGGGGTCTTCTCCACTAGTTCATACAATACCCCCAGGTATTGTTTCTGAGTTTTGAATTTTCTGAGCTGTCAAATCAGACCATACCGCCAAGTGTGGTGGTATTTTCCCCAATTATAGTGTTCCTGCAACATCTCCGCTCTACCCAAACCCGGACTCCTATTCTGGTCATGTTATGGTGCTATCATACCGCCAGGTATTCTTCCCGGGTCAGTTCAGTTCCGCCGAGTGTCAAACCGAGTTCGTGTTGTGGATCGAAGAACATACCGCCAGGTATCTTATCGACATACTCCATATTACTCCACTTTTCTTAAATCAGATCTGAAATTTTATTTTGAGTTGAATTTCGAAATCTAGCAATGGATAGCCCATACCGCCAAGTATTCTTGCAAGTTAGAAGTCACCGCCGGAGCGGTTCCTCGATTTTCACACCAGGTTTCCGAACAACAGTATACCACTTAGTATATCTCCAGGTATAACTTGAACTTCAGTTTTTTTCTTCCCCTCTTTTTTTCAAAATCAAATCTGAAATTTGTATGTATTATTTTTCGGGTCACCCAATCAACCATACCTGGTGGTATAGTCATTCACTGAGTCGAGTTTTGTGGGCCCGTACAAGGAGGTATCGTGTTTGGGTACCTCAATCTGACCCATGCCTGCCAGCTTGAGCTCAAGTCTGTCCGCGGTCCGCATAAGCAATTTTGGGTTTTGAATTTCTCTTGGAGTTTGAGGATTCAACTTGGTTTCATAATTTTAACCATTTTTCCTCGTGTTCTGTAGTTAGCACGATGAAACAACCTTTGAAACCTCGTGGTCACATAGCTCCTCATGCCGAAAATTGGGTTCATCATTCATTCTTTGCCAAGGAATGGTTCTCCGAAGGTGGGTTCGACCAAACAAACCTTACGCAATATCCAAATGAGCATGTGTGGCTTAGGAGATCGGAAGTCCTGATAAGCCTTTCAAGCTCATATATTATTTTTTGTATGGTTTTTGTATCCCGTATGCATGCTTTATAGAACCCTTGTCATGTATTGATGCCCAAAACTTTTTGCTGTTTCTTGTGTCGTCAAATTTTTAGAGTTTAACGTTGGGATTAACTAGTAATCCCAAGATTTTTCTCATAAAAATCTGACTTCCGTTTCGGAAGTTAGAGTTTAATTTGAAAAGAAAAATGTTATGATTTTTTTCGAATTAATTCTCATAAAACATTAGTGAATCAGGAGCGCATACTTCAAGTTGAACTTCGTGGTGAACTAAAATTGAATTTGACTTGGAAAATGGGTTATTTTGCCATGTTGATGCTTCTGATTTGATTCGTGTGACTTTGATATGCATATGATTTCTACTTGAGTTACCTTGCATGAAGTCCCTCCAAAAAATGAAAATCGAATGTCAACCTTTCGAGTGTAATTCGAAAGGAATATGGTTATACCTTTTCGAATTTTTCTCGCCCGGTTCATATTAGCCCCCAGTGTTTGATGGCAATTCCTTTTACTCCTAGGATGATGTCATAAAGACTTGTTGCTCAGTTATGAAGATGATGGTTACTTTAAAACTTCGTATTGGCCTTGTTCAAGAGCTTATTCAGCACACGGGCTTCTTCCCCTTTTAGTAGTGTTTGGAGGCATGGTTAATGCCTCGTTCTCATCGTCCTAGTAGAGCTCTTGGTGAGTTTTTCTGGGGCACTACTAATACGTTTCACTTATGGTTTGGTAAAATGGTCGTCACTCCGAAAGACATCGTTGTAATTATTGATTTACCTTGGGGAACTCGACGCCTGTCTGAAATGACATCGTTCAGCCTCCAGTGTGCAACGTAGGGTGACGATAAAAAAATTACATCAAAATGTGTCTCAAGTCCCAAACTATTTTTTGAGTATATGAATGTTCATATTTCTCTTGAAAGTTGAGCCTGTTATGAGTTTGTTGCTTCCTCATTTACATTAATACATCTTCCAAGTATATGGATATTTAATCTCTATATTTCTATTGACGGACCGCATTTCTCTTGAGGATTTAATTAATTTATTTTCTAGACAGTGGCATGGCGCGGAAGTCCTCTTTTCCATCAGGTACGATTTTTTTTTTTTGTCCGGGACACTAGGTAGGTTGCCATACTTGCAGGTACGGTACTCTGTCCTTTTTTTTTTTTTTTTTTTTTTTTTTTTTTTTTTTTTTTTTGCATAGTGACATTAGGATCGGGTTTAGTCAGGCTGTATGCCTCCAGGTATGCAGCTCTGTCAAGTTTTCCATACTTTTCTGTACAATTTTTTTTTCAAATCCTTGTATGCAGTCGGTACATCATGCCTCGAGCATGCATGCTCGTCGATTTCCCATACCTTTCAGATGCTTTTTTTCAATTCCTTGTACAATCAGGCTGTCATGCCTCTAGGCATGTAACTCTGTCTAGTTTTCCATACCTTTCTGTACAGTTTTTTTTTTCAAATCCTTGTACAATCAGGCTGTCATGCCTCCAGGCATGCAACTCTGTCCCCTCAGTGTCAGTTAGTTAGTCCTTTCTCGTTGTTCAGAACTCTAGGCATGCTACCATGCCTGCGGGTATGGTGATCTGTCCGGAGTTTTTCTGCATAGTCCGGATAGGCTTAAGTCTGGGCAGGCTGGCATGCCTCCAAGTATGATACTCTGTGTTCTGAATTCTGTCCAGTTTTCTTTGTTTTTGCACAATCTTGCTGGATTCGGGCCTAGTCAGGCTGTCATGCCTCCAGGCATGCAACTTTGTCCAACTTTCTTTGTTTTTCTGCACAGTCCCGTTAGATTTGGGTCTAGTCAGGCTGTCATGCCTCCAGGCATGCAATTCTGCCTGACTTTCTTTGTTTTTCTGCATAGTCCCGTCTGTTTTGGCTCTAGTCAGGCTGTCATGCCTCCAGGCATGCAGCTCTGTCCAGCCCGGGATCGGTTAGCCGGATTTCACTTAATGCTCGGAACCCTAGGCAGCCTACCATGCCTGCAGGCATGGCACTCTCCCCGATATATTTTATTTTATTATATTTTTTTTGTCTTCGCATGGCCCAACCTTGAGTCCCCTCCGCCGAGCATACCGCCAAGTATTGCTCTATGAAATCTTGCATTTTGTCTTCGCATCGGGTCCATTTTTTTTCTTGGTGGTGATGTATGTGGAACCCGGGTCCAGACCATGTCTGGCGATATGCATGGTACCAGGTTTTCTGGGTCTTCCCCTGTTCGAAACCCTGGGTATGGATCCGAGCCAAACTTGGCGAGATGGTGTCTGGTTGCAAGACCCAGACCCGGTTGGCAGTATGGGTCGAGTTTGTCCATATGATCGAGTCTTCTCAGTATAATTCAGAAATGAGTTATTTCCAAACTAATTCTCGTGAACATTGTGAATTGAATTTTTAGAGTTTAACTCAGAAAATGAATTATTTTCCAAATTATTTCTCATAAATATTTGCGATCCGTTTTTAGAGTTTAACCCAAAAAATGAGCCAATTCTTATAAAAATTTTTGATCCGAATTTTAGAGTTTAACTCGGAAAATGAGCTAATCCTCATAAAAAAATTGTGATCCGAAATTTAAAATTTAACTCGGAAAATGAGCTAATTCTCATAAAAATTTGTGATCCGAATTTTTCTAACTTAACTCGGAAAATAAGTTAATTCTCGTAAAACTCGAATTATTTCTTCATCGGCAGCGTCATTTGAGCTTCTGGCAATACGTCCGAAGGCGATTAAGACTCCAAGTGAACTTGCTTGATTTCTAGCCACCATAGCTGCATTTCTTTTGAGGTTCGAGCGTGTAGACACAGGAATTGGTACCGGTATAATCCCGACTCATCAAAAATATGCAAGACAGATGGGCCAAGTGAAATGGGTCATTGGGCCCAAAAGATCAATCAACCGAGCCCAAGAGAAATAAAACCCGCCTAGGCTTTGAGCAGAGTAGCGGACGACGCCGTTTCACTCCACGTCACTGATCCGCGTGCTAATAATCTCAAAGCCCGCCTAGGTTTTGAGGATTCTGGTGCCAAACAGAAATACAATCTACATGCATGCAATCCCTTGATCATAGCCCACGTGTTTGACCCCCTTTGACCACCCCAAAACCCGCCTAGGTTTTGGTCTCTGAGGACGTGATTTTTGGGGTATGTCCCCCACCATTTCCCTCCAAAAAACTCATACTCCCTCACCTATAAATACCCCCTCCATTCCACCTTCATTTCACCAACATTCATCATCTAATACACTTACTCTACTCTTCCACCATATTATCCTCTCTCAAATTCCCCTATCATTATTCTATCCTCCTATCATCTCCATATTATACTTCCATCATCCACTTCCATCACAAAATCACCTTCCTACACCACATCCATATTATACTTCTTTTCATCTCCTATAATCCCTTTCTCAAATCATATTCTTCACGACAATACAAACATCCACATACGATTTCTTTCTACACCGCTCACATCATCCCATCCGGGTTTTAAGTCAAGGGGCAACTCAAAGGGGTCAAATCCGTCATCGCTACATCTTAAGCAAGGTTCAATTCTTTTATTTAGATTATTGTGTTTAATCATGTAATTCTTTATTTAATTCCGTGCTTGTACATATTTTGTAAAATAAAAACCGCATTGTTTTATATTGCATGATTTGTATAATAATTGCGCGAAATTAATCAAACTTCTCCCCGCTCTCTTTCTTTTCAATGTTGATTTTAGTAAAGTCTGTTTTATAACAGGCGGATTCGAGAGTTCTTATAACTCTAGAATTAGTAACCTTACCCCCGAATCTAGAAATTGGGTTCGTAGACCGGAGTCTTTCTTTTTTATTTTATGGTTTGTTGATTTCCTTAAATCGGCTGGCGAGTCTTTTACAATTTTATAAATTTGTTTAATTATTTAAAGTATTCGATTTCCTGCACAAAATTAATTTAAGAAAATAATTTAATTCTTGTCCAACGCTAATGATTGGCTAGGTCCGAGGAGAAAAGGGCCAAAAATTAGTAAAACCTAGGCGAGTTTTACTAATTTCTACCCATTATCTCCCTGAGCCTGGAAGCGAGAGGTCCGACCCAGGACTTCTCAAAGCCTAGGCGGGTTTTGATGAGTTCTGGTGGCCCGCTCACTTCTTGGTCCCAGATTTATCAAGTGGACCGGGATTAAATTATTATGAGATTATTTTTATGTAATTTTCGGATAGTTTAAATAGCAAAAATTGGGTTTATAAATAAATAAAGTTTTATCACCCAGAAAACGAATTTTAAAAATTAAAAATATCCTTATTTAAGGATTAAGAAATCTTAGTCGGCTCCCGATCACTAATGTAGCGCATCACGGAAAAATGGTCACTTTTTCCGGGGTCCTACAAATTGGCGACTCCACTGGGGACTTAAACTTTAAAAAGAGGGTAAAACTTGAAAAAATCAAATTGATTTGAAAAGTGTAAAAGGGAGAAGTTAATTTATTTTGCGACTTTATTATTCTTTTAGGCATCCCTTGCATATCGGGCCACTAATCGGGTCTTTTGACACGTTAGCACAAAGGCGACGGTTTAAGTTACGTAGGATTTCCCTTGAGAGTGGGGGGGCACTACTATGGGGATAAGCTCTACATCTCTAAGCATTTGGTCGCTCCTCTCTCGGTGTCACACTCCGAAAGCTTCCTTGAAGTTCTTTGAGAAATACCCCAACTGCTTACCTTATGGTATGAAGAACCGGGGCGAAGGCATGCGGTAGGCTATATACCCAACCATAAAAGTCCATGAATTTAGAGCCTTGGTTTAGGGTACCCCTTCATGTGTATGCTATGTGCTATGTGTATCCCTCCCCCTTTTCTTGTCTTTTTGTAAAAAGTCGACCCTAGTTTAGAGGTTTTAATCTAGTCCATATAAAATTCATTGGGTTGAGAAAAGGATTATTTATTAATTAATATAATTAACTCAAAGGCATTTTGGTTCGCCCAAGTGGAAGGGCCCATTTATGCTTGAAAGTTTATTATCTTAATTAATAGATAAAAATTGACTCACCTTTGATGATATTATATGGCCCTTTATGAAATTCTCTTAACAAAGGTCCGAAAAAATTAATTAAAAGTCTAACAAAGTTAATGGATAACGTCTTAGATCGACTCCATAATAGTCACTAGGCTTGAGTAAATTGATTTATCGATTTAATTAATAAATCCATCACATTTATGGCCGACCCGTTGTTAGGCCCAACCATATTGGATTCATCAATTAAGCTCATAAATTGATTATGACTCGCTTATTGTTGACTTTATATAGTCCTTTACAATATCCATTTTCCCCGAGTAAAAAAAAAAAAGAGTATAAAAAGGAAAGGGTCAAAAAAGAAAAAAAGTGGGTTGTCGGTCTTGTTGAACATTATTCTAGTCCGCATAATAGCCAACATAGCTTGATCTGTCTGAGTTGTTGGGCCAAGTTACGGATTCTCCTTAAAACGGTCGGCCAGTGGATTGGGCCCATCCGAATTGAGAAACACTGACTAAAGTCTGTCAACTTATGACCCGCTCGCTATATTGACTTTATTCGTCCCTTTATAGTGTTATGTTTTTAGGTCCATATAGAGTTAGGCCATACACTCCCAAAAAGTGGGTGAGTCCTCTGTGTTAGCATATATGTGTCGAGTTAGTTAGGATCATATAGGTCATCTAGATCATACGTGTCGGAGTATGTCATCGAGTATCTTAACTTTGAATTTCCACGCAGGCATCATTGGTGATCGACTCCGAGCCCACATTCGAGATCCACGAATCGGTCGCTTGATTCCGAACCCTCGCTACGATCCGTCTGCAACCAGTGACTGCATCATGTCTGGAGAGCAATTCATAGAGATCCCGGTCTAGAGCACCGAAGCCAACATCACGAAGCATTAGGATGACCTTTACACCAAAATGCAAGGTCTGGTATTTGCCAATACCTTAGAACTGGAGCAGAAGATAGGTAAAAGGTTGAATGAACAGCAACAAGTGATGGACAGTATGCGGCAAGCCATAACTAAGATCAATACCAAACTGGGGTTGAATGTTGAGGAAGACTATGAAGAAATGCAGGGATACGAGTCCGAACCTGAAATCATCAAGATATCCTCGGATTCGGGAGGAATTGGGATATCCAAGACAAAGGTCATTACTACTGAGGCATCTAAATTCATAAAGGACCCTGCTGTTAAGGCCCTCGAACAGAAATTAGAAAGCCTTACCAAAGCAATGAGAACTGTGCCGGCCTTTGCTGACAAATATCTGGAAGTGCCATTGCCTGTTCAGCTGATTCTGAAGATAGATGATAAAGTTGAGGTACCAATCATTAGGTTCACACCCTCTGAGAACCCAGTTCATCACATCGAAGAATTCATGAGGCTAACACCATTAATCCGGATTGATGTCGGTTTATACTCTACCGTTTTCCCATCCACTCTAGATGGCGAAGCCAAGGTGTGGTATCACGCTTTACCACCTCAAACTAAGCCCGATTGGAATGAACAGTTCAAAGCCTTCATTAATCACTACAGTCGCATTCAGAGGAAGCAAGCTACGGTGGATGACTTGACCACCATGAAGCAACGAGATGACGAATCCTTCCTAGATTACTTTGAGCGATGACATACCAAGCTGTCTCACATCAATGAGACAATTCTTCTCCACCTACAGCTGTCTACTTTCAAGCAAGGGCTAAAAGGCAGTTTATCCAAGCACTTGGGATACCACGTCATCAAAGACTTTGACTATTTGAATGACATCTGTGTCCAACTAGAAGCAACGCATAATGATAAGACCACTTCGCCTGGATGGAAGGGGTCCAACAGGAGGGCCACTAGTGCGCCTAACCACCCTCCTTTGGTCATGGAAACTAACTCTATCCAGTGCAAGGGGCCTTTCAAACCAAAATATGAGACTTATACACCATTGGACGTTTCTTACTCACAAGCTCTTGATCGGCTGGTCAAGAAAGGTTTTTTGGTTCTACCTTTGCCAAGAGAAGAGTCAGCAACGAATGGGTATGGATCAATTCTGCCGCTACCATCGTTGCCGAGGACATGATACTGAGAAATGCTGGTCTCTCAAGAACAAGATAGAAGACATGATAAGGGATTGGACGCTAACCATGCCAAAAGTTGCTCAGAAGCCTAACAATCAAAGCAACCCGATGCCTGAGCATACAAATGCTATCTTTTATGGAGTTTGTAGCTTTGATCCTTCCACTTTGATTGTTGAAACGGGTCAACCTGTCCCCGAGGTATTTGGCTTTCATGAAGACCTGTCCATTCATGGTATTTGGGATAGTGATGACGATGACCAACATGAATACTCCAAGATGGAATGGATGGAGACGGGTGAGCCAGCATCAGATGATGTAGCATTTCTCACTCGATCAGGCCGCCATAACAACAGGAACACCACCACCCCAATGGCTGTTTCTGATCCTACGCCAATGGCCACCAACGATAATCATGTCCCGCCTGAAGATCCTCTCCTTACACAACTCAAGAAGACCAGAGCTGAAGTTACTATCTGGCAGTTGATTTGCACCTCGCAAGCACATAGACAAAAGATGATTGACGCTCTTACTACATTAACAGTACCTCCCACGACGACTCCTGAATCTCTAGTTGCTCATGTGACTACCCAGCAAGAGGCTATCACCTTTGGGATTGAAGATTTGCCTCAAAGAGGGGCATCCCACAACAAAGCACTCTACCTTACAGTGCAATGTTCCAACAAGACTATCCCACTAGTTTTAGTCGACAACGGTTCAGCTGTGAATGTGTGCCCTTGGAGGACGGCACAGAAATTGGGAGTCCAACAACAACACTTGGCTCAAAGTGGTGTACAACTTAGGGCTTACGACAATTCTCCTTGAAAGTCGGTTGGGTCCATAATATTGCCCATTACTACATGCAAAATCACTCGGAATGTGGAGTTCGTAGTGCTAGACATTCCAACCTCCTTCAATCTACTACTAGGGAGGCCATGGCTCCATGAATGCAATGCTATTGCATCTACCTTACACCAGAAGGTAAAGATGTTGGTTCAAGGTCAAGTCATCACCATCTCGGGAGAATCTATCAATGCTGTCTTTACTCCCAAGCAAGCAACCCTTGAAGTAGAACACAGTTCTATGGACGAAGAGCTTCACAACTTTGAACTTATGGCGACTTTGAGCCAAGATGAAACTTCCTTTGATTTCGATCCCTACTCAAATCCCAAAGTGCATGCCATACTCAATAGACAAGGACATTTTCCTGGGATGCCGCTAGGGAGAAACTCGAAAAACAAGATTCCTCTTGTGTTTAAGACATTTAAGCAGAAGGGAAGGTTCGGGGTAGGGTACAAGCCAACTGAGAAGGAAGTTAAGCTCGCCAAGATAGCCATAGTTGAACAGAAGAGGATGGACAATCCACCTACCTTGTTCCAAATGAAGCCCTATCCACTCACTCTGAATGGAAAGTTTGTTAGGGAAGGTGATTACTTCCCTTACTATGAGTTCCTTGAACCATACTACCTGAAGAACAAGGGAGTTCAAGTTGCTGAGTTAGAAGTTTTCAATGACTATACCATTAATATGGCTACTGTTTTATCCTCGCTCGAGACAAAAACCCACCATTGGAATCGACTCATCTTGCTGGGAGCAACATATTTGGCATGCTATTCGGACAACAGAAGCTATTAAGGAAGAATCTGAAGCTGACGCTGTTATTGCTGCATTATCCAACTTAAGCTTTGACCCAAGTCTTATGATCACTGAAGAAGAAGAAGTCAAGGCGGTCTCGTGGGTCGATGCTGAGAAGAATACCTTTGTTTTATCTGTAGGAGAGTCTGTTCCTATGGACATAGAGTATGGTCCTAAGAGTCTAGAGTCAAGTGAGTCTGGTCTTGAGTCTGCTGGCGATGTACTCATTTCTGCATTCAATAAGATGAATCTTTCTGCTTACTATGATTCTTCTTTCCCCTCTTCCCTGAACTGTTGCGCTAATAATAATCTTGAATTTAATGAACCCTTAAAAAAAATTTCTAATGAACATGAGCATCAAATGGCGGTGTTGGAAGACACCATCACCATAAATGTGGGCACAGAAGAACAACCTCGGGAGTTCACTCACAACAAAAGAACGGGTAGCATTTACAGAGCTTCTCAAGGAGTTTGTTGATGTATTCGCATGGACTTATGAGGATATACCGGGGATTGACAGGGAAATTGCGGAGCACACCATACCTTTGCTCCCCGATGCAAAGCCGGTTCGACAAAAGGCTAGGAGGATCAAACCTGAATGGGCTAAGAAAATTGAAGAAGAGGTGGTCAAGCAGCTTAACGCTAAGTTCATCAAAGCAGTCCAATACCCTGAATGGATTGCTAACATCGTCCTAGTACTCAAGAAAGACGGGAAAGTGCGCATGTGTGTGGACTTCCGAGACCTTAAGAAAGCCAGTCCCAAGGATAGTTTTCCTCTACCCCACATCGATGTATTAGTGGATAACACTTGCGGACATGAGCTCTTATCCTTTATGGACGGATATGCCGGTTACAATCAAATAAAAATGGCAGAAGAAGATATGGAGAAGACTTCCTTTACTACACCATGGGGAACGTACTATTATGTCGTCATGCCTTTCGGTCTTAAAAATGCTGGAGCAACGTACCAGAGAACTGCCAATACCCGACTTCATGACATGATGCACGTCGAAGTAGAAGTTTATGTCGATGACATGATTGTTAAGTCCAAGACAAGGGAGGATCATATTACCAACCTCCGTGAGTTCTTTCTACGACTTCGCAAATATAAGATGCGGCTCAACCCAGCAAAGTGCACCTTCGGTGTTACCTCTGGGAAGCTACTAGGCTATGTGGTCAGCCAACGGAGCATTGAAGTTGATCCTTCAAAGATCAAGGCTATCCAACAGTTACAACCACCTAAGACAGAAAAATGAGATAAGAGGCTTCCTGGGATGAGTCCAGTACATCAGTAGGTTCATCTCAAAGCTCACCATGACTTGTGAACCTTTGTTCAAGAAACTAAAGAAAGGAAGCAAAGTAGAATGGGACAATCAATGTCAAGCTGCTTTTGATAAAATCAAGGAATATTTGCAACATCCTCCAATTCTTATGCCGCCAGTACCAGAAGAGCCTCTACTCCTTTACCTTACGGTGACTAGCTCAGCAATGGGGGCTATGCTAGCTCAAAAGGTAAAAGGTCAAGAGAGCGCCATGTATTACTTGAGCAAGAAGTTCCTAGACTACGAAAGTCGATATGCAAACATAGAAAAAACGGCTCTCGCATTAGTTTGGGCCACCAAGAAGCTAAGGCACTACATGCTCTCACACACGGTGTATGTAATAGCTGAGAACAATCCCATCAAATTTATCATGGAGCAGCCAACCATTAACAACCGCATCGCCCGATGGGTGGTCATGCTTTCTGAGTTCAATCTCCAATTCTTACCCCGGAAATCTATTAAAGGGCGAGTTGTTTCAGATTTTCTGGCTGCTTGACCATCACAGAAACCTCCAAGCACTCACTTGGAATTCCCAGACGAAGACGTGCTCCTGACCGATGAAGTTACTTGGGAAATGTATTTTGACAGAGCTTCTAACCAAATGGGTTGCGGAGTAGGAGTCCTGTTAATATCTCTAGATGGTGCACATGTCCCTGTATCTGTAAAATTTGATTTTGATGCTACTAACAATGCGTCGGAGTATGAAGCATGCATCAAGGGTCTACAAGCTGCCTTGGCTTTAGGCATACGCCACATAAAGGTCTTTGGAGACTTTACCCTCATCATCAACCAGGCTACGTGGATGGTTCGAAGTGAGTGTCTCTTGGCTTATCAGCAGAAGCTTTTAGGACTTGCGGACCAATTTGAGAAGATCACCTTTCAATACCTTTCTAGGGATCACAATGAACTGGCCGATGCTCTAGCTAAATTATCTTCAATGATATCCATCCCATCAGGCACGCTCCAGCTACCAGTAATTGTATAGCGATAGTCTGAACCCGCGTATGTCTGTGCCATGGAAACACAAGAAGAGGAGACTGAGGAATGATTTCTTGACATATACAATTTTCTTCGGAAGGGAGAATATCCGGCTGAGTTAGATGCTCGAGGACAACGAGCGATCAGGTCTCTAGCAGCACAATACTGCTTGATCCAAGATCGTTTGTACAAGAAGTCACCTACAGGCAACAATTTGTTGTGCATCGACTCCAAAAGTGCAAAGGAAATTATGGCTACTGTACACGGAGGAGAGTGTAGGCCTCACATGAATGGCCGCATGCTAGCTAAGAAGATTCAGAGAGCTGGTTATTACTGGACTACTATGGAAGCAGACTGCTTGAATTTTGTTCGAAGTTGCCACAAATGTCAGGAGTATGCCAATCTGCAGCATCAACCTCCTTCATATCTGACAACACTGACCTCTCCATGGCAATTCTCGGTATGGGGTATTGACATCATTGGCAAAATACACCCAACCGGAACAGGAGGACATGAATACATCTTGGTTGCTATTGATTACTTCACTAAGTGGGTAGAGGCAACCTCTTTTGCCAAACTCACATCCAAGCAAGTGGCCAAATTCATCCTTCAAAATATTATATGCCGGTATGGAGTGCCTCATGAGATCATCAGTGATAACGAGAGTCACTTTCGAAAGGAAGTGGAGGTTTTGCTCACCAATTACAAAATTCAGCATCATCGGTCCTCACCTTATCGACCTCAAGCCAACGGAGCTGTAGAAGCGGCCAATAAGACAGTGGCGGGAATCATTAAGAAGATGGTTGTCACTTACAAAGATTGGCCTGACAAGTTAGCATTTGCCTTATGGGGATACCGGACATCAATTCGAACTGCAACAGGGGCAACACCATATTCATTAGTATATGGGATGGAAGCAGTCCTGTCGATCGAGTTAGCAATCCCGTCGTTACGCATAGTGGCAGAAAGCCAATTGCCAAAAACAGAATGGGCTAGGGAAAGGTTCGAGGAGTTAATGTTGATGGATGAAAGGCGATTAAGGGCGTTGCATAATGTTCATGTGTACCAGAATAGGATCACTCGCGCCTTTAATAAAAAGGTGAAAAGTCGTTCACTTCAAGAAGGTGATCTAGTGCTTAAGGAAATGAGGGCACCTATACAAGACCAAAGGGGAAAGTTTGCACGTAATTGGAAAGGTCCTTATATGGTTAAGGAAATTTTACCAGGAGGAGCAGCTCGACTTGCCACTATGGATGGAGAAGATATGATTCAGCCAACAAATTTGGATCAGCTTAAACGATATTATGCTTAATATAGCCAAGCAACTGGAAAACCAATTTTCAGACACTTGGTTAATATTCAATTTATGCTCATAAAAAGAAGGAAAGATAATGTTTGCAAGGACACAATGATTGTAAACAATACTTCTTCTTTTATTAATAATTAAAATGCAAGTACACTACTTGTAAATAAGAAAATTCAAAAGGCGCAATTAAATAAAAGTTTATTCTAACAAAGCAGTTCAGTTCCTTCGCTTCCATCCATCTTTTAGTCTTGTTTCACCTTCTCTACGTCGCACTCTCATTGTCAATCTCCATGTCATTAGGCTCATTTGGGTCCGTCTCTTTGTTTTTAGGCTTTTAGGCTCGCTTATGTGATTTCCGTGTCTCCACCCTCGGACCAAGCCGATCCTTTGTCGTCACCTTCGTACCGAGACGATCCTTTATCATTGAACGAGGAGCCAGTCTCTCCCTTATGCATGTTTGACTTCTTAGCGCCTCTCCAACACGGCGAGACTCGACGGCCGCAATTAGCCGTTCGTGATATCCAGCGTCAGCAATCTCTGATACATCTGCCTTTGATGGAGCCTTAAGGGTCGGCCTTCTCGCCCAGTACTTCAGCTAAGACTCTATCACCGAGCCACGAAGCTTCAATTGCTTGGGGGCTTCACATAGCCGCTCGGGGATGGTCTGTTTGCGGCCCATCTGTCGCAATACCCATCCGAAAATAGAAAGTCATGTGTGTCAAGTCGGCGATACACACATAGGCGTTGCGATCGTCACTGGTCACATATTCAGGAACATGCAACCATTCGATCCGCCACGTGATGTCACGAGGTTCCTTCAGAAAGACGGTCCATTCAGTTACCGATCGGAGCTCGGTATATTTGCGCCTCCTTTGACAATAATTTGCAAGTGCCGAGGGATTACGAGGATCTTCGATAAGGCCCAAATGCTCCATCAGCCAGATCTGCCCAAAAAGTTAGCACGGGTTACAATTGCATGCCAATTATTCCCAAACTAATGAAAAAAAAACAAAAAAGAAAAAAAACCCTAAAACCCGCCTAGGTTATACGGACAGTAGGTGGAGTTGACAAATTGAGAAAAAGCGGGTGAAGGAGGACATGTACCTGAAGAAGTAAGGGGCTCCCGCGAAGCTCATATTCTGGATCCAAATTATGCAAGCCCATCATTGTCTCCGCTAGCATCAACGACACTGGATTAAAGCCTCGAGCCATGTCTTCAACAATTTGAATAAGGCCCGCCGGCTCGGTTCTTCGCCCGCCATAATAGAAGCAGAATTTCCCAAGAAGACATAATACGAGTGCTCGCACTCGAATCACGGGACTATATTCCAATTTGTCAGGCGATTGAAAGTATTCAACAATGGTTTGGAAATGTACCTTATCACGGAATAGTGCGCTTCCTATGACTCAGTTCGGAAGGCATAACAACTCCTTGTACTGTTTGGTGTTGTCAGCAGCAGTTGGAGGTGATGTCAGCCGTGCGAAATGATTCGTCCCGAGAATCGATGACTACTCTTCGGGTTGTGGACATAGCTCCTTCAAGGAGAAGCGGAGAACATGCATCTTCGGATCCCAAAAAGCTCCTGCCGCTCGAATAAAGTCATAGTTGACTCTCGCTTGTCGAAGATTTAGCAATCTCGTCAGGCTATATCTCTGGAGCTCTTTCTTCTCGTCTCTGGACAAAGTACTCATCCAAGTAGCGAGCTTCTTCTCGAAAGCCATGATAGGAGTGTTTTTGTGATTTTAGGAGGCTTTTTAGATGGAAGATGCAATTAAAGATGATGAGTGATATCCATATGCATAGGTGGAGGTATTTATACACCTTTGTCCATGATCAAAATGGAGCAAATCGGCCAGCGAGCAATCATATAGCCGTTGCCATCTAATCCCATGATTCAAGCCTTTCTTCAACGGCTAGCACAAAAAAAAACAGAAAAAATTATATAACCCCCCTGGGTTATATTTTTGCAAGGACGACACGCGCGTGCGAGAGCGACCCCAGGCCCAGCTCTTCAGCCGCTTAAAACCCACCTAGGTTTAAGCGGCCCAGGCCCAATGTCTCGTTTCCATGGCCCATCTGCGTAAAGGCCGCTCTTGGGCCTCTCTGTTTTGGTTTCATTTGGCCCATTCGTGTATTTTTGATGTTCCGGTTTCTGTTATCGACCCAATGATATATTACTGATGTTCCGGTTTTATTTGGCCTATACCGTCAAAGTTGTTCGTACATCAAGTTTTGAGTCTTGCATAAAATAAAAAAAAATATATTACAAAGAGTCCTGCATAAAATGTAAAAAATAAAAAAGAGAGTCTTGCATTGCATAAGTGTCATCACCACAGGGAACCAGAATCGCCGCTGTCCTCCGCTAAGTTGCACCCTGCATTTGAAGCTCCCGCGTTGGAAGTACCGGCCGCGCCAAAATAGGTGTCCCAGGAGTAATAATCAGGTCCAGAAGCAGTCTGCACGGGAGGTGATGGCCGAGTCAAGGGCATTTCTGAAGGGTGTACGATCGACGGTGAAGATACAGAATGCTCCTGTGAAGTAGCCAGCTAGGAATGATCAGGAACCTGCTATTCAATAGATGGAGTAGGCCATACAGGACCAGTTCCATAATCGGGAGCTGGCCAACCAGAAGAAGCAGATCCTCCCAGCCAAGAGTGTTGAGGCACAGACCACTCTTGGGAACCCATGGGCCATGTCGGACCCATCTTAGGAGCAGGGATAGGCCATCTTGCAGAACCAGAACCAAAAGATGAAGCATCGTAAGGTACCGGATGTCAAGTAGCGTCATCCGCTAGGGCTTGACTGCCAAGATACCTTACGGATGCACCTGAGTCACGGTCCCTTACCACCATCTCCCGACCACGACGAGAAGAGCGCACGGAAGCTGGGGTATGACGAGAAGGAGGAGGCCGGTGAGTGGCGCTTGATTCGGAAACATCCTCCACCCAGTAAGAATGGGGCTGAGTATCACCACCATATCGAAAGACTATGATATGACCTCCACTCCTCCAAGGACGTCTGAGCCATGTCCTCTTCCATGCTCGGAGGGCGACGACCTCTACTACCGGATCTGCTACGGTGAGATCCAGTGGAGTGTTGACCCTCGATCTGAATGCCTTTGCCCTGACCCTCTCGTACAACTGCTAGAGGAGGACGAGAAGAACCCCCAATTTCCTCCCGAGATCGACCTCGAGAAGAATATTCCCCAACCGAAGAGCGGTGTGGGGGCTCTGTGCGAGGAACGCCTGCAGTAGAACGTCGAGGTGGTTCTCCGGGAACAGACTCTGCATCGGCCTCCATATCGGCCCTTCCGGCAGCACTACCTTGATATCTCCCTGAACCGGTGAATCCCCGATCAATGAACTTCCTCATGGTGCTCCACTCCTTAGTTAGTTGCCGGAGAAAAGCCCATCTCGGCTGGGAAAATAACAAGACAAAGGGTCATTTACAAGTGGTATATGGGATAAAAAGAGGCAACATAAAACAAAGTCTTACCGGTTTGTGATCGAATGCTTGAAGCACAGAGCACTCACTGCTGTTCTCCACATCCAAGAAGCCGTCGATCTTTCGCCTCTCTTGTGGAACCTCCACTTCGGCAGCCTTAGCATAGGGTCCCAACTATAGACTTTCTAGTTAGAAGGTAGCCAAAGCATGACAAGGACAAGGAAGGAAGATACATACCACTCGAGGAGCCAAACGACTAAGATAACGCTGGAACTCTTCATCGAATTGATCCTCGGGGACATTGTGCACAAAGTCGTCAAATTCTTGACCTCGAACTAGATCCCCCAAAATGCCCGGGTCGACCCGCCATGGCTCAAACATGTGTGCTGGAGGATCCATGGGAATGAGACCAGGGTAACCTCCCAAAATTTGCCTCGAGGCTCTCTCCCCTAAGTACCACACATAGGCGAAGACAAGTGTCGTGTTGCACTCGATCCAGAGGTTCTGGTAACCCTCTGACGTCGAAGTCGGCCCAAGGACGCCAATTTACTTGATCCTACAAGAAGAAGGATGTATTTAGGTATGGCATGCAAAGGAAAATAGGAGAAAGGTGTCAAGAATAAGGAAATATCGCCCGTAAGTTATCCAAGATGCTGCGAATGAGGTCAAGACACCCCGACTTGTACTTCTTATCATGTATGCCCTCGGTGGTCCAGCGTTCAGCAGCCGACACTGCCTTGTTCTTCTTTGACCTTATTCCCAGGGCCAAGATGTACTCATACGCCCACGACTGCATGCACAATATGTTAAACAAGCACCGAAAGATGAATAAGCACATTGAAAAGAGAAGGTTCTAGCATGTACCTCGAGCACCTTCCACAGGGATGGACCGTACTGGTAGCGAGCCTGGGCGGCATGGAGGTAAACCGGATCCGCATCCAACGAAAGACGAACGCGTACGACGGAGCTAATGGATGAAATTAGCGTAGGACGCCTTGTCCCAGTTCAGGTTTCGGATATTATCAAAATTGAGGAGATTCCGAAACCATGTCAGGGAAATATTGTCCCCATGGATGGCAAAGAGGGTGGTAGAAATGATGTACGCCAAGAAAATAAAGTGTCGTTGCTCTAGAGGCAGGTTTTGAAAAGTTGCATCGCGAATGGTCAGCTCAAAGTGCTTATAGGCAAGGTTAGGGAGACCTTGACATCGTCCCGAACGCGCAGACACTGGAGCCAGCAAATCCAGAACTACTGGAGGAACGTCTGCATCAAAGACCACGTCCTGCCCACGCCAAGGAAGGCCGGTGATCATGATAAAATCTTTAGGTGTGATTGTAATCTCTCCCACAGGGAAGTGAAACGAGTTAGTGGAACCCCACAACCTCTCCACCATTACTCAGCTACCACACAAGAGGTCATTGGCATCATCATTATTTCGGACCATCGGCAGAGCTTCGATGTAGTCTTGAGCCATCGGCAAAGCGCCCGGTGAAGTCTCTATTTCCGAGCCATCGGCATCGCGGCCGATGAAGTCTCGACCCCCATGGCCATCAGCAACGCGCCTGATGAAGTCCTTTGCCATAAAAAATGGTAACCATCATCAACATCGACACCGGGAAAGACTAGAATCGCAATGGGAAAGACTAGAATCGACACCAGGAAAGACTGGAACTGACACCGGGAAAGACTGGAACCGACACCGGGAAAGTCTGGAAGCGACACCGGGAAAAACTGGAACCGACACTGGGAAAGTCTGGAACCTACACCGGGAAAGACAGGAAGCAACATCGCGAAAGACTCGGATCGACACTGGGAAAGACTAGAAAACTCCATCAACCATCGGCATCGTGTCCGATTTCAAGTAAGGCATCATTCTCACCCGAGATCAACATCGACTCATTAACAGTCAGGTAGAGCATCATTCTTGCTCGAGATCACCCCGAAAGAGGCGCATGCCGCCCGCAACCGCGATGCAAGACTCAGCTTCCAAGCATAAAATCAGGCTTTGTAAACCAAAGTCATATCCTTAGACTACTTTGACCTTCATCCTATTCGGACTCGATCAAAGTGGGGGCTCTCTATAGACACCGGGATTTGTACCGGTATAATCCCGACTCATCAAAAATATGCAAGACAGATGGGCCAAGTGAAATGGGTCATAAGGCCCAAAAGATAAAGCAACCGAGCCCAAGAGAAATAAATCAGGCCGCAAATAATTGTTAAAACCCACTGGGGTTTTAACATTTATTGAACAAGCCCATGCACAAGCAGGCCCAGTCGCGCGCCCCAGCCCAGAGAGCTCAAAACCCGCCTAGGCTTTGTGCGGAGTAGCGGACGACGCCGTTTCACTCCACGTCACAGATCCACGTGCTAATAATCTCAAAGCCCGCCTAGGTTTTGAGGATTCTGGCGCCAAAAAAAAATACAATCTGCATGCATGCAATCCCTTGATCATAGCCCACGTGTTTGACCCTCTTTGACCACCCCAATACCCGCCTAGGTTTTTGTCTCTGAGGACGTGATTTTTGAGGTATGTCCTTGTAACGTGGTTCGTAGACCTTGGTTTTGTCGTTCCCTCTCAGGGAGTTGGGGCTTCTAAACCTAAAAGTCTATTCCGAATTCTTACCTACTAGGTTGGGGGTTCATCATCATTTGAGAGAAGGTTTTCAAGCAAACACAAAGACAACACAAGAAAGGACGAAAAAGGGTTTCGGGAGCTTTAGGCAACCATAGGATTCATGGTTATGTGAGTTTTGTGGTTAAGAGGTAAAAAGATAGAATAAATCATATGAGAATCTTATTAGAAAAAAGACCACGGGATTCCCTTTTTCGAAGGTAATCCAGATTACTTCCCCAAAATCCACAATGGATCTCGGGGGTTAATCGAACAAGATTCCCTAGTTAGCCTCTATCTCACTTTCATGAGAGAGTGGCTAACTATCCCGTCCTTAGCCTTCCATTGACAAGTGATTCGTACATATATTAGAGAGCATCTGATCCCTAATGCACCCCACTTGAAGGAAGGACTAAGGTGGGAATTAGATTTTTCCCACTAATTACCCCCTAATTCACTAACCCCAATAACTTATCAAGCAAAGGAGCCTTAATCACTCCCTTAACCCTAAAGAAACCTAGCTACTAATCATATTAATAAACAAAAAAAACTAAACAAAACCCTAAAACCTAAAGACATTATAAAATCCCTAAGACAAACCCTAAAGAAGACTAGACAATCTGACCCTAGGAACCTTAAAACAAAACAAACAAACCCTAATGAAGCCCTAGCAGAACACACCAAAAACAAACCCCACAGACCCTAATGAAACCTAATACTATCCCAACCAAAATCCTAAACAGACCCTAAAACCTAACTCTAACACCAAATAGAACCATCCTAGACCCTAATCAAGACTTAAAACAAAACCAAAACAAAGATTAACCCCGACCCTAATCTGACTTTAAAGCTAAACCCAACACTTGACCAAAACCTTAATAAAACCTAGAACACTAACAACCCGTCCTAATAAAATCTAAGGAGAGCTCTACTGCCTAAATCGAGAACATAAGGGCAAAAGAAAAGAGAGACAGGGGAGGAACAGAGCACCGAGAATCAAACACAAAAATCCAATCACACACAACCTTCAGGATCAAATCAAAACAAATGCCAACGATCACATATGGGACGGAAAAGAGAAGAAAGACGAAGAGAATTACCTATGGTCTTGACCAAACAGGTGAGCAAGGAAAACAGAGAAAGAGTAAGAAAAACAAGATCGAAGCAAATAGAACAATTCAATACCCAGAAAATTTCAACACCAATTCGAACATTATATCAATATCAAAACTCAACCATTCACAAATCAAACCCAGAATTCGAATGGAACAACCCAATCAAACAGAACAAATCAACAAAAATCCAAAATCCCATATTCGAAACTCACTAACATGCATACGAAATTATCCCTAAATCTACCCTAACCCTAAGGATGGAGGCCGAAACCAACCATAAAGCAAATCGAAGCCCCTCCTCTCCCTTTTATAGTCGATTCGTGCCCTCTCCTTCAAATCTGAGCCATCGATTTCATCTCAAACTCGACGGATGGGATGTGTTTGGTTAGTTAGAGCGAAGATGATGACGATGGTGGTGGTGTGTGCGCACTTCATCAACCGAATCTGCAAAGAGGGAAGAGAAATTGAGTGAGAAAGAGAAATTCGCGAGATAATCTGAGAAATAGAAAGAGATGAGAAGAGAGAAGGAGATGAGATGAAGAAGAGAAGAGAGAATGAGATGGTTGTCGGGTTTGTTTGTTCAGATAGAGAAGCAGAGAGTGAGAGGAATGAGAGGGAGAAGGGGGACAAAGAGAAGGGAAAGAATGAAAGGAGAAAATGAGAGTTGGGGAATTAGGGTTTTGGGGTGGGTTATGTATTCGGATGGGATAAAAGGAAAACGGGTCGGGTATGGGTTAGCGGGTTTGGAGCTGGGCATGGGTTAGACGGGTTTTGGGCTGGGTTATGTTTGGGCCGATTAATTGGGGTTGGGAATTGGGATTTAGATTTAGGAAAACTTAGGTTTTTTTATTGCATTTTCAATTTGATTCCAATTAGTACTAAAATAGCCAAAAATGATAAAAACTGATAAAATATAATAAAATTGTAAAATTACTAAAAACATAATAAAAAGCCCATTTTAATTATTAAAAACAAGCTAAAAGACATAAAATAGAGGGGAAAATTCATGCAAAATTGGGTTTAAACACCCCCCCATACTTAAACTTTTGCTCGTCCCGAGCCAAACAAAACAAAATTACCTAATTACTCCACTTTCGTGGGAGGAAACGGGTGCATTTAGCGTATGCACCAAGCCCTTTGAACCCCCCGGCAACCCGGGTGGATGAGATGGACTCGTGAGGGTTTGTAGCGGCTGTGCCCACAAAAGCCAAAGAAATAGGAAAAGGGGAAAGAAAAAGAAGTGAAAACCGAAAAACAAAACGAAGCAAAACAAAAGCAAAGAAAATATTCTCATCCCCAATCATGCACCTAGTTCCCCAACCTGCCTCAACAATCGATTGGAAGAAGCAAGTATAAACTAATTAAGACACGAAGGTTGGAACGCTGCCAATCTTTGAGATTTTGAACCAAAACACTTCCTGCTGAGCAAGACACCTCGTGCATATGTGCAAGTGGGCTCTAGTCGGTCCTTCCTATCCTAAGCCAGAGAATCAGAGTTGTTCTCATGCTCAAGCTCGGGATTATTTAGCCAATTTCACTCTTGGTTTTTCTTTTCTTTTAACCTCTCTTTTCTTTCTTATTCTCACTTCACTCTTTTTCTTTCCTTTATCTCTTTTCTTTCTTTGCTTTTCTAGCTCTTTCTTGCCATTCTATTTCTAAACTCTTTGTTTTTCTTTTTCTTGCTTCGGTCTTTTCTTTCATTGCAAAAACTACACTCTTTTCTTTCCACTCAAACCGCTTTGTGTCTTTTAGAGTGTTTGCGTCGGGTTTTGCGAGATTTAAGCACCGGCCTAGGAAAGGGCTACCCTCCCTGTTGGGTTTCTTCATACGTGAGTCATTGCACTTAAGGGGCATAGGGTGCCGATCCACCCAAACCAACCCATGACTGTAGGCCCGACAGTTATTTGATTAATGTATTAATTAAGAGCTTAAGCAATTGAACAACTGAAACCGTCTAACTTAGGTAAGAAGACTCGGTCAAAGCGTGTAAGATTTGAGGATTCTACTTTCCCATTTCATGTAGAGGTCTAAAAGAGATAAGTTATGGCAAATATCCTTCCTAAGGCCTCTATTTATTCATACCGGCCGCTTCCAACTGACCGAATTAATCGGCAAATTAGACAACTATCTACATAAATGTGAATGGAAACATCTTCAAAAAAAAAGAAAGAAACTTTTGGGTTTTTCACAACGTTTCTTCCCTTTTTACACTTTCACACACAAAAGTTTTCAAAATTTTTAGCATTTTTTTCACTTTTTTTTCCCTACTACTTTTCCAAGAAAAAAAAGGCAACAAAAGAGGACCTAATAAGAACTAGGTGAGCTACCCTAAACATAAAGATCTTCCCCCCACACTTAAAACGCCACAATGTCCTCATTGTGGGAATGTGTCGCATGAAAAGGGTAGAGAACCTACAAAAACAATCAAACAAAAAAAAACAACTAGCAAGTAAAAATGGTGGCGATCCGAGCCCACACGGCTCCAACAACAAAGAAAATCCCAACATAAAGCATACCAAGGGGTGCGCCACCGAAAAGTAAAAACCAAGCATGCAAAAAGAAAATAAACTAAACAAACAAAAATAAAGAAATAATTACAAAAAGTGAAAGGGTGGAACGAGGTTACCATAAAGTCTTCAACAAAAGCAAGAAAGCACTTGGATAACCTCGATTACCAATGGAGCATCAGCCACTCCTTATTCTTCAAGATTTAGGCCTTTAAGATCGGAAGAATTCAACACCCGTAGGAGAAGATCATGCATCCTCGAATGCATTTCAGAACCATGAATGTATGAGAACACAAAAATCAATGAGTCATAATAGGTAAGTGTTCTCAACATTTTATCAAAAGCCTTAGAAAAATCACTATAGGTCGGGTCAACAACATGAGTGAGAGAGTCGGAAGCATGAATAGATGATTCAAATTGATCGCAAGGGAAGGGGATATGCATAGGAAGAGGAGAGGAAGGAGTACTCACACATGGATCTTCATAGTCCATTTCCCTTGGTTGATCCACAAATGGAGATTGAGTATGTAAATCGTTACAAGGGGAAGGGGGACAAACATTCAAACATCTAGCATGGTGAGTACATGGATTAACAAAATAATAACCCTCAGAATGACAAGCCTCTACAAAATCACGTGTATTCCGAATCAACCAATTTAGTACTACCCAAGCCTCATCATCATTTTCCATATTAAAACCAAAATTATCTAGAAGACAACAAGTTATAAAATTCACTCCTTCATTAATAACAACCAACACTCCCGGGTCACTAAAATCATATCCAAGAGGAGCCAAATAAGCAAGATAATCTTCTAATCTATCATAATAATTATAAAATAATTCTTGCTCATTTTGAGGGAAGCTAAAACATGCCATTTCGTTATTCATATTTTTAGATTTTTTAGAACCTAGAGGGAAAACTCAAGAATTAATTAAAAGGTTAAAAGGCGCAACTCCCCGGCAACGGCGCCATTTTGTGTAACGTGGTTCGTAGACCTCGGTTTTTTCATTCTCTCAGGGAGTTGGGGCTTCTAAACCTAGAAGTCTATTCCGAATTCTCACCTACTAGGTTGGGGGTTCATCATCATTTGAGAGAAGGTTTTCAAGCAAACACAAAGACAACACAAGAAAGGAAGAAAAAGGGTTTCGGGAGCTTTAGGCAACCATAGGATTCATGGTTACGTGAGTTTTTTGGTTAAGAGTTAAAAAGACAGAATAAATCATATAAGAATCTTGTTAGAAAAAAGGCCACGGGATTCCCTTTTTCGAAGGTAATCCAGATTAACTTCCCCAAAATCCACCATGGATCTCGGGGGTTAATCGAACAAGATTCCCTAGTTAGCCTCTATCTCACTTTCATGAGAGAGTGGCTAACTATCCCGTCCTTAGCCTTCCATTGACAAGTGATTATTAGAGAGCATCCGATCCCTAATGCCCCCCACTTGAAGGAAGGACTAAGGTGGGAATTAGATTTTTCCTACTAATTACCCCCTAATTCACTAACCCCAATAACTAATCATCCAAAGGAGCCTTAATCACTCCCTTAACCCTAAAGAAACCTAGTTACTAATCATATTAATAAACAAAAACAAACTAAAGAAAACCCTAAAACCTAAAGACATTATAAAAACCCTAAGACAAACCCTAAAGAAGACTAGACAGTCTGACCCTAGGAACCTTAAAACAAAACAAACAAACCCTAATAAAGCCCTAGCAGAACACACCAAAAACAAACCCCACAGACCCTAATGAAACCTAATACTATCCCAACCAAAACCCTAAACAGACCCTAAAACCTAACTCTAACACCAAACAGAACCATCCTAGACCCTAATCAAGACTTAAAACAAAACCAAAACAAAGATTAACCCCGACCCTAATATGACTTTAGAGCTAAACCCAACACTTGACTAAAACCTTAATAAAACCTAGAACACTAACAACCCGTCCTAATAAAACCAAAGGAGAGCTCTATTGCCTAAACCGAGACTAAAAGGGCAAAAGAAAAGAGAGACAAGGGAGGAACAGAGCACCGAGAATCAAACACAAAAATCCAATCACACACAACCTTCAGGATCAAACCAAAACAAATGCCAACGATCACATATGGGACGGAAAAGAGAAGAAAGACGAAGAGAATTACCTGTGGTCTTGACCAAACAGGTGAGAAAGGAAAACAGAGAAAGAGTAAGAAAAACACGATCGAAGCAAATAGAAGAATTCAAGCTGCATGATTTATTTGATTTATTTGATAGTGAGATTCACTTTTAGAGACTATTGGTTGCTTTGAACACTCTCCTTTTGCTAACCTGTTGCATGAGCGTTCAGGTTAGTTTCTCTCCTCTCAGTTTTTACTCTTTCACCTCTCCTTTTGCCCAACTTGTTTAGATGAGTGTTCAAGTTGGCCTCATTCTTTTTTATTTGTCTCTCCTTTTGCCTAACTTCACTTTGGCGGTGAAGTTAGCCTCTCTTCTCTCTATTAACCGTAGACTTAGGGTAAGGCACAAAAGCATAACGAAAATGTGATGGAGATGTGAGATGGAGGAAACAAGCAGATGGATGTGTCAAGCTTGGATGGTCATATGGGTGAGTGAGTTCTTCAATTCAAATCAAGAATGCAAGCACAAGATTTTTTCCTTAGCATTTTAGAAGCAAATGAAGGGTCGTGGAAGACAAGAGTCATAATGAAAATGACTTCATCTTATTAAATGCACCTAAGATGAATACACAAAGAAAAAACTATTTGGGATATATCCCAACTAACTTTGAAAATGAAGACAATTGCCATGAAAAGAAAAGACGCAACATGAAGGGATCGCTTGATTGATCTTCGCAAATCGGTGTTTTGGACATACCCCGTTTGACTCTGTAGTAAGCCATGTTCAAATTGTGTTTCTATGCTGCGATTGGCAGTGACAGCTTCCCGGATTAGAGCATTTATTCTATCTTTTTCTTGATAATGTTGCACTTCACGGTATCATGACCTCACATTCTATGATATTCGCAGAACTTGCTTGCATCCCAAGTCCTGCTTTTGACATTAGGTTCAGCTCGAATAGAGGGAAGCTTGATCTTTTCTTTCTTAAGGAGACAGTCGAGAGCCTCCACGTAGGTAGTGGGGATGGAAGTGAAAAACATTGGTGTCGTGGTTCAACATTTCTAGCAGAGAGATTAGGAGCCCTTTGATGAATGTCAGTATCATACAACCCCATCGATGATTATCCTCCTCCTATATTTTCTCTGATGCGATGTTCGATATTAGCCATCCTTCTATCGTTTTGTAGAATCCAAAGGATCATATCCATTTTTCGGTCCATACCTTCCATGCGTGATTGCTTTTGATGTATTGTGGTAAAGAGTTTGTCCATAAAAGAACTTTATCGTTCACTACATCTTCTTTCTTGATATCCTCCTGTGGCTAAGGGTGAAATTTGGTCCTCCCTCTCAGTCAAAGGAGACTGGGAGACATCTGGAGCTGTTTTAAACTTCTCCGTTGGTAAGTTGGAGTTAAGTGGCTGATTGACTCTAAGAATAGAAGTGAGTCTCGTGTCCCTCTAGTGATTTGCAGGGATAAGGATCTTTCTCTTTATTTCACGCATGCTTGACACTTCACTATGATGAGTGTGGCTTCCATCTTCATCAAGAAAATTCAGCTCATCATTCATCCTTGCTAACGTATCGATGATTTCATCTATTTTCCTATCGTTTTTAGTAGATATAGTATCACTTATGCCTCGCATTTGCCGTGAAATTTTGGCCAAATGTTGAAAGATGAAAAGACTGAGTTTATTGTTGCTAGGTATTCCGTTGGAGGCCATTGGAGATAGTGGTGCAAAGAAGGCAAATTATTTACTCCGAATTCAAGGTCTGTCATCGGATCCTTATTTTGCCTGTATGAAAACCATAAACCTCAAAAATTAACCCTAACATTGACCTACCCAAAGACCTAGCGACCTACATGGGACAACCTAATGCAACCAATGCCTATATGATGAAATTGTTTTTTTTGGGTTTTTTTTCTCTTTTTTTGGGTCAGACTCACCAAACGTTGCGCTTGCATAGAATCCTCTAACCTAATATGATGTTATGTATGGGGAAAGGGAGAGCCCATCACGTTTTCATAAGTTCGAATCAACATTAAAGTCTTAATGAACTCAGATTCGAATAACTGCAAAATGCATACTTTATGAATCCAATGCTACCAAGGGTTCAACAAAGTCTAGCTAAGATCTCGGGCTTTAATCAACCTCTTTGATTCAGGCCCAAGAGAGACCACTAGGCCTTCTTTAACTTCTGCATGACTATTACTCAAACTAAAATGGCATTAGGAAGGAATGAGTTGTGAGACTGACTCTTAGAATGAAAGAATGAACACATAGTACATAATTTACACATAGTACAATAAGAATGCACATAGCATACAAATGGGTAACGCACCTAACCAAGGATCTATATTCAAAAGTTTAAGGTCGGGTACCTAAAACTAACATACTCATGTCTCTCACGCGTCACAAATTCTATGGAGTTCATAGTAATGCGACCCGTGTGTTTCTCGCAAAATTAAAGGGAAAATGTAAATTCAAAATCCCGAGAATTTTGGAGTGCTTCATGAGTGGGAAAACAACTTGTGATCTTCTTGAAATGTTGGGTTCATTCCTTTATGAAGTCGAAAATATACTTTGCCCGAAAAGGAAATTTTGAGTTAAAAACCTAGACGGTACCTTTGGGTTCATCCCTATTTATAAAAATCAAGATTGAGGTCTGTATGCTTGATGCCAAACTAAATAATAAAAATTACAAAAAATAATTTCTCCTTTTCTACTCGAAAATTTTAAAAACTGATTTTTCAAGTTTTATCATCTTAAAGTAAGTCCCCAGTGGAGTTGCCATTTGTGGGACCCAGGAAAATCCTCGTGGTGTCCCTCGCGGGGTATGGTGAGTTGAAAGGGGTGTCTTTTCTTTGAAGGGATTTACTTGAATTTCCCATTAATTAAACAAATAACTTAAGTAAACTCCTTTTGATTTTATTAAAATTCGGGAACTTTTACTTACTCACAAAATAAACAGAAAACGAAAAAAAGAAAGAAAGAAAAAAAAAGAACAGAAAACAGAAGGACTCGAGGCCGGGATCTGAACCACTGACTGTGGCAATACCTGGCAGTATTCTACCAGTCAGTGGTTTGGGAAGGAGTCCCGAACCTGGAAGTCAAACCTGAGCCACAGGAGGCGGTATTCTGGCGATCCAGGCCTTAGAGCCTGCATCCGAACCTTGGAGCCGGATCCGAACCAGGGAACTGGCATGCATACCGCCAGGCATTGCGCCAGTCTCTGATTCGGATTTTCTGTTGTTTATGCCCGAAATTAAAATGAAAAGTCTCTTTTCACCCTGAAGTTATTTTCTGGAATCCGAAAATAAAACCCAAAGAGAAAAAGAAATGAAAAGTATAAGAAGAAGAGTCGCCAATTAATTTTTGAATGATAATTAATAAACTTGAAATTAAAAGACTCCACAAACCACGAACCATGAGATTCGGATCCAGGGGTAAGATTACGAATGGACTCTACTAAATCGGTTTAGAAAAAAAAAAGAGAAGAGGAGAAGAGAAGAGAAAAGAAGAGTAGAAATGGAGTATTAGTTAATGTAATTTATTTTATTTAGTTACATGCAAATGCGATAATAAATGTGAGGAATAAATATACAAAAGGTAAGAAGGAATTTAACATGAATAAATCTTATTTATAAACATCCAAGTTTAGTTAGGTCGAATTTATTGATTAATCACATTACAAGATAATATAAGTGAAGAAGTAGAGGGAGAGAGAGAGAGAGAAAAAAATTAAATGCTAATTAAGTGTATGCAAAAATAAGAGAATGAGATAAGGAGAAAAAAAGATGAAATCACTATTTCGGTGTCCAATGAAAAGGAGATGGATGGGGTTTTTATAGGCGAAATGAGGGTTGGAATTTTAGGTCAAAGAAATGGGAAGAATACTGCCAGGTTTATCAGACCCAGCTGCGCGAAATTCTAGGTCATGGCACGCTTCCCGAGTATGGTAGGCACATGGACTAAAAGACAAAAGAAAAGCTAATTAAATAGGGAAAAGAGCTCGGGGGTATTATTGGGCCTCCTAACGAGAGAAAAAGAGTTTGTGAAGAGGTTTAGGGATGATTCATAGGCAAGCTATTCAACACGTGAATTAGACGAATGAATTAGCATCAAATCTCTCTCGCTATAGTTAGGATTTGATGCTTACTTTCCAGATTCCACTACTATTCCAATATGGAAGGTTTCTAGATAGCATTAATGGCCTAATTATCCTAATCGAAAATAAATCACACGCCCATATATATTAGCGTCTAATTAAACCATCCATAACTCTCAAACTCGATGTTGAGAGATAATCTATCACCTCTAGGTATCAAGTGTATTGTCATCTAATGGAGAAATATGGTAGGAAGTGTTAAATAATTCAACAAATCATCTGAAACCACCCAACCTAACCTAAGCACGGATTTTTGTAGTTTTAGGAATCATCGGTATTCGGTTATCAATTGTGAGGATTGCATGGATAAACTAACATCAATTTTCCTCTCTCGAGTGGTAAATTGATGCATACTTCCTAAAGCCCGTCATCACTCTCCCATATGATGACCTTTGATAGTATTCAAACGCAATCCAAACTAATAGGTTCAAAAATCCCTCTCGCCAGAGTGAGGATTCAGAGCTAATTAGTCCTACCTCTATCTGCAACTCAAAGTTTGGGGAAGGATTCCTATCCTCTCGGCACCAAAATCCTCCACATTGAGTGGAAATAGAGGGAGGAAAACTTTGTTTCCCCATTAATTACCCTAATCCAAGCCTAATCCTCCATTAGGGGCCCTAATTACCCCTTAACCCTAAAGGAAACTAGAACTACGTACATATTCACAACTACCACCTCTTCAATAATCAATCCAACATTCAACATGATTCTATCAAAAGCTAAAATAACCATGCTAATCAAACTAATCAAAATCATAAACAAGATAATCAAATGAGTAATTGAACTAACTGAACTGAAATTAAGAGAGAAGAAGAAGAAGAAACTTGCTAGAATTTGGTACTAATGGATCCTCCACAAGTAAAGAAACAACAATGATAAATTCAATTACAAAGATAAACCCTAAATTGATACTGAATAAATCTTTAATTGGGAGAAAACCCTAATCTAATCCTACCTTAAACTAAAACTTAAAACCCTAATACTAAAGCTAAGACCTAGTAATGAATGTTGTTGGAGAAACAGTCGAAATTTCCTATTTATATGATGGAAGAGAAGGGTGAAAACTCAGTTGTTTTGGCCCCGAAATTAAGTCGGCGAAAACAGGGCGTCATGGCCGTGAGAGGGTTTGTCATGGCCGTGAGGTATATTCAGTCTGAAACCCAATTTTTCCCTGCTAATGTCTTACGGCTGTGAGGGGGTCAATCACGGCCGTGAGGGGGTTTGTCATGGCGGTGAGGTCTTGTGTCATGGTCGTGAGGGGGTCTGTCAAGCCCGTGACACTCCATCTGTCCTACGTTGCTTGATTTTCCTTTACTTGGCTTCATGAGGGCTTTGTTACGGTCGCGATTCGGTGTGTCACGGCGTTGACACCTCTCCTGTCCTGAGTCTTTGACCTTCTTGAGTCGGGTTTCCTTGGGATATGCACTTGAAGCTCATCTATCCTTCAATTCATCCCAACTCTTGCCTTTTTTTGAACACTTTTCCTCCATTTGCACATCATTGCCGACGGAACCTAAAAGGGAAGAAAAGTACCATAAAAATACTATAATTACTCGTGGAATGGATGAAAATATCAAGGGAAAAGGAGGCATTTAGGCTCAAACTCGAGCCTAAACAACCCTCCACACTTAGCATTTTGCTCGTCCTGAGCAAAAAAAAAAAAGAAAAAAAAGAAAAAAGCAAAGCACTACACAAAACAAACAAGAAAAACCCTAACTCACTTTCGCAGGAATCGCGGATGCAATTAACATGTGCATCAAACCCTTTAAACCTCCCGGCAACCTGGGTGGATGAGTGTCGTCTCGTAAGGGTTTGTAGAAGTTATACCCTCAAAAGCAAAAGGAAAGAAAAGAAAATGGATAAAAGGAAGTTAAAACCAAAAGTTTTATGAAAGAAAGGAGAATTCACGATCGCAATTACGCAAAAGCTACTCTAACAATGTCGTTGATCAACCAAAAGCAACTAATATGTACATGCCAAGACAATAGACTAAGGTGAGACCAATATTTCAGATTTTCCACTTCAACCTTGCCCAACTAGTTCCTTTTGCGCATGTGCAAGTGTCTCTAGTCTATTCTCGGTCAAATAAAGGCAAGATGGTCAAGTTTCAGCTATCCATGCACACATGCTCATTTTTATTAATTAATGACTCAATATATGTCACCCTCACCCTATTTAGTTCACCCTTGGCTTGCTGAGGGCCGCAGGTTACATAGGAGAAGGTTTCGCACTTTATTCACTCATTTATTCACTTTTTTTTTTCTACTTGGCTTGTTTCGAGATATAGAGCGACCCAAGTGAGGTTCACTCTCCCAACATGGTTTTTTCCGTACATAAACAAGGTACTTAAGGGGCGAGGGGCAGCAAACCACCAACGTCAAACTACATTGGTAAACCAAAAAACAAGCATGTATACTTCTTTTCATTTTTCATTTTTTTATTTTCTCTTTTATTTTCTTTTTTTTCATTTTGTGTTGGATTTAAGGGTTACCCTCCCATCTTGGGTTGTTCTATACATGTATGAAGTACTTAAGGGGTGCGAGTGTCGCCCACTCACACCAGCCCTTTTGGTTACGCCGACTTAGTAGGAGCATGAAAAGCGTGCAAAACCAAAACAAAAGCCTTCTAAACTAAGAAAATTATGAAAACAAGCTAGAGGTGATTTAAGGGTAAGGATACTGCTTTGCAAAGGTAAAAAGGCTATCGAATAATTCATGGTCACAACCGAAGGAAAGGTTTGACATGCACATAATGAATGATTTTGACAAAACAACTCAGCTATCTCTACAGCTAAATGCATAAATACAAGCATAAGCTATCCAAAAGAAGAAACATAAAAACTTTTTTGGGATTTTCACTAAAATTTTCTCACTTTTTAAAAATTTTTCAAAGAAAACAAAAAAAGAAAAAAAAACTCCTCAAGCAAAAAAAAAACAAAACAAAACAAAGAAAACCTAAAGCTACCCAAACAAGAATAATTGGTCACTAATAATCATATTCGCAAAATGACTATTAAGTGTTAATAGCTGCACCAAAACCTATTAAATGACAGAGGTTCATACTACACCACGTTACAAATAAGACTGGTTCATTATTAGTCAAAATAAACAATTTAAAGCACCAAAAACTAGCTAATTAGGAGCTTCCAGCATATGCTACATGATTAGCTTCTCTTTTGCTTCTTCTTTTGCCAAACAGGTGCGCTTGTTCCCTTTCTCTTGCCTCCTAGTTGTATACTCCCTTACTTCTTCTTGTCGCTTGCTTTTGCAATTGTCCCCTTAGTATTCTTTCCTCCTTAGCCTTTCTCCTTAAGTAGCTTGTCATCAGAATCCTTAGTCCCATAAGTCTTGAAATTATGGCCTACTTGTTTGAAAGTTGAACATCTCTTAGTCACATGTTTTTTTCCAACAGGGTTAGTGGACAGTATCGGGATCGGGTCCAATACTATATACCTATGGTGAATGATTCCCCTTGGGGTGTCCTACTCCCCTCAACTACAGAAGCTTGGGTGCGGAGTCCATTTTAAGGTGGACCTATGAAGAGGTCCGGGTTCCTTTCTCCTCTCTGATGGCCACCGCCAAGCGAACCGCTTCGTCCAACTCGAGCCTCGAGTTGCAATTTTCATCACCGAGCCGGGAGGCTAGTCTCGGCCATCCGATGGATGGGCCCTGTGGCTCCTTAGGGAGAGGCCCGCCACAACCGACCTCAAGGCCTAGGGATCGGACCGGCCGCCTCGAGACTAGAGCATAGAAGGTATCGTGCGAGTGTTTAAAACCCCGGATTAATAAAACCAGCACAACCGCCATCAGAGAGCTTGCTCGACCGAGCCACCCCCTGGCTTGCCCGAGCAATGCTTCGCTGAGCGTGAATCGCGGGCGCGGGGGCCGCCGCCGAAGCCGCCTTTGCTCGCCCGAGCAACGCCTTCGGTATCATCGTGCGCACAACCACGCAGGCAGAAGACCTGCTCGCACGAGCCTTCCTCCTGTTTGCCCGAGCTGAACTTCTGCCGGAGATGCTGCGCACGCGACCTGCCGACGACTGACGACAGGCAGAAGGCCTGCTCGCCCGAGCCGTCCTTCTGCTCGCCCGAGCCGGCGTTCTGGAAGACAACATTTTTACGCTGTTTTGGCTTAATTTTGGGTTTAGTATAAATAGCTTGTTTTTATACTTCTCCAGACACTTTTTGACTGATTAATGAATATGCTTATGCATGGATTAGGGTTGCTCCCTTTCTCTCAAAATCTTGCTTTACTTTATCCATTGATTAATGGTGGTGTTTGCAAGTCTTCTTTTTATTGATCATTTGGTGGATTCTTCCTTTATGATGGTCATGGTGGGATGCTAGGCTTTGGTGGTGGAATCTCCTTTATCCAAAGTCATATCCAAATCTTTTGGGTTATCATGCTCTTATTCGATTGTGAATCAAGTCTCTCAAGCTAGTCCAACAATCTTTCCCATCACGCAACGCTCCATTTGGTATCAGAGCACAAGGTTATTCATCTAGCTTGAGTTTTCCATTGTTCTTGCTAGTTTGTTCGCTATTGTTGGAATTTTTGTATTTTGATTGAAATATTGGTGTTCCCCAACCCTTGTGACTCCAAGTGTGTTGGAGAAATTGTTATTGCTATTGTGTTTGTTGATTTTTATGTACAATGGAGCTTTGAGGAAGAGTTGGAAAATTTGTGCACACAAGGTGTTCGATAAAATGCCCAAGTGAGAAAAACACAAAGAACCCTTATCCCAAACACAAGCCAACTACAAGAAAACCCCCAAACTCCACAAAATATCCCAAACACAATCCGTCCCATACCTTTCCCTCGATATGGATGGTCACGATGATTCCGATCGAGAGGAATCAAGCCACTGGGGTAGCCCTCAACTTCGGGTCCTCGAGAATCGACTTGCCACTCATGGCGAGCAATTCTCCTCCATCAATCGAACCCTTAATGCCATCATGGCACGGTTGGATAACCTCGCCCTAGAGCGTCCGGTTCCGCCTCGAGTGGAATGTCCGAGGCGTACACAAAGCCTAGTCCGTCCTCCTCCAAACTTTGAGTCGAGTGACGATGCTAGAGGGTCTCCACGACACCGAATTCGCCGGAATGTGCATGAACAACCCCCTCGAGATGATTTCTAGGACATAAAAATTGACATTCCCGAATTCCACGGTACCACTGATCCGGACGACTACATCGAATGGACCCAATTGATGGATAGGATCGTCGAAACCAAGGAGTATGATGAGGAGAAGGCTTATAAGATCGCAAGTTTGAAACTCACCAAGGCCGCTTCGCTTTGGTTCGAGAATATGAAATCACAACGGGCTCGAGAAGGGAAGGCGAGAATTTCCACTTGGACCCATCTTAAGCAAGTGATGAATCGCCGTTTTTTACCAAGCACTTACCGTCATGATAATCTGAAAAGGGCCTATGCCCTAACTCAAGGCAGACGAACCGTTGGAGAGTATATATCTGAATTCGAGCAACTTCTTATCAAAAGTGGCCTCTAGGAACCTGAAGATCAAACCATGATGCGTTTTTTGAATGGCTTGGATCCCACCATCGCTAAAAGGGTCGAGATCCAACCTTACTATTCATTGGATGAGTTGTGTAGCTTGGCCCTTCGGGTTGAACGACGTCGGAAAGAAAGGACTTTCGCCAAATCTACTTCACGCAACTATTTCCCACCGTCAAATCGACCTCCTTTTCAATCGGCCACACCCAAACCTAGTGAGACACCCAAGTTCCCTGCGACACCCCGAACTGACAAAGGGAAGGGACTTGTTGTGGCGTCTCCTACGGGGACCACTCGTCTTGTGGAAGGAAAGAAATGCTTCAAGTGCCATGGATATGGCCACTTCCAGGCCGATTGTCCAAACCGGCGGACCTTGACTCTCAAGGAGGTTCAGGACATTGACGAGGAATTGCAAGGAGCCCAGGATGAAGCTGAATTTGTTGTCGAGGATGCATACACTAGTGAAGAAGGAGAAACCGCGGCTGCTTCGCGTGACCAAGGAGACGCTCTTGTCTTGAGGCGAGCTTTGCATGTTCAAGAAGTCCCTCTTGACAGAGCCCAGTGGGAGACTATATTCCAAACACGATGCTTAGTTGGGGGCAAGGTGTGCGAGCTCATCATCGATGGGGGAAGCTGTACTAATGTGGCCTCTACCTATATGGTTGACAAACTGGGATTACCCCTATTACCACATCCCCGTCCCTATTCGCTGAAATGGCTCAATGACCGCGACAGCATTAAGGTAACAAATCGTATCTTAGTGAATTTAACCTTTGGCACTAACTACAATGACTCTATTGTTTGTGATGTTGTCCCCATGAGCGCGTGTCACATATTGTTGGGTCGACCGTGGAAATTTGACAAGAAAACCACTCATGACGGATCGAAGAATACTTACTCCTTTATCCACGAGGGCAAGAGGGTTAAACTCCTTCCACTAGCACCACATGAAATATCACCACCTAAACCTGGGGCGGGAAGTGAGGAGCCCAAACACTTGAGTGAGACACGGGTCCAGCGAGCCCTAAGCAAGGGGAAGGCCATTTTTGCCTTGCTCCTCTAAGAGGCGAACACATGTGAGGAAGTGAAACCTAAACACCCTCTCGTTGCCCCCCTTCTTGCTGAATTTGGAGATGTATTCCCCTAAGAGCTCCCACCGGGTCTACCTCCTATCCGAGGTATTGACCATCAGATCGACCTTATACCGGCGCTCCACTTCCCAACAAGGCGGCATATCGGTGCAACCCGCAAGAGACAAAGGAGTTACAAAGACAGGTTGACGAACTTATTTCACGAGGCTATGTTCAAGAGAGTATGAGTCCGTGCTCCGTTCCGGCCGTCCTGGTTCCGAAGAAAGATGGTACCTTCAGGATGTGCGTAGATAGCCGAGCCATCAACAATATTACCATCAAGTATCGGTACCCTATACCGAGGCTTGACGACATGCTCGATGAGCTACATGGCTCCTGTATTTTCTCCAAGATTGACCTACGGAGTGGCTATCATCAAATTCGTATGAAGGAAGGTGATGAGTGGAAGACAGCGTTCAAGACAAAAGGGGGATTATATGAGTGGCTTGTCATGCCATTTGGGCTTTCCAACGCCCCGAGCACATTCATGCGTCTTATGAACGAGATGTTGAGACCCTTTATTGGTAAATTCGTCGTGGTTTATTTCGATGATATTCTAGTATATTCGAGGAGTGAAGCGGAGCATATTATGCATTTGGAGCGGGTGTTCGAGGTTTTGCGGCAATAACGGCTTTACGGTAAACTGGAGAAGTGCGAATTTTGCACTCCCCAAGTCACCTTTCTTGGGTATATTGTTTCCGGTACGGGTATTTCTATGGACCCTTCAAAGGTGGAGGCCATCCATTCTTGGCCCTCTCCCTCTACTATCACGGAGGCGAGGAGCTTTCACGGTCTTGCTTCGCTCTACCGTCGGTTCATCAAGGGTTTTAGTACCCTTACCGCTCCCATTATCGAGTGCATGAAGAAGGGCGCCTTTGAGTGGACCTGAGCAGCCCAAGGAGCTTTTGAGAAGCTGAAGTCACAACTTTGTGAGGCCCCGGTACTTGCTCTCCCGGATTTCACACAAGCCTTCGAAGTGGATTGTGATGCTAGTGGTGTAGGCATTGGAGCGGTGTTGATGCAAAACCAACGTCCTATCGCTTATTTCAGCGAGAAACTCAGTGGTTCAAGGAGGAACTATTCCACGTATGATAAGGAGTTTTATGCTCTCGTTCGGGCTCTAGATCATTGGTCACACTATTTGAGGCCGAGCCAGTTTGTCCTTCATTCCGACCATGAGGCGCTCAAATATTTGAATGGACAACACAAGCTTAGCTCCCGGCATGCTAATTGGGTTGAGTTCCTTCAAGGATTTAATTTTGTAACGAAACACAAGAACGGGAGTATAAATGTGGTCGCCGATGCGCTTTCGAGGAGACACTCTCTTCTTTCTGTAGTTGAGGCGAGGGTACTTGGGTTCCAGCACTTAAAGGAGTTTTATAAGGAGGATGATGACTTTAAATCACACTTCGGTGGTGGTGATGGACCGTATTTGCTACAAGACGGATTTCTCTTCAAGGGCAATAAATTGTGCGTTCCAAAGTGTCCGTTGAGGAAGCTTCTAGTGCGGGAGGTTCATGGAGGTGGACTTGCCGGTCATTTCGGTATCAATGAGACCATCGACATGTTAAAGGAGCACTTTTATTGGCCGAAGATGGGAGGCGATGTGCAGGACGTGATATCAAAGTGTATTATTTGCCACCATGCCAAAAGCCAGTTCCACCAAGGGCTTTATACACCCCTTCCGGTTCCGAATGGTCCGTGGGAGGATTTGAGTATGGACTTCATTGTAGCTCTTCCCCGAACCGTGCGTGGCAAAGATACAATCCTAGTCGTCGTTGACCGCTTTTCTAAAATGGCGCATTTCATTGCCTGCGAGAAAACCGATGACGCCACACATATTGCCACCCTTTTCGTCCGAGAGGTGGTGCGCTTGCGTGGTGTCCCGAGGACTATTGTGTCGGATCGTGATACTAAATTCATGGGTCACTTTTGGAGGTCTTTGTGGAAGCTCTTGGGAACGAAGGTTTTATTTAGCACATCGCATCATCCTCAAACAGACGGCCAAACTGAGGTAACTAACAAGACACTCATTACAATACTTCGTGGTCTTGTGAGTCGGAGTCTACGAGATTGGGATGCCAAGTTATGTCACGCCGAGTTTGCCTATAATCGGTCCCCCTCTCTTGCTACGGGTCATTCGCCCTTTCAGACTTGCTATGGTATCAACCCCATAACTCCTATCAAGCTCCTTCCTCTTCCTCTAGAGTCGAGGGTTAGCTTTGAAGCAAGTGAGAAGGCCACTGAGATCCAGAAGCTCCACCGACAAATTCGGGAAAAGATCGAGCGCACCAATGAACTTTATAAGTCCCGAGCCAACAAGCATCGCCGTGATATCACGTTCAAACCCGGAGACTTGGTTTGGCTACATCTAAGGAAGGAACGGTTTCCATCCCGGAGGAGTAATAAGCTAAAGCCACGAAGCGAGGGACCGTTCAAAGTTTTGACCAAGATAAATGACAACGCCTACAAGCTTGATCTTCTGGGAGACATCGGTGTTTCATCAACCTTCAACATCGGGGACCTCTCACCCTACATTGAGGATGTTGAACCCGACGTGGATTTGAGGGCAAATCCTCTTCAAGAAGGGGAGGATGAAGAGGTCCGGGTTCCTTTCTCCTCTCTGGTGGCCACCGCCAAGCGAACCGCTTCGTCCAACTCGAGCCTCGAGTTGCAATTTCCGGTCACTGAGCCGGGAGGCTAGTCTCGCCATCCGATGGATGAGCCCCGGGCTCCTTAGAGGGGCCCGCCACAACACCGACTCCGAGGCCCGGGACCGACCGGGCCGTCTCGAGGCTAGAGCATAGATGGTATCGGGGTGCGAGTGTTTAAAACTCAAGGATTAATAAAAACCAGGGCACAACCGTGGCCATCAGAGAGCTTGCTCGACCGAGCCACCCCTGGCTCGCCCGAGCAATGCTTCTGCCGAGCGTGAACTGGGCGCCAGGGGGCCTGCTCGCCCGAGCTGTTCCTTTTGCTCGCCCGAGCAACGTTCCTGTCAGGCTGTCATCGTGCGCACAACCACGCAGCCAGAAGACCTGCTCGCCCGAGCCTTCCTCCTGCTCGCCCGAGCTGAACTTCTGCCGGAGATGCTGCGCACGCGACCTGCCGACGACTGACGACAGGCAGAAGGCCTGCTCGCCCGAGCCGGCGTTCTGGAAGACACCTTTTTTACGCTGTTTTGGCTTAATTTTGGGTTTAGTATAAATAGCTTGTTATTATACTTCTCTAGACACTTTTTGACTGATTAATGAATATGCTTATGCATGGATTAGGGTTGCTCCCTTTCTCTCAAAATCTTGCTTTACTTTATCCATTGATTAATGGTGGTGTTTGCAAGTCTTCTCTTTGTTGATCATTTGGTGGATTCTTCCTTTATGATGGTCATGGTGGGATGCTAGGCTTTGGTGGTGGAATCTCCTTTACCCAAAGTCATATCCAAATCTTTTGGGTGATCAAGCTCTTATTCGATTGTGAATCAAGTCTCTCAAGCTAGTCCAACAATCTTTCCCATCACGCCACGCTCCAACCTAGACATGGGAGGGACTGTCACAGCCATCCGATGGATGGACCGGGATGCCCTCTAGTCGGGTGCCCTTTTTATCTCGGCAAAAATAACGGAGAAGGGGGACTAAGGTACTGGTGTAGAGATGAAGTAGCAAAAGGATGAAGGTCAGTAGCCACGTCGAGGGCGTGACCTCCCTAGTCACAACCATGACTATCCTTTGACGGGATGGTGGGCTGGTGGTCAGGGCGTCGCATGTGCGACCTCCCTCGTCACGGCCGCGACCCCTTTCACCTTCTTCCATTTTTGTCCAGATGGACATCACAAGCGTGACACATCCGTCATGGTCATGACACCTTTTAGGATTGAAGACCATCGTGACAGCGAACGCGACCGCGATATGCCCATCGCCACCGAAATCGCACGGAATTGAGTCATGCCCATGATGCCTAAGGTCGCAACCGTGACCAAACAAAAACATGGATTGCCTATCGCCATGTTATTATCACGATGTCTGACGCCACGCACGCGACGAGCTCTACGGAGAGTTGACCCTTTGCTTAAGACGCCTGGTCGCGGCTGCGGCTCCCTTGGTCGAGTCATGACACGCTTAATCCAAGTTTAATTTTGTGTTTTACCCTCTCCCTTTAAATACCTCTTCTAAGAGACTTTTGATGACTTTGGTTATGAATAGAATGAAGAGACTAATGGCTCACATTTATCCCTAAATCTTGTTTACTTTACCAATAATTGAGATGATATGGTGTTGTTACAAGTCTCTCCTTTATTGAATTTGTGGTGGAATTCCTTTATCAAATTCATGGTGGATTATTAGGATTTAGTAGTGGTTTAGCCTTTAAGCAAGATAATTTCTAGTTTCTTTAGTGTTCGATTAGTATTACATTTCTTTTGGGTTGATTATTATCATCATTAACATCTTTACCCATGCAACTTTTTTATTATTCTCGCGTCGCGCCACGCTCTAGTTAAACACTGCTAGCACTGCCTCAAGGTCGTCCCTTAATTTCCTTCTTTTGTTCTTTTTTAGCCTTACTTTCTTCTTCAATTTAAAAGGGGGAGGGGGTGTCAAGAAGTAGACGGTTTGACTCATGCCACATACATAGATCATGGATAAGATGGATCAATGTGTCATACAGCTTCCTGTATTTGTCAACTAGGAAACATGGACCAACACAATCCTCCAAGTTCTGATTATCATAAATGATAAACCATGCTCCATATTTACGAGGAAGCTTAGCTGTTTGCTACTTTGAACAACTATAGGTCTGATGGTTTATTTTAGCAACATAGTTGACATTTCACTCCCTAACATCATAAAATTCCTTACCAACACTAGTAACTGATCTAAATTATAATATTATTTTCCCGAGCTTCTTATCTTTATAAAGTGTGACATTGTTTCCCAGAAGCCGAGAGTTTGTACCTTACATCAAGTTTATGACCAATGACCTTAGTCATTTCCTCTAACACCAAAACGATTGGCAACAATATATGCTTGTCGATGGCATGATCGAATGACTCAAAAACATTGTTTGTATTTTCATCATTGCTCGGCTCTATATCAAATTTAAACCTTGCCCAACGGTATAATAGCTCTGCATCTCTTAGCCAGTTATAAGCAACTGGGCTCATCTCCTTGATCATTTGCATAACTTTTTGAAGACTTTCTCAAAGTATTGATTAGCCACGATGTAGAAGTAATAGTGGAACCAAACACCAAGATGGAAAGGTTCAACTCAACATATCAAAGAAATTGACAACAGAACATAAAATTCACCAAACCAGATTAGTTTATATTAACATTTACAAGTACATTTCAAGGAGAAATTCTTATGTTAATTAAATACCTGGACCCTCCTCTTTGAGTTTTCCATGTACTTGATGATGACATTTGTTATTGAATTGAGAGATAACTAGATTGAATTGAATTAGAAGCCTCCTTTTTTGTAAAGGGTCCGAAACAACCTGTAATAACCTTAAGAATGTCCTAGAATGGTTCTGCAATCAGTCAGGTCAAATTATAAATTACAACAAATCTACTATGATCTTTTTGTCAGGTGTCTCACAAAGACATATTGATAGAGCCAAAGGAATCATGAAGGTTCCAATCAAGGAATCACTAGGAAAATACTTAGGGTGCCCTTCGATCATAGGCAATAAAAAAGTGGAGCGTTTTTTCCCCTATTTTAGAAAGAGTTTCCAAAAAACTCTCAAATTGGAAAACAAATGCAGTCTCTAAAGTTGGTAGAGCAATCCTTATTCCATCTAACTTGGAATCCATTCTAGCACACACGATGCAATGTTTCCTTATGCCTAAGTCCACGTGTGATAAAGTAGATAGGATCAATATGAACTTTTTTTGAAAAAATGCTTCAGGAAAAGGCTTGCCTATGATTTCATGGGATAAAATTTGTAGACCAAAAGACAAAGGAGGATTGGGTCGTAGGAAAACCCATGCAGTGAATCTCGCTGTTCGGCCTCGTTTCGAGCCGAATTTCTTCTCTTTTATAGGGTATATTTGCTTGTTTTAACCCCTATTTATATATTAGATATAATGATTTGGTGTTTTGTAGGAAAATAAGAGAGTGACCTAAAATGGAGCCAAAATGGAGCAAAAACTCACCAACTAAAGGGTATAGGCAGAAGGGTTGCTCGACCGAGCAGCATGGTGGCTCGCCCGAGCAACACCTCTGGAAGGACAGCAGGATCTGCCGACCGATTTTGAGCCAAGAAGAGGAGAGACAGAAAGCTGGCTCGCCCGAGCAACACACTGGCTCGGCCGAGCCATGTTTCTGCACAACAACCGTGAAAAGTTCGAAAAATATGGCTAAGGCAATGAAGAAACAGAAGCCCAGCTCGCCCGAGCAAGGGCCCTGCTCGGCCGAGCTGAGCTTCTGAGCTGCCAAGGAGAAGCTGCCGAAGAACGAGGGACACGCGACCAGAATGCCTACTCGCCCGAGCAGGATTCTAGCTCGCCCGAGCCAATTCCAATTTCTAGCTCGCTTGACCAGAATGCCTACGCGACCAGAAGTGCTGCGTTTTGTGAAACAAACTTGGGTCATTATAAAAGCCTTAGCTGCGACTCCATAAGGAGAATGAGATATCAATTAGCCTAGGTAGTTTAGGAGTAGAATTATATTTAATTGCTTTCCTTTATTTGCTTTAATCTCTCTTAATTGTTCTTCAAGTTTTCAATTGTTCTTCATTGTTCTTCAAGCTTTCATTGATTTCTAGCATTTGTATTCAAACTTTCTCAAGCTTTCTCAATTCAAGCAAGTTTCCATTGAGGTGTTTTACAAGTTTTCTCTCTTCCTCTCTCTCTCTCTCTCATCTCCATTGTTGACTTGTTTTCCAAGCTTTATAGTGTTAGCCACAATCAACTCCATTTTTAGTGGGGAGGAGGGTCAAGGAACTCCAATTCTACTTACTAGTGAGAATTTGGGGATTCTTGGTAATCCAAACCACAATTTCTTGTTTGTTCGGGGGAAATTCAAGTGTAGATTGAAGGTTTATTGAAGATTAGTCATCAAAGGTATAATTTCTTGTCTTTAATTTCATTGTTCATTCTAGATTTCCATTCCTTGCTTTAATTGCTTTATTTGATTTCATGTCTTTAATTGCTTTCATCTTTTATTGCTTTCTTAATTATTATCATGTCTAGGTTAGTTTAATGCTTTCATTTACATAATTTATCGTTTTCCGCATCGAGAAAAACCCCTGTACACAAACCGATTACCTTAATCAAGCCTCACACCCATCCCTGTGGACCGACAACCCTAACTTAAAAACCACAAAAATTACAACCGAACAATGGCGCCGTTGCCGGGGATGGCGTTATTTGGTAGATTAGGCTATTGGTTTGTGTGTACATAGTTTATTGCTTTCTCGATTATGCTAGAAAAATGTAGCTAAAAAAATTGAATATCGAAAAAAAGTGAGAAAAGAAAAGAAAAAGAAAAAAAAAGAAAATTAGAAAAATAGAAAAAAAAAAAAGAGAGTTATGGATAGTCCCCAATTCCCTCAATTTGAGCATGAAATATTTTGGAGGTATTTTGCTAGATTACATGATTATTGTGCTCAATGTGAATTATATGGTGTCTTCTATGATACTTTAGATCTTTTGGGAATTGTGAATGAGGGTGTGAATTATGAGACCCGAAACCTTTTAGAATATTACGGGTTTTCTAGTTTAGGTGAAGAAAAAGCATGGGAGTTACTTGAATGGTTGTCTAGGGATTCCTATGAGTTTGAACAACAAAATGTTAGTCCTAGCTTCCAACCTCCTTATGCACCACCCTTTGGGACCGAAACTGAACAATCATGTGAATACCCCGTGTATGTTGATGATCAATCTTATAATGGGGGATATGTGGAAAATTGTTATGATCTTTCCCAAAGTGCCGATGTTGAGTCTCCTTCCGTGTGCTCCTTATGTGATTCGCCGTATCATAGTTCAATTTCTTGTTTGCAAGCTACAGTGACTTCCTTCGAGGCGGAAGTAGAAAAATTATGTGTGAACATGAATGAGTATATGCGTGAATTTGTCCATGAGAGTAATCATAGGGTAGAAACTCCGTCTTCACAAATGGTTGATTCGAATGTTGAAGTAGGTCATTCATCGTCTTTTAGTCCTGAAATGCAAGTTGATTTTTCTGTGTATGATGAGGATGATGACTATTATAACCGACCATGCCTTGGACTACTTTGTGATTCCTTAGCTCTAGCCCCACCTAGTGAGCATGAGGAACTTGTTGATTCTGTGTGTGATGATGTTGAAATTGATGAAAACATGTTAGACGATGAACCGTTGTCCACACCATTGTCCATGCCTTTATGTGAAGAAACGATTGAGTTTAGTGAATGCCATGATGTAATTGAGCATAATCTTGTTGAGAGTGAAATTGAATCTGTTGTGATTGAATGCGTGCTTGATAACGATTTGTTCACTTTCATTGAGGATCATTGCATTAGTGAGACATTAGCTACCCTTGTATGTGAGTCCATTGATGTGCACACCTGTGATGATGAGCATAATTCTTTGGGGAATGATCATGATTGTTTGAACTTGGTTGTTGACAATGATGCTTTTGATGATGACATGCTTTATGAGTCATTCACGATGAGTTATAACTCTGAACCTTCCACTTTCACTTTTGATGTTGCTTTCGATGATGCACCTTTGTCTTTTGATGTTGATAGTTCTTCTAGTGAGTCTGATATTGATGAAGATGAAGATGTGCTTGTGTGTGATGTTGGGAGTGTTGTGATGTGGTCTAACCCTCTGTTTTCCTTATCACCTATTGACGATTATGATTATTTGGATGAAAGTTGTGATTTGGAATCTGTGTTTGATGAAAATTGTTTGCATCCAAGTCTTCGCATGAGCATGTTCAGAAATGTGTTGTATTGCCTCCTTCCGTTGATTTGTATACCCAATTTCCATTTGCGAGTCAACGGGAGGACCCTTTTGTCATATCTTCTTTCACTATGCCTAGGAACGTCTTGTATATTCATGCAATTCATCATATCTATGACTTTTCTAAGGCATTTGATAAATTGTTAAGGGCGCTAATGTTTGTTTATATGCCATTGCGAGTGTGCTCTTACCTACACCATTCTGAGATGCATGAGAGGATGCATGATTTGTTACTCCGGGCGTTGGCTGGTTCTGACTTGGTGCCCGATATCGTGAGGTGAGAAGGGGTGAGTTTATTGAGAAGATGCCTTCTAGGTAATATCCTTCCTCACCTATCTTGTACAGTTAGTAAGTCGGTTTACTTTTCTTCTTTTATTTTCTTTTTGTGAGTTTCTTTTTCTTTTATTTTGGGGTGCTTGCTTACCTATTTCTGTTTCCATTTGGAGGACACGGCAACCTCTTTGTGTGGGAGTGGGAGGGTAGTATGCATTCCGGTTTGTGAGTCCAAAGAAAAGAAAAAAAAGAGTCGTTTTGTAAATATTTTAGTTTCTTAATTCTTTAGTCCTTAGTGTCTTGTATAGTTTGTTTTTCCTTTTGATCTTGCATGTGAACCATCACACATAGTATGTTTTTCTTGTTTATTTCTAACCTTTGGTGTGATGTTCCTTGGATCGTGGATTGAATATGCTTGATTGAAGACCTCGAGGTAACCTCTTTTCACCCTCTTTATGTGAATATATCGATGATCCATGTTGCATGCTTGGTTTTCTTTTTGGGTGGCGAACCCCTTGAATGTGAATGTTGGGATTATATTGTTGTTGGAGCCGTGTGGGCTCGGGTCGCCACCAATTATTGTTTGTTATGTGTTTGTTGTGTGTTTTTAGGTTTTCTACCTTATTTGTGACATCCTTCTTCTCACAATGGGGACATTGTGAAGTTTTGTGTTGGAGTGGGGGTGATATCTTTTATTGTTCATGGGTAGATCACCTAGTTTTTGAGTCTTTGTTTTTGTTTTTCGTAGTTTGTGTCTAAAAATTGAAAATTTTGTGTGTGAAAAGAAAATAAAAAGGGGAGAAATGTTGTGAAAAACCCAAAAGTTGTTTTTCTTTTTGAAGATGTTTCCGTTCACAGTTGTGTAGATAGTTGTCTAATCAGTTGATTCAATCAATTAGAAGCGGCCGGTATGAATAATGACAGGCCTTAGGAAGAATTTTTGCCATGACTTATCTCTATTAGACCTCTACATGGAATGGGAAAGCGGAATCCTCAATTCTTACACGCTTTGACTGTGAATTCTTACCTAAGTTAGACGGTTTTAGTTGTTCAATTGCTTAAGCTCTTAATTAATGCATTAAATAATTACTGTCGGGCCTACCGTCATGGGTTGGTTTGGGTGGATCGGCACCCTATGCCCCTTAAGTGCAATGACTCACATATGGAGAAACCCAGCAGGGAGGGTAACCCTTTGCAAAGGCCGGTGCTTAAATCCCGCAAAACCCGACACAAACGCTCTAAAAGACACAAAACTGATTGAGTGTAAAGAAAAGAGCGTAGGTTTTGAAAAAGAAAGAAAAGAGCGAAGCAAGAAAAAGGAAAAAAAGAGTTGAGCAAAAGAATGGTAAGAAAGAGAAAAGTAAAAAAAGAGAAGAAAAAGAAAGAAAAGAGTGGTGTAAGGAAAAGAAAGAAAGAGAGGTTGAAAGAAAAACCAAGAGTGAAGTAGGATAAATAATCCCGAGCTTGAGCATGAGAACAACTCTGATTGTCTGGTTTAGGATAGGAAAGACCGATTAGAGCTCACTGGCACATATGCACGAGGTGTTTTGCTCATCAGGAAGTGTTTGGGTTCAATATCTCAAAGATTGGCAGTTTTCCAACCTTCGTGTCTTAATTTGTTTATACTTGCTTCTTCCATTTGATTGTTGAGGTGGGTTAGGGAACTAGGTGCATGATTGGGGATGGGAATATCTTCTTTGCTTTTGCTTTGTTTCGTTTTTCGGTTTTCATTTCTTTTTCTTTCCCCTTTTTCTTTTCTTTGGCTTTTGTGGGTATAGTTGCTATAAATCCTCACGAGACCTACCTCGTCCACCCGGGCTGCCGGGGGGTTTAAAGGGCTTGATGCATATGCTAAATGCATCCGTGATTCCTGCGAAAGTAAGTTAGGGTTTTTAGTTTTTCTTTTTAGTCCTTTTCTTCGTTTTTAGTTTGCTCGGGGCGAGCAAACCCTTGTGTTGGAGTGGTGTTCGGCCTCGTTTCGAGCCGAATTTCTTCTCTTTTATAGGGTATATTTGCTTGTTTTAACCCCTATTTATATATTAGATATAATGATTTAGTGTTTTGTAGGAAAATAAGAGAGTGACCTAAAATGGAGCCAAAATGGAGCAAAAACTCACCAACTAAAGGGTATAGGCAGAAGGGTTGCTCGACCGAGCAGCATGGTGGCTCGCCCGAGCAACACCTCTGGAAGGACAGCAGGATCTGCCGACCGATTTGGAGCCAAGAAGAGGAGAGACAGAAAGCTGGCTCGCCCGAGCAACACACTGGCTCGGCCGAGCCATGTTTCTGCACAACAACCGTGAAAAGTTCGAAAAATATGGCTAAGGCAATGAAGAAACAGAAGCCCAGCTCGCCCGAGCTGAGCTTCTGAGCTGCCAAGGAGAAGCTGCCGAAGAACGAGGGACACGCGACCAGAATGCCTGCTCGCCCGAGCCAGTTCCAATTTCTGCGTATAATCTGGAAATGAAGTGCTGCGTTTTGTGAAACAAACTTGGGTCATTATAAAAGCCTTAGTTGCGACTCCATAAGGAGAATGAGATATCAATTAGCCTAGGTAGTTTAGGAGTAGAATTAGATTTAATTGCTTTCCTTTATTTGCTTTAATCTCTCTTAATTGTTCTTCAAGTTTTCAATTGTTCTTCATTGTTCTTCAAGCTTTCATTGATTTCTAGCATTTGTATTCAAACTTTCTCAAGCTTTCTCAATTCAAGCAAGTTTCCATTGAAGTGTTTTACAAGTTTTCTCTCTTCCTCTCTCTCTCTCTCTCATCTCCATTGTTGACTTGTTTTCCAAGCTTTATAGTGTTAGCCACAATCAAGTCCATTTTTAGTGGGGAGGAGGGTCAAGGAACTCCAATTCTACTTACTAGTGAGAATTTGGGGATTCTTGGTAATCCAAACCACAATTTCTTGTTTGTTCGGGGGAAATTAAAGTGTAGATTGAAGGTTTATTGAAGATTAGTCATCATAGGTATAATTTCTTGTCTCTAATTTCAGTGTTCATTCTAGATTTCCATTCCTTGCTTTAATTGCTTTATTTGATTTCATGTTTTTAATTGCTTTCATCTTTTATTGCTTTCTTAATTATTATCATGTCTAGGTTAGTTTAATGTTTTCATTTACATAATTTATCGTTTTCCGCATCGAGAAAAACCCCTGTACACAAACCGATTACCTTAATCAAGCCTCACACCCATCCCTGTGGACCGACAACCCTAACTTAAAAACTATAAAAATTACAACCGAACACGCCTTCCAATGCAAACTAGTTTGGAAGATTATGCATGAAAAAAAACAATCTTTGGGTTTCTAATTAAGATGTTAAACAAATATACCAATTCAGGGAATGATTTGTTTATGTCACCCAAACAGTCTGATTCATGGGTCTGGAAGAATTTGTGTAAGGCTTACCAAGTTTGTAAAAAGGGTTTTAGATGGAAGATTGGCAATGGAGAAACAGTTGATTTATGCCTTGATAATTGGTGTCATCATATCCCTCTTGCCTCATTGACAAACCAGTTTATAGGTCTCTCAGATAGCAGAGTAAAGGTCAAAGTGATGGAGACCATCACAAAGAACACTCAGCAGCAGCAACTCCATCAGCAAAGGAGGCTTCCAAGGGATCTTCACTAGCCATTGCAGCAATTACAGCAGCAGCAGCAACACATGGAGGAGGAGTACTTGTTGTTTCGCACAACTCAGCAGCTAGGACAGCCTATCCAACGGAAACAGTAGGCTTCCTTTCCTCAGCAAAGACAGCAAGTCATCCAGCAGGTCATCCAGCTGAAATCTCAACACTTGCAACTCCCAACAAGAGGTTCTCACTATCTACAGTAGCTACCACACCACCAACAGCATCCATCCAGGCTTCCTATACCATTGTAAAGCAAGTTCTGGCATCTACAGCCACTCAGCCCATCAGCATTGGTCATCCGGACCAATTCCAGTTCCCAGCAACAACAGTCCAAGCAGCTGACTTTCTCAATAGTGTATCTCTTGATTGAGAAAGCTTCAGCCAATGTTTTCCAGGAGTTTTTTGTTCCTTACCATGTTCTTTTCAAGTCCAAGCCAATTCCCAGCATGATCAAGCATGACATAGTAAGATTCAGAAGGCAAAAAGACCAATCCTAACAGGGTTGTCTTTTATCAGTTTTTCCAGAACCCCAGTCCTGGGGCTATGTGTTTTGTTTTCTGTCCATAGGGGTTGTTTTGGTCTTTCCAGCATATTATTAACCTGTTGAGATTATTTCAAGGTTAGTAGTTGCGTGGGAATTACCACAGTACATCAAGTTTTACCCCTTCGCTTGGAAATCTTCTCATTGGTCCATTTTGCCACTCTTTTGGCATTTGGTCCAATCAGAGTTTAGCTAAGTGTTTTCCTTTTATTTTCTTACAGTTTGTACTCGAGATCATTAGGATATAATCATTTGTATTTGTTTCAAGCTTTGTAGCTTAGGATAATCCAGGGAGATTAGGCAGAATGCTTATGCTTAAGCAGCTGCTAATCAAACTGATAGTTTTCTTTATATTCTGAAGTTTCCTATCAATGAAGTCATCTCAGTGTTCAATTCAATAGTATTCTCGAGTGTCTTAGTACCTCTGAAAGTTTGTGAGTGTCCTATAACTCTCAATCTTGGTTAAATCAGTTCCTGTCACTAGAAATTGGCAAAATCCAGCAAGTGTAAACTGAGCTTAATCATCCATGCTTTGGTGTATCTGTAGAGGCATGTGTGAGAGAGTCCATTGCCCTTGATTGCAGTTGTGGTGTGTCTGTATCAACTGTAAGAAAGCCTATCCCTTTTATTCTGTTGTTGGGTTGTCTTCTATTCCAGCTTGTTTTAGTAAAATGGCCGGAACTAGTAAAACACCACAGGAAGTCTTAGAACAAACTCTGAAAGAAAAGGAAGAAGTAGAACAGAAAATGAAGTTTTTGAGTGAGCAGTTGAATTATTATATGAGATTGCATAGATATCAGTTGAATAAGGAGACTGATGATGAGATGGAGGAAGGAGAAGGTGAGAATCCTTTCAGTAGGACAGGGAGAGGAGATCGAGGTCCTAGACCTACACCAAGGAGAAGGAGAAGGATAATAAGATCACCTAGAGTCAGTGAGCCTGAGGAAAACAGTGAGAGTGAAAGAGAAGTAAGATGGGAAGATAGGAGGATTGAGAAACTTGATTTCAAGATTGATATACCTGAGTATGCAGGAGAACTAGACTCTGATGTTTTCCTCGATTGGTTACAGACAGTAGAAAAAGTCTTTGATTTGAAAGAACAAGGTGAAGGAGAATGGAGATTGGGGAAGCTAGAGTAAGTACTTGGATTGAGATGAGGCAGAAGTTGAAGGAGAAGTTCCTTCCAGCCAATTACATGAAGGAGAACTACCACAAGTTGCATCATTTTGTGCAGGGGAACAAGTCAGTAGAAGAGTACACAAAGGAGTTTGAGCACTTGCTTTGGAAGTGTAATATGCAAGAGAATGAAGTACAAACCTATATCAGGTAGCTTGCAGGCTTGAATGAAGGCATCAACAACATTGTAGCTGCAGGTCTATGATTCCCTTGATGAGCTAAGTTCTCTGGCTCACAAAGTGGAATAACAGAAGAAGTCTAGAGCAAAGGACTACAGCAACAGTAGATATCCAGCCAAACCTTATGCACCAGCCAAGCCAAACCCTTACAAACCTTATAATGCCCCACAAAAGACCTATCCACCCCCACTTGCACCTCAAACCAGAAATCCAGCCCCAAGACCCCCACAAAATCAGCCACAAAATCCCCCACAAAGAACCTCGGTCCCTATCAGCAGGTCTTATACAGAAAGAAGGTGTTTCAGGTGTCAAGGACTAGGGCACATTGCCTCAGAATGTCCAAACAAGAGAATGGTTACTCTTGCTGAGTACCTGTTCGGTTGTAATTTTTGTGGTTTTATAAGTAAGGATTGTCGATCTCAGGGATGGGTGTTAGGCTTGATTAAGGTAAATCGGTTTGTGTAAATGGGTTTTTCTCAAGTGCGGAAAGCGACAAATTATGTAAAGAAAGCATTTAAATCTAACCTAGACATGATAATAATAAAGAAAGCAATTAAAAGAAAGCAATAAAGAAAGCACTTAAAGATGAAAGCAATTAAAAGGCATGAATGAAGACAATGAATGAACAATGAAATTGGGAACGAGAAATTATACCTTTGATGACTAATCTTCAATAAACCTTCAATCTACACTTGAATTTCCCCCGAACAAACAAGAAATTGTGGTTTGGATTACCAAGAATCCCCCAAATTCTCACTAGTAAGTAGAATTGGAGTTCCTTGACCTTCCTCCCCACTAAAAATGGAGTTGATTGTGGCTAACACTATAAAGCTTGGAAAACAAGTCAACAATGGAAATTAGAGAGAGAGAGAGAGAAGAGAGAGAAAGCTTGTAAAACTTCAATGGAAACTTGCTTGAATTGAGAAAGCTTGAGAAAGTTTGAATACAAATGCTAGAAATCAATGAAAGCTTGAAGAACAATGAAGAACAATTGAAAACTTGAAGAACAATTAGGAGAGATTAAAGCAAATAAAGGAAAGTAATTAAATCTAATTCTACTCCTAAACTACCTAGGCTAATTGATAATTTAGATTAATACAAGTGGGTATTTATAGAAGAAGGAAAAATACAACCCAAAACCCTAGGATAAATCGCAGCACGCGCGTCTGCAGACAGAGTGGCTCGGGCGAGCCACCCTCTGGCTCGGGCGAGCCAGCGTTCTGGCTGGTGTTTTTGTTGCTCCAGAAGCCTTTCCCTGCTGACTTCAAACGCGCATAACTTCTCCATCCGAACTCCGTTTTTGGCCCGTAAGATATCGATGGAAAGCTCTCGGTGTGTACTTTAAGCTCTCAAAATTTCAGACCTATCGGAGTTGTAACGAAGGAGTTATGACCCAAAGGGTGAAGGCATACGTATTTCAAACCTTTGAGTTTGTACCGTTCCCCTGTTTTGCGCCAATCTTGATATGGAATTTCCGACTTCGGTTTCACCTCGGCTCTCGACTCGGGTTGACTTGGTTTGACTCGGATCTCGGCTCGGGTTGACTTGGTTTGACTCGGGAAATAGCTCGGGATTCCCTAAAAACCTTCAATTAAGCCCAAACTTCTTCTAACTCCTTATTTTCCTACAAAACACTAAATTATTATATCTAATATATAAATAGGGGTTAAAACAAGCAAATATATCCTATAAAAGAGAAGAAATTCGGCTCGAAACGAGACCGAACAGTACCAGGCAGCTTTATTTGTTGATCCTGAAAATGTGCAGGGAGAAGACCAGGAATATGCAGACCATGAACATGACCCTATCTATGATGATGAGGTTATAGAAGAAGGTCCAGATGAAGGAGAAATGCTTGTGATCAGAAGAGTTCTAAGCAGCTCAGCAGTAGAGGAAGCAGAAGAGTAGAGGGAGAACATCTTTCATACAAGATGCACTATTGGAGGGAGGGTATGCTTAGTGATTGTGGACAGTGGAAGTTGTACCAATGCAGCATCCAGCACCATGGTGAAGAAGCTAAGCCTGACAACCAAGCCCCACCCAGCTCCATATAGCATCCAGTGGCTCAGTTCAGGCAAAGGTATCAAAGTTTCTGCTAGATGTCTTGTTGCTTTTTCAATTGGTCAGTCATACAAAGATGAGGTCTGGTGTGATGTCTTACCTATGGATTCATGTCATTTGCCTTTGAGTCGACCTTGGTTGTATGATAGATCAGTAAATCACTATGGAAGAGCTAATACCTATACCCCAACCCTAAACCACAGAAAGATTGTCCTAACCCCCATGAAACCCACACAGCTAACCAAAAAAGCCAAAACCCTGTGTCTTGAACCTAGTCTTGATGTGTTGCTCTTATCTGATCATCATGAGTTTAGCACACAGAAAGACTTGATCCTTTTAGACTTTGAAGAACCTTCAGCACCACAAAATGACCACCCTTTATTCCTACCTTTACTTCAGCAATTTCAGCATGTACTTCCTGATGAAATGCAACCTGGTTTGCCACCTAAAAGGGATATCCAGCACAAAATTGATTTAATGCCTGGATCAGTGTTACCTAATAAGCCAGCTTATAGGATGACACCAGCTGATACCAATGAAATACAGACGCGGGTGGATGAGTTGTTGGAAAAAGGGAATGATTAGGGAGAGTTTAAGCCCATGTGCAGTCCCAGCCTTGTTAATGCCTAAGAAAGATGGAAGCCAAAGAATGTGTATTGGTTATAGGGCTATTAACAAGATCACAATCAAGTATAGGTACCCTATACCTAGACTTGAAGACATGTTGGATGAGTTACATGGGTCAGCAGTCTTTTCTAAGATTGATTTGAGGAGTGGATATTACAAGATAAGGATCTATGAGGGAAATGAGTGGAAAACAACATTTAAGACCAAGGGAGGCTTGTTTGAATGGTTGGTCATGCCTTTTGGTCTGACTAATGCCCCATCTACATTCATGAGACTCATGAATCAGGTCCTTAAGCCACTCATAGGCAAGAGTGTTGTGGTATACTTTGATGATATTCTTGTCTATAGCAGGTCTAAGCAGGAGCATGTCAAGCATTTGGAGGAGGTTTTAACCATTTTAAGCAGGAGGAGTTATTTGGGAATCTCAAGAAGTGTCACTTCTTTACATCCCAAGTGAACTTCTTGGGGTATATTGTTACAGCAGCAGGTATTCAGGTTGATAATGAGAAGATTCAAGCAATTAGGGAGTGGCCTGTGCCCACTTCTATTCATCAAGTCAGGAGCTTCCATGGCCTGGCTTCATTTTACAGGAAATTTGTCAAGAATTTCTGCACCATCCTGGCACCAATGACTGAAGTGGTGAAAAGGAAGTCCTTTATTTGGACAGCAGCAGCCCAGAAAGCATTTGAAGAAGTCAAAGAAAGGCTCACTTCAGCACCAGTCCTAGCACTACCCAACTTCAACAAAGTTTTAGAAGTAGAATGTGATGCTTCAGGAGTTGGCATAGGAGCAGTATTGACCCAGGAGGGCAAGCCAGTTGCCTACTTCAGTGAAAAGTTAAATGATGCCCAGAAGAAATACAGCACCTATGATAAAGATTTGTATGCCATCATCAGAGCTCTTTAACACTGGAGGCACTACCTTATTGGAGCAGAGTTCATACTTCACAGTGATCATGAGGCCTTGAAGTTCATTCAAGGGCAGCACAAGCTCAACACTGGCATCTTTGCTTGGGTAGAGTACATGCAGCAGTTCCACTTCATGATCCACCATAAGTCAGGAGTGCTAAACAAAGGAGCAGATGCATTGGGTAGAAGGTACATGTTGCTTCATATGCTTGATTCTAGAATTGTTGGTTTTGAGCATTTGAAAGCTTTGGATCAGGAGGATGGAGACTTTAAGCAGGTGTATCAGAAGTGTCAGCAGCAATCCCAAGGTCTGTACCACATAGACCAGGGATATTTGTTCAAAGGAGGCAGATTGTGTGTTCCTAAGAGCAGCTTTAGGGAGATGTTGATCACATTGTTGATGTTGAGAGAGCATTACAGTTGGCCAAAGATGAGGAAAGATGTGGAGCATCTATTGAAGAGGTGCAATGTCTGTCAATTGGCAAAGTCCCATAGCCTACCCCAAGGCTTGTACACACCATTGCCAGTTCCCAGCAGCCCTTGGGAAGATGTAAGCCTTGATGTCATTGTAGGTTTGCCAAGAACTCAGAGAGGGAAGGATTCAATGATGGTGGTGGTTGATAGATTCTCAAAGATGGCACATTTCATACCCTGCCACACCACCTTTGATGCCACCAAAGTTGCTAAATTATTCTTCCAAGAAATTGTTAGATTGCATGGAGTGCCAAGAACAATGGTATCTGATAGGGATACCAAGTTTTTTAGCCATTTTTGGGTCACTCTATGGAAGAAACTGGGCACCCACCAAGTCAAAGACCACTTGCCACCCACAAACTGATGGCCAGACAGAGGTTACTAATAGAACACTTGGAGTCCTATTGAGAGCACTGATCCACAAAAATAAAGCAGGATGGGATACTCTATTTCCCCATGCTGAGTTTGCTTACAACAAAGCACCATCCAAGGCCACAGGCTACTCTCCATTCCAAGTAGTCTATGGTAAAAATTCAATTTCCCCTTTGGATTTAGTTCCACTAACTACTTCCGTCAAATTTAGTTTTAAAGCAGGTAAAAGAGCAGATCAAATCAAGGAGCTTCATCAGCAAGTGAAGGAGAGAATGGCCAAATATACTGAACAGGTGTCTACTTCAGCAAACAAGCACAGGAAGAAGGTGACCTTCCAGCCAGGAGACTTAGTTTGGATCCACCTCAGGAAGGACAAGTTCCCCAGCAAAAGAAAAGGCAAGTTGTTGCCAAGAGCAGATGGCCCATTTAAAGTGCTGGAAAGAATTGGGGATAATGCTTACAGATTGGATCTATCTGAAGAGTATGGATGCTCAGCAACATTCAATGTAGCAGATCTTCGACCATACTATCCAGCAGATGAAGACCTTCCAAATTTGAGGAAAAACTTTCCTCAACCTGGGGAGGATGATGGAGACCATCACAAAGAACTGTCAACAACATCAACTCCATCAACAAAGGAGGCTTCTAAGGGATCTTCACCAGCCATTGCAGCAATTACAGCAGCAGCAGCAACACAAGGAGGAGGAGTACTTGTTGTTTCACACAACTCAGCAGCTAGGACAGCCGATCCAGCAGAAACAGGAGGCTTCTTATCCTCAGCAAAGACAGCAAGTCATCCAGCAGGTCATCCAGTAGAAATCTCAGCAGTTCCAACTCCCAGCAAGAGGTTCTCAGCATCTACAGCAGCCACCACACCACCAACAGCATCCATCCAGGTTTGCTACACCATTGTAAAGCAAGTTCTGGCATCTACAGCCACTCAGCCCATCAGCATTGGTTATCCGGACCAATTCCAGTTCCCAGCAACAACAGTCCAAGCAACTGACTTTCTCAATAGTGTATCTCTTGATTGAGAAAGCTTCAGCCAATGTTTTCCAGGAGTTTTTTGTTCCTTGCCATGTTCTTTTTAAGTCCAAGCCAATTCCCAGCATGATCAAGCATGGCATAGTAAGATTCAGAAGGCAGAAAGACCAATCCTAATAGGGTTGTATTTTATCAGTTTTTCCAGAACCCCTGTCCTGGGGCTATGTGTTTTGTTTTCTGTCCATAGGGGTTGTTTTGGTCTTTCCAGCATATTATTAACCTGTTGAGATTATTTCAAGGTTAGTAGTTGTGCGGGAATTACCACAGTACATCAAGTTTTACCCCTTAGCTTGGAAAGCTTCTCATTGGTCCATTTTGCCACTCTTTTGGCATTTGGTCCAATCACAGTTTAGCTTAGTGTTTAGCTCAGTGTTTTCCTTTTATTTTCTTACAGTTTGTACTCGAGATCATTAGGATATAATCATCTGTATTTGTTTCAAGCTTTGTAGCTTAGGATAATCAAGGGAGATTAGGCAGAATGCTTATGCTTAAGCAGCTGCTAATCAAACTGATATTTTTCTTTATATTCTGAAGTTTCCTATCAATGAAGTCATCTCAGTGTTCAATTCAATAGTATTCTCGAGTGTCTTAGTACCTCTGAAAGTTTGTGAGTGCCCTATAACTCTCAATCTTGGTTCAATCAGTTCCTGTCACTGGAAATTGGCAAAATCCAGCAAGTGTAAACTGAGCTTGATCATCCATGCTTTGGTGTTTCTGTAGACGCATGTGTGAGAGAGTCCATTTCCCTTGATTGCAGTTGTGGTGTGTCTGTATCAACTGTAAGCAAGCCTATCCCTTTTATTCTGTTGTTGGGTTGTCTTCTATTCCAGCTTGTTGCTTTCTATCAGTTGTTGTAAGTTCAAGCATCCAGCTGTGTGTATGTGTGACTGCATGGTGTGTTCTACCTCAACACTCTGATCTTAGTGAGTTAGCTTACATCACAAAGAGTTCATTAATGACAACGTTTGGAATGCAGACAAACTAAAGCAAGTCCTTCCAGACCACCTTGTCAATTTAGTCCAACAAACCCTAATTTCTCTGTCTAACGAGCAAGATGAAATGTGTTCGGGTTTAACAGGAAGTGGTAATTTCACTACCAAATAAGCCACTTGGCTTTGCCACGAGTTGAAAGATAACCAAAAGTGGGAAGGTCATTGGATTTGGAAATTATATATTCAACCTAAACTCAAAGAATTCATTTGGAGAATCTATCACAATGGACTATCCCTATATGACTGTGTCACATCGAACCAACAGTCATCTCATCCATGATTGCCATTTTACATGTAAAGTCTGGGAAACAGCAAAATCCCTTGGGTGGTTGGCCACAAACGTAAATAGGCTAATAGATAGCATAGGTTCAACCATTCTAAATACACTTAGGCGTCACTTCCGGTCAACGAATTCCTAAGAGCCATTCATCTCACTTGGAGCATTTGGAAGGAGCGCAACTTATGTACTTACAACCAAGTAGTTTTCAATTCCACAAGGGTCATCGTCCGAGCAAAGAGGAGTTATGTAGAGTGGAGAGCCTGAAGAAGATTCTCCTCATAAGATATATTGTCCCCCCCCCCTTCCAGCGCTTATCCATTCAAGAAGGGCAACAAGTACGCATCTATTCGTTGGCATGCTCCGGATCTTGCCTGGGTAAAGCTGAATTTCGACGGTTCTCTCAATAACAAAGGATGAGTAGTGGAGTTTGTAATCCGTGATCACTCATGTTGTTTGTGTTCTGCTAGAGTTAATCGTGTTAGATCAACATCCATCTTAATGACAGAAGCACTTGCTCTGCGTGCCGATCTTCAACAAATTGTTCAAGCAGCCTTTTCGAAAGTTCAAATTGAAGTAGATAGTTTGGCCTCATCAAAGCCATTCAAGGCAGTTTTCAAATTCCTTGGCAGATTGACATGATAATCAAAGATATCAAGTATCTTTTAAACTCTTTTGAAGACCATACTTTACAACATATTTATCAAGAAGGAAATCAGGCAGCAGAATGGATGGCCAATCAGGGTTGTAACTTTCCTAGTTTATCTTTATGGAACTGTAATCGTTTCCCTATTTTCTCTATTTTGTTTGCTGACATTTTAGGTAGATGCCTTGCCTTGACAGAAGGATCTCCTGATTCATTGTATCTTTTACCCAGTGGAAAAAAAAATGATTGAATTGAATTAGAAATTTAATATAAAGCTTAACACCTTATAACTTATATAGTATCAACATACCTTATGTCTGTCCAACAGCAATGTGTACTTGTTTGATTCAAAGAGAAATTTTGAGACCATGCATGAACCATACCCACTCTTCAACATTTTCTATGGGAAAGATGCCATAAGCAAGAGGACATGGACCATTATTGCCATCTGATACAATGATTGTCATCAACACCCCCGTGTAAAGGGCCTTTTAGAAAGCAGCTGTAGACATCCAAAAAGTGTTATTGTAATTTTGTAAACTTTATTTCTAGTATTTTTATTTATTTTATTTATTTTAGTATAGGTAAATGTCAAATATGTTTGAAACTCAAAAATGAGAGAAGAAAACCACACAAAATCACCTCCACAAAACATATCAATAAAAGAAATAAGCCCAAAAGAATAGCCTGCACGTAGCCCGATGTGTTGTCCAAAACCTGAGCAGGGTCGGGGAGGCAGGCGGTTCTGCACGCTGGTCAGCGATCCAGATTCGCTTTTCGCGGGTCACGCGCTGACGACAGCTGGCCCTTAGGATCCGTGTCGTTCAAATTCGCCCGTTTACTATATTTAACCTATTTAACCTAATTCCCTCACCTCTCCCACACTATAAATACCCTCAACTCCTACTTCACTATTTACACCGAAACCACCTAGGAGTATTGACACTAGGTTGGTTTCTTTTCTTCTCTCCCTCTCATTTGCATACTACATTTTGGCATATTTAATTTTTGCATTTAATTTTCATTTTTATTATCTTGTAATCACTTATAATATTGTAACCTTGATGTTAATATCAATTATGACTAATCTAACGCGGATTACTTGAAAAGACAACTTTAGTTACGTTCTTTATCTATTTGCGTTTTCTTTATCGCTTTTATTTATTTGTCACATTTATTATTTATCGCATTTAATTGTCGCATGTATCTAAATCACATCAATTCAATTAATTAAATTCTCCACTGCTACTCTTCTATTTAATAAATCAATTTGGTAGAGTTCGTTCTTCGAATAGACGAATTTGAGGGTTTTTATTCTTAAATCCGTAACCTTACCTCCTGATCCGAATCTCATGGTTCGCAGTTACGGAGTCAAATTTGAATTTTTTAATACTTCTAAAAATAATTGGCGGCTCCTAATAATTTTATAACTTTGATTTATTCATTTTTATTGCATTTAATTTTCATTTCAATATTTTTTATCAACTCTGGAAAAAATTGAATCCGAAAATGAAAAGTTTCGGAAGGAAACTAGTTCAGCAGATCCCGGGGCACTGTGCAAACCAGCACAGAGGTTAGTATCCGATCTCGGTTGTCATCGAGGGTCTCGGTATGGGTTCCTTTGCCTCGAACCGAGGGCGTACTGACGAGCACTATCCTCGGGCATAAGGCAGATCCTTCCCCGAGTCCATCGGCTTATTTCCTCCTCTTCTTCTCTCTCTCGAGATTCGAGTTTTTTTTCTTAATAGATTGGGCATGTTAAAATTAAAATGAATTGTAAAGAATTCGTTTAAACATTGTGATAAAAAATAAACTTTGATTAAATTTGATTCATTCGAAATGTCATATTTTATTTGAATTTTAGCATTTATTTATTTCTCGAAATAATTCGAATACCGAAAATCATAAATGATAAAATTGGTGGCCTCGGTCCAACACCTTGCACCCTATTCAGGTCTGCATGGATGTTGGTCTGAGCCCACTGTCGTTACTAAAACACTCGGGAAAAGACCCAGGTTTATGGCCGGGGGCGTTAGGCAGACCAGCATGGTGCCTGGGTTAGTGAACCGGGCCGTTCCTCGACTGCCTCGATATTCGTGCATATTTTTTCTATTCTTTCGATTTTCTTATTCATTTTGGGTGAATTATAAATTTTAATGTTCAAAATGAACTTCAAACATTTCATTTGAACATTTATAATGTATACAAGTTAAATTTAAATCCCTTAAAGACTAGACACCCATTTCAGCTCACCAAACATCGCGTAGGACACAATGGAAGTTTTTTATTGGGTCATAAAACAACCATCTACCCCAATCAATACCCTATAGTTCTCCTTGAACGCATTTTATTGCAGGTCCCATGCATATCAAACACTTCTTCAATATTAGACTCAAAGGTTTTCGTTCAGTCTAACGGACTATACAATGTGAATCTCCATTATTTGAACAGAATTCATGCAAATACCAAGACAACTTCTGGTATCCTTTATCATGGTTTCTATAGATTTCATTTTTCATCAACCATACAACGTTGTAATAGGTATAATCAGGGATTGCAACCCTATACTAGTCAAATAGAATTGCATGAATTCCCTTGGCATCCATGTTTGGATTAGCCTTGAAATCTTTCATGATCCGGGAACGATAGGGAAGCAAGATTAAACATCCAGGGATAACAAATACTCTAGGGTTTAAGAAAACCCCAAATTAGAACTCATAAAACTATAACTAATTTTTAGGGTTTTGGGGATAAAGATGAACAAGAACAACAAAGAAAGATATGACTAATGTAAAGAGTAACTAACTCCCCCAATAGTCTAAGAATCACAAGAGGTTGTAAAGAAAACCTTCAAAAGCATCCACACTTGTTCTTCCATGAAATTCCACCATAGAGAGCTTCAAAGATGCACAACAAACTCACAAATCAGAAGGAAATTAATAAAGCACACCCACAAAGGATTAAGCTTAATTACAAAGAAATTAGGGTTTGAAAGCAACAATTATAAACTCTCCAACTGAGAGAATTTTTTATTCTAATTCCTAAAAGCTTCAAAACTATCATAAGGAAAGGGGGAAAGAAAACAACGAAAAAGGCGGAAGAAAAAACGCATGCTGGGCGAAAAATAAAGAGGTGTTGCCAGCGCTTGGATGGACGCTGCCAGCGTCTCTTTATAATAAAGGAAAAGGGCGCTGGTGGCATCCATGAGGCGCTGCCAGTGTTTCTGGGCAGCTTTTCCTGCCTACTTTTAACTCGCGTAACTGCTTCATCCGGACTTTGTTTTAGGTCCATAATATATCTATGGAAAGCCCTATGTGTCTACTTTAAGATCCCAAATGTTGAAGTCCATAGGAGTTACATTGAAGGATTTATGGCCAAAACTGTGAAGATATATCTTTTTTGTTGTCCAATTTTGCCCAAAAACATGATATTCTTCAACTTGCTTCTCTTTCCTTGACTTTGTTCCCTCATGACTTCTTCTTAGCCTCCTCGGGGTTTCTTTTTGGGACTTGACTTGACCCTCGATGGTTCCATCCCTACCCTTGTAATGACAAAAACACAGCTACACTTCCTAGACGATCAATTTGGGGCTTCAAAAGCGACATGCGCTTGACTTGAAGCAAAATTAGTTTAGACCGACTCCCGTCATTTTTTTTGATACTGAGGACCCCTTGGGAAATATGGATTAGACTCCTCTTATTGGAGAAGAGTTGCCCTCAACTCTTGGGGGTAGAATCCAATGCGAGTCTCATGCGTCGATAATCCAAAGTAGAGTGGCTCTAAAAGGTCCCAAACGATCACACTCATTACTCCAACCATCTTGAATGTATATGATTTCTTGAAGAAGGCAAGATGTTGACCTCTGAAATTGCTCGCCGTCTCAACCTTAGCTCTCATGAGGTGATTGAACTCCTCAAAGTAGTCATTGATCGAGAGTCCATGGCTAGGGAAGTGTGAGATCTTGAAATCCTCAATTCTAGAAGCATCCTCGTTAGGGGCTAAGCTTAAAAACCCAACACCATAACTATCATCGATGAAGTAGAGCTTGACGGGAGGCTTGTTTTGAGGGGGTGTGGGACAATGGAGGGAGATAAGAAAATTTTGAGGAGTTATGGCTCTCTCAACCTTACTAGGATTGCCTTTTCGCAAAAGTAAAACCAAATGTGGTTTCCTTTTGCTCAAAGCACTCTCATCCCATGTTTCACTCTTATGGAGGGGGTCTCTCTTCTCACTTCTGATCCCAGTTTGGTGTATGAGGAGTTGAGTAGGTGAGAGGGGACTAAGTGTGTTCCTTTTTTCTCTCATCAAGATTGAGTAAGTGTTCTTAAATCCATCATGGATGGCACACTTATCATATTGCCAAGGTCTACCATGGAGCAAATGACAACCATCCATAGGAACAACATCGCACAAAACACTATCCTTGTGAGGACCAATGGAGAAAAATACCACAGTTTGTTGAGTTACCTGAAAATAGCCACCATCTTTAAGCCCTTGCAAGCTATACAGTTGGGGATGAGCCATGACTGGCAATTGGAGCTTCTCAACCATGTAGTTAGAAGCTAAGTTGGAGCAACTCCCACCATTGATGATGACCTTGCATAACCCCTCACCGACGGTGAACCTAGTTTGGAAGAGTGACTCCCGTTGAGAGTCATTTCGGGAATCCTAAGTCATGATAAAGGATCTCCTAGGAGTGAAGCTCTCCTCTTTTCGCACACGAACCTCTACATTAGCCCTTGGAGTCTCCAATGTATCTACCTCATTGGTTTTGGGACATTCAACCATCTTCAAAGGGCATTGAGTTTGGTAATGACCATACTCTCTACATTTTAAGCACTTTCTACCCTTGAGCTTCCTAAGATATTCTGCATCATCTGCTTGAGCTTCAAAAGATGGTTTAGATCGAATTCCCTTGGAGGAAAAGCTAACCTGAGACAGAGTGTCCTCCTTGATAGAAGACCATGAGTAAGCCTTCTTCTTTCTCCAATCATGTAGATCATCAACTCTAGGCTTATGAGTAGAGATACTAGGTCGACGTCCAACATAAGGTCTTCGATAATCACCATGAACCTTTCTTGGGAAACGGGGTCGTAATTTGGCTATGGCATAACTTAAATCATTCATTTGACATCGCATCACTTCTTGGCTATCTATGATGTATTGAAGAGCCATCGAGAGGGTGGTTTTGGAATGGAAATTGGGTCGAGGAGGGAAATCATATTTGTTTTGGAGACATGGTGAAGAGGCCATTTGAGGAGTTTAAGGGTTTATCGGGGTAAGTAAAGATGAACAGATGAGGCTTTGGGGTTCTTTTGTGGCTAAAAGGAATTTTGTGGAGTTTTCGCAAGGCCAACTTTGTAGGGAAGATGGGGTGAAACTGGCAAAGGGAATGACCACAATCGACCAAACCAATGATAATCACCATTGGAAATAGCAAGCACCAAGTGACCACATCATACACAAATAGCCAACAACAAATTATCCAACAAAACACCCAAATCAGCCATTTTCATCTATGGAAGAAGTATGAATAACCACCAAAATCCCAAATTACACAACACTTAAAATACCTCTTCAAATGCTATCCAAATCAACTCCAAACCAAGTCCCAATAAAAAACAATAACAACCATTTACTCCCAACAAATCACTTCCAACAACAACATGGGTTGTATAACATTCACTTGGGTACCAAAAATCACAACAAATTCAACCCAAACATGCCAAAATCTAACAAAAACTCAAAATAGAACACAAAATTCTAGGCAAATTCAACTTCAAAAATCAACTCAATACTCAACAAATACTTGGACCCAAATGATAAAAATAATATCCCAACACTCCGAACACATCAAGGAACCAATATCAATCATCAAGTATGAGTTTTGAATCCATAAACATCAAGAACAAACACCACAAAATTCTGGAAATTATTTACCCAAATATGAGTTCTAAACCTTGCTTTGATACCTAATGATCCGGAAATAACTAGGGAAGCATGATTAAACACCCAGGGATCACAAATACTCTAGGGTTTAAGAAAACCCCAAATTAGAACTCATAAAACTACCTCTAATTTTTAGGGTTTTGGGGATACAGATGAACAAGAACAACAAAGAAACATATGACTAATGTAAAGAGTAATTAACTCACCCAATAGCCTAAGAATCACAAGAGGTTGCAAAGAAAACCTTCACAAGCATCCACACTTGTTCTTCCATGAAATTCCACCAAAGTGAGCTTGAAAGATGCATAACTAACTCACAGATCAAAAGGAAATTGATTAAGCACACCAACAAAGGATTAAGCTTAATTACAAAGAAATTAGGGTTTGAAACTATCTTAATGGAGGGGGAAACCGTATATAAAGGAAAGGGGGAAAGAAAACAACGAAAAAGGCAGATGAAAAAACGCATATTGGGTGAAAAATAAAGAGGCGTTGCCCATCGCTTGGATGGACACTGCCAGCGTCTTTTTATAACAAAGGTAAAGGGCACTCCTGGGGAAGGCGCTGGTGGTGTCTATGAGGCGTTGCCAGCATTTCTGGGCAGCTTTTCCTATCGACTTCTAACTCACATAACTTCTTCATCCGGACATCGTTTTAGGCCGTAATATATCGATGGAAAGCTCTCGGTGTCTACTTTAAGATCCCTAAAGTCGAAGTACATCGGAGTTGTACTGAAGTAGGTATGATTAAAACAGTGAAGATATATATTTTTTGTTGTCCAATTTGGCCCAAAAACATAATATTCGTCAACTTGCTTCTCTTGCCTTGACTTTGTTCCCTCATGAATTCTTATTAACCTCCTCGAGGTTTCATTTCAGGACTTGACTTGACCCTCCATGGTTCCATCCCTACCCTTGTGTAATGACCAAAACACAGCTACACTTCCTAGACGGTCAATTCGGGGCTTCAATAGCGATCCGCGCTTGACATGAAGCAAAACAAATTTGGACCCTCTCCCATCATTTTCTTTGATACTGAGGACCCTTGGGAAATATGGATCATTTCATGAGCTGAGTTGCACCCTTTGCTATCTTCTTCGCAACTGAGAATTTATGGCTGCCACCTCCTTCACCAAAGTCATGTTGTAGGACTTGTCTTTCAGCTATCTCTTCCTTCCTATCTCTTTTCCATCACCTTTAGATCCCTAGCTTATATGAGTCAACTATTGACTCACTATATCTGTCTACTTTATCTTTATTATTTTCATCACGTTCACTGTCTTCATTATCACTATAACCGTTTCCCTCAATCCTTCTCCTTAGCTTACCAGATATGCCACCTCCAAGGCTCCAACAACCCTATTCTCCCCCTCCTTCTCCTGAAAAAAGCATCTGTTTTAGGAATGCCAAGCCTAGAAATTGTTTCGATTTCTAACGTATCAAGGCCAACAAAATAATCTGAAATAATTTTCAATAGTTCAGGATTAGATTCCATTGCCTTCTTACCTTTGTCAATATCCTGGCTTCCAACTTGTTAGGAGTCTGGAACGCCTGTTTTGTTTGTTGCTGGTGACAACCTTTCACCAGATCAGGTCCTTTTGTGACTTTGGGTGGTTGGTGAACAATTGCTATTGGCTCCTTTTGAGGAGTTTTTTCTTTGAGGTAGGGAGCTCAAATTACTTCTTTGTGGACTATTCAGGGTTTTTGCAGGTAAGGCACTTCCATTGGACATTCTTGGTAACCTCTTCGGACTAACAACTGAAGCATGGAGCTTATGTATATGTTTTCTTTGTGCCGGGGAGTTGTTTTCAGCTAAGGGTGCATTATTTAACATCATATTGAAATCATTGTTGATGGGATTAATGTTGTTTGTTGTGGTAGGCAACAACTGAGCACCATCATTAATTGATATATTTGGGCCATGCTTCATTGGGCCAAATGGTTGTTCTGACTGTACTGGCCCATTATGGTTTAGGCCTCCATGTTGTTGGACCAGCTTTGCATCCCTATGCAACCTCCTAGCTTTGCTAAGTTTAGGTTCATTAGGTCGCTGCACGTTAGGCCTATTTTCAAGACTCTACAGCATCAGTTGTAGCTTCCTAGGCTTTGTAAGCTCCACCAACAAAACTAGTATATTTTTCACCTACTTCATTTTGCACCAAGACTCCATATACTTAGTCTCGTTTGTGTTAGTGATCAATGTGAGTCGTTGGTTCTCCTTCCCAAGGAAAACACCAATTTAGCCCTACGAATTTTGGTAACTTCATCTCTCAGTCATAAAGTTAGCCCAAATGGCACTTAATAACTCATTGTTATTGTACTTACCCAAGTCCTTCTCTAGAAAACACACGGTCCTGCTTTTGAAGTGAACAATAAAACCCTTTTTATCCTACAAAACATTCACACAAGTACCATCAAGCCTCAACATAAATCAACATATTTAGATATGGGGTATTTCATGCAACATAAGACAAACAACAATTAATTCATCAATTGGCAACAAGTCATTCATCAATTGAAAATTGCCATCATAATTACTACAATCTTAAACAATTTCGTAACAAATGTTGACAAAATCCATATTTAAACAATTAAACATCATTAAAAACCCTAGTTTCATTAAAAAAATGATGGCTTGCCACGTTAAACACTCCATTTCTCTACCTTCCACCTCTACACTCGACCAGTACACCTTCAATGGATTTGACTATCACTTGTCTTCAACCTTATGCAAGAACACGTAGAATTAGCAGAAAGCCATCACCTTTGTTATGCTCCTGATATGCAATTTTAAGAGATGACTTTTCAGTTGTTTGAATGAAGAAGGGGGGGGGGGGGGGAAGAGAGAGTTAAGTCTGATAGAGCAATAAAAGGTTTAGGTGGACTTTCACCGGGGCAATTAGGTCGTTGTACAAATTGTCGTCGGAATCCGCTAAAGAAAGGTCTAAATTGCCACCCACTAGCCATTTAATAAAAATATGGAGAGTCTATGAGTAGACAAAAAAAAATGTTGTCCCCAAATAGTTACTTTTTCAAAACACTGGTCACCTCCAAGTAATGTTTTGCTAACACTAAGGTCCTATTGTTTCTATGTGTATGTAGTAGCTGAGTAAATAACATTGGGTAGGTTTCGCTTGTTTGCAGAAGTAGATAATGAGGTCTTTTAGTATTAGAAAATTTGTGCATGTGTAGCGAGTTTAGGCAAAAAAAAAAAAAAAAAAAGAGTTTATTTGAGTAGGTAGAACAGTATTGTGGGTAATTTACCCTTGCAAAGATAAGTGCCTAAAACTCCAACATCTAAAATCCCAAACATAACCTAAATTGAAGGCCTCACGTGGAGCTAACCCTATCTTAGAGTAACATTCCACCCTATTCTTTAGAGAGGCTAGTAAGATGTAGTATAAGTAAGAGATTAAGTGAGGTCGGCTAAGTATTGCTCGGTATGATATTTTAAATAAGAGAAATCACATACGCCAGATCTCATAAATATATGATGTTTTAAACATGTATCATACAATTTTTAATGATTAAAGCCTTAGTAATTTTTATAGATAATATTACTCATAAGTATATGAATTTTTAAATATATATTATGTGGAATATTTTAGATGGTATAAGTAAGACAAATAAAAATAAATAGAATAATGGAGTGTTTGGTTACTCAAGTTTCCTGGGAAAATTAATTAACTTTCCTAAGTTGACTTACTTTCATAAGTTTGAGGGTAAAATAGGGATGAGCAAATTTTTAAATAGGACTGACAATTTTCCTAAAGTTCATTGTAAAAACTTTCCCAGGGGGCTTGGGAAAGTTTCTTCACCAAGTGAATAGGAAACAACAGTAAAGTGAGTTATCAAAAATGCCCCCTAACAAATTAGGGTTCCTTAACAAAAAAAAAATTAGAAAAATGATAAGAAAGGATGGGAAATGAAAATAAATAAGGATAACATGGACATTTCAAACATTTTTCCTTAGGAAAGTTAAAGTTTTAACCAAACACTATGAAAACTTTTCTGCATACTTTCCTAGGATTTTAAATGTAAACCAAACACAGTATAATACAATTTCATAGAAAAAAATTCACCCATGAAAAACTTTATTAGGAAAAACTTTCCCAGAAACTTTTTTCCAGAAATTCTACCAAACCCATCATAAGTAAATAGTTATTCACCTTTCTCGAGAACGTGACCTTCCTAATGCGTATAGACAAATATTGACAATTACTGGCATTTACTGCCAGTTAGCTTAGTAATGTACCAGTAGTTAGCAGTACATACGAACAATAAACAATGCTTTCTAAAGCGTTAAATGAACAAGGTATAACTCAGCCCCATCCTGGGGGTAGGCCCAAGGGGCCATTGCCCAGGGCCCACGAATTTTTAAAAAATTGGCATTAGTTTAGGGGCCCAGGATTGACGTAGTACACGTGAATAAAGGGCCCAAGCGGAGTGGGGCGACAACATGCAAGGCCCAACGCAAAAATAAAATGGAGGCCTTCAATTACTAATCATCAAACATTCAACCTCATATTTCTCTTACTTTTGAGTTTTAACCAAATTAAATTCATCTGGAAATTAGGGCATTCCAACCACGTATGAATCCGCCGCACAAACTGCCCAGTTCCTCTTCGTCTTCCTTAGTTCGGCTGTTCACACTTCATGGTTGTCTTCTTGTTCCTCACCCTTAGCTTTAGTCTCTTCATCTTCCTCACCCTCAACGGACAACAATGGCTTCATCCCTTCATCAATTTAGCAACAGTAATTTTTTTTCCTCAGTATATATTACAATTCTCATTATTTCATTTGAAAATCATAACTATCAAGTATCAAGCAATCATTGTTTAGTAACTCACAATCAACAATCACTCAATCGTTCGTCTATTTTCCCGATTTAATTTTGTTAATTGGTGGATACTGATTGAATAGATTGTCAACAAGCGGTGCACGGTGGGTTACAAGCTTTGCAGCGAGTCAGTGACTGGAGTGGCAGTGGTCCCAACCGACGAACGTTTGACGCGAAGTGGTGGTCCTGGTGGATCTTCAGGGTTAGTTCATTCGCCGACTACGTTTTTTCTTGCTTTGTTCAGGTTCAGTTCGTTTAGCACTGATGCATTTCTGTTGAATTGATGATTGATTGAGTCATTAGATTTTGTTTTCATTTTTGCTTGCTTTGTTTATTAAATGAACCCTAAAAAACGAATTGTTGATTGATTGAGTCATTTGAGTCAATTGGATGGTCCAACTGTATGGTGTTTCAACACTTTGTTGTTGGGTTGAATATTTTGGGACTTCTGTCTGACATTCATCAAAAAACAAAAAAAAACAAAAAGAAGATGCATTTTCTCCTAAATTATTGAGTGTGTCAAATTCATGGGTAACTCTTCGTAATTTTTGATAACTCTTAGTAATTTTGTCAAATTTATCCTAATAAATAAAAATTAATTTTTTAAAACTTTTAATTTCGGTATTTTTTGGTATTTTTAGGTGAATTAAAGTAAAAAAATGATAAATTCAGTTTACCCATGAATTTAGATAAACTAGTAAATTTAGTTGTGAAAAAATTACAAAAGATAGTTAATCTTCTAGCTAGCTTCCCGCAGATGGGAAGAATTCTAGGTTGTGAAACTTCAACTGTCTACATATTTGTCGGCTTTCTTTTGATTGGAAACTGGTTATTTTTTGCTTTGTTTATTCGCTTTCTTTTTTTCTTTTTTTCTTTTTCACTCTTTTATAGTTTTATATTGCCAAAAAGTAATGTTATCTTTTGGTTCACAAATGCACAAATAAATTACTTACTTTCTAGTACATTCTTTTAGGAACCAAAACAAAAGCTGCCCACTTCTTCACCTTGCTGAATATCAACCGCTTCTGTCACTGCTGCTTTCACAAAGGATTAAGGTGCTATTATTTCGTTTATCAATTTCTTTTTTTGCATTTTTATAAATTATGTTGCCTAGAAAATATTTATCTAGAAGTGAAAAGTGAAAAAAGAGAAAACGTGATGAAGAGTTTGTTAAGTCACAACAAGGTGTTATTCATAGATTTATTGTTAGAAATGTGCCAAATGATGTGCCAACTGAACTGCAAAATGATATATCAAATGATATTTCAAATGATATGTCTAATGTTGTGCTAAATGATATTCTAAATGAATTTGCAAATGATGTGCCAAATAATGTGCGAAATGATGTGCGAAATGATGTGCCAAATGACGTGCCAAACGATGTGCCAAATATTTTCACTGATGAACAATCAATTCCTTCTTTTGATATTTATGACCCTGTTAATTGGGTTAATCTTGATAATAAATTGAGAGATATTTTAGTTGAAAAGGGGCATATAAGAGAAATGAACCTTGAATCTCCACTAGATGTTAATAATAGACATTTTTCTCATGCTCATTATTCTAGAAAGTTGAGCAATGGCGAGATTTGTGATAGAAAGTGGCTAGTTTATTCAAAACCTGCTGATAAAGTGTTTTGTTTTTGTTACAAATTGTTCAAATCTATTATTAATAAGAGTTTGTTATCAAATGAAGGTTTACCTGATTGGAAACATATTACTGATAGACTGAAACAACATGAAAATAGTGTTGAGCATATGAATAATATGAGTACTTGGAATGAAGTACGAGTAAGGCTGAATGAAAATGAAACCATCGATAGGACCTTACAAGAAGCTATTGCAAAAGAAAAAGATCGATGGAGGTAAGTGCTGCTATGAACTTTTTCAACGGCGAAATGTCTAGCTACTCATAATTTGGCTTTTAGAGGATCCAATGAAAAGCTTTATCAAGATAATAATGGTAATTTTTCAGGATTAATTGAGATGATTGCCGAGTTTGATGTTGTCATTCATGATCATATTAGACGGATTAAGAACCGTGAAATTCATTACCATTATCTTTGGCATAAAATACAAAACGAATTGATTTCTCTTTTGGCTCAAAGTGTGAAAGGTTCTATAATTAAGAGAATCAAAGAGGCAAAATACTTTTCCATAATCCTTGATTGTACTCCTAGTATTGGTTATCAAGAGCAAGCGACACTAATAGTGCGATGTGTTAACATGTCAATAAATAAAATAAAAGTTGAAGAGTACTTTTTAGAGTTCTTAGAAGTAAATGATACATGAAGACTAGGACTTTTTGTTGAATTGCAAACTGCTCTTGAGTCTCTTAATCTCAATATTGATGCTATAAGGGGTCAGTCAATGTTATGACAATGGCTCTAATATGAAAGGGAAGCACCAAGAAGTACAAAATTGTTTACTTGAAATATACCCGAGAGCACTGAATGTGTCAAGTACTGAGGTTCAATCTATGGAGTTCAACTCAACAAGAATAGAGATACACAGGTTATGAGACTTTCTTGAGATGTACTAAGGAACAAAAATAGCCACCCTTACCCACAAATGTCAACAAAGCAGAATCTTAATAGGTACAAAGTTAATGGTCGTATATGCATCGATAACAGCTACAGTGATATATACAACTTTGCCCCACATGTATAAGCGATCCTCAAGATGAAAACATGGAACCTGATACATGCAGCTATATCCCCTAAAATGAATCACAGAGCATTTATTTTCATTAAAGAATGTATTGACAGACCTAAAACGTATAAGGTGTCTGTACCGCAAGTGTACGGGTCTGTGTAGTAATAAATATCGTTCTCTCTCAGGGATTTGCGTTCAACCACGCACTGAACTAGTTCGAAACAAAGAATGCTAGGTCGATCCAAGGTTTGTTGTAATAATTCAGGAAACTAAACTAAGAGAAATCATGAATTTTTAGGGTTTTAAACAAGTAGTTAACGACGTTCAGGGGAGTCCACTCTAGTCAATCAGTCAAATTATCAACAATCCCGGTGCAGGTAACAAGATATATCAGAGTCTATAATCTTTCTAGGCCTTTTCACATCGATCTTTTGATCCGTAGTGAGTTACAGTGATTAGACTAAACATTATTTCTAACTATTTAATCCAATCAAAGATACAGAACTGATTACAAATTGACCCTAGGCAAGAATCATTATTTCTAAATATTTTCCAACCTCTTCAGAATACGCTTTTCGAATTCAAGACTCAAACTTTTGTCATGTTGTCAAGAATCTATTACCAAGTAAAAGGCGGTTAGCCAGATTTTACCATGACATACAATATACACAGATAAAACAAATAAAAAGATAACCTAATACCGGGACTGCATTCAACTTCAACCAAAGGACTTCGAGTTTATCCCCTAAACAAAGGAGATTACCTACTCATATTGCTAAAAGTAAACATCGCAAAAACTAAACGATAACAAGAATACATGAAAGTAAAATAGAAATAACCGGTGTTGGAATTGATCGAATTGACCTCTTCGTGTCATCGAATCGATCTCTTTTGTATCCTTCGATCACTAACAACAATCTAAACTAATGACAATGTTTGTGAATTAACTGGAAAGAAACTATCTAAAATCTACCCTAAAAGCTCTCTCAAACAATCATCTAAAATATAACTAAAAAGCGATTAAAAACCGATCCTTGAAACGGCAGGCGTGAAACCCTTTATATAATACCGGATTAGGGAACAAAATGCTGGCAGCGTTTAGCACCAAGAGGGATTTCTCAGTGTCTTGGCGCTGGCAGCGCCTGGAAAGCACTGGTAGCGTTTTGCATTTTCTCGGTTGCTGAGGTTTCTGGACGAGGCGTTGGCCATGTTTTGCAAACGCTGGTCGCGCTTCTGCTTTTCGCCCAAAGCGGGGCTGGGCCTCGCTGATTTGGGCCGCTTCTTCTTCTTTCCTTTCTTCTTCTTTTCATCCTCTTTTTTTAATTCCTTTTAATTTTCCCCATTTTTCTTTCACTTTCCATCCTTTTTGATATATTTCCAATTTTTCCCGCCAAATGTACCAATCTCGCGACCAAGTGAAGAAATTACAATTTGATATAAAAATACCGAATGTCGGATATTAAAAGCATGAAATAAACATGTTTTGAGCCCTAAAAACTCTTTATAAAAATCACTTATCAAATCCCCCCATGCTTAGCACTTGCTTGTCCCCAAGCAAGTTAGAATTAAAAACAGGAGGATAAGGGCTCAAACAGGGAAAACAGGACTTAGGAAGAGAGAGAAATGACAGGAGTCTTGGATAGGGTTAAGAGAACAAAATTTTAACACCCCCTCAGGTTAACCATTCAAACACATCAATCCAACAAGCAATCACTATGATTAGTCTAGACAAGAACAAAACTCAATTGCAAAGCGAATGGAAGAAATTTTCGAAACCAAAAGAAGAGAGCAAGTACTTATGATATACAGATCCGCCAATAGTCTCAAGAATAATGCAAATATGCGCGGTTAGTTGTGGACGTAAGTCAGTCTAAAAGAGCAAACCTCACTTAGGAAAAGAATTAGAACACTCAAACACTCAAATTTGAATATGTATGTGGGTTTTTCTCATACTCAGACCAAGAGAAACAAACTACCATAAGCTTGATAAGAATCTCGCTCTCCACTACTGGAATGCAATGCACAAGTGACAATCAAAAGGACTTTTCAGGGTTGTAATGAGGCTTAGGCTAGGGGAAAGGAGCGGTAAAATATAAGAATGAGGAGCTAAGATCCATGCTTGGATTGATTTTCAATGAGTAAATGACTCTCACCTCTCCTTGCTTAATGTATGCAAAGAACTCACTTTTCACCCTCAACAATATCAAACATCTCAACTGAATATAACCAGGTCGAAGCTTTTAAGAACTTCAAATTGAATTTCCCTAATCACCCTTTTCTTTTTGGCACTCTTTTTCCTCTCTTTTTTTTATTTTATTTTATACCTCTCTTTTTTTTCTTTTTGGTGGGTGATCGGGGTGAAGAAAGTCATGGAATTATAACTTCAACCTGAATATGATATATGAACGACACAACCAAACACTAACTATTCAGAAGGTGGGAATTTCAGTTTTTCCCAAATTGAAACAATGAGCACAACCTCTCCCGAACTCCATATTTCATTCAAAAACACACCAAACCAATTGTTCCTTTAAAAAAAATAACAAACTCTCACTCAACCAAGCAAGGCAAAGGATAGGAATCATTATAGGCCAAGGCTAGTATTGTCAGGGTTCAATCATAAAACAAGGATAAACAAAGGCGAGGTGGGGTAAAAAGAACGGTAAATATAATGTAAGGGAGGCTATTTGGCTATGTAGCTTAACAATAAAAAATGAATGCCTTAATCACTTTGTCACAGCGTGCAATGCAAATATGTAGTCTCGAGAAAGACGCAAAGCAAGTTCTAGAGATGCAACTAATGGTGGAGTCACTCATGGAATCAAGGAATTGATAAAAGTGATCAATTCATAATTTAAGCAACGTGGACTCACGAGATGGAGCTCAATCAACCAAACTTAGCCCAAAAATTTGCGGCACACATATTTATACTTTCTAAGATAGTCAAAGCAGTCAAATACAACTTTCATAACTTGACTCAAAATCAGAAGATTTGAAAAAAAATGGGTTTCAAAACCTTATGAGTTTTCATCCAGATTTTTTTAAGCAAACCAAGTTATACTGAAAGTAAGACTGGTTTACAAATCATCACCGAAGGTGTTTCCGATTTTAATCCTAGTCTTATCCTATATTTTTTTGCGTTTTTTTTTTTGGTCTTTTTCTAATTTTCTGATTTTTTTTTTTTGGATTTTTGAGATAAGTGAATGCAAAAGAAAGAAAAAGAAACAAACTAAGAAAAGAAATAAAAGAAGAAAAAAAAAGGGTCTATATGCTTCTAACTAATGCAATCTAGGTGGATGCATTTTAAAAGAAACTAGAAGAAAAACCTAAAGAAAGCTAGTAAGAAAAACTAAAAACAATTAAGAAAATCACACCACTAAAAGTTCAAATAAAATAAAACAATCAAACTAAAACCTAGAAAGCACACTGAAATAAGAACAATCAAACAAAAGATACACGCTGAAAACAATAAAATCACACTAAAAATTGAAAAATAAGCATGAAAAAGAAAAAGAAAGACGAAAATAAAAGAAAAATAAACGAAAAACAAAGAAATAAAAAGAAAAATATTCACATAAGTGAAATATACAACACCCCCACCCCCACCCCCATGTTTAAACACTGCATTGTCCTCAATGCAGAAGACAATGGCGAAGGGTGAGCGCAAGTAAAGGATCAAGGATCCTCGATCGGTGGGGAAGGGTCGGTATGGCTCGGTAGTGGTGGTGGTAGGGTCCGATCAAACATGGCCTGGATAAGGCCGGTAAGGTTGGCGATGGACTCGTCAAGATGGGTGAAGCGTAAGTCAGACTGACTCCTATACTCGGCAAAGTTCTCCTGCATCTCACGCACTCTACTCTCGGTTCGATCGATGGAGGTCTGGAGGTCGCGATAGCGCGCCTCGAAATCTACAAAAGGTTGCTCGGGTTGAGGGTTAGGATCGAGTTCAGGCTCGGGCTCGAGCTGCTGATGGTGGGGCTCAAAGTCAGGTAAAGGGGGTAACCAAAGTAGTTTTTGCTCAACTTGAGGGGAGGTATGAGCGTGAGGCACATGAAATAGAGCGTTGTTGGGGTAAACCCAAAGACAACGCGAATCCTTGTTGAATTTGCATAGACCAAATGAACTACACAGCTCTCCATCCAAAATCATACTACCCGGGACAAGGTCAGTGGCGTTTCGAGGAGGTCTAAAGCCAAATTGGCATGCTAAGTGCGTGATATAACCCCCTATGGCAATTCCCTGGTTGGATGGGGTAGCGACACTCGAAAGGTGATGAGCAAGCATAGTTGTAGGGTCAGCGTGTGTGTCGGCGTCGAGCATGGTATGCAACATGTAACAGTCGACTCTGGTAGCTTTGTTGGAGCTACTGGGTCTCCCAAATATGTCGCAAGAGAGGATGCGGTGCACATACCTCAGTGCGGGGTTCCTAATTAGGGACGAAGGTGTGTTGCTAGGGTCCCAGTTACCGAAACCAGAAATCCTACGGTAAAAAGCCTTCCCATCCCAGTCTATAGATACGAGGGACGACTCCCAACACGTACGCTCAGGCAAACTAAAAGCACGGGCAAACTCGGATACAGTCATTCTCCTTTCCACACCAAGAAGTTGGAAACAGATGCACCCATCCTTCCCTTGGAGGTTTACTGCAAGGGTGGACAAAAATTCTAAGGTAAGTCCCCTATAGGTCGGCTCATCGAGTCTAGCTATATGGACCATGTTCCTACGTCCTAACAACCACATCACATCATCAAGCAAGCCACAATTCCACAAGAAAGGTTCACACAAGTATTTGGTGGGGATGAGGGCTCTTTGGGAAAGAGAGTCATACCTTTCCTTGATCTTCCCTTCGAAGTTGAAGGGGTTCGAGCTCCTTGGCTCCCGGGAAGGCGTAGCCTTCTCCTTTCTCGGCCGTCGTGGCCTTTCGTTTCCAGCTTCGTCTGGCTCAATTGTCATCGCCCGACGGCGGTCCGGAGAAGCTTGGATTTTTTATTCTTACCGTCCTAAATTTTTTTCACAAATCAATACAACCACCAAAAATAAACACTAGGCATCAAATAAGCATGATCACAATGGCATACTCAATACTAATACTCCCCCATGCTTATTTGATACTAGGAATTGAAATTAAAATCAATCTAACCTAAAACTACACCAAAAAACAGGGCGTAGCACCATAACACAATCACCATCCAAAACTAAACCTAAATTTCTCAAGTTTATCATCACAATACTCTCACAATACATCCAACATCACAATTTACTTAATTCTAGAACAACAAAGGATCAAAACCAAAAAACCAATCTATGCCTTAATCAAGATAACAACTCAAGAATCAAACCCTAATCAAGTAATTCAAATCTTGGACATGGTACATGGTATAAATTCAACAATTACTCAAGAAATTCATGAATTCAACCAAAAATCATACCACAATCGAAGTATATAACCAAAAGAGCAAAAGAAAGAGTTGAGAAATTCATACCTTGAAGTTATAGTGAGAACAGGAATGAGACTTGAAAGTGTGAGATTGCAAGAGTGCAAGTAAGAGGAAGAGGTGAGAAGTGGTGGTGCGGTGGTGGCGTGCCTCGATGGCGAGGAGGAGGAGGGACGTGGTTGGGAAGCTGGGAGCATTTTGGGGAAGGGGTCGTCGGTGTTTAGGGCAAAAAGGAGGACAAAGTTTTCAATTGAAACTAAAGGGGGAGGGTCGATTAAAATCAAAAGGCGGGCAAATAATTCTAGGCAAAACAACAAAGCGCTGCCTTTGTTTTGCAAAAATCCCATACGTGGAGTCTCTAGAAGAGGCGCTGCTAGTGTTTTGCTACTTGATGAAGGGAGTTCGATTTCTTGGCCAATTTTGCATCGTTTTTTCCTTTTTCTTTATTTGCTCCTTATTTTCCCGACAATTTGACATACCTAAAATTCCTTCAAACATCTACCAACTAAAAAATTATACGGTTAGAGATAATAATTTCAATAATAACAAAAAATTCTTGTAAATCTCTTCTTTTTCTCTATACACTAAAAAGAAAAATTAGTAAATGACAAAATAAAAATTGCGAGGAGATAAAAACTGAAAGAAATAATTGAAACAAAATAAAAAGTGGGGAGTAATGGATATTTTAATTTGATGTACCTCCCCGTGGTGCTTTGTTTAACGTCGTTAGCTCGATGTTATGGACCCCTAAAAAGATAGGTTCTGGGTCATCGTTCTAGATGCCGTCAATGCCCTTTGTAGCTTGTCAAACTCTCTTTCATGCGGTCTGCAATTTAGTAAACAAGAGAGCCATTGGAATCTTATAAGATAAAACGTTAGTAATGCTCTCAGTATTAAATCAAATTCACTAGAAAAATCAAAAGAATTAAGATATGTGGTCCACAAAAATTTGCTAGGAATGTCCTCTAGGTGTATCCAATAAGGATCAAGGGAGGGTTCATAACCTCTAAATTTTCCTAAGGACAACTCATCACTGACATTGTTAGTTTCACGAGAACTAACCTCGTCAAAGATATTAACTTGCACATCAAAGTTCTTTTCATCAGGTATGGATTCCTTATTAATTTCTAGAGAAACTGAATGTAGTGAAAAAGGAGTAGAAGCATGAAATAAATAACTGGGGTCAGGGAGTATAATATTTTCAGGATCCTTGTTCGAGAAAATTAATTTATTATCAGCCTTAGGTTCCTCATAAATAACATCAACTGACTCATGATGAAATTCATCTTCATATCTAGTATCTAACCCAGAAGTCTCACTCACCTCAGACCCTGTTAACTGAGAAATAGGTAAGGGAGTATCATGCAAATCAGAAACACCATCAATAGTATTTAAAGGTAAATTAGGATAAGAAGAATCATCTAAACTGGCTTCTATAAGGGAGGGGAACTTGCTATCATCACATATTACATCATCAATATTGGAAGAATTAGAACTAGGGTTATTGGCCTTTAACAAGTTCGTCAAGTCAGCAAATTGAACAGACCTAGGGCAAGCAGAATCATCACGCTCAGAAGAAAGACATAAAGTACAAGCAATTGAATTACGAGATTGCATATAAGAACTAGCATGAAAGGCACAAGGATCAGGGTACTCAGATAGACAATTAGAAATTTCAAACTTATAGGTGTCTTGTGATAGCAATTCAAGTAATTTCATAGCTTCATCAAAGGGTTTATCACGAAAACCTAAATAATTCAGAAGGTTACGGGTTTCTGCATTCACACCTTCAAAAACAATGTCAAGAATTTCAGGTTCTCCTAACGTGATATGATCTGGAATAGGAGCAGCGATTAGTCGCTCAAAAAATCGCAAAAATAATTCACGTTCGAATTGAGAAATACAAACAATTGTCATGATTTTTAGATTTAAATTTTTTTTAATTTTTATTTGAAATTTAGGGTTTAAAGAAAAGTAATAAAAACCTAGTCACCCAGATCGCGCTCATCCAATGGCGGTTGGGGGAACAAATCCCCGGCAACGGCGCCAAAAACTTGACAGACCTAAAACATATACAAGGTATATGTGTACCGCAAGTGTACGGTTCTGTGTAGTAATAAATATCGTTCTCTCTCAGGGATTTGCGTTCAACCACGCACTGAACTAGTTCGCTACAAAGAATACTAGGTCGATCCAAGGATTGTCGTAATAATTCAGGAAACTAAACTAAGGAAGCATGAAATTTTTAGGGTTTTAAACAAGTAGTTAAAGGCGTTCAGGGGAGTCCACTCTAGTCAATCAGTCAAATTATCAATAATCTCAGTGCAGGTAACAAGATAACACGGAGTCTATATTCTTTCTAGGCCTTTTCACATCGATCTTTCGATCCGAAGTGAGTTACAGTGATTAGACTAAGCATTATTTCTAACTATTTAATCCAATCAAAGATAAAGAACTGATTACAAATTGACCCTAGGCAAGAATCATTATTTCTAAATATTTTCAATCCTATTCAATCCACGCTTTTCCAATTCAAGACTCGAACTTTCGTCATGTTGTCAAGAATCTATTACAAAGTAAAAGGTGGTAAGCCAAATTTTAAGATGACATACAATATACGCAGATTAAACGAATAAAAAGATAACCTAACACCGAGACTGCATTCAAATTCAACCAAAGGACTTCGAGTTTATCCCCCAAACAAAGGAGATTAGCTACTTATATTGATGAAGTAAACATCGCAAAAACTACCGATAACAAGAATACATGAAAGTAAAATAGAAATAACCAGTGTTCGAATTGACAGAATTGATCTCTTCTTGTCACCCGAATCGATCTCTTTCGTATCCTTCGATCACTAACAACAATCTAAACTAATGACAATGTTTGTGAATTAACTGGAAAAAAACTATCTAAAATCTACCCTAAAAGCTCTCAAAGAATCTTCTAAAAAATAACTAAAAACCGATGCTTGAAACGACAGCGTTTAGTACCAAGAGGGATTTCTTCGTGTCTTGGCGCTAGCAGCGCTTGGAAAGCACTGGTAGCATTTTGCATTTTCTCGGTTGCTGACATTTCTGGACGAGGCGCTGGCCGCGCTTCTACTTTCCGCCCAAAGCTGGATTGGGCCTCGCTGAGTGAGTCGTTTCCTCTTCTTTCCTTTCTTCTTCTTTCAACCTCTTTTTTTCTTTCCTTTGAATTTTCGCCATTTTTCTTTCACTTTTCATCCTTTTTGATATATTTCCAATATTTCCTGTAAAATGTACCAATCTCGCGACCAAGTGAAGAAATCACTGAAATTGATATAAAAATACGGAATTTCGGATATAAAAAGCATGAAATAAACATGTTTGGAGCCCTAAAACTCTATATAAAAGTCATTTATCAGGTATGCACTTTATTGAATAGAAGAAAATTGCCAATGTCCTCCAGATTAACCATAACTCCCTCCCCCATATTAACCCTCACATGTGTAACTCATGTTCTGTGCATTTCCAGTCTTAGAGAATGTCAATGATATGGCCAGAAGATCAAACCTCTTGCCAATAGAGACAATATAGACATAGAATCAGGACATTGCAGACTTCAGAACCTGGACCTAGAAGCATTAAAAAAACTAACATGCCCTAAACCTAAAATGCCATAAAAAGAACGGTTGGGTCGGAAGAGGAAGGGGCATGGAACTTAACCATACCTTACTGGATTTCAGTCACCAACCCATGGAATGTGAACAAATTTGGGAAATTGAAGATTTTGAGAGTTAGAATTTCACATTCCCGCACAGTGTCATTCCGACTCAATCCAAAACAACTCTTAGTTTCTCAGAAGTTGTGGATTAAACTTTGGAGAACCCATTTGACAATGTCTTCTCTGCCTTCAATTACAGTGCTCAACCTAGCGTAATTTCCTTTCCTTGTCAGTCGAATTCAAATTTAAACAACAAATTTTTAATAAGATGAATTTAAAATCAACTGTAATAGCCAAATCTATGCAAATTGACTAAAATTAAATTTAGTACATGATTTCATAGAGAGATTACCTCAGTCGGAAAAAAGGTGAGCGAATAAATCAAACAACACAAACAATTAGAATTGAGGATATATAATTGAAATCAAAGATATTAGATTATTGATTATCATCATCACAACAACAACAACAACAACAACAATCATCCATACCTAAAACAAATTGAATGCCAACAAATTAGTGCAAATTTCAGTGAAACAAATTGATTTATTTTACTTGAGAATAACTTCAACAAAACCCTTGGACATAATCCAATCAAACACCCATACACGCCACTAAAAGCTACTCATTCCCAAAAGCATTCCAAATGAAACAGTAACCTAATTTAATTTTTCGCCCAACACAAATTGAATTCCACAAATTGATGCAAAATGTAGAGAAACAAATTGATTGAATCTACTTAAGAAAAGCTACCTTAGTAATGCTCTAACGCATAATCCAACCAAACACACATACTCAATTTCTCACCCCGAAACAGATTGAATTCGAGCAAAATTAGGTCAAAAGCGAACTCGAATACTACCTTAGCACTACTCTGCCACGCTATTTAAGGATAATGAATGATAGGGTTGAATCATAGACCCTATATCAACAGCAAATCGCCACAAGAGGAGAGAGATCAGCTGAATTTCAAAATCAGATGAAAATCGCCACTTAAGAAGCCCTAGAAGTCGTCTCGACATTAAAGAGAGAAAACTGTCAAGAAGAGCTCATCGGAAACCCTAGCTGCTTCTTCGATGGCGGACATTGAACAGAGTGATTAGCGAGAACCAAGAGCAACGCCTACAATCAAATTTAAGTGATGCAAACATCTTTCCCGAAAGAGGATGAGAGAGAAAGAGGGAGAGAGAAACGATGGAGTATCTGGGTTAGAAACTTGGACGCCACTAATGGCGGATGTGAAGGTGAAAGAAGGGGGAAAAAGACGAGAAGGAAGCTTTATCTAAAGAAGATTTGTTGAAGCTTCTTCGCCTATCTATATTCCATTTAGGATAGAAGAAGAAAGAAGAGGAGTCTGTTTAATGGTTTGTACATGTTTTTATAATGGGCCGGGTTTGTTTTCTAGGGCTTAAATTATTTTAATCACAAGCACAAAGGTTTTTAGTGTAACTATACCCTATGGTGGCATTTGTTTATAAATGCTATTAAAGATATATTTATATACAACTTAACTTACACCTTTAGCAGCATTTATCATAATTCCCACTAGATAAATGCTACTAAAGACCTAATGTGTTGTAGTGTATATGCCTTGTGATTGTCATAGTTTGAATCTTGCTCTAAGTGATATGACACATTCTTTTACTAGAGCTATTTCATTCTTTGGAATTGTTCAATGCTTATATACATATATTGTTTTCTAGCTATACAAAAAGATGGAGCATTTTTCTTGACATTGTTAGGTTGTAGGTTATCTATTTCCTAAACAAATACAGATTAATTGGACAAATATTCATAACGATTATAAAACAGTTAATCACAACAATTGTCGAGGCTTTCGTAGTTATTCCTTATCGCTAATCTGGCTGATGAAGAGGTTGACCTTCGAGATTCCAATGTTGAAATCCTTTACTGAAAGGTCCATGCAACACTCCGGGAACCCGATTGCTAGATCGACCTGATCGAGACAAATCTCAATATAAGATGTATGTATTTGGTATATGAGAATGTTTCAGGAAAGAAGAACTACAAACTAAAAGAGAGACGAACTCAAGTAATCACCCTGATATCTTTAAGAGTCTCAAGTAGTTGGTGTGGAATAATCTCTCACAGAGACCCTTTATATAGTATTTAGATAACCTAGGGAGAGGGCAAAAACCCTAATGGTTGACTTAATGCAACGGCGCATTTCTCAGGCCCAACACGGTCCGTGTTGAATCAACACGTCCGTGTTGGCCTCCAGAAAGTCCATTAAATCGGCCCATGGACACCACAGACCGTGTTGGGTCAACACAGTTCGTGTTGGGTCAACACAGTTCGTGTTGGGTCTAGTTCGGTCCGTGTTGGGCTAATTTCTCGTAGAAATCAATTCCCAACATTTCTAAACATAATACAATATTACTTAGGTTACATACATTGTTACAGAGTACTAACTTGTGTGACCCACTACGACCAAATAATATAGTTGTAATTAAACACATTCAATTATTAAATATAGAGATCTCTAGCAAGACATATAATTACTATATTACTTTGGTTTAATCTCCGTGTACATCGAACATTGTTGGGATATTCCGAACAATCTCCCACTTGTCCCACAAGTGTTCAATTCCTTGAATTCCCTTGTCACTTACTGTCTCATGTTCGGATAAGGTAAGTTGAAGTCATCCCTATGTAAGATCCGAACTTTCCTCGATCTCCAAGTTTAGACTTTGAAAAACAGATGATCAACTATTGATTCAACTAAGCTCGGCCAAGCATTTTCAGTCAAATTTCACCGTGTGGCCAATGAGACAACAGTCCCTAAGAGGGAGGACAATGCCATCTTGCTTAGAAACACATTCGCACATGATCCAACTATAACCCAGACACCGCCTTTATAGGCTACTGTTATGAAAGGCGTTTGACGCGCTCCAAAGTCACAACAGATCATGTAGCCTGTGTACTGAACTCAGGATTCAAGAATTTTCTTTGAGTGGTGAGAGCTCCTATGACAATTCCCAAATTAAAGAGCTCCCATTGGGGGTCAGTTCGGTAGTTGTTCTCAACAATACCCATGTGATTGATTTATAATGTCATTACATTACTATGATCATGAAACTTGATCATCACTTCAATCCTACATGTTAATTGTGTTGATATCATCACTGTACCTACGTGATCATACAATTAGGAAACAGGTCGACTGTCGGCCAGGACTAGTGTTATCAAGTTCACTAATGGGGTTTCAGAAATCAGACCTAATCTAATTTCCCATTTTGAATTCGCTAATCCTTTTGGACACTTACATAATTCTAAACCACAATTTATGTAAAGTTTGAATTTATTTATAATATGATGAATAAATAACCATTACAATCCATGAATCATCTAATGTTCAAAATGTAACTCAATTACACCCTTCAAGATGTCTAATTCCTATTGCATTAGTAAGACCCTCATACTTCGCTTGCGACAGGGGTTTAGTAAGCGGATCAGCGACGTTCTCATCCGTATGAACCTTGCACACATTAATATCACCTTCCTCGATAATCTTTCGAATGATGTAATATTTTCTAGACACATGCTTAGCTTTGCTATGTGCTCTAGGTTCCTATGCATGAGCAATGGCCCCACTGTTGTCACAGTATAAGTCCACGCCTTCCGCAGTACTAGGCACAACTTCAAGCTCCTCGATGAACTTCTTCACCCACATTGCCTCCTTCGCAGCTTCAGATGGTGCGATGTATTCTGCCTCCCTTGTAGAATCAGCAACAGTATCTTGCTTGGAACTCTTCCAGCTCACTGCTCCACCATTCAGACAAAAGACGTATCTAGATTGGCTACTGTAGTCATATTTATCCGTCATAAAACTTTAATCAGTGTAACCTTTTTGCACTTAGCAGTTTCTCACATCCATAGACCAAGGACAATTCCTTAGTTTTGTTCATATACTGAAGTACGTTTTTCACAACAATCCAGTGTTTCTCACCTGGGTTGGCTTGAAACCTACTTCACATACTTAAAGCAAAAGCTATATCTGGCCTTGTACATCTCATAGCATACATAATAGACCCTACAGCCGAGGCATAAGGTATATTTTTCATCTTTTCCCGGTCTTCAGATGTCTGAGGATAGTCTTTTTTACCAAGTGATGTGCCATGAACCATGGGAATGAATCCCTTCTTGGAGTTCTACATGTTGAACCAATTCAACACCTTATCAATATAAGTTGTTTAGTTCAATGCAATCAAATATCTCGATCTATCACTGTAGATCTATACTCCAAGAATGTACTGGGCCTCACCGATCCTTTATGTGGAAATTCTTCCTAAGTCAAGTCTTACAAGATGCTAGCATAGGAATGTCGTTTCGAATGAGGAGTATTTAATCCACACACAGAACCAGAATGACTATCTTTCTCCCACTGAGTTTTCTATAAACGCAAGGCTCTTCTTCGTTTTTCAAGAAACCAAACTCTTTGATTACTTGATTAAACTATTGATTCTAACTCCTTGAAGCTTGCTTGAGGCCATAAATGGCCCTTTGCAGCTTACATACATTCCCAAAACCTTTGGGATCTACAAAACCTTCAGGTTGTGTCATATAAACTTCCTCTTCCAGAATCCCATTCAAGAATGTAGTCTTGACGTCCATTTTCCATATTTCATACTCATACGATGCAGCTATGGCAAGGATTATCCTGATAGATTGAAAAGCTGCTACTAGGGAAAAAGTCTCTTCATAGTCAATACCATGAATTTAAGTGAATCCTTTTGCCACTAGCCGTGCTTTGTAAACACTAGGTTTACAATCCATGTTGGTCTTCACTTTGAAGACCCACTTGTTTCTGATGGCTCTAGCGCCCTCAGGCAAGTCGACCAAGGTCCAAACCTTGTTTTCATACATGTAGTCTCTCTCGGATTTCATGGCTTCGAGCCATTTCTTGGAATCTGGGCTCGCTAAAGCTTGTATGTAGGTCTCGGGCTAATCATACTCCACAAGGAATATGTTGATTTTCGATATCATGAGATAACCGTATCTCTCAGGGGGCGAATGCCCCTACTGGACCTACGAAGGGGTATGTCCACATTCCCTACTTCTTCATTTACCTATCCCCCTACTACCTGTTCATCATCCCTTTCCTGTTGAGGATCAATAGAGATTGGAATGCAAGTAATGGTGACGGGGTATGGGATAAGATTCGAAGTGGTTTGTGGCTCTTGAACTTCACCTAGTACAATTTCTCTCCCACTCTTTTTCTTAGAGACAAACTCGTTCTCTAAGAAGAAAGCATTTCGAGACACAAACACTTTGTTCTCAGAACGGTTGTAGAAGTAATACCCTTTGGTTTCCTTAGGATAGCCCACAAAGAAAACCTTTTCAGATCTGGGTACAAGCTTGTTGCCAGGTAAAACCTTAACATAGGCTTCACATCCCCAAATCTTTAGAAAAGACAAACTGAGAACTTTTCCTCTCCATATCTCATATGGTGACTTTTCAGTAGCTTTAGTAGGAGTCCTATTTAGAATGAGCGATGTTGTTTAAGAGCATGCCCCCAAAAGCTAATTAGTAATTCAGACTCTTCCATCATTGATCGCACCATATCTAATAGGGTGCGATTTGTCCTTTCAAATACTCCATTGTGTTGTGGGTTTCCTGGAGGAGATAGTTGCGAGACAATCCCATAAGCTTTTAGATGGTTAATGAATTACTGGCTCAAATATTCGCCACCTCGATCTAATCGAATAGTTTTTATTGTTTTGCCAAGTTGATTCTGTACTTCATTTTGGAATTCTTTTTACTTTTCAAAATATTCAGATTTATGATGCATTAGGTAGATATACCAATATCTACTAAGGTCATCAGTGAAAGTAATGAAATAGTAGAATCGTCCTCGAGATTGGTGCTCATGGGTCCGCATACATCGGTATGTATGAACCCTAATAAGTCATTGACTCCCTCACCAGTTCCATTAAAAGGCGACTTAGTCATTTTTCCCATCATACATGTCTCACAAACTTCAAACTTATCGAAGTTTAGATTTTTCAGAATTCCTGTACTTTGCAGTTTCTGGATGCGATTCTGATTAATATGACCTTGCCTACAATGCCAAAGGTATGTTTCATTTGAGTCTTTAGTTTTAGCCTTTTTCGATTCGATGTGACAAATTTGTTTATCTAAATCTAATATGTAAATGAAAAACGACAATTCGTAATATTAAAAGAATAACCTTCAATCTCAAGTACAGCTGCTGAAATTAAATTCAGACTAATAATGGGAACAAAATAACAATTATTTAGTTCTAATATAAGTACTGAATGTAAAGATAAACTATAAGTTCCTACGAAGACAGCCGCAACTCTTTGCCTGTTTTCTGTGCGTAGGTTTACTTCATTCTTGCTGGCTCGTCTACTTCTGCTTAGGCCCTGTACATTTCCGCAAATATGAGCTTCACAATCGGTATCTAATACCCATAAAGTAGAAACAGTAAGATTTATGTCGATCACATCTGTACTTGACTTGACGACCTTTCCAGTCTTTAGATCATCCAAGTAGGTGGGGCAATTTCTTTTCCAGTGTCCTTTGCCTTTACAATAAAAGCACTCTTCATCTGGCTTAGGTCCTGCTTTAGGTTTGGATGGGACAACAGTTTTGTTCTTGCCTTTCTTATTGCAGGTCCCTTCTTGCTCTTGTTAGCCTTCTTGAACTTGCCTTTCACCTTACTGACAACAAATTTTATTTATCTTCAGATCTAAAACTCAATTAAAAATCCATTTTAATTGGGAAAAAACTACAAACATTATGTAAGGTCCAAAACACTTCCGGACACCTCCAGTAAAAATTTCGGAATTTTTCGAATTCGTTTGATATTTTACTTCGATTTTTCATTAAATTTACTGTAAATAAACTAAATCAGAAAATAATTCTACAAAATCATATTTTGAAAATTAGACTTATTTCATGTATTGCCTACTGTTTAACAATATTAAACATGATTGTTTCTAAAACATTCAAAATTATGTCAAGTTCGAGCTAATTTTAACAATTAAACAAGCATAAATTGACTAATTGAAGGCAATAATAAAATAAATAATAATTAAACATGAAACTTGACAATAAAAATTCTAGATTTACTATCATGAATAATAAAGACTAAAAATTTCATAAAAATTCAAAATTTAGGCATTAAAACTATTCTAGCAAATTCATGAAATAATTCAACATATGTCAAAATTATTTATGAATTAAAGTATAACACTTTAGCGTGCAATTGGTGGTTTGATACCACTGTTAGGTTGTAGGTTATCTATTTCCTAAACAGATATAGATTAATTGGTGGAATATTTAGAAAGATTATAAAACAATTAATCACAACAATTGTTGAAGCTTTAGTGGTTATACCTGATCGCTAATCCGGCTGATGAAGAGGTTGACCTTCGAGATTCCAAAACTGAAATCGTCTAGTGAAAAAACCACGCAGCACTCCGGGAACCCGATTGCTAGATCAACCCGATCGAGACGAATCTCAATCTATGATGTATGTATTTGGTATATAAGAATGTTTCAGGAAACAAGAACTGCAAACTAAAAGAGAGAGGAACTCAGGTAATCACCCTGGTATCTATCTAAGCGTCTCAAGTAGTTGGTGTGGAATAATCTTTCATTGAGACCCTTTTATATAGTGTTTAGGTAACCTAGGGAGAGAGCAAAAACACTAATGGCCGACTTAAGGCAATGACGCATTTCTCCGGCCCAACACGGTCCATGTTGGCCTCCAGAAAGTCCATTAAATCTGCCCATGGACACCACGGTCCGTGTTGAACCCAGTTCGGTCCATGTTGGGCTGATTTCTCATAGAAATCAGTTCCCAACATTTCTAAACATAATATAATATTACTTAGGTTACATACATTGTTCCAGGGCACTGACTTGTGTGACCCAGTAGGAAAAAATAATATAGTTGTAATTAAACACATTCAATTACTAATTATAGAGGTCTCTAGCAAGACATATAATTACTATATTACTTTGGTTTAATCTCCTATTACATCGAACATTGTCAGGACATTCCCAACAGACAATGTATCTGAACTTACTCTTAAATGTTTGTTTGATACTCGTTGGGAGAATAGAATTCAAAGTGTTGGCTTTGTCAAAGTAGTATGATTCTTGTGGCAATGATACGAAGTCAAAGAGTGTAGCTGAGTCTTTGTATGATGCACTTGGAAGTTTTGAGTTTTTGCTTAGCATGGGTATTTGGTATGATATTTTATTTGTTGTGTATAAGGTAAGTAAGATTTTGCAATCTAAGTCTATGTCTATTGATGCCACTATAAAATAAGTTGAAGGCATGATGTCATATTTTGAAAAATTTAGGGATGAAGGTTTTACTTCTAGTATGAATATTGCTAAAAGCATTGCAGTTGATATGAAAAGCATTGCAGTTGATATGAAAATTGAGCCATCCCTTCTAACAAAGCGTCGTACTTTTAGAAAAAAACAATTTGATGAAAATGGTTATGAGGATGAAAAAAATTTGTCACCTGAAGAATCAAAAGTTTACTCGGAGGTACCTTAACTTTTGGTGAAATGTTTTTCAGGTACCCCAACTTTTCAAAACTCATTTTTGGGTACCCTTACTTTTTGAGTTAGAAATTATTAAGTGTTTTATCGGTCATCAATTTGGTTAAGTGACCGAAATACCCTTGTTCTTTCATTTTTTAAGAAATACCCTTCAAGAAGAAGAATAACGGTATTTCGGTCACTTAATAAAATTGTTGGCCGGAAAAGCACAAAATAATTACTAACCCAAAAAGTAAGGGTAACTCAAAATGAGTTTTGAAAAGTTGGGGTACCGAAAAACAGTTTCCCCAAATATTGGGGTACGTTCAAGTAATTTTTTGCTGAAGAATTGTTCAAAATTGAGTATTTTTTGGTTGGTGTGGATATGGGAATTGCTTCTTTAAAAAGCATATTTGAGCAACTGAAAACCTTTGAAAGCATATTTGGATTTTTATTTGACTCAAACAAGTTAAAGTCATTAGATGAAATGGAACTGAGAGAATGTTGTACTGATTTTCACGTTACTTTTTCTTATCGGGATTCATCGAATGTTAATTTAGATGATCTTTACTAAAAATTGAAAGTGTTGCACATACTTTGCCCAATGAATTAATGACAATAGCTGAAATTCTTGAGTTTGTTTAATCTGCAGATTGTTACCCGAATACTTTAGTTGCTTATAGAATCTTTTTGACGGTCCCAGTGACAGTGGCATCAGCAGAAAGAAGTTTTTCGAAGTTAAAGCTCATCAAAACATACTTGAGGTCTTCAATGTCACAAGAGCGATTGAATGGCCTAGCTATTTTATCAATTGAGAAAGATTTTTTTAGAAAATGTTGATGTTGATGTACTCATTAATGATTTTGCTTCTCGAAATGCTTGTAAAACACATCATTTATGATATTTCTTTAGTTTTTATGGTAATTAATATGGTGTAAGAGTTCTAAGTATGTATGAATACTTTGATGTTATATCTGTATTTATCATAGTGAAAAATTATTTTTTTGGTAGAATCTTGGTAGTTATAAATATCATATCGTTTTTTTTTTTAAATTTCATTCACGTTATATGAATGCTCAAAAATATTTTAGATAAGACTATGACTAATATTTCATTTATGCATATTTGATTAGAAATTTTCTCTTGTGATGTATTCTTGGGCATAGAAGAGTGACATTTGGTATCAATTTCATCGAGAAAAAAAAATATGTTTCGTAGGTACGCATTTTGACTAAACTCTTAGTATCGTTGTTTAATATGTGACTGTTGATTTATTTTTTTAAAAGGGTCCTGATCTACAGATTGTTGCCAACTTGTCCGGAACCCCCTCAAAAATGTCAGGACCGCGCCTGGTTTAACTCTCCAAGTGGATTGAGATCAAATCTTGGGAACACATCTTGAGAGAATGTTTGGACAAAATATCATTCAATTTTTCATTTTATTGAAACATGATATTGATTTTTAAAAAGTAAGATTAAAGTTATCCAACTTTCTAAAAATGTTAAAAATATCACTTTTACCTTATATAGCAAGATTACAGCTAAAATTTGAAACTTGTCAATAGTATTTTGGCAAAAGAGTCACTCAACTTTTACAAAAAGTAAAAAATGCCACTACTCTCAATTACAATTGTAAAAAGTGTCACCACCTTTTAGTGTTAACAAAAATTTGGGTCCTGATAATTTCGGATTCAGATAAATCGGAAATCAAATAGAAATATGTTTTCCGATATCCGGTTTTTTCACGTATTTTTTAGGTCGGACAAACCGGACAATCATAAATTTGTGTCTAAATCGGGTTCGAACAATAGAAATTTGAAAAATTGTGTTTGAATTTTTGGTCAAATTGGCCAATGTCTAAATTCGGACAAAAATATTATAACCTTACCCAATTTTTTCCGTGTTGGACAAATCACAGTTATCGGGTCAGACAAATATTTGCCAACCCTACAGTCCCTACCACATTTAATTCATTTACATTAATATATAAAAGTGAACAAGTTGAAGATAGAATATTATTATAATATTTTAAGCATAAATAAGATATAAAAATAAAATAAAAGTTATCAGAAAAAATATTAAAAAATCAACATTTCTACATAAAATCGTAACCGTAAAAGTTTAAATTACAATTACAAATGATTTATAAACAAAATTTTTTTTCTAGCGAATCTTCATTTAAAGCATGAATATTTTTATATTTATTTAAATGAATGAAAGGTGGTGACACTTTTTATAATTTTAATTGAGAATAATGACATTTTTGGCTTTTTGGGAAAGTTGAATGACACCAAAAACCACTCACAAGTTCCAAGTTTTACCTGTAAACTTGTTTTAGAAGGTAAAAGTGACTTTTTTTTAAAAAAAAAAAATTGAGTGACATTAATGACAGTTTTAAAAGATGGATGACATCTTTTACTAAAATTAAAAATTAAATGATATTTTTATCCAAACACTCCATCTTGAGGCAAAAAAAAAAATCTAATGTTTGGCCGGTCAATAATTTCAATTACTTGAAGTTTGAAATGAAGAAGGGGGGAAGGGATTTATGATGGTCTAGGATTTGGCAAAAGTAGGAAAATCAAGTGCAGGTGAACATTATACCAAAGTTAGGATCTGCAGGAGGAGTGAACTTTTCTTGTCGCACTGGTAGTTTAGTACTTGGTAGTGTTTCTTTTTATCCTTATTTCTTTTTTAGGTTTTTGGAAAGCTGTGGAAAAAGTGAACACTAGAAAGAGGATTGAAATTGTTGAATGTTTAAAGTATTAGTTCACTGCATGGTTGATGCAGAACGCAGACTGTTGGTTTTTTTTTGAAGTTCATCTGATGCATGTGGGGCTATGTAGTTATAATACAACCATATTTTGGAATACACATCCTCGCAATTATTGATGTGTTGAGGCCTATTAAAGCTGTTATGTTTTAAGTTAAGTGGACCTTACACTACCTCTGTTCCATATTGTTTGTCATCTAACCATATTTAAAAGTCAAATGATTATGAGAAATAGGGTGAAAAATGTGTAATGCACCAGAATTGCCCTTACTTTTCTCATGTGAAGAAAAAAATAAAAAAGAAACAAAAGAGTATTTATTAGAGGTATAATAGGAATTTCAATCATTGGAATTATAAAATGGACAAACATTTTGGGACAAAAAAATTAGATAGATGGACAAATAATTTGGGACGGAGGTAGTAGATGTCTAAGTGTCACACCTCCCAAGACTCCCAAGTCATTAGTGTCTCTTATCTTTTAGCAAAGACAACTTATTAAATGGCAAAAGTTACCTCAAACAATAATGGTGAATATTGTGAGACGCTTACCAGCATAAGAAGTTGGGAAATTGGATTCTAATAATATGAATTTTTGTCCATATAAGACTGAATAATATGAACTTTTGATTTGATGACTAATAATACGAACTTTGACCCCATGTTGCCCCCAATAGTATGCCACCGAGTTAAGTTGAACTTAACTCGGCGGCGATTTGACGTGGCGGCGGAGGCACGCGTATGGTTGTTTTGACTTTGACACGTCATCCACATTGACTTAAAAAATAATACGAACTTTTACCTATGTTGCTCTGAATGATGTATATTTGCCTAGCTATATACATCAAGGTCTAGCTACAAGGACCTTAATCTAGTTTGAAGCTACAAATGTCGTCTTGGGTTTATCAAGGTAGAAGGCGTAAAGGACCTTGAAGGTACTCTAAGCTTAGTCCTCACACTTCTAAGCTTATATGGAGTTACTCTCACATTTGGAGGACATCAATGAGCTTAAATCATTCTCAAGTCCTTATTGAAAAGTCATCTCTCGCGGCAGCAAAAGACTCCATCAAGTACAGTTCGATATTTTGCTCTATAATTCTGGATCCATACGTTTATTGAGGAAATCATCAGAAGACAGATTGGAGATCTTTCAATAAGCTTTCCAATGGTTTTTGAATCATTGAAAACGGACAAGTATTGAAGGAGTTATAGCAATTTCTTTCTAGAGTTGTATTTTAGAGTTTATGATGTCATAAGTAGGATATATGATTTAATAGTTGATTCTTGGTTTCTTGAACCCTAGGTGCACGTCCATGGGAGTCTTAGAGTAGTATAAATAGACCCCTTGGGTGCCATTGTATTCATTCATTCAATCATATATCAAAATACAATCAAACACATGATGTGTTGTTCTCTCTAGCTTTGTGCTAGTCTCTTCGTTTCTCTTGAGGGAGGACGGAAACTATCCCCTTCTTCTATCCAAGATTGGCGTCCTTGGTGGTGATAGGAAGGATTTGAAGCATTCTTGAAGGTGGTGTGGCTGTATCCTCCAAGATTCTTCAAAAAGCCATTATCATTCTATCATTCTAGTGAGTTTCGTTTGATTCATTAGAATTCTTTCGATTACATTTTCATTGTTTCTATCTTTCATTTACACATCTAAAGTGCTAAATCATAAGATAGATTCATCAATCCATTCGTTTTCAACACCCTACATTCGTCCATTCATCCGTTTACTTTTCGGTCTCCACGTTAGCTTTCTGGTGTCGGAAATTGATTCTGGACTATTACGAGAAAATAATGAATAAGTACAGACCGTTAGAGGTCGAAAACTCACTTTGGATTATTCTCAGCCACAAGCCCCTCAGTACGGATTATTTGTGGTCAAAATCTCAAATATAAATTGGGTGACACAATTAATCATGCATTCTAAGAAGTTCCAAACCTTCAATCATAGAATGTGTTTACGTAGCTCATTTTCATGGAGAAGTTCGTCAACTTTTTCGAGTTGATCATATTTCTTTGTATTTGGCAATATTTAAACAATACTGAAAAGTTTAAGCAGGGCGATAGACACCATTGTCTGTGATGTGTGAGATAATTTTGTATTATTATTTGTAATGTCAAACTGTCTGAAAATCATATAGCATGTAGCATGCAAACCATAACCCATAACTAACCCCAAGCCAAATGCATGGAAGACACACCTGAAAAGTCAAAAGGGCTTAGTCGGCTAGCCTAGAGCTTGGTTAAGAAGATGAAGGTAGGCCAACCAAAATATTTATCAAGTGCTGTGGACATTTTTTATGTCATTCAGACTTTATACATCTGTGAATTGAGAATTGGCTGGGGTTTACTTTTAGAAACGCCTTCATAATTATTCCAACATTTTGTGAATACTATATTGTAAAATCACCTTTCCTTTACTGTATGTATCTCGTCAATAATTACACTAAAATTTAGGAGTGAAGATCCACTTGTTCAATTTCTAATTTCGAGCAAATTTAATCCTAAAATGTGTGAGATTGTTGGTGAAAATGTGAATAACTCGTGCAGAATAAAAAGAGTAGGAGGGTAGAATAAGAGAAATCAACGATCAAGGGAAATAACATGTTCTTCTAATCGTATGCTATGGCACCGAGAATTATAGGTAGCACAATCTCCATCAACCCACAATAGCAGTTTAATGTGACAAATTTGATCGACTTAAACAGTTGAGTGACAATCTTGAGCTTAAAAAAAAAAGTTGGGATGGCAACTTTGACCAAAACCAAAAAGGTTTTTTATCACAAATAATCTGTACTAAGGGGCTTATGACTGAGAATAATCCAAAGTGAAATTTCGGTCATTGGTAGTCTGTACTTTTTCATTGTTTTCTCATAGTAGTGCATAATCAATTTCCAGCATCGGAGAATTGACAGGGTAATCGAAAATTTCCTTTTTGATGTATGAATAAACATACTTTTCGATCTCCACGTTAGCTTTCTGGTGTCGGAAATTGATTCTTGACTGTTACGAGAAAATAATGAATAAGTATAAACCGTTAGAGGTCGAAAAGCCACTTTGGATTATTCTCAGCCACAAGCCCCTCAGTACGGATTATTTGTGGTCAAAATCTCAAATATAAATTGGGTGACACAATTAATCATGCATTCTAAGAAGTGCCAAACCTTCAATCATAGAATGTGTTTACGTAGCTCATTTTCATGGAGAAGTTCGTCAACTTTTTCGAGTTGATCATATTTCTTTGTATTTGGCAATATTTAAACAATACTGAAAAGTTTAAGCAGGGCGATAGACACCGTTGTCTGTGATGTGTGAGATAATTTTGTATTATTATTTGTAATGTCAAACTGTCTGAAAATCATATAGCATGTAGCATGCAAACCATAACCCATAACTAACCCCAAGCCAAATGCATGGAAGACACACCTTAAAAGTCAAAAGGGCTTAGAAGGCTAGCCTAGAGCTTGGTTAAGAAGATGAAGGTAGGCCAACCAAAATATTTATCACGTGCTGTGGACATTTTTTATGTCATTCAGACTTTATACATCTGTGAATTGAGAATTGGCTGGGGTTTACTTTTAGAAACGCCTTCATGATTATTCCAACATTTTATGAATACTATATTGTAAAATCACATTTCCTTTACTGTATGTATCTCGTCAATAATTACACTAAAATTTAGGAGTGAACATCCACTTGTTCAATTGCTAATTTCGAGCAAATTTAATCCTAAAATGTGTGAGATTGTTGGTGAAAATGTGAATAACTCGTGCACAATAAAAAGAGTAGGAGGGTAGAATAAGAGAAATCAACGATCAAGGGAAATAACATGTTCTTCTAATCGTATGCTATGCCACCGAGAATTATAGGTAGCACAATCTCCTTCAACCCACAATAGCAGTTTAATGTGACAAATTTGATCGACTTAAACAGTTGAGTGACAATCTTGAGCTTAAAAAAAAAAAAGTTGGGATGGCAACTTTGACCAAAACCAAAAAGGTATTTTGTCACAAATAATCTGTACTAAGGGGCTTATGACTGAGAATAATCCAAAGTGAAATTTCGGTCATTGGTAGTCTCTACTTTTTCATTGTTTTCTCATAGTAGTCCAGAATCAATTTCCAGCATCGGAGAATTGACAGGGTAATCGAAAATTTCCTTTTTCAAGATGAATAAACATACTTTTCGGTCTCCACATTAGCTTTCTGGTGTCGGAAATTGATTCTGGACTGTTACGAGAAAATAATGAATAAGTACACACCGTTAGAGGTCGAAAAGTCACTTTGGATTATTCTCAGCCACAAGCCCCTCAGTACGGATTTTTTGTGGTCAAAATCTCAAATATAAATTGGGTGACACAATTAATCATGCATTCTAAGAAGTTCCAAACCTTCAATCATAGAATGTGTTTACGTTGCTCATTTTCATGGAGAAGTTCGTCAACTTTTTCGAGTTGATCATATTTCTTTGTATTTGGTAATATTTTAACAATACTGAAAAGTTTAAGCAGGGCGATAGACACCGTTGTCTGTGATGTGTGAGATAATTTTGTATTATTATTTGTAATGTCAAACTGTCTGAAAATCATATAGCATGTAGCATGCAAACCATAACCCATAACTAACCCCAAGCCAAATGCATGGAAGACACACCTGAAAAGTCAAAAGGTCTTAGTCGGCTAGCCTAGAGCTTGGTTAAGAAGATGAAGGTAGGCCAACCAAAATATTTATCACGTGCTGTGGACATTTTTTATGTCATTCAGACTTTATACATCTGTGAATTGAGAATTGGCTGGGGTTTACTTTTAAAAACGCCTTCATGATTATTCCAACATTTTATGAATAGTATATTGTAAAATCACCTTTCCTTTACTGTATGTATCCCGTCAATAATTATACTAAAATTTAGGAGTGAACATCCACTTGTTCAATTGCTAATTTCGAGCAAATTTAATCCTAAAATGTCTGAGATTGTTGGTGAAAATGTGAATAACTCGTGCAGAATAAAAAGAGTAGGAGGGTAGAATAAGAGAAATCAACGATCAAGGGAAATAACATGTTCTTCTAATCGTATGCTATGCCACCGAGAATTATAGGTAGCACAATCTCCTTCAACCCACAATAGCAGTTTAATGTGACAAATTTGATCGACTTAAACAGTTGAGTGACAATCTTGAGCTTAAAAAAAAAAAGTTGGGATGGCAACTTTGACCAAAACCAAAAAGGTTTTTTGTCACAAATAATCTGTACTAAGGGGCTTATGACTGAGAATAATCCAAAGTGAAATTTCGGTCATTGGTAGTCTGTACTTTTTCATTGTTTTCTCATAGTAGTCCAGAATCAATTTCCAGCATCGGAGAATTGACAGGGTAATCGAAAATTTCCTATTTGAAGTATGAATAAACATACTTTTCGGTCTCCACGTTAGCTTTCTGGTGTCAGAAATTGATTCTGGACTGTTATGAGAAAATAATGAATAAGTACAAACCGTTAGAGGTCGAAAAGTCACTTTGGATTATTCTCAGCCACAAGCCCTTCAGTACGGATTATTTGTGGTCAAAATCTCAAATATAAATTGGGTGACACAATTAATCATGCATTCTAAGAAGTTCCAAACCTTCAATCATAGAATGTGTTTACGTAGCTCATTTTCATGGAGAAGTTCGTCAACTTTTTCGAGTTGATCATATTTCTTTGTATTTGGCAATATTTAAACAATACTGAAAAGTTTAAGCAGGGCGATAGACACCGTTGTCTGTGATGTGTGAGATAATTTTGTATTATTATTTGTAATGTCAAACTGTCTGAAAATCATATAGCAAGTAGCATGCAAACCATAACCCATAACTAACCCCAAGCCAAATGCATGGAAGACACACCTGAAAAGTCAAAAGGGCTTAGTTGGCTAGCCTAGAGTTTGGTTAAGAAGATGAAGGTAGGCCAACCAAAATATTTATCACGTGCTGTGGACATTTTTTATGTCATTCAGACTTTATACATCTGTGAATTGAGAATTGGCTGGGGTTTACTTTTAGAAACGCCTTCATGATTATTCCAACATTTTGTGAATACTATATTGTAAAATCACCTTTCCTTTACTGTATGTATCCCGTCAATAATTACACTAAAATTTAGGAGTGAACATCCACTTGTTCAATTGCTAATTTCGAGCAAATTTAATCCTAAAATGTCTGAGATTGTTGGTGAAAATGTGAATAACTCGTGCAGAATAAAAAGAGTAGGAGGGTAGAATAAGAGAAATCAACGATCAAGGGAAATAACATGTTCTTCTAATCGTATGCTATGCCACCGAGAATTATAGGTAGCACAATCTCCTTCAACCCACAATAGCAGTTTAATGTGACAAATTTGATCGACTTAAACAGTTGAGTGACAATCTTGAGCTTAAAAAAAAAAAAGTTGGGATGGCAACTTTGACCAAAACCAAAAAGGTTTTTTGTCACAAATAATCTGTACTAAGGGGCTTATGACTGAGAATAATCCAAAGTGAAATTTCGGTCATTGGTAGTCTGTACTTTTTCATTGTTTTCTCATAGTAGTCCAGAATTAATTTCCAGCATCGGAGAATTGACAGGGTAATCGAAAATTTCCTTTTTGAAGTATGAATAAACATACTTTTCGGTCTCCACGTTAGCTTTCTGGTGTCAGAAATTGATTCTGGACTGTTATGAGAAAATAATGAATAAGTACAAACCGTTAGAGGTCGAAAAGTCACTTTGGATTATTCTCAGCCACAAGCCCTTCAGTACGGATTATTTGTGGTCAAAATCTCAAATATAAATTGGGTGACACAATTAATCATGCATTCTAAGAAGTTCCAAACCTTCAATCATAGAATGTGTTTACGTAGCTCATTTTCATGGAGAAGTTCGTCAACTTTTTCGAGTTGATCATATTTCTTTGTATTTGGCAATATTTAAACAATACTGAAAAGTTTAAGCAGGGCGATAGACACCGTTGTCTGTGATGTGTGAGATAATTTTGTATTATTATTTGTAATGTCAAACTGTCTGAAAATCATATAGCATGTAGCATGGAAACCATAACCCATAACTAACCCCAAGCCAAATGCATGGAAGACACACCTGAAAAGTCAAAAGGGCTTAGTTGGCTAGCCTAGAGTGTGGTTAAGAAGATGAAGGTAGGCCAACCAAAATATTTATCACGTGCTGTGGACATTTTTTATGTCATTCAGACTTTATACATCTGTGAATTGAGAATTGGCTGGGGTTTACTTTTAGAAACGCCTTCATGATTATTCCAACATTTTATGAATACTATATTGTAAAATCACCTTTCCTTTACTGTATGTATCCCGTCAATAATTACACTAAAATTTAGGAGTGAACATCCACTTGTTCAATTGCTAATTTCGAGCAAATTTAATCCTAAAATGTCTGAGATTGTTGGTGAAAATGTGTATTAATTTGAAAGGAGTTTCCGTCCGAATTTTTTAATGAGATTAGCCTAGACAAAACCGAAAAAAAATTATAGACTCCGCCTATGAACCAGGAAGTAGATTCAAGGGTAAGGTTACAAACTCGAAAGGTAAAGACCTTTGGATCCGCATCTCATTTTAGGAAAGACTCTACTAAAAGTTTGAAAAATGAGCTTTTAGTAAAGTTAGGAAGGGAAAATAAATTGAAACTTTACATGATTAATTCATTAAACATGTAAAAAGAATGGAAACATCTTTACAACATATACAAGCATTAATTTACATTAGGAAATAAGCACACCAAAAAGTACCTATATGAGGATTTTAAGAGGAGCCTTGCCTAGCTTTTCTTTTCATCCTTGAAGAAGCTTGCTTAAAGACTTGAACACTTCCTTTGTTGATGTAGAAATAAAACCAAAGTTTAGGCAGAAAGAAGTGGTATAGAGGATTTTTAATGAGTTATTGGTTAGGTCTTTTTGGGGGGTTTTGGATGTTTTTGCATGGCTAGTAAGAATGATGTAAGAAACTAGGGAAAGAAAGTAAGAGAATTGAGAGATTAGAAGTGAGAAGAGGAGGACAATGTATTCTTGTTTTTGAAGGTGTGTTCTTGTAGGACCCGGAAAAATTCTAGTTCGGGGAATCGGTTTCGGATGTGCTACTTAATGATCGGGAGCCAACTAAGGTTGCTTAATCCTTAAATAAGGATATTTTTATTTTATGAAATTCATTTTCGATGTGATGAAACTTTATTCATTTACAAATCTATTTTTTTATATTATCAAAATACCTGAAATTACATAAAAATATTTTACTAATGCCTTAAGACTAACCCATTTACAAACTCGGGCCATAGAGGGAAAACATGGGCCACCAGAGGGTGTCGTAGGCCCGCTTGACCTACCACAGTCCCATGGTTGGGGCTGTTCTTCCTTGGCCCAGTGAAAATGGATGAAGAAAATAACATAGGTCAACCAGCTTATGTTATTTTCTAAACCATTTTCTCTCGGCCGAGGCTCAAGTTTATATGTTGGGAATATAAGAAAACATTAGTAAACATTTTTATAGGTAATGACGTGAATTCATAATAATTAAAGATGGATTATAAAAGAAAGAAAGAAAGAATCACCAGCCGATTTAAGGAAATCCACAAACCAAAATAATGAGAAAAAGATAACTCTGGTCTACGAACTCAAATTCTAAGTTCGGGGGCAAGGTTACGAATTCGAGAATTAAAAGAATTCTCGAATCCGCCTGTTTGAAAACAGACTCTACTAAAATTGAACTTGAAATGAAAAGAGCGGTGAGAAGTTTAATAGATTTCACAATGTTATATTCTCAAACATGCAATATTAAAACAAGGGGGTTTTCTTTACAAAGTATGTACAAGTAACAAAGTTAAAGCATGAACTACATTATTAAACCACAATAGCAAAGAAAAGCAAACCTTGCTAGATGGTAGATAAGATGGAAATGAAGATCGATCCCTTGACTTGACCACGGTTTTGAACGAAGAGATGAGTGTAAGGATGGTGAGAAAGGTGGTGTATGGATGATGATGTGATGATAATGAGGGTGATTATATGAGAGAATTAGAGAGGTAGAATAATATGGAGAGAGTTTTGTTAGTATGATGATGATAGTTGGTGATGAATGAGTGAAAACAAAAAATTACTCGGAGGTACCTTAACATTTGGTGAAATGTATTTCAGGTACCCCAACTTTTCAAAACTCATTTTGGGGTACCCTTACTTTTTGGGTTAGAAATTGTTAGGTGCTTTTTTGGTCATCAATATGGTTAAGTGACCGAAATACCCTTATTGTTCTATCTTTTAAGATATACCCTTACAGAAGAAGAATAAGGGTATTTCGGTCACTTAATAAAATTGATGGTCGAAAAAAGTACCAAATAATTACTAACGCAAAAAGTAAGGGTACCTCAAAATGAGTTTTGAAAAGTTGGAGTACGATAAAATAGTTTCCCCAAATATTGGGGTACTCCGAGTAATTTTTTGTGTGTGAAAATGATGAGGTATTTATAGGTGGAGACGTAAGGGATGAAGATGGAATGATGAGGGAACACGTCCCAAAAATCATGCCTCCCATACAAGATTAAAGGTCATGCGGGCTTTGACAATATCCTGGGTCAAACCAAGTCAACCACGTGTGTTTTGATCATACGATTGCATGAAATTTTGGCGCCAAATTTGAAAAAAAACACAAAAGCTAAGCGGCCTAGGAGAATTAAGCACACGGATTGTTGACTTGGCAGTCGGAAATGGACCGAGTGTTTAATTCCAAAGGCTATGCGACTTTTGTGAATTTTCATGGGCTGGGTTCTCGTGATGGGCCAAGCTTTGATCTTGTGATGAGTAAGCGGCCTTCATGTCTTCAATTTGGGCTGTTCTGATCCATTGGGCCTGTTGTGACCATACCATAAGCCCAATGACCCATTTTGGTGTTCGGCCTTGTTAAAGACAGGATCAAGGTCCTTCACCGCGCATCCGCGAAGGACCTTAGGTTTTGATGAAAGCCAAAATCCGGAAAAGGGAAGTTGCCTTATATTTTATAATCTGATTATATATTCTGAGTATATAATACATATTCTGATTATATACTCAGATTATGTGTATATAATATATATATTTTGATTATATATTATATATTCTTATTATGGGCATGATTCTTGTAGATACAATCAGGAAACAAAAGGAAACAAATCAAGGGAAATCAATCATGATAATTTTAGCAACAAAAGGGAAAAAATCAACACATAAGGCAAATTACCGTTGAAGGACTCAAGTCCAAGTATCCAAAGGCCTCTATAAAAAGGACGATAGAAGAATTGAGAAGATAGGCGATTCCTCGGAAGTAATCGCGGAGTAAGAAATCCGGTAGTATTTCTCCGAGTGTGTAACCAATGGTTCGGTGTTGAAGGTAGCCAGTAAAGGAGCTCTCGTGAAGGTATAGCCAAGGACCTTGGTGAACATTCGTTGTGTCCACATGTGGTGGAGAGATGGTGTGTAGCAGAGCCTTGACGGATTAAGGCTGTGTGAGTTTGTGCTTCAATGTAATCCATCATGTTCCAAATCGCCGCTAGGGTTTTTCCTACGACGATCCTTATCTGTAGCTGACTCAAGGACATTCAGTCTTGGTCAGTGATCCTATTAGTAACTGGCTTCTGCTTGTTACTTCTTGTTTTGTTTTGTAAGTGTAACTTGTTCTTTGATTGTTATAAATCTAATGAGGTATTTCGGTTACACTTTGTTTTGATCCTTCGTTTGAAACCAAGGGAGTTTGCTCTAACGTCCTTACCTATTGTGTAGATCTTAATTGTGAACTTCACCCCCCTCTTGGGCTCCAACAAGTGGTATCAGAGCAGGTCCACTCAAGAAGATACTAACCGCTCTATGGAAAAGATCATGGGGGATAGTGAATACAACAAGGTAAGTCACGAACGTAGATGCATTCAGCCATAACGACATTGACGAGGTAAAAAGTTAAATCGTATTTCTTATGTCCTTCATCTGGCACAAACCTTGAGGTATGTCATCTGCAAACAATTCATTGATCAAATTGAATAATGGCATGAATTGAGGGGGAGGACCCTCTCTTAGTCATGACAAGTTTATCAAGCGTTGCAGATTTCTAGACAACCTCTAAAACATACTAGATGTTATATCAAGGGGGAGATTCCCTATTGACCTTGTGATAATCCAAAAAGGGAAAAATGATTTATTGTTGCTGAATTTTATCTTTCATAAAAAAGGGGGAGATTGTTGAAGACTGGGTCAAGGTCCTTCACCGCGCATCTGCGAAGGACCTTAGGTTTTGATGAAATCCGAAATCTGGAAAAGGAAAGTTGCCTTATATTTTATAATTTGATTATATATTCTGAGTATATAATATATATTCTGATTATATACTCAGATTATGTGTATATAATATATATATTTTGATTATATATTATTGTAGACACCCAAAAAGTGTCTCATAATTATGTAATTTTATTTTTTTTTAAATTTTATTTTATCTTTATTTTATTTTATAAAAATGCCAAAGAAAGTGAAATGCAAAAAAGAAAAAGATGAACAAATGAAGGAAACCCCCCCCCCACCCCCAAAAAAAAGCCCAATCCAAACAGCCCAAAAAAGTAAAGCCTGGCACACGGCCCAAAGCAGGACTGCAACCTGGATATGGACAAACCTGAAGGTATTCTGGTGGGTTATGCCCGACCCAGGTCACCTCGGGAAGCATGCCCACCTTGGAAAGCGTGCAACTGGGCTTCTCCCAAGGCCAGCATATCGGCAAGTATTTGGGCGGGTCAGGCCCGACCCGATTTACCTCGGGAAACGCGCTGACCTTGGGAATAAACGCGCAGCTAGGCGCCTCCAAAGCCCAGCATGCATACAGGTATTGTGGGCGGGTTCTGCCCGACCCCGGACACCTCAGGTAATCTCTAAATGCGTTCCCTAATCGATCCGCGCAACTGGGGCTATGATACTAGGCGGTATTCATGTCATTTTCCCCCCTCATTTTAACCTAATTCTTAACCTTCATTCCTCGTATAAAAACCGCAACCATTTCCACTTCAACCCTACATCGAAATCACCCTGGCGTATTGACACTTGGTGATTTCATCTTCTCTTCTCCGTCTTCATTTCTCTCATCTTGCATACACTTAATTGACATCGTTATTTTCTTTTTCTCTATTCTTTCTCCATTCATATTATTTTGTAACTTGAGTTAATCCTAAACTCGACCTAAATAATATGGATTACTTGTGAATAAAGGTACGTTCTTGTTCAATTCTTTTTATTTATTGTATTTATTTTCTCGTCTTATTATTGCATTTGTATGTAACTAAATAACACTAATTACATTAATTAATACTTCGTTCTACTCTCTTCTTATCCTCCTCTTTTTCTTTCTTTTTATTTAATCGGTTTAGTAAAGTCCGTTCGTTGAACGGGCGGATTCGGGGATTTATATTCTCGGATCGGTAACCTTACCCCCGGATTCAAATCTCGTGGTTCGTGGTTTGTGGAGTCTCTTTTTTTTTTCTTTTGAGTTTATTTATTCTCGTTCAAAAATTAATTGGCGACTCTTATTCCTTTTTCTTTTTCTTTTTTATTTATTTCGTTCGAGTTTTATTTATTTTATTTTCAGATTCCAGAAATTTACTTTCGGAGTAAAAAAGATTTTTTTTTATTTTCATTTCTTTAGAGTGAATAACCGGAAGCCCGAATCAATTCCGCATGATACAGCGGTATGCATCTCGTTCACCGTTCGGACTGCTCGGGTTGAAACAGTTCGGACCGTGGCTGCAATACCGCGGTATGCCATTGATGTCTCGGTTCGACCTTCTTCTTTTTTCCTTTTTTTTCTTTTTTTTCTCGTTTTTATTCCTTTTCTTTTCGTATTTTATTTTCTGTTTCGGAAAACTAAAAAAAAAGATTTTCTTTTCATTTATTTTTAATTTTCTGTTTCGGAAACAAATCCCGAGCCCGAGACAGACGGAATACCTGGCGGTATTCCGGCCTGTCCCGCGCCTCGGATTTGATTTCCAGGCCCGGAACCCTTTTTCGGGGCCACTGACTTACATTACCTGCAGGTATTGCTATAGTAACTCATTCCGAGCCCAATCCCGAGACACTCTATTTATCGTCTTCTTTTCTTTCTTTTTTTTTCTTTTCGTTGTTTTCTATTTATTTTCTGGTTCACTAAAATCCTTAAATCTTAATAAAATCAAAAGAGTTACATGAGTTTAATTTATTTTAAACGGAAATTCAAGCGAATCTTCTCAAAGAAAAGACACCCCTTTCGACTCGCCGTTTACCGCGAGGGATACCATGGAGATTTTCTTCGGTCCCACAAATGGCGACTCCACTAGTGACTTACTTTAAGAGGGTAAAACTTGAAAAGCTGGTTTTTTTTTAATTTTATTTAGTAGAAAAGGAGAAATTAATTTTTGTAATCTTTATTATTTAGTTAGGCATCGTGCATATGGACCTCCATCTCGGTGTTTAATAAATCGGGATGAACCCAAATGTACCGTCTAGGTTAACCCTTTTTCCCTTTTGGGTAAAGTATATTTCCGGATTCAAGGAATGAACCTCACATTTCGAGAAGTTCGTAAATTACTTTCCCACTCCTGAAGCACTCCAATTTTTTTGGGATTATGAATTTACATTTTCCCTTTAATTTTGCGAGAAACACACTGGTCACACTACTATGAACTCCATAGAATTTGTGACGAGTGAGAGACATGAGTATGTTAGTTTTAGGTATCCGACCTTAAACCCATGAATATAGAACCTCGGTTAGGTGCATTACCCATTTTGTATGCTATGTGCATCCTTGTTGTAATATATGTAAATTATGTGCTATATGTTTTTCTTTTTTTTAAGAGTCGGTCTCATAGAGTCTTTCCCCCCCCCCCCCAAACGCCGCTCTAAATTGGGCAATAGTCACGCAAAAGTTAAAGAAGACCTAGAGTTCTCTCTTGGGCCCAAATCAAAGAAGTTTGATTAAACCCGAGATCTTAGCTTGACTTTGTCCAACCCTTGGTTGTATTTGGGCCCACAAAGTGTATTCGGTCATTATTCGAATCTAAGTTCATTTAAACTTTAATGTTGACTCGACCTTATGATGGCCCGATGGACCTTCCCCATACATAGTCTCATCTTAGGCTAGAGATCATCATGCAAGCCCAATTTTGGGTGAGTCAAGTCAAAAGGAAAAAAATTAGCATATAAGCATGGTCTGCATTAGGTTGTCTCATATAGGTCGTTAGGTCTTCGGGTAGGTCAATGTTAGGGTTGATTTTTGAAGTTTATGGTTTCCATACAGGCAGAATAAGGATTCAGTGACCGACTTTGAATTCAGAGTAAACAAATTGTCTTCTTTGCACCACTGTCTCCCATGGCCTCCAATAGAATACCTAGCAACAGTGAATTCAGTCTCTTCCTCTCCCAACATTTGACTGGAGCTTCACAGCAAATGCAACGCAAGGATAGGAGAATAGATGAAATCATTGATACGCTAGCAAGGATGAATGATAGGCTGAATTTTCTTGATGAAGAGGAAAGCGACAACCATCACAGCAAAATATTCGGCATGCGTGAAATAGAGAGAGAGATCCTTATGTCTGCAAATTACAACATGGACACGGGACTCACTTCTATTCTTAGAGACGATCAACCACATAGGTTCAACTTACCAAGGGAGAAGTCCCCTTCAACTAAGAAGGAGGATCAAACCTCAGCCTCACTCATGAGAGGAGATCAAGAAAAAAGATATGGCAAACGAGAAAGTTCTTTTATGGACAAACTCTTTACAACAATAATTTAAATGCAATCACAGATGGAAGGCCTGGATCGAAAAATGGACATGATTCTTTGGACTCTACAAAACGATAGAAGGATGGCCAATCTCGAACATTGCATCAAAGAAAATATAGGAAGAAGATCATCATCGACGGGGTTGTATGATATCCATCAAAGGGCTCTTTATTCCTTTGCTAGAAACCCCGAACTGCGACAACCCATGTCTTTCACTCCGATCTCCACTACCTATGTGGAGGCTCTCGACTGTCTCCTCAAGGAAGAAAGGATCGAGCTTCCCTCTATTCGAGCTGAACCTGAAGTCAAAAGCAGAACTTGGGATGCTGGTAAGTTCTGCAAATATCATAGAATGTGAGGTCATGACATTGAGAAATCCAACATTCTTAAGGACAAGATAGAAGAGATACTCCAATCCAGGGTGTTGTCACTACCAATCGCAGAGTAGAGAATGTTGCCTACTACCAAATCAAATAGGGTCTTTTCAAAACCCTAAGCTGCAAGGATCAATTGGGAGATCCCCTCATGTTATGTCTTTTCTTTTCATATCTTCATTTTCAGAATAAGTTGGGATATCCCAAGTAGTTTCTTTTTATGTATTCATCTTAGTTGCATTCAATAAAGATGAAACCTTTCATGATTATGACTCTTGTCTTCCCTGACCCTTCATTTGCTTCTAAATTGCTAAGCAAAGAATCTTGTGCTTGCATTCCTGATTTGAATTGAAGAGCTCACTCACCCATATGATTATCTAAGTCCGACACATCCATCTTCTTATATCCTTCACTCCATCTCACATCTCCATCACACTTTCTCTATGCTTTTTTCCCTACCCTGAGTCCAAGGTTAATAGAGAGAAGATAGGCTAACTTCACCGCCAAAGCGAAGTTAGGAAAAAGGAGAGACAAATAAAAAAGAGCGAGGCCAACTTGAACACTCAACTAAGAAGTTGGGCAAAAGGAGAGGCAAAATGAGTGAAAATTAAGAAGAGAGAAGATAACCTAAACACCCATCCAGTAGGTTAGCCAAAAGGGAAGAATTCAAAGCGACCAATAGTCTCTAAAATTGAAACTCACTATCAACTAAATCATGTAGCTTTAAAAAGACATGCCTATGACAGAAGGCTTCCACCCCTTACCACCTAGCTACATCATAACCACCTTCATTCTCACCTAGCCGCTTTATCTACATTATTACCTTCTCACACCTTCTTCTTAACCACCACCACGAACCTGGTCATTCATTTTATGACCATCTCTTCCCTAAATCCATTTTAGCCAACTAATGTGTTGCGGGTGATAAATATTATGAAAAAGAGAAATATAGATTGGGTTGTGGAGTTCAAAAAAAATAAAATACAAAAATACAAAAAAAAAATACAAACAAAAAAAGAGAAAGAAGAAAGCAAGAATAAGAGGCATAAGAGGCAATCGTCGGTTTACATTGGTCACTTGCACACATTCCAAAACTTTCCCGTCAAACGCGCACACCTATGCTTCCCATTAAACCTTCGACCCATCTCAAAGTCCTTCTTGAGGCATCAATCAAAGTTGCACCTGTTGAACTACGACTGGCCTGATTCCATACTGGATATGTAGGAGAACCTCTTGGAGACCCGACCGCTATAATTCGCTTTAGAGAAAATCCATCATCAAGTCATTTGGTCTTTGAGTGATAGAATAAAGAGTGGCTAGCTCGAAAACCTCACCAGGTGAGCTAGGCAAAAGGAGAGGAAACCTTGCTCTCTAATGACACTGACAAGCTGTCAAATTTCTTTCACTAAGAACACCTACATTTTCCCATCAGACTTGGATTTCCCTTCAGACCTAAATCCATCAAACCATAGCCATTTGATCATCTCTTCCCTTATGAGATAAACAAATGAGACATGGTCCTTCATCCATAGACCATCTCGTCCATCAGTTCGAACCTTTGTCCATCGAACTACCCATCCATTCTTCTGATCACTACTCTCACCTAACCTTCAATAGCCTCGTCTTGCCCACCATTGGGGCCTAACCACTCACAAACATGCTTTCTATACCACCATTCATATCTTTTCCATAATCTATCATCCATTGTCCCTACCCTGTGAGATCTTCTGATTTGGTCATTAGTGTATGCATGAGATTCGTCAGTTAGTCCTTGCTTTCAGAATACCTGAGTGAGGGATAACTCCTTTAGCATAACAAGAAGCCAATTGCATCAAAATAAGGGTTACTTGAAGACAACACCCACCTAGGTCAATCATTCTGACTCACCTAAAGACGCTTTTTCACTGATACTGGGGCTTGGTGCTTACATGTTCCTACCTAAAAGAATCAAGAAGAATGGAGAAAAGGCAAGAGAAATCAAGATGACTTGTCGCTTGATCCTTCTTAGTGTTTGGGGTTCCTAACCATGACATCAAGGTCGAGCATCCTTACTATCCCATCATGCAGCTTAAGCAGACCGAGTCTTCCATTAATGTCGTCTTTTTCAGCATTCCAACTGGGGGCTCGCCCATCACTCAATATTAGCATCATGGCAACTTGCGAGGCAATTCGAGAAGAAGAACTCATCATTTTCACTATTTTTGTCTTGTCCTGAAACTCACCTCGAAATCACTCTTGACATTTAGAGTTTTTTATTTACTTTTCTTTTTTTTCTTTTTTCCTCGGGAAAGTGGGGGTTGTTCATATCGCATACATGCAGCAAATCAATGTGCATTTTTTAGGTCATGTGCATTTTTCATTTTAAGTCACATTAGTTTGCATTTTGAGTCACATTAATTCGTTTTTCATTTTCATTTTGAGTCATGTTAGTTTTTTTTAGTTTTTATTTATTATTTTTCCTTTTTTTTCTCGAGTCAAATAAAAAAAAGTCACATGCATTGCATAAATAAAAAAACGGTACAGAAAAATAAAAAAGAGTTACATCATGCATTAGAATTAGGACTGCATAAAATCATGCATAAAGAATCTTATAGTATAAAATGCATAATAGAGTTGTGCATTGTACATAAAAGAATCTTGTATTTTTTTTTTATTCTCACATAATTCATGTAGCATAGCATGCATAAAACCTCATATGCATTCTTCTATCTCCTGCCCGAACCTCAAAAGAAATGCAACTATGGTGGCTAGAAATCAAGCAAGCTCACTTGGAGTCTTAATCGCCTTCGGGCGTATTGTTAGAAGCTCAAATGACGCTGCCGATGAAGAGATAATTCGAGTTTTACGAGAATTAACTCATTTTCCGAGTTAAGCTCTAAAAATTCGGATCACAAATTTTTATTAGAATTAGCTCATTTCCGAGTTAAGCTCTAAAATTCCGATGACAAATTTTTATGAGAAATAATTTGGAAAATAATTCATTTTCTGAGTTAAACTCTAAAAATTCAATTCACAATGTTCACGACAATTAGTTTGGAAATTACTTATTTCTTAATTAAACTGAGAAGACCCGAGCATACGGACAAACCCGAACCACACTACCAAGAACAAACCGGGTCTGGGTCTTGCAACTAGGCACCATACCGCCAGGTAGGGCTCGGACCCATGCCCAGGGTTGCGAACAGGAGAAGACCCGAAAAACCCGGTACCATATCGCTAGACATGGTCTGGACCTGGGTTCCACATAAATCACCACCAAGAAAAAAATGGACCCGATGCAAAAAAAATGGACCATAGAGCGCCATGCCTGCAGGCATGGCAGCTTGCCTATGGTTCCGAACAACAAGTGAAATCCGGCTGACCGACCCCGAGCTAGACAGAGCTGTATGCCTGGAGGCATGACAACCTTACTAGACCCGAATTTGACGAGACAGTGCAAAAAAAAAAAAAAAACAAAGAAAGTTGGGCAGAGTTGTATGCCTGGAGGCATGACAGTCTGACTATGCAAAAACAAAGAAAACCGGACAAAATTCAAGATACGAGTCGCATGCTCGAGGCATGCTCGCCATACTTAAATCTGTCCGGACTGTGCAGAAAAACTCCAGACAGCACCATACTTGCAGGCATGGTAGCTCGCGAGTTCGAATAACGAAAGGATCGATCGATCGACATCGACATCGACGGGATGAGTGCATGCCCGAGGCATAATGACAAGACAAGGATTTGAAAAAACTGCATGAAAAGTATGGAAAACAGGACAGAGGTGCATGCCTGGAGGCATGACATCATATTTTTATGAGAAAAATCTTGGGATTACTAGTTAATCCCAACGTTAAACTCTAAAAATTTGACGACACAAAAAACAGCAAAAAGTTTTGGGGCTCAATACATGACAAGGTTGGCATAAAGCATGCATACGGAATACCAAGACCATACAAAAAATATGAGTTTGAAAGGTTTACCGGGACTTCCAATCTCCTAAGCCACACATGCTCATTATGATACCTCGTGGTTTCAAAGGTTGCGTCATTGCCAAAAACAAACTACAAAACACAAAAGGGAGGTTTAAAATCCCGAGACAAAGTAAAATTCCCGAACTAGAACCAAGACCCAGACCCGAAACCATGCAAGCAAGCGTGGGAGCTACCCCGGGTTGTAATAAATCTGACCCGAAAACCGGAGCGAGCCAGCCTCTGGTTTGAACCCGAGCCCATACCGCCAGGTATGGATCTCCCATAGACTGCGCAAAAGGAAACCCGAGAACGAGTCTGGGTCCGTCCCGAGTCTGAAGTAGGCTATACCGCCAGGTATGGTCCGGGTTCCGACGAAATTTCCGAGTTCAAATTTCGAGACTCGAGCGAAAATCAGCTTAAAAATTCGAATTTGAAAACTCAGAAATGAGCAAATACCAGACGGTATGGTGTCCGTTTTCATGACCAAGAAGACAAGGTTAAGCTCAGTTCGAACTCGAGACCATACGAGCGATGGTGTCCGTTTCAACAGAATTCCGGCAAGACAGTGGGTCAAGCTCGGGTCTGACCCCGAGACCATACCTGGCAGTATGGTGCCCATTTCAGCAAAATTTCAGCAAGTTATTGGGTCAAGCTCGGGTCTGAACCCTAGACCATACCTGGCGGTATGGTGTTCGTTCCGGCAGAAATATTCAGATCTAAACTCCGAAAAAAACAGTAAAAAGGGAAAGACCGAGCTACATTTCAAAGACATCGGGAGAGACTGAGCTACATTTCAACGACATCGGGAAAGACTGAGCTACATTTCAACGAAATCGGGAGAGACTGAGCAGCATTTCAACGACATCGGGAGAGATAGAGCTACATTTGAATGACATCGGGAGAGACTGAGCTACATTTCAACGACACCGCGAGAGACAGAGCTACATTTCAACGAGATCGGGAAAGATTGAGCAACATTTCAACGACATCGGGAAAGACTGAGCTACATTTCAACGACATCGGGAAAGGCTGAACTACATTTAAACGACATCGGGAAAGATTGAACGACATCAAGAAAGATCGAAGACCTCCAAGCTATACTTTGATCATCGTCTTACTCAGACTCGATCAAAGTGGGGGCTAACTGTAGACACCCAAAAAGTGTCTCATAATTATGTAATTTTTTTTAAAATTTTATTTTATCTTTATTTTATTTTATAAAAATGCCAAAGAAAGTGAAATGCAAAAAAAAGATGAAGAAATGAAGAAAACCCCCCCTCCCCCTAAAAAAAGCCCAATCCAAACAGCCCAAAAAAGTAAAGGCTGGCACGCGGCCCAAAGCAGGACTGCTACCCGGATATGGGCAAACCTGCAGGTATTCTGGTGGGCTTTTCCCGATCCAGGTCACCTCGGGAAGCGTGCTGACCAAGGGAAACGCGCTGCTGGGCGCCTCCAAAGCCCAGCATGCCTGCAGGTATTGTGGGTGGGTTCTGTCCGACCCCGGACGCCTCAGCTCACCTCGAAATGCGTGCCCTAATCGATCTGCGCAGCTGGGCCTATGATACTAGGCGGTATTCATGGCATTTTCCCCCCTCATTTTAACCTAATTCTCAACCTTCATTCCTCCTATAAAAACCCCAACCATTTCCACTTCAACCCTACATCGAAATCACCATGGCGTATTGACACTTGGTGATTTCATCTTCTCTTCTCCCTCTTCATTTCTCTCATCTTGCATACATTTAATTGACATCGTTATTTTCTTTATCTCTATTCTTTGTCCATTCATATTATTTTGTAACTTGAGTTAATCCTAAACTCGACCTAAATAATATGGATTACTTATGAATAAAGGTACGTTCTTGTTTAATTCTTTTTATTTATTGTATTTATTTTCTCGTCTTATTATTACATTTATATGTAACTAAATAACACTAATTACAGTAATTAATACTCCGCTCTACTCTCTTCTTATCCTCCTCCTCTTCTTTCTTTTTATTTAACCGGTTTAGTAAAGTCCGTTCGTTGAACGGGCTGATTCAGGAATTTATATTCTCGAATCCGTAACCTTACCCCCGGATCCGAATCTTGTGGTTCGTGATTTGTGGAGTCTCTTTTTTTTTCTTTTGAGTTTATTTATTCTCGTTCAAAAATTAATTGGCGACTCTTCTTCCTTTTTCTTTTTCTTTTTATTTATTTCGTTCGAGTTTTATTTATTTTATTTTCAGATTCCAGAAATTTACTTTCGGAGTAAAAGAGAATTTTGTTTTTTTCATTTTTTTAGAGTGAATAACCGGAAGCCCGAATCAATGCCCGGCGCAATACCTGGTGGTATGCATGCCGGTTCATTACACAACTCTGAGGTTGACTGCGAGTTCGGACCAGTTCCGACTCGATCGCCGCTGTATGCCAGCCTAGTGTCTTGGGTTCGACCTTCTTCTTTTTTCCTTTTTTTTCTTTTTCTTCTCGCTTTTATTCCTTTTCTTTTCGTATTTTATTTTCTGTTTCGGAAACCTAAAAAAATAATTTATTTTCAGCTTTTTTATTTTATGTTTCGGGAACAAATCCCGAGGCCGGGACAGACGGAATACCTGGCGGTGTTGCGGTCAGCCCTCGCCTCGGATCTGATTTCTAGGCCCAGGACCCTTTTTCGGGGCCACTGACTCACAATAACTGCAGGTATTGCTATAGTAACTCATCCCGACCCCAATCCCGAGACACTCTATTTATCGTCTTCTTTTCTTTCTTTTTTTTTTCTTTCCGTTGTTTTCTATTTATTTTCTTGTTCACTAAAATCCTTAAATCTTAATAAAATCCAAAGAGTTACATGAGTTTAATTTATTTTAAACGGAAATTCAAGCGAATCTTCTCAAAGAAAAGACACCCATTTCAACTCGCCTTTTACCACGAGGGATACCACAGGGGTTTTCCCGGGTCCCATAATTATATATTCTTATTATGGGCATGATTCTTGTAGAAACAAAAAGGAAACAAAAGGAAACAAATCAAGGGAAATTAATCATGATTATTGTAGCAACAAAAGGGAAGAAATCAACACATAAGGCAAGTTACCGTTGAAGGACTCAAGTCCAAGCATCCAAAGGCCTCTATAAAAAGGACGATAGAAGAATTGAGAAGATAGGCGATTTCACGGAAGTAATCGCGGAGTGAGAAATCCGGTGGGATTTATCCGAGTGTGTAACCAATGGTTTAGTGGTGAAGGTAGCCAGTAAAGGACCTCTGGTGAAGGTATAGCCAAGGACCTTGGTGAACATTCGTTGTGTCCACATGTGGCGGAGAGATGGTGTGTAGCAGAGCCTTAACGGACTAAGGCTGTGTGAGTTTGTGCTTCAATGTAATCCATCATGTTCCAAATCGCCGGTAGGGTTTTTCTACGACGATCCTTATCTGTAGCTGACTCAAGGACATTCAGTCTTGGTCAGTGATCCTATCAGTAACTGCCGTCAGCCTGTTACTTCTTGTTTTGTTTTGTAAGTGTAACTTGTTTTTTGATTGTTATAAATCTAATGAGGTATTTCAGTTACACTGTGTTTTGATCCTTAGTTTGAAATCAAGGAAGTTTGCTCTAACGTCCTTACCTAGTGTGTAGCTCTTAATTGTGAACTCCATCCCCCTCTTGGGCTCCAACAGGCCCATTGACTTGCCGAGTTTTGATGAGTCGGGAATTTATCAGTGCAAATCCTAGTGTCTATATAGAGCCCCCACTTTGATCGAGTCCGAATAGGACGAAGGTCAAAGTAGCGTGATATGAAGATACTCGAGGATGAATGCTGACGGTCTCTGAGTAGCAACTAGAAGAGGATGGTGCCTTTTATCGGTGACTGGGCGACAGCAACCTTTTAGCGGCAGTTGAATGATGGTGGTCCCCTTTAACGGGTCCGGACAACATGATCCTTTTAGCGGCAGCTAGATGATGGTAGTCCCTTTTAGCGGGTCCGAGCAGCAACAACCTTTTAGCGGCAGTAGGATGAAGGTTGTCCCTTTTAGTGGCGACCAGGCGACAACAACCTTTTAGCGGCAGCTGGACGATGGTGGTGCCTCTTAGCGGGTCCGGATAACAGCAACCTTTTAGCGGCAGCTGGATGATGGTTGTCCCATTTAGTGGGTCTGGATGAAAGCAACCTTTTAGTGGCAGCTGGATGATCGTGATCCCTTTTCGCGGGTTCGGATGATAGCAACCTTTTAGCGGCATCTGGATGATGGTGGTCCCTTTTAGCAGGTCAGAGCACCAACAACCTTTTAGCGGCAGCTGAATGAAGGTGGTCCCTTTTAGCGAGTCCGGATGACAGCAACCTTTTAGCGACAGCTGGATGATGGTGGTCCCTTTTAGAGGGTCCGGATGACAACAACCTTTCAGCGGCAGCTGGGTGATGGTTGTCCCTTTTAGTGGGTTCGGATGACGGCAACCTTTTTGCGGCAACTGGATGATGGTGGTACCTTTAGTGGAAACATGAAAATCAAAAGAAAACAAAGTGTTAGTTTTCCTAAAATAAGAGAGAGATTATTGGTTCAGATTTTAACCTAATAGGATTATGGGCCTTGGGAATCTTTGGGCCGCGAGTTTTTGGCCAACAGTTTTGGAAAGCGTGGATCAAACGACTTTAGTCTGATGGGCTGCAACAAGATTGGTCAGCACGTTCGGGCCATTAAAGGCTATACGACCTATATTATTTTTGTTGCGCTTGAAGAGAGTTTCTAGCCCACAGACTTGAGCCATGGCTGCCGCAAAGGCTATACGGCCTTTGTTCTCTTATTCTTCTTTCTTTTTTTCTTTCTTTTTCTTCCTTCCTCAAAAGAGGGATCTAAGTGATGACCTTTGGATTTTCCCCCGTGGTTGGCAAAGTGATGACCTTTGAATTTACGACCAATGGAATGCATTTGGAATATCGAGGCGGATCCTAGGAACGAACGGTTCACATTCACCAAGCTTTTCTATAAATTCAATGCATTCTTCATTCGTTTCATTCACTCATCCTTCATTCCTCTATAGCTTCTTCTCTCCACTTAAAGAATCTTGTTCCTTTGTAGAAAGAGCTCGGGGGTTTTCTTAGAAGATGCAACCCAAAGTCAAAGAAATCCTCCTCATCCCCATGCGGCGACATTGCCTCATGAAAGGGCCTCTCGACGCAACTTTGTACCTGGTGCAGAGGCAACTCCTTCTGATCTCAGTGTTCAATCCTGAAATCATGCTTGGTGCTACCGTTCTCATGGCAAGGTGACTTCTGAGCTTTCTTTTATGCTTAGTTTAGTGTTAAAATGAGCAAGCGCGAATTTGTATTTTTCATATCTTGTCGATTTTTAACTATTTTAAGCATGCTTATATTGATGCGTATCTGTGGCTTAGGATATTGAGTAATCCTTTTATTTATGCATCCCGACCGAGAACCTGACTCGCATTCTATAAAATGGACTAGAATGCCTTCAAAACGAATGACAAAACTCGGCCCATAAGATAAACGACCTACACATCATCATACCCGCTCCATGCTTCGACCCAAACGACGAGCAGCAGTGCCTCTGAAAAGACAAAGGCTAAGCTACCTTTGCCAATTTTTTTTGGGCTTCTGACGTGTCTTTGGGACGGGTCAATGGGCTATTTTCCCAATAAAGACTAAGCGACCCTTATCATTTTCGCTGGGCCTTTGATGCGATTTGGGCTGAAAACATCGGACCATTTACCCCGTGTAGCTTAAGCGGCCGACACGTTCTTGCTGGGCTACAGGTGTTGTCTTATGGGTCGCGGCAGTGAGCCCAGTATTCAAATTTAGGGTGGGTCCTACTAGAGTCCAGCAGATTGTATTTGAGCCTGAAATGCTATATGAGCCCCCATTTTAGGCAGCGTTATGAAATTCTCTTTGCCGTCTTTTAGGAAGATGCCTTGAAAACTTGCGGTAGCTTAAAAGACCCCTTGAAAGGTGTAGCAACGATCCCTAGGAATTTTGTGACTGATACCCTGACCACAACGGGTTTTATGCCATTATGGATGTGTTTAGTGGACTAAAAGTCGAACCCTTCGTCTCATAGGTCGGGAAATTGCTGAGAGGTTTTGGGACACCACCAACACCCTCCATCTGCTTATGGGTGAGATGACTGTAACGCCCGAAGACTTTGTTATGATCACCAGTCTTCCTTGGGCTAGGCAAAATGTGACATTCCATGCGGATATTCCTCAGGCAGTCTTGAATATGCTAGGTCCAGTGATAGCACGAATTCGTCATGGACAAGGCCTACCAAACCTCTCTTGAACGCATTTTGAAGCGACCCTTCGTGATGTGACATTCCAAGATTTACCTGACGAGCAACACCGCTTCATTTTCTTGGCGTATATCCTTTCTGCCACCCTTTTCGCCAATCGTGGGGATAACATTGTCCTGACATGGTTCTCAAACCTTTTAAATTTCAAAAATGTTCGAAACCTGAATTGGGGCAAGGCGGCTTATGCTAATTTTATTCAAGGGCTTCACCGCGGTGTGAGAGTTTCACAAAATGATGAACCCATCTTTTTTCACTCGGCTCAGACTCTCTTACAATATGGCTCCTCCCTGTGGAAGGTGCTCGAGGATATACCTGAGACTCTTCTTACTTTGATGTCGATCTCCTTCTCCTTCCTTTATGACCTCATGTTTATGCAGTCATAGGCCTATGAATACATTTTGCCCTTGATTGTCCAATCAAAGAGGGGCAGGATAGTACAAGCCGTTGAGCGTTGGACTGTCGAGGGGTATTCATGGGAAGAAATATAAACCAGGGACTCTCGACCTTGTTCGACACGCGTTGGACAACCTTACTCCGGTATTACTTCATACCAAATGCGTTTCCCTTATTTTCCTTTGTATTCTTGTCTTAACTTCTTTTCCCTTTGCAGGCTCAAGTAATTTCGCATCCATGGGTTGGTTTTAATGTGGAAGGGTTACCCACCCCTTTACATTTAGTGGAACATGACACTCGTCTTCGCCTCCTGATTGAGGGGCCCTCAGGTTATGTGTGGTACCTGGGAGAAAGAGCCTCGAGGCAGATCTTGGGATGTCATCCTCGCCTCATCCCTTTAAACCCTCCAGAGAGTATGTTTGAACCGTGGCGTATCAACCCGGACATTTTGAGATACATGGTTCAAGGTCAAGACTTCGAGCAATTCATCAAGGAGGTCCAGTAAGATCAGTTTGACGAGGAGTTCGATCGCTACCTCAACCGCTTAGCTCCCAAATTGGTATGGATCTTTTCCTTATATTCCTTATCATGCTTTTGTTGTTTCTAACCACAGAGTCTACATCTGAGGCCATATGCCAAGGCTGCTGAAGTGGAGGTTCTGCCAAAGAAAGAGAAGATTGGTGGTTTCTTGGATTTGGAACAGAGTAGTGAATGTTCTGCATTACATGAATTTGAACAGAAACCGGTAATTTTCGTCTTGCGCTGCCTCCTTGTCATTCTTCTTTTCTTTTGAATGACCCTGGTTTTCATTTCAGCCAAGGTGGCCACGCCTTTGGCGTATTGTCAAGGAATGGAGCACCATGAAGAAGCACATCCATCAAGTGTTCACCGGCTCTGGTTGTTATTAGGGTAATGCAGCCAGAGGCGCAGACATGGAGGCTAATGCGGAGTCTGCTCTTAGGGAACGAATCGACACGCACAAATGTTGTTCTTCCTCGTCCGAAGCCCCCATGTCGCTCATATGTAGAGGAGTGTTCTTCTCGAGGTCGATCTCAAGAAGAGGTTGGTGGATCTTCTCGTTCTCCTTTGGCTCCTGTGCCAGAGGGTCGTGGAAAAGGCATTTTAATTGAAGGTCAGAGTTCCACAGGTCTCATCACATCAGATTTGTTTCTAGAGATCGTCGTCCTCCGAGTATAGAAGAGGACATGGCTTAAATGTTAGTAGACGAACCTTTCAACCAGGGAGGTTCTTATCACAACGGGGGAGGCTCTTACCACGGTGAGGGATATGACGAAGATACACGGGCACCTTCTTTCTAGGTTGAGGATGCTTTGGAGTCCAGCGCTACTTACCGACTCTCTCATTCTCATAGGAGTCATGCTTCGATGCGCTCTGGTCGTCGGAGTCGATAGATAATGGTAAGAGATCGTGATTCAAGTGCATTTGTAGGGTATCCTGGTGGTCAAGCCCTAGCAGATGATGCTACCTCACATCGTTTCAACCCTATCACCCCTTCAATTGGTGGTTTTGGCATGTATCGGGGTTATTGTACCTATCTTGAGGAGTGGCCAGTGTCTACCCTTGATATTAGATCTTCCAGGTCGGTCGGTTTACAAGAGTGGTCAGCGCCTCAGCATTCCTGGCTAGGAGGATCTAGCTCTTGAGGGTTGTCAGTGCCTGGTTATGGTGCCGAATCTACATGGCCTGCTCCCTCTACTGGGTGGTATGTTCCTGAGCACTCATGGTTAGCTGCTTCTCAAGGGTCTCAAAGATCATCACACTTGTACTCGTCAGTTGCTTCTTCTTCCTCGCCATCGCCACAAGATCATTCTCCAGTGCCATCGCCACCTCGAGAGCCTTCCCCTGTGGTTCCATCACCTTCACAACCCTCTCCTGTGGTTCCATCACCTCGACAGCCCTCCCCTATGGCTCCATCACCTCCAGTGCGGGATCTGTCTCCACCAATGTCGTCAATCTTCCTTACCCAATCCTTTCAGGTTTTGATTCAGAGGCTGACCTGGATTATTATTCTTGGGAAACATATTTTGGGACTACTGGTGCTTCAAATGCCGGAACTTCGAATGTCCGTGATGACCTAGCTGAAGATAGCGACGATTTGAGCTCTCTAATGTGGTTCAACTGAAAGCTTCACCTGTATGCAAGACTTATGCAAGACTTTTTTTTTTTTATACACGACTATTAATTTTTATATTTATTAATTCAAGACTTGACGCATGTAAAATTTTATGTTTATTAATGCATTTTTATTATGCTTTTCTACATGATGGGATTAATCTCGCATTAATTCTGCTTCCCCAAAAAGAAAATAAAAAAGTAAAAACCTAAGTGTCGGAATAATCTCGAGCAAAAATTTCTAAACTGAGCATTAATGGATCGAACAACTAAACCCGAGACATATGAGAAACACATTTGGGCCATTAAGTCCACCGAAGAGATGGCCCATTTGATCACAAAAGGTATGCGACCTACGATAGCTTAAAATGGGCCTGGGCTGCTGTAAAAGCTAAGCGGCCTATGCTGGAAAGTAGGAAAGAATGGGCCAGGCTAGAGCGCACGTGTGTTACATTGGAACAGCAAAGGCTAAGTGGCCTTTGTGATTTTTTTTCTCCTTTTTTTTTTTTTTTGCTAGAAACAAGGGATTGATGATCAACGACCATATGACCGTTTTGTTTTGTGATTTTTAGCCCATGTTTAGCTTGGTTGTAGGTGTATAAATACCCTCCCTTAAGCATGTAAACTCCATCCATCAACTTATCTTGAAATCCTTCAAAAAGTCACAAAAATCCCTAAAGTCTCCATGGCATTCGAGAAGAAGCTTGCCACTTGGATGAGCACATTGTCTAAGGAAGAGAAGAAAGAGCTTGGAAGATACCAACTATCCAACCCGTTGAGCCTTCGCCAAGTGAGACTCAACATCGATTTCCTTCGAGCGACGGAGATTTTCTTGGATCCAAAGATGCACGTCTTCTGCTTTAACATGAAGGAGCTATGCCCACTTCCAGAGGAATGGTCCTGTATTATTGGGACTTATCGTTATGCACCGCCGACGTCACCTCCAACATCTATTGACGTTGGAAAACACTATAAGGAGCTTCTATGCCTTCCTTCCCGTGTCATAGGAAGGGCACTAATTGGTAGCAATGTACACTTCCAAACTATAGTTGAATATTTCCAGTCTCCCGAGACTTTAGAGTATGGCCTGGAGATACGAGTGCGAGCACTCGTATTATATCTTCTTGGAGAATTCTATTTTTTCCATTGTGGACAAAGAACCGGCCCGGCGAACCTGATACAAATTATTAAAGACATGGCTCGAGGTGATAACCCGGTGCCATTAATACTAGCGGAAACCATGATGGGCTTGGATGATCCTAATCCCGAACATGAGTTTCGTGGAAGTTCCTTGTTGCTCCAGGTACGCCCTTCTTTTCCTTCTTTTTCTTTCTTCTTTATTTTTATGATAGAGGGAACCACCCTCTACTGACTGCATAGGCTGCCTGACCTATGCAGTGGCAAAGAATTTTTTTTTCTTTTTTGGGTTTTTGGATGCTAATATACTGAACTTTTGGGGTATTGGACAATAATGCACTAAACTTTGACCTTGGACAATAATACACTGTACTTTGGGGGTGTTGTACAATAATGCACTCAATATGATTTTGGCAATGGCTAACTTGGCGGCAAACCTATGTAGCGGGTGGAGGAGATGAATTGATCCAAAAATATTTTTCTTCTCGGTCTGTCACGTAAGATTGTCAGCAAGTTCGCCACCGTTGAAATTTTCTCGAGTGCATTATTGTCCAACACCCCCTAAAGTTCAGTGCATTATTGTCCAAGGTCAAAGTTTAGTGCATTATTGTCCAATACTCCAAAAGTTCAGTATATTACCGTCCAAAATTCCTTCTTTTTTTCGTTAGTATGGGATAATTGTCGTGCAATTGTAACCCTTGCTAACTTTGTTGAGTAGACATGGCTGATGGAGCATTTGAAGCTTGTTGAGGAGCCTCGAACATCCTTTGTGTTGGTGAACTATTGTCAAAGGAAAAGAAGATACACCGATATTCACTCAGTAACATAATGGATCGCATTCTTAAAGAAGCCTCACGACATCTCATGGTGGATTGAATGCTGGCATGTTCCTGAGTATGTGACCCGTGACTCACGCAACGCTTATGTTTTTATTGGCGGTCTAACGCACATGACATATTACTTCCCTGAGTAGGTGCGAAGATATATGAGTTGGAAGCAAATTATTCCTGAGTTGCTATGCGAAGCCCCTAACATTTGAAGCTTCGTCGGTCGGTAATAGAGTCATGGCTGAAGTACTGCGAGAAGAGACAAACCCTTCGTACTCCTTTGAAGGCACAAGTATCCCAATATGCCGGTGCTGGTTATCATGGACGACTAATTGCAACTGTTGAATCTCGCCGTGCCGGTTTCTCTTGAACTCCAGCAGCACAAAGAGCCTTTGAAGAAGTTAAGAAGCAGCATACTTCAGCACCAGTTCTAGCTTTACCAAGCTTCTCTAAAGTCTTTGAAGTAGAGTGTGATGCTTCAGGTGTTGGCATAGGAGCAGTCCAGACTCAAGAAGGCAAACCTGTTGCCTACTTCAGTGAGAAATTAAATGATGCCAAGAGGAGATACAACACCTATGATAAAGAGTCCTATGCTATCATAAGAGCTCTACAACACTGGAGGCACTACATAATTGCAGCTGAGTTCATATTGCACAGTGATCATGAAGCCTTGAAATTCATTTAAGGGCAGGACAAACTCAACACCAGGCATGCTGCTTGGGTAGAGTTTATGCAGCAGTTCCATTTCATGATCCATCACAAGTCAGGGAACCTGAACAAAGGAGCTGATGCACTTTCAAGGAGATATTTGGTACTTGGCTTTGAGCAGTTGAAAGCCTTGTACAAGGAAGATGAGGATTTTGGTGAGATTTTCCAGAAGTGCCAAGAACACCCACAGAGTCTGTATCATATAGACCAAGGGTTTCTTTTCAAGGGAGCAAGATTGTGCATACCAAGGAGCAGTTTCAAGGAGTTACTACTCTCAGAAATCCATACAGGATGTCTAGCAGGCCACTTTGGCATTGAGAAAACCCTTCTCATGCTGAAGGATCACTACAGTTGGCCCAAAATGAGAAAAGATGTGGAGCATTGGGTAAGAAGGTGTGCAGTGTGTCAAGTAGCAAAGAGCCACAGCCTACCTCAAGGGTTGTACACCCCACTGCCAGTCCCAACAAGCCCTTGGGAAGATGTGAGCCTTGATTTCATAGTTGGTCTGCCAAGATCACAAAGGGGAAAAGATTCAGTAATGGTGGTGGTAGACAGATTCAGCAAAATGACACATTTTGTTCCATACCATACCACCAATGATGCAGTAAGGGTCGCTGAGGTATACTTCCAAGAAGTGGTGAGACTTCATGGAATCCCTAAGAGCATGGTGTCTAATAGGGATGCCAAATTCTGGAGTAATTTCTGGGTGACTCTCTAGAAGAAGTTAGGCACAAAGCTCAAATACAGCACAACATGCCATCCACAGACTGATGGGCAGACAGAGGTGACCAACAGGACACTAGGAACTCTATTGAGATCACTGATAAATACAAATAAAACAGGATGGGACACTCTTCTGCCCCATGCTGAATTTGCATTCAATAGAGCCCCTTCAAAGGCAACTGGCCTTTCCCCATTTCAAGTGGTATATGGGAGAAATCCTATCACTCCTTTGGATTTATCTCCACTAACCAATTCTGTAAAGTTCAGTTATGAAGCAGGTACACATGCAGAGAAGATCAAAAAGCTTTATCAGCAGGTTAGAGAGAAAATCATCAAGTATACTGAACAAACAACTACTTCAGCCAACAAGCACAAGAGAAAGGTGGTTTTCCAGCCAGGAGACCTAGTGTGGATACACCTGAGGAAGGACAGGTTCCCAGCAAAAAGGAAAGGAAAGCTCGTTCCAAGAGCAGATGGCCCATTTGAAGTACTGGAGAAAATAGGAGACAATGCCTACAGATTGGATCTTTCAGAAGACTATGGAGGAAGTGCTACTTTCAACATAGCAGACTTAAGGCCCTAATTTCTAGTACATGAAGACCTTCCAAGTTTGAGGACAAACTTTCCTCAACTTGGGGAGGATGATGGAGACCATCTAGCAAGTCCAGCAACAGCTCAAATGTCACCAGCCAGTTTAGATCAGGAGGAGGAAGATGATTCAGCAACAACAACAGCAACAGCGCGAGTAACTTCTTCATCATCTTCATCACCCAAGGAAGATCAGGCAGCAGCTTCAGCACCAGCAATGACAGTCACAAGCCTTGCTAAACCACACTCAGCCACCGTTGGAACATTTCCAGCAGAAACAGCAAGCTTCCATCCATCTCAACAGTAGTTCAGGAGTTCTATAGCAACCACCAGCCCACCAACTTCATCCATCCAGACTTGCTACACCTTGGTAAGGCAAGTCCTGGCCAGCACAGCCACTCAATCCACTAGCATTGGCCATCCAGGTCAATTTTAGTTCCCAGCACAAATAGTCCAAGCAGGCCTCTTTCTCAATTCTGTATCTATGAATTGAGTGAGATTCAGCACAAGTTCCCCAGGAGCTTTTTGTTCCTTGACATGCATTCTCCAAGGGCAAATCAAGTCCCAACATGATCGAGTAAGAAAGCATCAAGTTACAGGCACCAGAAGCAACCCTACAAGGTTGTTTGTTATCAGTTTTTTCCAGAATCCCAGTCCTGTGGCTAACTTATTTTGATGCAGCTACAATGAGGGTTAACTAAGTCTTTTCCAGCCTTCCTCAAGCTATTGAGGTTATATCTAGCTTAAGAAAAGCCCGGGAAAGTTACTGAGATAACTTATTTTTACTCCCCAGCTAGGAAAGGGTCTAATTGGTTGAAATTGCCAACCCTTGGGAGTTTGGTCCAATCAGAAGCAAGCTTTGTTTTTCTTTTCATTTTCAATTGTATCCGGATGATATTAGCTAGACTAAGATGTAATATATATGATGTATTTAGTTTAGTTCTGCAACTAGCTTAGAAGGGAGATTAGGAGGTTGCTTAAATTAAGTGCCTCTAATCAAACTACTTTAGATTAGCTATATATAGTGATGTATTCAGCTGCTAAGAATACAATCGGTGATTTTTCAATAGCATTCTGAGTGCCAAAGTTGAGCCTCTCGTTTGTGAGTATCCTTAAACTCTCAATTGGTTAAATCTACTTCAGTATCCAGGAGCTGGCAAGCTTGGTGGTGTGTGTAGAGCTTGCTTGCTTCAATGGTGATGAGTCTGTATCTGTTGAGGTAACCAAGTCCCTGTCCTTGTGTTCAGTCTGTGGTGTGTCTATATCAGATTGAGCATAAGTCTATCTTTTTATTTTCCTATTGGGTTGTCATCCATTTCAGCAAATTGCATCCAATTAGCTTTGTTTTAAAACCTCAACTGCAAGTGTGATTCTGTGTGGTGTATTGTAAGTTCTATACTCTAATCTTTGGGAGCTTGCATACATCATTCAACCTCCTTTCATCTATCAACATTAATTCCTCGAACGTTGCTTGAGCCCATTCCGCTTCTGGCAACTGACTCTCTGCCACTATCCGTAACGAAGGGATTACTAGTTCAACTGACAATACTGCTTCCATTCCATATACCAATGAATATGGCGTCGCACCTGTAGTAGTTTGTATTGAGGTACGGTATCCCTATAGATAGAATGGTGAATATGATAAGTGGCGAGCAGTGTCTCCATTTTCTTCCGAAAATGGCTTCCATTGTCACTGATGATTTCATGGGGTACTCTATATCAACATATGATGTTCCGAAGGATAAACATATCCACTTGCTTGGATGTGAGTTTGGCATAAGAGGCTGCCTCTACCCACTTAGTGAAATAGTCAATCGCGACCAAGATGTATTCATGTCCACCTGTCCCTGTGGGGTGTATGACAAACCTAAAACTAATAGGTGTCTGTGTACCGCAAGTGTACGGGTCTATGTAGTACTAAAATATCATTCTCTCTCAGGGATTTGCGTTCAACCACGCACTGAACTAGTTCGCGACAAAGAATGCTAGGTGGATCCAAGGGCTGTTGTAAGGTTTTCTAAACCAAAACTATGAAAGCACGAATTTTTAGGGTTTAACCAATTAATTAAAAGCGTTCAGGGGAGTCCACTTTAGTCAAGCAATCAAATTATCAACAATCCCAGTGCAGGTAACAAGATAATTCGGGGTCTATAAACTTTCTAGGCCTTATCACATCAATCTTTCGATCCGAGGTGAGTTACAGTGATTAAACTAAACATTATTTCTAACTATTTAATCCAATCAAAGATAAAGAACTTATTATAAATTGACCTTACGCAAGAATCATTATGTCTAACTATTTTCTAGACCTATTTAATCTACGCCTTCCAATTCAAGACTCAAACTGTCGTTCTGTTGTTGAGAATCTAATACTAGGCAAAGAGTCAAACTGTCGTTCTGTTGCCAAATTACCATGACATACATTACACGCAGATTAAACGAATAAAAAGGATAACCTAACACCGAGACTATTTTCAAATTCAATCAATAGACATCGAGTTTTAACCCCCAAACAAAGGAAATTAGCTACTCATATTACTGAAAATAGAAGTAACCGTGTTCGAATTGGCGGAATCGATCTCTTCGTGTCACCCGAATCGATCTCTTTTGTTTTCTTCGATCACAAGCCACTACTCTAATCTCTGATAAAAACTTCCTTTTTTCAAAACGGTGAACTTAAATCCCTTTTATAGGGTCCGATTAGGGCACAAAACGCTGGCTGCGTTTAGTTCAAAAGTAAGGATCTTCCGTGTTTTGGCGCTGGCTGCGCCCGAAAAACGCTGGTAGCGTTTTGCTCTTTCTTGGTTATCAAAGTCTCTGGACAAGGCGCTGTCTACGTTTTGAGAATGCTGGCAGCGCCTTGTCGTTCCGTCTCAGCTGGACTTGGGTCGTGGCAATCTGGGCCGTTTCTCTTCTTTCCCTTCTTCTTCTTCAACTTGTTTTTTTGTTTTCTTTGAATTTTCTCATTTTTCCTTCAACATTTCATGATTTTTGATATAATTCCATTAATTCGTGCAAAACACACCAATCTCGCGAACAAGTGTATAAATCACAGAAATTGACATAAAAATACGGGATTTCGGATATAAAAAGCATGAAGCTGACATGTTTTGAGCCCTAAAAAATCTATATAAAAACGACTTATTAAATCCCCCCATGCTTAGCTCTTGCTTGTCCCCAAGCAATTCAGAATTGAAAACAGGAGGATTAGGGGTCAAACAGGAAAAAACAGAACCTTAGAAGAAAAAGAAGCGGAAAGAGTTTTCGATAGGGTTTTAACACCCCCTCAAACTAACGATTCTAACACATCAATTCAACAAGTAAACACAAAGATCAGTCTGGACAAGATCAAAACTCAGTTTAAAAGAGAAAGGAAGAAATTTTTGAAACCAAAAAAGAGAGAATAAGTGTTGGAAATATTTCAAGAGTATAAGAAGATTATATAGCATAAGAAATCGTGTGGAACAAGTATAAGGATCATATATAACATCAAGAATATGATCAACACGAATGAGTTTGAGACCAAGACGGATCGTGTAGGTCTCCAGAGAGGAAGAAAAACCATTCTGGGCTCAACACGGATCGTGTTGAGGCAACAAAGACCTTGTTGATACAACACGGACCGTGTTGGAACCCAGAATGTGTTTTTATGACTAACGACTATATAATCTTGAGTATTAAGTTTATAATATCAATATTCAGCTCGGTATTAAGATCCAACAGCTATATTATCATGACCAAGTCAATGTCTTAATTCTCCATTAAGGATCTTAATTACACCTTTGACCAAGAGGTGTGATTAGGGTTGGATTAGGTGTGGAAGTCTCCTATAAATAGGAGACATTCCCAAGCCATTTCTGATAACCCTAAGCATCTATTCTATTCTATAATCACATCCTCTCAAATATAGACTGCAACTATACTTGAGAGAATCAAGTGAGAAATCTATATCTAGAGTGCGACAAGAGCTAAGTTTTATCCCTTTGAACATTTACGGTACAGTAAATAGTTCTTAAGGAAAATGAGTACGAGGACATGACTCTGAGCGTTATCCAAACAAGTCAAGTTAACCATTTGGTTATTAAGTTCAATCTCTGTCTTGTCACATGTACCACTAGAAGATCTAGATACCAAGAGAAGATGATGAAGATTCAAGCCGTTGTCAAACATCATTTTCCAACAATCTTAAGAACTATTTTACGAGACAAGATTGGAGGAGGCTAAGAGTACATTGGACATCCAAGATTCAAGAGGGATTACAAAGATAAGCAATTTATATTTTACAAGTTTATTAGTATCAACTTTTCATATAAGTTTATCAAGTTTTATTGAGCAAGTTTAATGATTAAAAGTTTATTAATTTTTTGTTTATCTATATGTGTTTCATATAGATGAGAAATTGATACATAAGAGTGGCAATACAAGTACAAGATCTTGATATTCATGATGGGAATTGTTGCGTGATTATGCAATGAGGTTTACATGGATTAAGGGCAAGGTAACAACAAAGGTATTTACAAGGAGGTCAAAGGTAATTAAGTTGTTGTTATTATTTGGTGGTTATATGCATATGCATTGACCATCTTTAAGTTGCCTCTTAATATTATCAAGTTAATACCAATGGCATGAATATGTTTAATTGCCTTTGACATGTTTAATTGGTTTAGAAGAATTGCCATCAAGAATAAGTGTATTGAAATTCCATGATAAGGTAGTTGTTGATGGATGGTGCAAGGAAAAGTCAAAATAAATATTTATTTATTTATATTATTAAGTGCACCATTGAACACCAACATAAGTTACAAGTTTATTTAGCCATATGTTTTAAGTTGGCTATGATATTAAGTTACATGGAAGTTTTATACTAGTAATAAGGATGATGTCATTGTCATTAAAAGGATTCTTTGGTTGGATGTTTTAAGTTACAAGTTTTTAAGGTGTTTAATGTGGAAATTCATTGTGGCAAGATTATATTTTGCTTCTTATAATCTGAATTTTTTCCATGTTTATTCACATGTTCAAGTATATAATTAAGTTTATTCCGCCTATTGTTTTGATTTTAATATAAAGGATGAGTACAAGTTGATTAGACCTTTTATTAATATCATGTTTGGAAATTTTGTTCCATGTTTATAAGTGATTGGTATGAGTAATTTCATGCTTAAAGTTTTGCCTATTGTTATTGAAGTATTGTTTAATAGCATGATTAACAAGTTAATTTTATGTTTAAGTTTGAAGCATGAAAATAGAATATAAGTATTGGCAAAAGTATTATGTTTTGATTTATAAGTTGCCATGAAATTCTATTTGGTTATGTCAAGTTTATGATTCTATTGTTGATGATTGAAATAAGTTTATGCAATTGAAAGTCAAATATGAATTTGTTATTAAGATAAGCTTTGCATATAAGTATAATTTTTAAGAGAATTATTTGAATGCATACAAGTGGCTTGTTTATTGTCTTAAGAAATCCCCTATAAGTTATGTGTGCATTAAGGTTCAAATATATATTATTATCATGAGTATATTTTTATTATGCTTATAAGTATTGTAATAAGAAAAGCATAATAATAATTATTATTTTACAATTACATATATATATGTGATTATATATGTTGATAAGTTACTTGGCAACATTATGTGGTTTCTAACAAGTTGAACCTTCAAGATTATTTGGCTAATTTTCTTAGCTAATTATGCAAAGGAAGTTTCATATGGTTTTTGTACTAAGTTTAAGTCAAGTATGAAATTTATTTAAGTGTTGACTTTCATGCATATTTACAAGTATCTTGTCATGTGATTCATGTTTATGAATGTTTATAGAGTTTTATGATTTATTCAAACATGCCAAGTGGACTTAAGTTTTGGTTTGTTTGATTAAAATAAGTATTTGACTCTATGTTTTTTATGGCATTACAAATTTAAGAATAATCACTTAATCCTATAAGTGTTTAAGGCAATTTTGCTTGATTTTTTTATGTGCAAAATTGATTTATGTGATTATATGAGTGTGTAGAATCATAAGTTGTTTATTTCTTTTTATTCAAGGAAATACAAGTAGACAAGAACATGCGTTATTCTTGACATGAAAATATGAGTGAAGTTTTATTCACTAATATTGTGTCTACAAGTTTGATCATGCTAGTAAGTTTAAGTATGTTATATTTTACTACATGTTAATTTAAGTAGATGTAAGTCATGTACATGCAACTATGTTCTTAGGCGATTCAAGTTATTCATAAGTGACATGGACACAAATTTATCTACATGTTTGGTTGTTGTAAGCTTCTCATGTTATTCAATCATATTTTAATATGATAAGAGTTTATTAAGATTTTATGCAAGTTCACTATAAGGAAAATTTCTTTATGAAATAAGTGAATGGATTGCATAAGAAGATATATGAGAAGATTTCATACTTTTAAAAAGTTTATATGCCAATATGTATATGTTTACATAACTGTATTCATTTAGTAATGGCATATAAAACATCAAACATGATTAGATAAGTATAAGATTGATCATGATTACACATGTGTTTTTAATGTGTTCATAAATATATGTTGAATACATGTTTGTCCTTGTTAAAATTTTTCAAGTTTATAAGAGCATGTAGTGGGATATAAGGAAGTTTTTCATAAGGAATTATGCATACTTATGATAGACTATAATTCATGATTGTTGAAATGATTATTCTTTGAGTTTTTACAAGTTCATATAGTTTAATTTATGATCAAGGTTTCCGGATAATCATGATTAAGAATGGTCTATGTTGTTTGCATAAGTTGAGTATGCATATATTAAGTTTATTTGCTACATAAGAAATGTATAATTTTTGTACATTTGGTTATTCTAAATTCATGATGATATATCTTTATCAATGGATTTAGTAATGATAAAGTTTAAGCATTATGTTTAAGTCTTCATAGCTATATGTTTTGAAGGGTAGACTTAAATATAAAAGGAGAGAATACAACCAATGTAATGTGATGGTTTAATCATATACTTGGTAGTATACTCTACAATATAATCATTCATGATTATGAAACCATTGTTTATTCAATGAGTTAAAGTTATAAGTTCAAGTATGTAGCAAAGGATTGAGATGTAATGGTTTAATTACATATAAGTTGGAAATTTGATTTCCATATAAATCAAAGGTTAAGTGGTTTGTCAAGTGCGAGGTTATTTTGTTCACAAGTTTGTATCCATGTTTTTTGGATGATAAGCATATAAGAGGATCCATATCAAGTGTACACATGGTATAGTGTGATTATATCCAAAAATAATATGATGGTTTATGCATATTATGGTGAGGATATTCTTATTAAGGCCATGGTAATGATATAATTGTATATCTAGTGGACCTTGTTGTTAGAGATGGGTTAAGTAGCCTAAATATCTACTACTTCACAACAATGATTCAACTTTACGATTTGGAATACCACCAATTTCTAAAGTTTAAATGAGTACGGAGTTGTCTAAAGTAGTAGGAAGCATCGATTTTATACATCTCAGGTTAAGTGATGCTTAAATCTGTAATGACAAGAGGTTGAGTGGTGACACTCTTAATGGACTTTGTGGAAAACCTAATTACAGGGGTGGTATAATTACAAAGTCTACCTATGTAACTGTAATGTGCGGCCGCATAAAGGAACTATGGGCTAAAGTTCGAAACACTTTTTAAGGATAAGGACACAAGGCCGGATAATAGTGTCAAAGTTTTAGCACTTAAAATTTAAAAAAAAACGTGTGTGTATTACGAGTATAGTTGATCAATATAAATCCAAAGTTCAAAGACATGTCTACTTTGTGATTTGGACTTAAATTTGGCTTGTATATACTAAGTGAAAAGTTCAAAGACCAATCTACTTTTCATTATGCATGTGTTTGTGGGTTTCTCGTGTGATTACAAGTTAAGGTATATCTCAAATGGCGGGGGTGTTAACTCCTTAATTAAAAGTTATTTCAAGGGTTTTACATACTCTTGAAATAGCGGGGGATTTCGGAAATATTTCAAGAGTATAAGAAGATTATATAGCATAAGGAATCGTGTGGAACAAGTATAAGGATCATATATAAGATAAACATCAAGAATATGATCAACACGGATGAGTTTGAGACCAACACGGATCGTGTAGGTATCCAGAGAGCAAGAAAAACCATTCTGGGCTCAACACGGATCGTGTTGAGGCAACACGGACCGTGTTGATCCAACACGGACCGTGTTGGAACCCAAAATGTGTTTTTATGACTAACGGCTATATAATTTTGAGTATTAAGTTTATAATATCAATATTAAACTCGGTATTAAGATCCAACAGCTATATTATCATGACCAAGTCAATGTCTTAATTCTCCATTAAGGATCTTAATTACACCTTTGACCAAGAGGTGTGATTGGGGTTGGATTAGGTGTGGAAGTCTCCTATAAATAGGAGACATTCCCAACCCATTTGAGATAATCATAAACATCTATTCTATTCTATAATCAAATCCTCTCAAATATAGACTGCAGCTATACTTGAGAGAATCAAGTGAGAAATCTATGTCTTGATTGCGACAAGAGCTAAGTTTTATCCCTTTGAACATTTACGATACATTAAATAGTTCTTAAGGAAAATGAGAACGAGGCCATGACTCTTAGCGTTATCCAAAGAAGTCAAGTTAACCATTTGGTTATTAAGTTCAATCTCCGTCTTGTTACATGTACCAATAGAAGATCAAGATACCAAGAGAAGATGACGAAGATTCAAGCCGTTTTCAAACATCATGTTCCAACAATAAGTACTTCAGAAGCATAAATCCGCCAACAGTCTTAAGAATAATGCAAATATACGCGGTTGGTTATGGACGTATGTCAGTCAAAAAGAGCAAACCTCATGTAGGAAAGAATAAAATCACTCAAATTTAAATATGTATGTGGGTTTTTCTCATACTCAGACCAATAGAAACAAGCTGCCATAAGCTTGGTAAGAACCTCACTCTCCACTACTGGTATGCAATGGACAAGTGACAATCAAAAGGACTTTTTCCGAGTTGTAACAGAGCTTAGGTTAGGGGAAAGGAGTTGTAAAATTTGGGAATCAGGAGTTAAGAGACATGCTTGGATGGATTTTCAACGAGTATATCACTCTAAACTCTCCTTCTTGCTTAATGTATGCAAGGAATTTCACCTTTCACCTTCAACAATATCAAAATCTCAACTGAATACTACCAGGTCAAAGTTTTCATAACCTTATATTGAATCTCCCTAATCACCCTTTTCTTTTGGAACTCTTTTTCTCTTTTTTTTTTGTGGGTGATCGGGGAGAAGAAAACTATGGAATTATAACTTCGACCTCGATATAATATATGAACAACATAACCAAACACTAATTATTCAAGGGAGGGACTTCCAGTTTCTCCCAAATTGAAACAATAAGCACAATCTCTCCCAAACTTCATATTTTTGTTCGAAAACACACTGAACCAACTGTTCCTTCCAAAAAACGAAAAACTCTCATTCAACCAAATAAGGCAAAGGGATACTGAATATCAAAGGACAAGGCTTGTATTGTCAGGGTTCAATCATGAAAGAAGGATAAACAAAGGCTAGGCGGGGCAAAAAGAACGATAAATATAATGTAAGGTAGGCTATTTGGCTATGTAGTTTAACAAAATAAAATGAATGCCTTAATCACTTTGTCACATCGTGCAATGCAAGTATGTAGTCTCAAGCAAGATGCAAAGCAAGTTCTAGAGATGCGACTAATGGGTGAGTCACTCAAGGAATCATGGAATTGATAAAAGTGATCAATTCAAAGTTTAGGCAATATGGACTCACAGGATGGGGCTCAATCAACTAAACTTATCCCAAAGATTTGCGGAACGCACATTTATACTTTCTAAGATAGTCAAAGCAGTAAGATACAACTTTCGTAACTTGGCTCAAAATCAGAAGATTTGAAAGAAACGGGTACAAAAACTTTTGAGATCTCATCCAGACTTTTCTAAACGAAGCAAGTTAAACTGAAAGTAAGAAGGGTTTACAAATCATCACCAAAGGTGTTTCCGGTTTTAATCCTAGCCCTATCCTATATTGTTTTTTTGGTTTTTTGGTTTTCTAATTTTTTGGTCTTTTTCTTATTTTTCTGATTTTTTTTGTTGGATTTTTGAATAAGTGGATGCAAAAGAAAGAAAAAGAAACGAACTAGGAAAAGAAATAAAAGAAAAATCTATATGCTTCTAACTAATGCAATCTAGGTGGATGCAATTTTAAAAGAAAAACTTAGAAGAAAACTAGAAAGAAAAACTGAGAATAACTAAGGAAAACACACTAAAAACTCAAACAAAAAAGAAAATAAACAGGCTAAAAACTAGAAAGCATACTAAACTATGAACAAGCAAATAAAAGAAACACAGAAAAATCAGAAAATTACACTAAAAACTGAAAAAATAAGCATGAAACAAGAAAAAGAAAGACGAAAATAAAAGAAAAATAAAAGAAAAACAGTGAAACAAGAAGAAATATTCACAAAAGTGAAATATTCAACCCCCTATGCTTAAACGTTGAAAATTCCTCAATGTAGAAGACAACTATAAAGGGTAAGGGCTCGTAAAGGATCAAGGATCCTCGGTCGGTGGGGAAGGGTTGGTATGGCTCGGTCTTGGTGGTGGTGAGGCTCGATCAAACATGGCCTGTATAAGGCTGGTGAGGTTAGCGATGGACTCGTGAAGACGGTCAAATAGCAAGTCAGATTGACCCCCATACTCAGCAAAACTCTCTCGCAACTCGTTTACACGGTGCTCGGTTCGGTCAATGGAGGTTTGGAGGTCGCGAAAGCTAGGGGTGAGCAAAAATTGCGGGAATCCCGGTCTCGTCCCAGTCCCAAAATCCCGTTCCCGGTGGGAGCGGCACTGGGAGTGGGACTAAAAATAAAGTCCCGGTCAACAACGGGACCGAGAGTGGGACTTGACCTCATTTCCTGGTCCCGGTCTCGATTCCCGGTTTATATATATATATATATATATATATAAGAAACAAATCAATTGACTTATGACGATTGATAAATTTGTTTAATTTAATATGTGTTCGCTGTTTAGATTTATTTTATTTATTACTACGAACTTAACATATTTTTCCGGAAAAAAAATCATTATGTAATTTTAATTTCGGAAATGTGGCTATGTAAACAAATTGGCGTGAAATTAGAAAAAACTTGTATGATTTATATTGGTTTTTAATGGAAATAAATTAAACAATGGTTGCAAAAAAAAGGAAACCGGGACAAAAAAATTCTCGGTTGATTTCCCGGTCTCGATGGGACCGGGAGCGGGAGCTAAATTTTGCTCCCGGTCACAACTGGGACTGGGACCGGGATCTCCGAAAATTACCGGGATCCCGGTCCCGCTCACCCCTAGCGAAAGCGCGCCTCATAGTCTAACTGAGGTTGCTCGGGTTGAGGGTCAGGATGGATTTCAGGCTCAGGCTAGGGATCAAACTCAGGAAAAGGTGGCATCCATAGCAAGTTCTCAACAACTTGGGGTGAGGTGTGAGGGTGAGGCACGGGAAACCTAGCGTTGTTGGGATAAACCCAAAGACAACGCAAGTCTTTGTCAAACTTGCACAAACCAAAATAACTACACTGGTCCCCATCCAAAATCATGCTACCCGGGACAAGGTCAGTGGGGTTCCTAGGCGGTGTAAAGCCGAATTGGCGTACAAGGTGCGTGACGTAACCCTCTATTGCAATGCCCTTGTTGGTTGAGGTAGCGACACGAGAAAGGTGATGAGCAAACATAGCTGCAGGGTCGGCATGTGTGTCGGCATCAAGCACGGAGTACAACATGTAACAATCAGCCCAGATAGCTTTGTTTGATTTACCGGGTCTCCCGAAGATACCGCAAGAGAGGATGCGGTGAACATACCTCATCACGGGGTTCCTAATTAAAGTCGCGGGAGTGTTGCTAGGGTCCGAATTGTCAAAACCAGAAATTCTGTAAAAGAAACCCTTTCCATGCCATTCTATAGGTATAAGGGACGAATCCCGACATGTACATTCAGGTAACCCAAAAACACAGGAAAACTCGGACACAATCATATTCCTTTCTACCGCCCCAGAAGATGAAATAGAATGCACCCATCCCTCTCTTGGAGGTTAACTACTAGGGTAGACAAGAATTCAAGGGTGATCCCCCTAAAGGCCGGCTCGCCTAATCTAGCAATGTTGGTCATATGACAACGTCCTAACTTCAAATTCACATCATCCAACATGCCACAGTTACGCAAGAATGATTCACAAATGTATTTGGTGGGGATGAGGGCTCTTAGGGAAAGAGAGTCGTACCTCTTCTTGGTCTCCCCTTAGAAGTTGAAGGGGTTCGAGCTTCTCGATTCCCGAGGAGGCACAACTTTCTGTTTTCCCTTCTTGGCGGCCGTAACCTTTCGCTTCCGGCTTCCTCCGGCACCATTGTCATCGCCTGGGGGTCCGACGAAGCTTGGATTTTTAATTCTCACCATCTAAAAACATTCACAAAATCAGTACAATTACCAAGAATGACACTAGGTATCAAATAAGCATGATCATAATGCATAAACTCAATGCTAACAATCCCCCATGCTTATTTGATACTAGGTACTGAAATTAAGATAAATCTAACCTAAAACCGCACCAAAAACAGAGTATAACACCACAACACATTCATCATCCGAATCTAAACCTAAATTTCTCAAATTTAACATCACATTACCCTCACAATATACCCAACATCACAATTCTCTCAATTCTGGAACAAGAAGGATAAAAAATTAACAACTAAATTCATGCCCTAGTCAAGAATTCAATCCAAGAATCAAACCCAAATCAAGAAATTCGAATCTGGGACATGGTATATGGTATAAATTCAACAAATTACTCTATAAACTCAAGTATTCAATCAAAATCATACCATAATCGGAGTATATAATCAAAGAACAAGAGAAAGAGTTGAGAATTTCATACCTTGACCTTGAAAGAGTGTAGGTGAAGAAGTGAGGAGGAGAATGGTGGTGGTGGTGGTGGTGGTGTTCGTCGGCGATAAGGTCGATGGGGAGGAGGGCGGTGGTTGAGGGGAGTTGGGTGCGTCGGGAGAGGTGGTCGTCGGCGGTTAGGACAAAAGAGAGGAAGTGTTTTCAAATTGAAAAGAAAAAGAGAGGGATCCCGATTAAAAACTAAAAGGTGGGCAAAATTTCTAGGCAACAAACAAAGCGCTGCTAGCGTTTTTAAAGCCCTGGCAGTGTTTTGCAAAAATTGCGTACCTGAACTCTCTGGATAAGGCACTGCCAGCGCTTTGAAAACACTGGCAGCGTTTTGCTACCTTATGCTTTTTTTATTCGATTCTTGGTCAATTTTAAGGGCAGGGGATTACACGAGGTGGTTCCGGTGAGTCAAGGGCGATGCTTGGTGGTCGTAGGCGTCGTGGGAAGGCGGAGGAGGCGGTGGTGCGACAATGGAAGCGCGGCGGAGGACGATATCGAAACAGAGTGAGCGAGACGGAAAACAGAGTGTATCGGACAAGAGAAAGAGAGAAGAGGGAGGAGGGGAGGTCGACGGTGGTGCTGGGGTTCTCCGGCTACGTTAGGTAGAGTCCGATGACGTCTTGGTGGGGGCCCGGCAGAGAGAAAGAGAGAGGAAGAGAGGCAGGCACGATGAGAGGGAGAGAAACAGAAGGTATGCGTTGGTTTTTGCTTTTGAAAGAAAATAGGTTAATAGCTATGTTAACTTCTAATCTCCCACCTAACTAACACTAATATTAACTCTAATCTAACTCTAATTCTAACTAATTCCTCTCACTGACTAAGGAAAACAAGTCTCAACCGAAAAGTCTATTTAAGGTGAGTTTTACCACTACTAACTGAAATAACCCTAGGGGGGGTGATTAGGGTTATAAAAAAAATTCTGCACTTCACACAACACAACTAGATTAAATGCACTTTTATATACTGAAAATCACTTCTTTATTATTGAACAAAAAGTGCTTAAGGGAAGAGGTTACAACTCAACTGGTAAGAGGACTGTGAGGTCCTCAAAACAGTTTACAGAGGCAGAAGACTTGGCAGCTGTCTTCTGATCTTGAGGCCTCACAGAAGAGGCAATTACACACAGTGACCTCACTCAACTGAGGTTCACAGGAAACAATTCAATTCACGACCTTAGGAGGTCCTCACCAGTATGACCACTAGTTATAATATCTCACCACTACACAAGAATGGCTACTCTCAGAATATTCACTCAAATATTCCTACAGTCAGAACTTTCTTTCTCAAAGTTCTTACAACTGATTTTACTTCCTTAGAAAATCGATAGCTTAACTACAAAGAAGAGACAACAATATATAGGGTCTTGGAGGCAAACGGCTACTTTCCTTTCTTCAGAATATTTTCCATATTAAAACGGATCTACAATCTTGCCGCGCAATCTTCTTAGCTCCATATTTCTTTCCTTCTTGTTTGGTCTCTAAAATAAGGAAGGTCAAATCATTAGAGTATACTATCACAGAAATATGGATAAGAGATGAGATTAAAATATGATTGATACTTCCCTAAATTATCTTTCGAACAAAATCCTACTGAGGTGGCTGCCGTCTGGTGATGGCGTTGAGGTCCTCACGTACATTCTGAGCGTGGAGGTCCTCAAGGGTAGTCTGAGCCTCCTCAATGTCCCCCTTTTTGTTTGGAAGACAAAACTCCTGGGAGATTTTATACAGAACTGATACCAGTAGTGGCATATGCAGATAGTAGCAGGATAGTAGCAATCATATAGCATAACAACAGTGTAGAGGTTTGCTGTAATTACAGACCAATAGAGTTCTCCCCCTTTTTGTCTTTTAGACAATAAGGAAACAAGAGAATACAAAAGTACTAAAATGTGTAGCCAAAAAAAAGCAGAGGAAGAGAAAGAAGAAGAAGGAGGGATAGGAGGAAAAGAGATGATGAGGACACCTTGACCTGGCCCTAATTAAATTTTGAGGTGCCCGAGAGGCCATGCTGATTAGGACATCAGAGGTCCAGGCATGCAGTGAGTTAACGAACCTGGGAGGAGGAGAGAGACCACATATAGGGAGGATGGATGATAGGACTCCCCCTCAATTTGATAGCTTGTGCATAGGTTGAGGTCCTCATAGTAGACGACTCCCCCTCAAAAGGTGCGGGTGGTGTTGTTTCACGACCTTCCCAATGTCTACGATCTTGTCTTGAATTTTGTCTCCAAAGGTCACTCTTGCATTCTTGTTGATTTTCAGTTTGAAGAGCTTGGTTGGATCTCTGTGTTTGAGGCATACCTGTAAAAGAGGACACTATACCTTTCTTGGTCTCTGACCAAGGATGAGATTGTTGCAATGAGTTCTTTGGGACCCAGATTTTAGTAATGCAGGGAGGTCTAGTTCCTTTAGACAGGGGATTTGATGAGGTCCTAATTTTATTTTCTGTAGGAGGTCCTCTATGATAATTATCTCTGAGAGGCGGAATGTTTGGGATAGGAAGGAGAGGTCCTTTGTTGGCATGGAAAGGAGGACTTTTGGACTTATAGTTTTTGAGAGGTGGTGTATTGGGTTTGGGAAGGAGAGGTCCTCTGGGAGGGTGATTTCTAGGAATTTTGGTCCGAGGTTGAGAAGAGGGGGTTGTGGAGACTGGTTTTCTTTGGTAAGGATGGGTATTATTGACTGCCTCATTGGATAATTGAGTGATGGTTTTATAGCAGTCTTTGACCTCAAGAGACAGTCTATTGCTTTCTGTGAACAGGAGGTCATTTTGAGAATTCAAGCTTTCTATGGCTTCACTGAGACTTTGAACATGGTTGGTAAGGTGCTTGATTCTTTCTATCAAGGACTTAGAGTATTTAAAAAGATGCATACACTTATGAGCAAGATGTAATAGTGAAAGATTAAGGAGGTCATCAATGTTTACCTCGTCATGAGATGAGGTTGGATCTTGATCCTCACTTGTGTTTGCCATCAGACATACATTTGTTGTTTCTTCTACCTCACTGTGGCCTTCACTGGAATCACTATCACTCCATGTTTCCATCATTGCCTCATGGTTATGCCGTTCAGGTCGATTGTTTCTCTTGTCTTTTTTTTTTCTGACGTGAGGGCAGCCCTTCATAAGGTGTTTTGAGCTGCCACAAACAAAACAAGTAAATGGGTCAGCATCTTTTCTTGATGAGGACTTACTTTTTGAGGTTGCTTTTTTGTTTTGTTCATCCTTGATGTATCCTCGAAAAGTTGGATTTTTCTTGTATAATCTTCTGAAGCCTCTTGCCATCATTGCCATTGTATCTTCCTCCTCATCATCATCTGACTCACTGTCAGATTTACATACTGCCTTGACGGCAATTTCCTTGGGTTCTGAGAGGTCATTCAATTGAATCTCATAGGCCAATAGTTTTCCAATGAGTTCCTCCAGTTTGAGGGCCTTGAGATCTTGAGCTTCTTTAATGGTTGTGACTTTTGAACCCCATTTTCTTCTAGGCAGGCATCGGAGGACCTTTCTAACTTGTTCCTTGTCTGGGTAGGTTTTTCCCAGAGATATGAGGTGGTTGGTGATGCTGCTGAATCTTTTGAACATCTCTTCAATAGTCTCATTTTCCTTCATTCTGAAGGCCTCATACTTTTGGACAAGGATATCTACTTTGGTGTCCTTGACTTGACTTGTGCCTTCATATGAGGTTATCAAGTAATCCCAAACCTGTTTCGCAGTTTCACAATTAGATATACGTTCAAAATCATTCGAATTTAAACTGCAATAAATCAAGTTTAGGGCATGAGTATTTTTTTCTCAATTGCTCCAACTCTTTCTTGGTCATTTCAGATCTTTTCTTTGGTCCATCTTGACCAGCACTGTTCTTCTTCGTGGGAGTGGGAGTGGGATAATCTCCCTCGGTAACCACAGTCCAGAGGTCCTCATCTTGGTCCTTGAGGAAGACCTCCATTTGTCTTTTCCACGACATGTAGTTTTCTCGAGTAAGTAGTGGAGCTATTGTCCACGAGTGTCCTTGAGGAGCTTCATTTGTGTTGATAGCGGCCATGATCTTTTCCATGAGTGGTTAAACTCTTGAATTTATGGACTCGCTCTGATACCAATTGAAATAACCCTAGAGGGGGGTGATTAGGGTTATTAAAAAAAAATTATGCACTTCACACAACACAACTAGATTATAGCACTTTTATATACTGAAAATAACTTCTTTATTATTGAACAAAAAGTGCTTAAGGGAAGAGGTTACAACTCAGTTGGTAAGAGGACTGTGAGATCCTCAGAACAGTTTACAGAGGCAGAAGACTTGGCAGTTGTCTTCTGATCTTGAGGCCTCACAGAAGAGGCAATTACACACAGTGACCTCACTCAACTGAGGTTCACAGGAAACAATTCAATTCACGACCTTAGCAGGTCCTCACCAGTATGACCACTGGTTACAATATCTCACCACTACACAAGAATGGCTACTCTCAGAATATTCACTCAAATATTCCTACAGTCAGAACTTTCTTTCTCAAAGTTCTTACAACTGATTTTACTTCCTTAGAAAATCGATAGCTTAACTACAAAGAAGAGACAACAATATATAGGGTCTTGGAGGCAAACGGCTACTTTCCTTTCTTCAGAATATTTTCCATATTAAAACGGATCTACAATCTTGCCGCGCAATCTTCTTAGCTCCATATTTCTTTCCTTCTTGTTTGGTCTCTAAAATAAGGAAGGTCAAATCATTAGAGTATACTATCACAGAAATATGGATAAGAGATGAGATTAAAATATGATTGATACTTCTCTAAATTATCTTTCAAACAAAATCTTGCTGAGGTGGCTGCCGTCTGGTGATGGCGTTGAGGTCCTCACGTACATTCTGAGCGTGGAGGTCCTCAAGGGTAGTCTGAGCCTCTTCACTAACACTACTAACTTAACATGCTAGTTAATACCAATAACTTTATTATTTCTAATAAAACTAATACTACTAATTAGTCCTACTAGTTAATACCAGTGGCGAAGCCACCTAAGGTCAAAGGGGGTCAATGACCCCCCAGCTTTTTTGGGGAAAAAAAATCATTTTTTAGCTGTTTTATTAAGTAAACATAAATATATACTTAATTTGTCCTGAATTTTCACGAATATGTGAATTAGCTGGATGGTTTGGGCGCGCTGTAGAGGTTTTAGAGGTTGTGGGTTCGAAACTTAAGTATACTGACACCAACCTAGTATTTTTCTCATGCTTTTTATGTTGCGCGTGTATCTGGGCTATTGTGATTAATTTATCTAACTTTAGCTTTCAAAATAAATTTATTAACTACTTGTATTCATTTATAAATTAGCTAATTTAGTGATGAATTATAATTTATAAATAAAATGATTAGGATTGTTGATTTTATTTTGTTTAGATATTTGTAATTGAAATTATCTAGATTATTTGTCTGATTGATTGGTTTCAAATTAAAATATTATTGCGATTGAGATGGTGGTCGTGCTATTGTTAATTATTGATTTCGACTAATCAAATATAAATATGTTTTAGCGGAAGTTTCGAATTGATAAAGCTAATTCTTTTTTTAATTGTTTAGGGTTTAGCAGAAGTTTTGAATTTATAAAGTTAATTCTTATTCAATTGTATGTCTATTTCAAATGAAGCAATTTTTCAGTAACAAAGTGAAGACATCACATAGTTCAAGTTTTAGGACGCAAAATCCTTCATCACCTCAACAAAGTACATAAATTTATCAGTACGTATTTTTGTTTTCATTACTAATGTTGATCGTGAAACTTGATAGCGCTTGAATTTGTTGAATTTTTAGAATTCATTCCTACATAATTTATATTCTTTGTTAAGTTAATTTAATATTGACACCCCTTAGTTTGAATCCTGGCTTTGCCACTGGTTAATACTAATAACAATTACTACTACTAACTAGTACTACTACTACGAATCAGAATGCTAAAAGTGATACTAATAATAAAGTCACATAATACTAATAATCATATCTTATAATAGTAATAAAAATCATATAACAATAATAATCACATAATAATAATAATAATAATAGCACATTATGTTAACAATTTACCCATGCAATTCCATGCACATAAAAAAGTACTAAAATACCCTATTAATCCCCCAACGGTCCTACGAGCTTAAGTGTCAGCAAAATAATCACAAATGAACATTTATCAAACTTGATAGCGCTTGAATTTGTTGAAATTTAGAATTCATTCCTACATAATTTATATTCTTTGTTAAGTTAATTTAATATTGACACCCCTTAGTTTGAATCCTGGCTTTGCCACTGGTTAATACTAATAACAATTACTACTACTAACTAATACTACTACTACGAATCAGAATGCTAAAAGTGATACTAATAATAAAGTCACATAATACTAATAATCATATCTTATAATAGTAATAAAAATCATATAACAATAATAATCACATAATAATAATAATAATAATAATAATAATAATAATAATAATAATAATAATAATAATAGCACGTTATGTTAACAATTTACCCATGCAATTCCATGCACATAAAAAAGTACTAAAATACCCTATTAATCCCCCAACGGTCCTACGAGCTTAAGTGTCAGCAAAATAATCACAAATGAACATTTATCAATTAACGAAGCCAACCTAATTTATTAACGACGTTACGGTCAACACCTTTGGATTTTTTTTTCCGGGGTTTTACATTAACCCTCGGGATCAATGGTGGATCTCGGGGTAGTCAATCCAGGTCTCTATTGAGAAAGGGAGCTTAGTGGGCATATTCTAGCAAAGTTTTCATTTGGTTCCTTCTATCTTTTTACTCTCTAACCGCGAAAGTCAAATAACCATGAATCCGTTGGTTGCTTTTAAGCCCTCTAAACCTTTTTTCTTCTTTTCGTGGTTTTCTTTGTATTTCCAATTTTCTTGTAAAACCTCTTAAATAAATATAAAGTATAGACCTTGTAGGTGAGAATTCGGAAAAGACATTTAGGTTTAGAAGCCCCAACTCCCTGAGAAAGAACGACAAAACCGGGTGCTAAAACCATTCGCGCTACACAAAATGGCATCGTTGCCGGGGAGTTGTGCCTTCTAACCTTTTAGGTTTTCTTGAGTTTTCCGTGTAGATTTTAAAAATCTAAAAAACTAATAAGAAATGACATGTTTTGACTTTCCTCAAGATGAGCAAGAATTATTATGTGATTACCGTCATAGATTAAGTGCTTGTTTGACCTAGTTTTTTATAGTGTTTTGGGAGTTAAGAAGCACAAACTAAATCAAACAGTGTTTTTTTTAGAAGTTAATAATTTTTTTCCAAAAACAGTTTTAGCCAAAAATACCTCCAAAAGCAGAAGCAGAAAATTGTTTTCTACTGCTTCCTACGGTTTAATTACTACTCAATCTTTGAGATTCTTTTGGTGATTAGTTCCATAATTTCAAATAAATATTCTGGCTCTTATAAAAATAACATTTATATATTTTAATATTACGTTAGAACCTTTAATATTAATATTATGTTGGACATTTTTATTATTAATTCCTTTACAAATATGGTATTTAGTAAAGTTTTTATATAAATATTTAATTTAAAGAATTGTATAGTTAAGTAAGACCATATATAGTTATAATAATTATTATTATAACAATAACTATAATTATAATTATACGATTTTAATTATTGCTAAAATTAAAATATGATAATTTTTTAAGACTTAATAAAAAGAGTAAAATGTAAACAATCATATGATAATTTTACTCCAAAAAACACAAGATAATTTTAAATGTTAGGCTAAACAATTAAATTTAGCAAAAGTACTATATTGTAAGTTAGGCTAAACACTTTGATTTAGTCAAATCCTTAACGTCATAAGCTAGACCAAACACTTCAATACCTCTCTGAAAATAGCTTTTATAAAAACTGTTTGTAAGAAGGAAAAAAAAGCTTTTTAAAAACTAGGTCAAACAGGCACTAAATGATTATCTTGCTTATTGAGCTCCTCATGGATAGAACTTTTCTGATCGGGAAGTGTTGGTTGTTATCAATGAAGGTTTGAATTTTATGACTCGTAATATGCTACTTTATTTTGAGTTCAATATGGAAAACAATTACGAGGCTTGGAGATTGCTTAATTGGTTAACTAGGGATACATGTAGATTTATGGAGAGTTGTGTCATTCTTCGGGTTATTATTTTGATAATCCATGTGCTCACCATGCTAGAATTTTGAATGTTTGTTCCCCTTCCCCATGTGTTAATATACATACGCAATCTCAAATTGTGGATCAATCAAGGGAAGTGGCCTATGAAAATTCATATGTGAGTACTCTTTACACTCTTCCTTCTATTCCTATGCATGTCCCCTCACCAGGAGCTCAATTTGAATCAACTATTCATGCTACCGACTCTTTTACTTATGTTGTTCACCCGACCATTATGGAAAAGGACATGAATTATGAGCAACAACAAGATAACGAGCATAGCGAGCTAAAAGAAGAGCTTGATTGGATAGTTTCTATAGTTTGTGAAAAGTGGCTAGAGTGGGGTCGCATGTTAAGACCATCCTGTCCTTATGAGTGTGCTTTGAATATAATTGAGTGTTTTTCCCCATTATACCTCAATATTCATGTAAAACCTCCTTTGTGTAATTGGAAAAATGGTGATAAACTAATAATGACTCTCTTTCTTCATCTATGACTTGTGCGCCACATTCTCTTAATATAGAAACAATTCCCCATGATGCATATGTGTGTGATTATGAATCATTTTTTATGGATTATGAACCTGAATGCTACACTTTCACCTTTGATGATTATGATAATGAAACTTTATGCGATGTTGAGAGTGTTGTCATAGAGAATAATCCTACATATATTTTTTCTTTTTTTTTTTTGCACACATTTGATGTTGTTACTGAGTTAGATGATAATCTTGGGTTGGGACTTGTTTTTGATGATATTGTTGAGGAGGATGATACCTCCCCTATTTACATTGAATGTAATGATGTATCCCCCTCTCTCGATCATGTAATCCCCTTCCATTCATTGTTTATCACTCCCTCACCCAACCATGCATGCCTTGAGTCTCTAGGTTCCCTTAGAGAGTATGATCCCCTCCTAAACCCTTATAATGCTTACCTAGAGGACTCACCTAGAAAAATCATGATCATTCATTTATTTCATCATTTTAGTGAATTTTCTAAGGCATTTGACAAGATGTAGGGAACACTTGCTTATACTGACTTTTTGTTTTGTGTGTTCTCATACATCCATCATTCTGAAATGCATTCAAGGATGCATGACCTTCTACTACGAGTTTGACTTGCTCCGATATTGAAGGCCAGAATCCTGAAGAATAAGGAGTGGCTGATGCTCCCGTGTGATCGAGGTTGACAAATTGCATTTTTTGTTACCCTTCCTGAGACACCTTATCCCACAATGAGGACATTGTGGAGTTTTAAGTGTGGGAGGGGGAGGGGGGGGGAGTTCTTTATGATTAGGTAGCTCACATAGCATTTTAGTTGCTTTTCTTTCTTAGAAAAAATGCGAAAAAAGTAAACATTGTGATAAAATTTGAAAAAAAAAATCTGGAAAATGTCGTGAAAAATGAAAAAGAAAATGGGAAAAAGTTGTGAAAAAAGCCAAAAGAGTTTTTCCTTTTAGAATTTACTAATGTTTATGATATTGAAGTTAATTGCTTAATCGCTTAGTTGATAGATTAAAAGCGGCCTATAGGCTTAATCTAGAGTGTTGTCATGACTTACCTCTTTTGGACTCTTTTCGCTAAATTGCAAAAACAAATACCTTACTTTCTTTCACACCCTTTTTGAGATCGTGATTCTTAGTTTTCTTTTGCTCGTGCTCGTGAAAAAGTGAATTAATAAAAGTAATTAATAAAAGTCGACGAAAACAACAAAGGTTGGTGTGAGTTGGCGATACTCACCCTTAAGCACTTCATTTCGTATGGAGTAACCCGAGTTGGGAGGGTAACCCCTCTCCAGAGGGCCGATAAAATTCACGAAAAAACCTACCTAAAACCCATAAAAATCGAAATAGAAGCGACAAAGTTGGTTTACCAACATGGTCTGGCGTGGGTGGTAGTGGCCCCTCGCCCCTTAAGTACAATCGTACGAATGGAGCAACACCACGCTGGGAGAGTAAACCCTCACAGGCTGTAAAGTAATCTCGAACCATGCCAATGAAAAAAAGAGAAAAGAAAAAAAAATGAAAGACAGAAAAAGAAAAAGAAGAAAATTTTGTTTTTGTTGATCTTTCGCTTTTAAATGAGCTCAAGTGTAGATTTTTGCTAGGATTTGATCGTGATCGAATAGGGTACACTTGCACGTGTGCATAAGGTTTTCGCCTAGCATGAAGTGTTTGAAGGTTGAAAACTTTAAAGATTGACAACAATTTGGTTTAAGTGTTCTTAATGAGCATATGTTTGCTTCTTTTAATTGATTGGTGACGTCATTTGAGTGATTAAATGCTTGACTATGTTCTTGAGCATTTTCATCTCGTTTTGGAACTTTTTTTCATTTTTTCACTCCTCTTTTTCCTTTCCTTTTCATGGCTTTTGTGGGTATAGTCGTTAAAAACCCTCACGAGACCCACCTTGTCCACCCAGGCTACCGGGGGGTTTAACAGGCATGGTGCATACGCCAAATGCTCCCTTTTCCTCCCACGAAAGTGAAGTAGTTGTTTAGGTAGTTTGGTTTGTTTGATTTGCTTTTGCCTATTTTGCTCGGGACGAGCTAAAGTCTATGTGTGTGTGTGGGGGGGGGGGGGGGGTGTAGAGGGCTGCAAAGAGTCACAATGAACCTCGTGAAGAATAACCCGACCTAACGTGTAACCGACCGGTTATACGTTGACTATACACACTGTAACCGAACAGTTAACATCTCTTGCAAACAAGCATTTATGCTTTGGGTTGAGTTATTTTTAGGCTTTATTAGGCTACTATGTAGACTAAGACAACATCGATCCAAAGGTCCAAAAGTCTAATCAAGTTAATAAGAGCAATTAAACAAGTAGCATATATATGAGGTCAAACCAAAGACCATCAGAGCATTCAGGTTGAAAGGGTACCATAAGATGGTCCTCGTTGCATTCGGTGGTTATGTAGAGTGCATAATCTCTTAATGTGTAAGGGTTTGCATAGTTGGATGTTGCAAACCGAAGGCTTGATCTATGGAGTGCATCTTTTATACTATTAGTATTTAGGCATCTACAACTGTAAAAAGGGTAAGAAATAATCTTTTGCCACATCATGTGTTCTCCTTCTATCACCGACCCTTGAGTAGACTGAGAATGCAATATGTCTAAAATAACCAAAAAACGACTAAATGGCCGTCATATTTTGGTATAATAATTTTAAGGGCCCTATATTATGACAAATAATAATGGGGTGACATTATTTTTGATGTAAACATTTAGAGGGACATTCCGGCCAGTTTCCGGCCAAAAATGACACGAAATAGTGAGTCTTTTTGTGTTAGGCGTGTCTATCATGTTAAGAGATTTACTTGTATATATTAGAGTTAACTATAGTCTTCAATTTAAAACACGCCTAAACATTAAAAACCACCGCTTTGCGCCATTTTTGATTGGAAATTGGCCGGAATGTCCCCCAAAATATTTACATCAAAAATAATGTCACCCCACAATTATTTGTCATAATATAGCACCCTTAAAATAATTACACCAAAATATGAGGCCCATTTAGTCGCTTTTTGTTGAAATAACTAAAAGAGATGAGACAAATCAATTTTACTTTTCTTCCCATTAATTAATTAATTCAATTTAATCTTTCAAGCTTTATCCTCTTGTAAGTTAAGTCCCCTCTGAAGTCAGCAATTTCGGAGGTACCGATTTTCCATCATACCGAAGGAGGAGAAATCGAATTAACCCACATCACTAGTGGATGAGTCCAAAGAGTTTGTTTAATCTTAAAAATGCGCTTAAGGGACAAAATTGGTTATTCTTAGGATCCATTTAATTTTGCAAATCACATAATCAAATTCGCATAAATAATTAACTGTAAATAAATAGGAAGAATAAGAATAAAATTATTTAAGATAATCATGTTAGGGCTTAGTAACAAGCAGAACCAAAGAAAAACATTATGAAACCCAAACCGTAACTGAACGGTTATAGTCTAAATCTTCCGAGTGTAACTGGTCGACTGCTTCTGCAACATCTAAACTCAATTTAGGGTCGATCGTAGCATAATTTAAATCAATTCTACTTTTATAAATTCTAAGTATTAACAATTAAATCAATAAATAAAATTTAAGGACATGATTAGGCAAATTAAATAAACTAATGAGTCGTTAGTCAGTTTTAAAGGAAAACTAACAAACTGAAATAAATAAATAACTTCATCCTGCGAACCTAGATCAGGTTAAGCGTAAGGTTACAGATTCATGGCAATCAAATCCTTGGGCCTACCCGCTTTAAATAATGCGATCCCTACAAAAGCAAAATGAATTGAAAAGATTGGAAGAAGAAGTAGAACAAACGTATTTCATTAATTTAGCTATTATGCATGCATAATGAGAGTAAATAACAGACAAGAATGCAATTAATGAAATACAATTTACATATGTCGTAACTGCAATAAATAGATTACATGATGAATAATGATCTACTAAGCTTGAAAGCAAGTAGCTAGTAGAAGAAAATGTGGGGGTAAGTACGAAGAATTTTCTTAGTGTCAATACTAATAGTAAATAACAACTCCTACCTCGCTCATCTCCATGGCACCAACTGATCCAAACCTATTTGTTGGTTCCCACGGCGTTCCTACTACTGATGCCTTTCCAGTTTGATATTTGTTTTCTTTTCATTACAAACCTTCTTAATCGTTTCCCATACAATTAATTAATTTGCTCTCGCACTCTATTTTTGCATGAAAGGCAAAAAAGGGGTGAATTTTTATGATGAACTCGAGCAAACGACTGGTTTGTAACTATATAGGAACTGTAACGCCCCGAAAATTCAATTATAGAAAAGTCAAAGTCAAACTAACGTTAAAAGACAAAATTTAACGTTAACAGATTTCGTAGTCTTTAGGTACTTGTGTAGCAAAAGTGAGAAAAACGAGGCCTACCCGGGCGTAAATGCAGAAGCGTCGTGGTATCCCAAGGAAATGCGACCCTAGAGAAGAAGAATCATGCCTGAATCTTGAGATTTGGGAAGAAAACAAGGAAGAACTCTCACTAGAGGTGTCACGACTGTGACCCCCAGGCTTCTTGGATACCAAATAGTTGGACAAAAAGAGGAATGAAGGCAGAAGACGAGTCACGACCATGACTAGCATTCTCACGGTCGTGACACCCCCGAATCTAGATTTCATAGGAACAACCTTACGACCATGACACCCAAGGTCACAGTCGTGACCTGCCAGAGACACCCTCTCTAGGAGGTACCTTACCGTCATGACCAACATTGGTCACACCCGTAACGTTTGCGGAATCCAGCGACAAACCTCAGACTTCTCTAGGGGTCACGGTCATGATGGGTTGGGTCACGCCCAGGACCCCTCCCCTGAATTGCGTAATTAATTTCGGCTCACAACACTTATGTTTATGCCACTTTTGTCCAATGTATATAATTTAAGCTCTAAGCTTTTCATAGAGATCTTTTCATTCCCCAGCATTAGCTTATAGCTTGAGGGCTTGGCCATTAGATTAGGTTTAATCTCTTTGTAATTAGATCAGGGTTTAGTTTTTGTAATTGAACCTTTAATTCTTATTCTTTCTACTTCGAAGTTTTGAATCACTATCAATTCCCAGTAAGTCCTTTCTCCTTCTCCTTCTCCTTTGTTTCATGCTTTTAATTGATTTACTTTTTGTCTTGATTCATCTTATTTATGCTATTGATTAGTTTAAGTAGTTTTGTTATTTGTTCTTTCCACTGCTTTGCTTGTTTCATATTATGTTTTGGTTTGATTTCTGAATTGGTGTTAGTAGCAGTTATGGGGGATTAGACATAGATTAATGGGATCAGAGATATTAATGAGGTAATTGGGTGTTTAGGGTTATACAAAAACTACTTAGACAACATCGTTAATCAACCAAAAGCATCAGTATGTACATGTCAAGACACTAGACTCAGGCAAGACTAATCTTTCAGGTTTTCCACTTCAATCTTGCCTAACGGGTTCCTTGTGCATGGTGCAAGTGTCTCTAGTGTGTTCTCGATCAAATAAAGGCACATGCGGTCAACTCTCAGCCATCCACAAATCCATGTTCAAACTTACTTATTATTAACTCGACATACGTCACCCTAAACCTATTTGGTGTCGCCCAAGGATTGGTAAGGGACGCAGGTTACATAGGAGAGGGTTTCACACTTTATTCACTTATTTGCTCCCTCGTTTTTTTTTAATTGGTATGTTTCAAAATGAAATGTGGCCCATGTGGGGTTTACTCTCCCAACTTGATTTTTCTCCAAACATAAACAAAGTACTTAAAGTGTGAGAGGCTGCTAACCACCCACGCCAAACCACATTGGTGAACAAACAAACGAGCATATGCCCTTTCTTTTACATTTCATTTTATTTCCTTTTTGTTTTTATACCATGTTTTTCAGGAATTTGCACGACCCTCCGAAAAGGGGTAATCCTCCAAACTTGGGTTGCTCCATACGTATACGAAGTACTTAAGAGGTGTGAGTGTCTTCCAATGACACCAACCCTTATTGGTTTCGCCGATTTATTAAGTGCATCGAAAGCGTGAATAGCCGAAACTAAGACTTTCTAAGCCGAGGAAATTCTGAAAACAGACTCGAGGTTATTTAACGGTAAGGGTTCCGCTTTGCTAAGGGGAAAGGGTATTGAAAATCAAAGACACACCTAAAGAATTGGTTTGGCACGCACATAAATGCCTATTTTTGGATAACTAACTCAACTATCTAAACAACTAAAGGCATAAAGACAAGCATAAACTGTTCCTAAAAGAAGAAGAACAAAAACTTTTTTTGAATTGTCACTTGGATTTTTCACTTTTTTTTTAAGCACAAAAACAAAACTAAACAAAAATTAAACTGTCTACCCTAAGCATGAATGTCGTAATTCTAGGAATGATCGACCTTCGCTTACCAAGTATGAGGATCGCATGGATGGCTAGCATCGATTTCCTCTCTCGAGTGATAAATTGATGCATACTTCCTAAAGCCTGTCATCCCTCTCGCAGATGAAGGACTTCGATAGTATTCGAACGCAATTATGACTAATCGGTTCCAAAATCCCTCTATCGAGTTGATTAGGAACTAAATACTTGTACCTATATCTCCAACTAAAAGTTAAGGGAAGGATTCATAACCTCCTGGTGCTAAAGTCCTTCAATATCAAGTGGAAATAGAGGGAGGAACACTTAATTACCTCATTAATCTTCCTAATCCTACTAATCGCAACCTTGTTCCTCATTAAGGGCCCTAATTATTCCCTAACCCTAGAGGAACTAGAAACAAATAATTATGAACACCACTAGTTCATTAATCAATTCAATGTTTAACATGATTCTAGTAGAACAATGGAGAAACCATATGGCAACACTAATTAAACTAATTAAAAGCATAAATAAGATAATCAAAGAAGCAATTAACTCAATGAAATATGAAATAAAAAGGGGAGAAGAAGAACTTATTGAAATTAGGTATTCTAATACCCCGGATATGTGGTTAAAAGTGTGGCTTAAAAGGATTCAAGTGACTACTTATATCACCAAGGTCCACCTTCTTTTATGGTAGCTCATTCGTTGGGAACTTCTCAGTTGAGCGTGCTTGGCTAGGAGTAGTCCAAGGGTGGGTGACCTCTTGGGAAGTTTTCCCAGGCAGCGTGTGAGCGAGGATGAAGCACGCTGGGAAGACTCGTTGTCATTTGTGGGGCCAAACAGCGATCCTTGAAGCAGTTATCGATAATATCCACGGCCCGAGAGGGACCGGGGCATTATAGATGGTATCAGAGCCGACCCGCGATCGCGAGCTGCACCAGTGGACGAGAGAGCTATGGGCAGTCACCTAGCGGGGCAAAGATTCTGGAGTGTATTGTGGCACAACGAGAACTTTGTGCGCTTAAGTGGGGGTGATTGTAATACCCCGGATATGTGGTTAAAAGTGTGGCTTAAAAGGATTGAAGTGACTACTTATATCACCAAGGTGCACCTTCTTTTATGGTAGCTCATCCGTTGGGAACTCCTTAGTTAAGCGTGCTTGGCTGGGAGTAGTCCAAGGATGGGCGACCTCCTGGGAAGTTTTCCCAGGCAGCGTGTGAGCGAGGACGAAGCACGCTGGAAAGACTCGTGGTGATTTGTGTGCCAGTCAACGATCCTTGAAATAGTTATCGATAATGTCCACGGCCCGGGAGGGACCGGGGCATTACAGGTATTAATTGAATGTTTCAATGACATTGAAGACAATAATGAAAGATTCAGTTACAAAACATAAACCTTAATTCAATTGCAAAGGATAAAACCTAATTAAACGTTAACTTAATCTCTAATCTTAAAGCCACAACCTGAAACTAAATACTAAAACCTAATATTGAAAAGCTGCCCAGGAAAAACTCAGAGTCTACAGCCTAAAACTAAAACCTAATATTGAAAGACCCTTCGGTAACCACGTTCCACTTTCCTCCCTTTTGTAAATTCTTCATTGTTTTTACTATGTAGTTTCTTCTTACATGCTTGTTTTTCCCTTTTCGTGGGCGCCACTTAGTGCCTTATGCTTATGAAGACCTTCTAGTATGCTCGTTCCACTCTTCTTTTATTTCTTCTCTTTTCCTATATGTGTACATATGTATCCTGTTGCATGCGTGTTTTTCTCTTTGGTGGTGTGCCCCGATGTGTTTGTGTTGGGATTTTGGTTGTTGGAGCCGTGTGGGCTCGGGTCACCACCACTTTTCGTGTTTTTATGTGTTTTCTTTTGTGTGTTTTGACCATTTTAAGACGCTACCCTCACAATGAGGACATTGTCAAGTTTAAGTGCGTTGGGGGGGGGGGGGGGGGGGGGGGGCGTTCTTGTCAGGGTAGCTTAGCTACTTTTTAAGGCTTATAAAAAAGAGAAAAACTCAGTGAAAATCCCTAAAAGGTTTTTGTTTTCTTCTTTTAGGAGTTGTTTATGCTTTCTTTTAGGCCTTAATTTATTTGATAGCTAAGTTGGTTAGGTGAAAACAGTCTTTATATGCGTGCCAAACCTAGTCCGTATGCGTGTCTTTGTTTTTCGATAACCCTAATTCACCTTTGTTAAGTAGTAACATCACATCTTTTCACCTCGAAATCTTTCTTTGGAATGTTCTTGGCTTAAATATTTTTTAGCTTTGGTTTTCATGTTTCTCTCGCTCTTTATTAAACCGGCGAAACCAATAAGTTAAGGGTTGGTGTGAGTGGGCGACACTCACACCCATTAAGTACTTTATTTACGAATGGAGCGACCCAAGTTGGCAAGGCAACCCTTTTTCGTAGGGTCGTATCAATCCTGAAAAACCCAGTAATAAAAAGATAAAAAAAATTAAAAAGATAAAAAATGAGAAAAAGCGTGTTTGTTTGTTCACCAACGTAGTTTGGCGTAGGTGGTAAGTGGCCCCTCTCCCTTTAAGTACCTCGTATATGAATGGAGAGAACCACGCTGGGAGAGTAAACCCCTCACAGGCCACGTTTTATCTCGACATATGATAACTAAAAAAAAGTGAAGAGAACAAGTAGTGAAACCCTCTCCTCTCTAACCTACGGCCCCCACCAAGCCAAGGTGGTGACGCTTAAGCTAAATAATAATTGTGATTCGAGTTTGAATGCATGTTTAATCGAGGATGGTCTGCTTTGCCGAGTTCTGACCAAGAATAGATTAGAGAACACTAGCACCATGCACGAGTGAGTCGTTAAGCAAGGTTAAGTTGGGAAATCTATAAGCTTAGCCCCACCAGAGTTTAGTGTCTTGCATGTACATACTAACTGTTTTTGCTTGATTAACAATGTTGTTTGATTAACTTTCGTATAATGGCGATCAAGAATTTCTTTCTTCCTTTTTGCAAAAGTTTTGACTTTCACTTTTCTTTTCCTTTTTCCTTTCCTTTTTCTTTCGGATTTTTTGGGTATAGCTTCTACAAACCCTAACGAGACCTACCTCGTCCACCCGGGCTACCAGGGAGTTTAAAGGGCTTGATGCATCCGCTAAATACATACGCGATTCCTGTAAAAGTAAGTTAGGTTTCTCCATCTTTTTTAGGTTAGTTATGTTTTGTTTTGCTTGGGGAGAGCAAAAGTCTAAGTATGGGGGGTGTTTAGGCTCGGTTTTGAGCCTAAATGTGTTCCTTTTACCTTAGGTTTTAGCTCGATTCTGTTTGTGTTTAGGGTAAACCTCACTTTAGGGTAAAGTAGAAGACTCTAACTCTCAATTTTTATGCAAGTGGGTTCACTCACTCATACTAAAAGAAGCGACCTACCCTTGGTAAGAATCTCGCTCTCCAATGCTAGTATGCAATGTACAAGTGACAATCAAGAGAACTTTTAGGGTTGTAATAAGGCTTAGGTTAAGGGAAAGGGGTTGTAATATTTGGGTATGAGGAGCTAATAGAGCCATGCTTGGAGTTAGTCTCACCAAATATTGCTCTTAACTCACACACTTGCTGATGGTCGACAAGGATTCACTTTATTACCTCATTAAGATCAAACAACTCATCAAAACCTCATGACTAGGCCACAAGCTTTCATCAAGTGCAATTGAATCTCCTTAATCACCCCCATTTTTTTTATATATACTTTTTTTCTCTTTTTTTCGGTAGGTGATCAAGGGGGAAAAGAAACGTATAAACATAGCTTTGACCTTGGTTCTTATCAGATGAACAACACTACCAACCATGGCAAATTCATGATAATTGGGGAATGTAATCGTCCCAATTCAACAAAATCATAATCACCTTCCAACATCTTACTCCATTTATACCGACACCAAACCAACTGTCACCCTCAAACTAATGAACTCTCGAAACCTCCAAGCAAGTCAAATGGTAGGAATATAACAAGGGCCAAGGCTTGGTTTTTCAAGGTTCAATTAAAAAAAAAAGGGCAGTCAACGGCTAGGCGAGGTTAAAGAACGGTAGTAATATTATTAGGGAGGCTATTTGGCTATGTAGTTCAACTAATATAGAAAGGAATGTCTCAATCACTTTGTAACAACATGCGAATGCAAAAATGCAGTCTTAAACAAGATGCAAAACAAGTTCTAGAGGTGCAATTAGTGGTGGAGTCACTCAAGAAATCAAGGGATCGATAAAGATGATCAATCCATATTTTTAGGCTATGTGGATTCATGGGATAAGGCTCAACCAACTAAACGTAGCCCAAAGATTTGCGGCACACATATTTACACCACTAAGTCAATCAAAGTACTTGAATACACTCTTAGTAGCTTGTCTCAAAAATAGAAAGGTTTGTGAAAATCAGTTTAAAAAACTTTTCGTTCTCAACCAAACTTCTCAAGGTAAAGCAAGATAAACTGAAAGTCTAATTTGTTTACAAATCATCACAGGAGATGTTGTTCTCGATTATTAACCCTAACACTATCCTAATTTTTTTTCTTGACTTTCTAATTTTTTGGTCTTTTTCTATTTTTCTAATTTTTTGTTGTTTTTCAAATTTTGTGGATGCAAAATAAAGAAAAAGAAAAACCAAAAATAAGGGAAAGAAAAGAAAAGAAAAATCTAACATGCTCTAACTAATGCAAACTAGGTGAATGCAGGGTCTATCCTATTCCAAAAAAACTTAAGAGAAAAACTAAAAACAATCAGGAAACACACAAAATAAAAAAAATGAACACTCTAAGAAAATGAAAAGAAACTAAACACACTAAAGAAAAACAGACATACAGATGCAAAAATTAAGCTAAGGAATGAAAGAAAAAAAAAGGAAAATCACAAAAATTACGCGAAAATAAAGGAAAACATTGAATATATACAGAGAACACAAAATCCCCATGCTTGAACGAAGCATTGTCTTCAACGCTAAGGACATCGGTGAGAGGGGAAGGTTAGGGAAGTGGCCTACTCCTCATCGCTCCGGGAAGGTGGGAGGAAGAAGGGTTGCGTGAAGGCAGAGAAAAGTTAGGGTTTCAAAATTTTATCGAGTAGAGAAAGAATCGGAATTAAAGACCAGAAACAAGAGAGGCGCTGGGCGTAGTTTGAGACGCTGCCAGCGTCTTTCAGTTCGCTAGTTTCTTACCTTTCTGTGAGGGGCGCGACCAGGGGTTTTAAGCCACTTCCTAGCGTGCCTCACCTGGGCGCTATGCTTGTGAATTGAGGACTCCTACTAGGGTTTGCTCCCTTTCATATTTTCCTTTTTCATTCCTTCCCTTCCTTGGTTCCTTTGTTCCCTTCCCTAAAGTAAAGTCAACCCACACACAAAAAGGAAGAAAAACTAGAGAATTCTAGTTAACAAAGAAAAGAATAAAATTCAAAAATAAAAGTTAGAAAAATTCAAATACAAATTAAGAACTCTGAAAATTAAAATAAATTCAGTTAAAGGGTTAAGATAGGGATCTTTGTCCCTGATGTCATCAACGCCCTTAGTAGTTTGTCAAACTCTTCTTCATGCGGTCTGCAAGCTAGTAAATGAGAGAGCAAATGAAAACTTATAAAACAAAACATTAGTAACGCTCTCTTTAATAAATTAAATTCTCTAGAATAATAAAAAAACCGAAATGTTTGGTCCACAAATATTTCCAGGATGGTCCTCTAGGTATATATGATATGGATCAAGGGAGGGGTCATAAGCTCTTAATTTACCTGAGGATAACTCATTAAAAATATTGTTGGTTTCATCAAACAAAACACAATAATTAACCTCATATCCTATATTAACTTGAACATCAAAGGTCTTTTCATAAGGTATGGGTTCCTCAAGGGTTTTTGGTGAAACAGAAGGTGATTAAAAAGGAATGGAAGCATGAAATTAATCATTGGGATCAAAGGGTACATTGTTATCAAAATCCTTGTTCGAAAAATTTACTTCATTATCAACTTTCTCACTCGGTTCCTCATAAATAATATTAACTGACTCATGATGAGAATCATCTTCATACCTAGCATATAACCCATAAGGCTCACTCACCTCAAACCTCGTCGACTGAGAAAAAGTTAAGGGAGTGTCATGACAAACAAAAACACAATTAGTAGTGTTTTCATGTAAACTAGGACAAGAAGGATCAATAATTGGCCAAGATTCCTCAGGAAGGTCCAAAGTTTCATCTAGACTAGCTTCTAGAGGGACGGTGGACTCATAATCATCACATATTCCATCATTAAAATAGGAAAAGTCAGAGCTATGGTCAATTTCATGCGACAAGTCACACCCTCGCATCAAGTCAATTATCTCAGATTGTTTTTCTAACATTGCATTCATTAATTCAAGTCTATCATTATTAGGGCAAGTAGAAGCATCATGTTCAGAAGAATAACATAAAACACAAGTAACTGAATCATGAAATTGAATATATGAGCTAGCATGAGATGCACAAGGATTAAAGTACTCAGATGCACAATTAGAATTTTCAAAATCATACGTATCACGTGCAAGCCATTCAAGTAAATCCCAAGCTTAGTCAATAGATTTTTCATAAAAATCCAAATAATTCAAATGATTACGAGTTTCTATGTTCACACCTTCAAAAACAATATCAAGAACTTCACGTTTTCCTAACATGATATCACATGGAACAGAAATAGGATATAATCGCTCAAAATAACGCCAAAATAATTCATGTTCAAATTGAGGAAAATAAAAAATCGCCATATTTTTCGATATTCGAAATTTTTAATTTTATTTGATTTTTTTAGTTTTTTGGAAAGCAATAAAAACCTAGTCAACTAGAGATCTTCATCTAATGGCAGCTGGGGAAACAAATCCCCGGCAATGGTGCAAAAAACTTGATACGGCCGCAAGTGCACGGTGTACAGTGTAGTATATCAAGTTCGTTCTCTCAGGGACTTGTTCAACTATGCACTAAACTAACATTACAAACTATGCTAGGTCGTCCAAATGTGTTTATAAATTTGACGAGATTCTAACAAAAATTAGAACTACAAACTTTAAGAGGTCTAACAAATGATTGAGGGAGTTTAGGGGAGTCCCCTCTATTTAATCAACCGATTATGAGTTAATTCCTATGCAAGGTAGTATTGATAGTGTTGGGTCTATAATCATTCTAAGGCATATCACAACAATCTTTCAATCCAAGGTTAACAGTGACTAAACTAAACACATATTACATTGGCTATTTAATTCAATCAAGGATAAGAATGGATTATAACACGACTCTAAGCATGAAGCCCTTTTTTCTAACTATGTTCTATGCCTATTCAATCTTCGTTTATCCAATTCAAAATAGCAATATTTTGATCCGATATTAAGAATCTAAACCAAGTAAGAATTGATCAATCAATTACTTTGACATACGAATTCGAAGATTAAACGCCTCTATTAAACCTAAAACAGAAATCACACACCATAAATCAATCAAAAAAACATCGAGTTTGTCCCCTAAACAATGAGACTAAATACTCATGATAATAAAACCTAGGAAAATAAATACGAAATCTGAATTGCGAAACATAATGAAAATAGAAAATAAACTGAATATTTAAGTTGTCGAATTCAATCTCTTCGTGTAACCCAAATCGATCTCCTTCTCCTACTCTTCTATCCCTAATCTACTGGAGGGTTCCCCGAAGGCAGGAAAATACAAAGAAAACATAATACTAATTAAGCGTAACTGAATAATTGACGGAATAATGAATTCGTAAGGAGTGCCGCGTTGCGTTGCTTATATAACCTAGGGGGAGGCGCTACCAGCGTTAAAAGACGCCACCAACGTCTCACGTTTTTACTCCGTCGTTGACTTCACTAGGAAAGGCGCTGATGGGGGTGTAGGCGCTAATGGGGGATGTAGGCGCTGCTAGCGTTAAGAGACGCCAGCAACATCTCTTGGTTTTAGGTCTTGGCAAGGTTTGGGCTGAGAGCAATTCTTCCTTGGGCCGCCTTCTTCTTTTTTCCCAACTCTTCTTCCTCTTCTTTTTTCCTCTTCTTTTCTTCATATTTTTTATTTCCCTTCCCTTCATCTTTCCTTTTCCTTCTAATTTTCTTGGTTTTATATGGATTGTCCTTAAATCCTTCAAAACATTCCGATCTCCAAACCAAGTGAAGGTATCACAGAATTCGATATAAAAATGCAAGATTGTAGTATATAATTAGCTAAAATATAAAAGCTAATAAATACTATGAAACTAACACTTATCACCTAGCGTGTGCAGCGCTTGAGCGAAAACTACTAGCGTTTTCTCCACCTATTCTGAAAAAAGAGGGGAGAACAGGGGTGAGGCACGACTAATGCATATCCTTATGCCCTTTTCTTTCCTTTTGCCGTACAACTAGGTGTATTTGTCATATCGACAAGGAGTTAGGGCTTCCGAGCCTAAGAATCTGACGAGTGTTCACCAACTTGGTTTAAAGGTCAAGGTTTTTGATGGTGGATAAACAACTAAACCAAGGTTTGAAAAGAAAGTCGTAATACAAAGGTAAGGGCTCACGGGCATTACCGGACCTCCTAACGAAGAACTAAACACAGATTTTATGGTGTTAGGGATGATTGGTATTCAGCCATCGGGTGTGAGAATTGAATGCATACCAAGCTAGTATCAATTTCCCCCTCCTTGGCGGTAAATAAATATTCGCTTCCTATGCATGAGCTAGCATCGATTTCCTCGCCAGAGTGGCAAATCAATGCATACTTCCTAAAAACTGTCATCACTTCCGTATATTACAAACCTTGTGATGTATGACAACTCACTAAGATCAGAGTGCTGAGCTAGAACACACCATACAGTCACACAAACACACAGCTGGATGCTTGAACTTTACAATAACTGATAGAAAGCAACAAGCTGGAGTAGAAGACAACCCAACAACAGGATAAAATTGCTTACAGTTGATACAGATACACCACAACTGCAATCAAGGGCAAGGGACTCTCACATACATGCCTCTACAGATACACCAAAGCAAGGATGATCAAACTCAGTTTACACTTGCTGGATTTGCCAATTTCCAGTGACAGGAACTGCTTGATTCAAGATTGAGAGTTATAAGACACTCACAAACTTTCAGAGGTACTATGACACTCGAGAATACTATTGATTGAACACTGAGATGCCTTTCATTGATAGATAACTTAAGAATATAAAGAAAGATAATCAGTTTGATTAGCAGTTGCTTAAGCATAAGCATTCTACGTAATCTCCCTGGATTATCCTAAGCTACAAAGCTTGAAACAAATACAGCTGATCATATCCTAATGATCCCGAGTACAAACTGTGAGAAAACAAAAGGAAAATACTAAGCTATTCTTTGATTGGACCAAATGCCAAAAGGGTGGCACAATGGACCAATAGGGAGCTTTCCTCTCCTAAGGGGTAAAAACTAAGTTACTGAGGTAATTCCCGTGCCAATGCTAACCTGGAAATAATCTCAACAGGTTAATATCATGCTGGAAAGACCAAAACAACCCTTGTGAACAAAAATCAAAACACATAGCCCCAGAACTGGGGTTCTAGAAAAACTGATAAATAACCCTGCTGGGATTGGTTGTTCTGCCTTCTGAATCTTACTCGTGCCACGCTTGATCATGCTGGGACTTGGCTTGGACTTGAAAAAGGCATGTCAAGGAACAAAAAACTCCTAGGAAACATTGGTTGAAACTTCCTCAATCAAGAGATACAACATTGAGAAAGCCAGCTGCTTGGGGATTCTTTGAGGAACCGGAATTGGTCCGGATGACCAATCGCCGATGGATTTGAGTGGCTGCAAATGCCAGGGCTTGCTTTACAATGGTGTAGCAAGCCTGGATGGATGCTGTTGGTGGTGTGGTGGCTGCTGGTGATGCTAAGAACTTCCTGCTGGAATTTTGGGCTGTTGAGAAGTCTACTGAGTGGCTTGCTGTAAGTGCTGTGCTTTGAAAGCCTGATGTTTCTGCTGGAAGGGTTGGCCTAGCTGCTGAGTTGTGTGAAACAACAAGTGCTCATCCTCCTTGTGCTGCTGCTGTTGTAATTGCTGGTGAAGATCCCTTGGATGCCTCCTTTGTTGATGAAGCTGCTGCTGCTGATTGTTCTCCTTGATGGTCTCCATCATCCTCCCCAGGTTGAGGAAAGTTTGTCCTCAAACTTGGAAGGTCTTCATCTGCTGGATAATATGGTCGAAGATCTGCTACATTGAATGTTGCTGAGCCTCCATACTCTTCAGATAGATCCAGTCTGTAGGCATTATCTCCAATTGTTTCAAGCACTTCAAAGGGGCCATCTGCTCTTGGCAATAGCTTGCCTTTTCTTTTGCTAGGGAACCTGTCCTTCTTGAGGTGGATCCAAACTAAGTCTCCTGGTTGGAAGGTCACCTTCTTCATGTGCTTGTTTGCTGAAGTAGACACATGTTCAGTATATTTGGAAATTTTCTCCTTCACTTGCTGATGAAGCTCCTCGATTTGATCTGCTCTTTTACCTGCTTCAAAACTAAATTTGACAGAAGTAGTTAGTGGAACTAAATCCAAAGGGGAAATTGGATTTTTACCATAGACTACTTGGAATGGAGAGTAGCCTGTGGCCTTGGATGGTGCTTTGTTGTAAGCAAACTCAGCATGGGGCAATAGAGTATCCCATCGTGCTTTATTTTTGTGGATCAGTGCTCTCAATAGAACTCCAAGTGTTCTATTAGTAACCTCTGTCTGGCCATCAGTTTGTGGGTGGCAAGTGGTGCTGTACTTGAGTTGGGTGCCCAGTTTCTTCCATAGAGTGACCCAAAAATGGCTTAAAAACTTGGTATCCCTGTCAGATACCATTGTTCTTGGCACTCCATACAATCTAACAATTTCTTGGAAGAATAATTCAGCAACTTTGGTGGCATCAAAGGTGGTGTAGCATGATATGAAATGTGCCATTTTCGAGAATCTATCAACCACCACCATGATTGAATCCTTCCCTCTCCGTGTTCTTGGCAAACCTACAATGAAATCAAGGCTTACATCTTCCCAAGGGCTGCTGGGGACTGGCAATGGTGTGTACAAGCCTTGGGGTAGGCTGTGTGACTTTGCTAACTGACAGATATTGCACCTCTTCAATAGATGCTCCACATCCTTCCTCATCTTTGGCCAACTGTAATGCTCTCTCAACATCAACAATGTCTTCTCAACTCCAAAATGTCCTGCTAAGCTTCCTCCATGGACTTCTGTGATTAACAACTCCCTGAAACTACCCTTAGGGACACACAACCTGCTTCCTTTGAACAAATATCCCTAGTCTATGTGGTACAGACCCTGGGATTGCTGCTGACACTTCTGGTACACCTGCTTGAAATCTCCATCCTCCTGATACAAAGCTTTCAAATGCTCAAAACTAATAATTCTAGAATCAAGCATGTGAAGCAACATGTACCTTCTACTCAATGCATCTGCTCCTTTGTTTAGCACTCCTGTTTATGGTGGATCATGAAGTGAAACTGCTGCATATACTCTACCCAAGCAGCATGCTTGGTGTTGAGCTTGTGCTTCCCTTGAATGAACTTCAAGGCCTCATGATCACTGTGAAGTATGAACTCTGCTCCAATAAGGTAGTGCCTCCAGTGCTGAAGAGCTTTGATGATGGCATAGAACTCTTTCTCAGAGGTGCTGTATTTCTTCTTAGCATCATTTAGCTTTTCACTGAAATAGGCAACTGGCTTGCCCTCCTGAGTCAATACTGCTCCAATGCCAACTCCTGAAGCATCACATTCTACTTCAAAAACCTTGCTTTGCCGGGTAGTGCTAGAAGTGAGCCTTTCTTTGACTTCTTCAAAGGCTTTACAATTTCTTGTTGTCCAAATAAAGGACTTTCCTTTCACCACTTCAGTCATTGGTGCTAGGATGGTGCTGAAATTCTTGACAAATCTCCTGTAAAATGAAGCCAGGCCATGGAAGCTCCTAACTTGATGAATAGAAGTGGGCACAGGCCACTCCCTGATTGCTTGAATCTTCTCATTATCAACCTGAATACCTGCTTTGAATAATGTACCCCAAGAAGTTCACTTGGGATGTAAAGAAGTGACACTTCTTGAGATTCCCAAATAACTCCTCCCTGCTTAAAATGGTTAAAACCTCCTGCAAATGCTTGACATGCTCTTGCTCAGACTTGCTATAGACAAGAATATCATCAAAGTATACCACAACACTCTTGCCTATGAGTGACTTAAGGACTTGATTCATGAGTCTCATGAATGTAGATGGGGCATTAGTCAGACCAAAAGGCATGACCAACTATTCAAACAACCCTCCCTTGGTCTTAAATGCTGTTTTCCACTCATCTCCCTCATAGATCCTTATCTGGTAGTATCCACTCCTCAAATCAATCTTAGAAAAGACTGCTGACCCATGTAACTCATCCAACATGTCCTCAAGTCTAGGTATAGGGTACCTATACTTGATTGTGATCTTGTTAATAGCCCTACAATCAATACACATTCTTTGGCTTCCATCTTTCTTAGGCACTAACAAGGCTGGGACTGCACACGGACTTAAACTCTCCCTAATCATTCCCTTCTCCAATAACTCATCCACCTGCCTTTGTATCTCATTGGTATCTAAATCAATTTTGTGTTGGATATCCCTTTTAAGTGGCAGACCAGGTGGCATTTCATCAGGAAATACATGGTGAAACTTCTGAAGTAGGGGTAGGAATAAAGGGTGGTCATTTTGTGGTGCTGAGGGTTCTTCAAGGTCTAAAAGGATCAAGTCCTTCTGTGTGCTAAACTCATGATGATCAGATAAAAGCAACAAACCAAGACTAGGTTCAAGACACAAGGTTTTGGCTTTTTTGGTTAACTGTGAGGGTTTCATGGGGGTTAGGACAATCTTTCTGTGGTTTAGGGTCAGGGTATAGGTATTAGCTCTTCCACAGTGGTTTACTGATCTATCATACAACCAAGGTCGACCCAAAAGCAAATGACATGCATCCATAGGTAAGACATCACACCAGACCTCATCTTTGTATGATTGACCAATTGAAAAAGCAACAAGGCATCTAGCAGAAACGTTGATACCTTTGCCTGAACTAAGCCACTAGATGGTATATGGTGCTGGGTGGGGCTTGGTTGCCAGGCTTAGCTTCTTCACCATAGTGCTGGATGCTGCATTGGTACAGCTTCAACTGTCCACAATCACTGAGCATACTTTCCCTCCAATAGTGCATCTTGTATGAAAGATATTCTCCCTCTGCTCTTCTGCTTCCTCTTTGAAATTTTTAGAGAACTCTTCTGATCACAAGCATTTCTCCCTCAACTGGACCTTCTTCTATAACCTCATCATCATAGATAGGATCATGTTCATGCTCTGCATACTCCTGTTCTTCTTCCTGCACATTTTCAAGATCAATAAACAAAGCTGCTTGGTACTCAGCAAGAGTAGCCATTCTCTTGTTTGGACATTCTCAGGCAATGTGCCCTAGTCCTTGACACCTGAAACATCTTCTCTCTGTATAGGATCGGCTGATAGGGGTTGGGGTTCTTTGTGGGGAATTTTGTGGCTGATTTTGTGGGGGTCTTGGGGCTGGATTTCTGATTTGAGGTGGGAGTGGGGGTGGATAGGTCTTTTGTGGGAAATTATAAGGTTTGTAAGGGTTTGGCTTGGCTGGTGCATAAGGTTTGGTAGGATATATGCTGTTGCTGTAGTCCTTTGCTCTAGATTTCTTCTGTTGTTCCACTTTGTGAGCCAGAGAACTTAGCTCATCAAGGGAATCATAGACCTGCAGCTCTACAATGTTCTTGATGCCTTCATTCAAGCCTGTAAGACACCTGATATAGGTTTGCACTTCATTCTCTTGCATATTACACTTCGAAAGCAAGTGCTCAAACTCCTTTGTGTACTGTTCTACTGACTTGTTTCCCTACACAAAATGCTGCAACTTGTTGTAGTTCTCCTTCATGTAATTGTCTGGAAGGAACTTCTCCTTCAACTTCTGCCTCATTTCAAGCCAGGTACTCACTCTAGCCTCTCCAATCTCCATTCTCCTTCTCTGCAGATTAGTCCACCAAGTAGAAGCATATTTTTTTAACTTTAAGGCTACTAACTTCACCTTGTTTTCTTCTGAGACCTCCTTCAAATCAAAGACTCTTTCTCATGCAGAACAATCTAGGAAAACATCAGGGTCTAGTTCTCCTGCATACTCAGGTATATCAATCTTGAAATCAAGTTTCTCAACCCTTCTATCTCCTCTCCTTACTTCTCTTTCACTCTCACTGTTTTCCTCAGGCTCACTAACTCTAGGTGATCTTATTATCCTTCTCCTATTCCTGGGTGTAGGTCTAGGACCTCGACCTCCTCTCCCTGTACTACTGAAAGGATTCTCACCTTTTCCTTCCTCCATCTCATCATCAGTCTCCTTATTCAACTGATGCCTATACAATCTCATATAGTAGTTCAACTGATCACTCAAAAATTTCATTTTCTGTTCTACTTCTTCCTTTTCTTTCAATGTTTGTTCTAAGACTTCCTGTGGTATTTTACTAGTTCCGGCCATTTTACTAAAACAAGCAAACACACTCCAAGATAGAACACAATGCTCTGATACTAAGATGATGTATGCCAACTCACTAAGATCAGAGTGCTGAGCTAGAATACATCATATAGTCACACAAACACACAGCTGGATGCTTGAACTTTACAATAACTGATAGAAAGCAACAAGCTGGAATAGAAGACAACCCAACAACAGGATAAAAGGGATAGACTTGCTTACAGTTCATACAGATACACCACAACTACAATCAAGGGCAAGGGACTCTCACATACATGCCTCTATAGATACACCAAAGCAAGGATGACCAAGCTCAGTTTACACTTGCTGGATTTGCCAATTTCCAGTGATAGGAACTGATTGAACCAAGATTGAGAGTTATAGGACACTCACAAACATTCAGAGGTACTATGACACTTGAGAATACTATTGAATGAACACTGAGATGCCTTTCATTGATAGAAAACTTCAGAATATAAAGAAAGCTAATCAGTTTGATTAGCAGTTGCTTAAGCATAAGAATTCTGCCTAATCTCCCTGGATTATCCTAAGCTACAAAGCTTGAAACAAATACAGCTGATCATATCCTAATGATCTCGAGTACAAACTGTAAGAAAACAAAAGGAAAATACTAAGCTATTCTCTGATTGGACCAAATGCCAAAAGTGTAGCACAATGGACCAATAGGGAGCTTTCCTCTCCTAAGGGGTAAAAACTAAGTTACTGAGGTAATTCTCGCGCCAATGCTAACCTGGAAATAATCTCAACAGGTTAATATCATGCTGGAAAGACCAAAACAACCCCTGTGAACAAAAATCAAAACACATAGCCCCAGAACTGGGGTTCTGGAAAAACTGATAAACAACCCTACTGGGATTGGTTGTTCTGCCTTCTAAATCTTACTCGTGCCATGCTTGATCATGCTGGGACTTGGCTTGGACTTGAAAAGGACATGTCAAGGAACAAAAAACTGCTAGGAAACATTGGCTGAAACTTCCTCAATCAAGAGATACAACATTGAGAAAGTCAGCTGCTTGGACTGTTGCTGCTGGGAACTGGAATTGGTCTGGATGACCAATGCTGATGGGCTGAGTGGCTGCAAATGCCAGGGCTTGCTTTACAATGGTGTAGCAAGCCTGGATGGATGCTGTTGGTGGTGTGGTGGCTGCTGGTGATGCTAAGAACTTCCTGCTGGAATTTTGGGTTGCTGAGAAGTCTGCTGAGTGGCTTCTTTGTAAGTCTTTGTGCTTTGAAAGCTTCTTTGTTTTTTGGAAGGGCTGGCCTAGCTGCTGAGTTGTGTGAAACAACAAGTGCTCCTCCTCCTTGTACTGCTGCTGTTGTAATTGATGGTAAAGATCCCTTGGAAGCCTCCTTTGTTGATGAAGCTGCTGCTGCTGATTGTTCTCCTTGATGGTCTCCATCACCTTGATAGTATTTGAATGTAATTCTAACAGATCAATTCTAAAGCCTCTCTCGCCAGCGTTAGGACTTCGGAATCAATCACTCCCTAGGTTCCCAATTTGATATTTGGAAAGACTCAAAGCCTCTCGGCAACCGAAATCTCCCAATAATCGAATGAAAAGCTAGGATGGAACACCTAATTACCTCATTAATCACCCTAAACTTATTAATCTATGTTTAATCCCCCTTGAGAGCCCTATTCACCCCTAACCCTAAGGGAACTTGCCAAAGATAATCATAATTGCTACTAATTCAACTATCAAACCATTGTCTAACAAAATGCTAGCAAAAAAAGGAAGAGAACGAATAGCAACACTAATTAAACTAAGAAAAAGCATGAACAAGATAATCCAAGGAATAAGAAAACCAATCAAAGGTTGAGTTAAAGAGGAAAAAAACTTACTGAAATTCGATATTGAATCAAAGCTTCCAAAATAGAATTGGCAATAATCCAAGATTCAATTAGAAAACTAACCCTAATATAATTTTAAAGAAATTATACCTAATTAAAACTCTAGTCTAAGGGCTAAACCCTAAAGCTAAAGGCTAAAACTCTTGAATGAAAAGCTCTCCCAAAAAGTCTCCAAAATTACAATATATACTTAGGGAAAAACAGGGCAAAACACAGTCGTTTTGCCCTGAAAATAAATCGACAGAACAGGGGAGTCATGGGCATGACACCAGGTGTCACGGTCGTGATGCCTGCGATTTTCTGATGAACTTCCCTGCTTTACATCCCTCACGGGTGTGACACAAAGGGGTCACGGTCATAAAGTGTCTTCTAGTATGGGGATCTTTATGCATGTAACAGCCGTGACGATGTGTGTCACAGACGTGAGGCTTGATAACGCTAGAGGCGCTATTGATTCCTGATGGTCGAGACAAGTGGATGTCACGGTAGTGAGGTCGCTTCTGTCTGCACTTCTCCTCAAAATCACATCCGTGACATCCACTTGTCACGGACGTGACGGGTGGTGTCACGACCGTCACCCCTGTTTTGTCCAGGAAGCTTTATCCTCTCGTTTTGAGCTACCAAGGCATCACTGGGTTTACAACCGTGACAACATGTGTCATGCTAGTGACTCCCTTGCTTAGAGCCTTGTTTCCTTTGTTCTCCCAGGATTCAAGCTCGGGTTTCTCTTCGTTTCGGGCCTGGTCTTCTCAGGATTTGCATTAAGATTCCCGACCCTTCCATTAATCGATCCAGTTTGGCTTCATTTTACTTGCTTTTCCCCCACAAGTGTACAAAAGCTAAGAAATATACAAAAGAAATAAAATAATAATTAAACACGGAACCCAGTAAAATGCCAAGCGAAAAAGACATATTTAGGCTCAAAATCGAACCTAAACACCCCGCTCCCCCGACACATAGACTTTTGCTCGTTCCAAGCAAAACAAAACAAAAAAACTGGAAAAGATACCTAACTCACTTTCGCACGAATCGCGGATGCATTTGGCGTATGTGCCAAGCCCTTTTAAACCCCCTGGTAGCCCGGGTGGACGAGGTTGGTCTCTGAATGTTTGTAGAAGCCATACCCACAAAATCCGAATGAAAAAGAAAAAGAAAAGGGAAAGAAAAGTGAGAATCAAAACTTTACAAAAGGAAAAAAAAGGTTTATGATCGTCGTTATACAAAAGCTAGTCAAACAACATCGTTAACCAACCAAAAGCAGTTAGTATGTACATGCCAAAACACTAGACTTAGGTGAGACTAATCTTTCATATGTTCCACTTCAACCTTGCCTAACAGGTTCCATGCACACAGGTGCAAGCCTCCAGTCTATTCTCAGTCAAAACCCGGCAAAGGAGGTCAAGTCTCGGCTATCCACACATCCATGTTCGATTTTATTTATTTACAACTCGATAAACATGCTTAGCTTGGTGAGCGCCGTGGGCTGCATGTTACATAGGAGAGGGTTTCGCACTTTATTCACTTAATTACTCCCTTCTTCTTTTTAGCTGGCATATTTCAAAAAGAAACGCAGCCCATGAGGGGTATTACTCTCTTAACGTGGTTTTTCTCCATTCATAAAGAATGTACTTAAGGGGTGAGGGGCCGCTAACCACCCACGCTAAACCGCGTTGGTGAATCAACAAACAAACACGTGCTCTTTTTCTCAGATTTTTTCTTTTTGTTTTGTTTTCTTTTTATTTTCTCTCTTTATTTTTCGATCAAGTTTTTGGGGAATTTGTATTGCCCTCCGAAAAGGGGTTACCCTCCCAACATGGGTTACTCCATACGTACACGAATTACTTAAAGGGTGTGAGTGTCGTCCACTAACACCAACCCTTGTTGGTTTCTCCGGTTTATTAAAGCACGGAAATCATGAAAACCAAAACTAAGGCTATCTAAGCCGAGAAAATTCCGAAAAACAAAGTCGATGTGAGCTCAAATGTGTTTGGATAGTTGTTTATGTGTTCATACAAATCATTTACGATCTAATGGTGTAAATATGCGTGCCAGCAACAATTCAACTCAGGAGATCGTAAATGATTTGTGATTGAGCATATGCTGGACGTGTTGATTAGAAATTCATTGAGTCTTAGTCTAGCTTTGGTGGTCGAATGTCCTGTCCATGCTTGATTATTGAAAGGTGGCTTGTTATTAGTTTAATGGCACCAGCAACTATTCAACTCATGTGATGTTTTACTAACTGATTATTTGCAATTTGTGATAGGTGTCATGTAGTTTTGGGGAGCTTAAGGTAAATATTAAGTTCTGCAAATTTGTTATCTTTGTTCGGCCACGGTTCTGGTTATGTTGAATTATATTTTGACATAGTTGAGTTTATTGGTTGGTTGTAGTAGGGCTCCATAGTTCTCGTAGGAGGTTTAACGGATCTTATTCCTAAATAACTTAAGGTTGGATATGATGTAGATTTTTTTTTTAGTATCCATGTTTAGTGGCAATACTTTATACTTTAATGGCAAAGATTTAAAGAAGGCAGAGAACAAGCTCTTTTAACAACAACAATATCTTCAGGTTACTCTATTGCATGAGAAAGCCAAAGCCTTAAAAATCATTTACATTGCCTTGCTAAATAGTTTAGAAGTGGCCAATATATACCATAAAGTAGGAATTGCAGCAGATTTAAATTTGGCTACTTGTAGTACCAAATTATAAGAGTTTGATAAGATTGTCTTGTACTACATCCATGTTCTAACGATTTATGGGAAGATCTTAAAGCCTTGTTCCAGTGAGGTTGTGATGGATTTGCAGTTAGTAGCTGTAGTCGAGCCTAAGAATATGGATGTGTTTTTGGAGCTCTGTAAATTGGAAAAGGGGCTTAGTAAACAAGCCAATGTATAAAGAATGATGAGAATAGTAGCTTGGTAAAGGACGGAAGGGTTTGCAACATGAAAGACATGGATATTAGATGTGTCAAGGGATTGGTGGTCAACCATGAGATACATGGATGATAGGGAAGGTGTGAATCTTGGTCGAGATAGAAGTGTCTGGGCCGACATGGAGATTTGTGATTGGGATGCAGTATCTTGTTGTTCTATTGTGTCATCGATGTGTATGAAGGATTGTTCTAGAGCTTCGGAGCATGAACAACTCTTGGGCATGAACTTGCTAGATTACTCAATCATTTTGTTTTAAGAGTCACTATACCATGCATGGAGGATAGAACTAACTTTAGTCCTAAGAGATCTCTAGAAAATATGGATCATCCTAAGGGGAGCATCACTAGGCTTATGAAAACATTAAATTCTCAAAAAAAGGAGTGCAAACCAATATCTCTCCTAACCCCATCACAAGTATGAAATGATCATCGCAGAGAAGTGCATTAAGGTGTATAACCCAGCCATTGTAAGCTACATGATAGTCAGGAAGGTGTCATCTCAACCACAGTGTCAGCATCAATTGTCCGTCAACCTTGTAGATCAGGAGTTGCAGTGATCAGTGTAGGATTCACACATTCAACAAGAATGTCGGCGAAGAAAGGAGGTTGGGGATGGTAGCGGAACATCTCTAATAGGCCGGAGTGACTAGGAAGAAGAATTTAGTTGCCCACAGAAGATTCAACTCTTTCCAATGTTGTGGTGTACCAGTATTCGTCAGCTCCATAAGTGTCCATGCAAGACCTATGTAAGTATAGGTGTAAGAGATAGCATGTGCAAGAACAGAAGGAAGCGAGTAAGCAAAACTCGTAGATTCTCAATCAAAAGGATGGGTCGTAAGCTTCTACTAGGGGAATTCAAGGATCATCTTAACAGGAGTAAAAGAAGTTCGATGACTTTTTACATTTGTTACAATTTTTATGTCCTTACAGGAGTCTATACAAGTCGTAGATCTGCTTTTGTTAATTTAGTCAGATCAGGTAGGTCAACTCGCAGCTTAGCTTTTCAAGCTAGCTAAAAAAAGCCCTTTGCAAAATAATAAAGGTGGCTCTTATCTGTTTAATTTACGAACTTCCTCGTTGATTTGAGGATATAATCCTTGAAGAAGTTAAGGCTCCAGTCAAGAAGAGGAATAACTAACAAAAATCAATTTTTTTTGAGGTAATGTCAGACTACCTAAGGTAGGGCCAATCTTACGAATGCCTAAAAGCTTTAATAAACCAAGTTAGAGGAATTAACAAGTTGATAATTGTAAAGCCATTTTGGAGTGTGATGATGATGATGATGAGAAAAGAGAATAATTAGTTCAAGGTACGAGGACTCGAACTTCTGCCCGTTTATCAAAGACCCCAACCAGCAATAATGGTGATGAAGCGTAAGGACTTTTGAGATTGATGAAGGCTCGTGCATGGCCGCTATAGATAGCACAGAGGAATTACTTTAAAAATTGGTGAAGATATGTAATGTTCTAGGCGTGAAGGTTGTTAGTGTTGGAGGAAAGGAATTATGGTATAGATTCTAATGGTAAACTCTCTTACCATATCGCTAAGAGTCGTGGATGAACTCACTTTCCTTAAGAATTATTTACTATGCAGTAAATGTTCAAAGGGATAAAACTTAACACTTAACACACTGAAGAAAATTTTTTCTCACTTGAAACACTTTAGTATAGCTACAGTTTAAATAAGAATGAGAGGTTATCATTATAGGATGTTGTGCTCAGACGGCTACAGAATGTCTCCTATTTATAGGAGACTAGTTCCCCACTTCATACTCTTGGTCAAAGGACTTAATTAAGGTCCTTAATGTATATCTTGACATTGACTAAGTCTATTGCCCATGTGGTTTAAATATGATATAGTTTTTGGGTACTTAAATCTAATATAAAATCGAGATTATGACTTAATGGTCAATATCATATAGCCGTTGGAGCATTAGAAAACCTTCTAGGCCTCAACACGGCCTGTGGTGGGATCATCAATGTCTGTGTTGGAGCACCATGATCTATAGTGCCTCAACACAGCCTGTGATGCCTTAACACGGTCCATGTTGAGCCCAGTGATGGAGACCATCCAACAAATCCAGCAGCAGTTCAAATGTCACCTACAAGTTCAGACCAAGAGGAGGAAGATGATCCAGCAACAACAGCAACAACTCAAGCAACCTATACATCATCTTCATCACCCAAGGAGGTTCAAGTAGTAGCTTCAGCACCAGCATTGTCAGCAGCAAGCCTTGCCAAGCCAAACTCAGCAGCTACTGGAGCACTTCCAGCAGAAATGGCAGGCTTCCACTCTCAACAGCAGTTCAAGGAGACCACAGCAGCCACCAACCCACCAACTTCATCCATCCAGACTTGCTACACCTTGGTAAGGCAAGTCTTGGCCAGCACAACCACTCACCCCACCAGGATTGGCCATCCAGGCCAAAATCAGTTTCCAGCACAAACAGTCCAAGCAGACATCCTTCTCAATTCTGTATCTTTGAATTGAGTGAGATTCAGCAAAGGTTCCCCAAAAGTTTCTTGTTCCTTGTCATGTATTTTCCAAGGACAAGTCAAGTCCCAACATGATCGAGCAAGGAAACATTAAGTTACATGCACCAGAACAGACAATCCCAAAAGGATTGTTTGTTATCAGTTTTTCCAAAACTTCAGTCCTGTGGCTAAGTTATTTTGTTCAGCTACTATGAGGGTTATCTAAGTCTTTTCCAGCCTTCCTTAAGCTATTGAGATTATATCTAGTTTAAGAAAGCCTAGGAAAGTTACTGAAGTAACTTAGTTTTACCCCCCAGCTAGGAAAGGCCCTGATTGGCTGAATTTGCCAACCTTTGGGATTTTGGTCCAATCAGAAGCCAGCCTTGTTTTCTTTTAAATTTTCAAATGTAACCGGATTGTATTAGCTAGAATAGGTTGTAATATGATGTATTAATGTCAGTTTAGTAGCTAGATTAGAAGGGAGATTAGCAGGTTACTTTAATTAAGTACCTCTAATCAAACTACTTAGGATCAGCTATATATAGTGATGTATTCAGTAGCTTAAAAGGACAATCAGTGATATTTCAATAGCATTATGAGTGCCATAGTTGAGCCTCTCGTTTGTGAGTGTCAGCAAACTCTCAATTGGTTAAATCTACTTCAGTATCCAAGAGCTGGCAAACCTGATGGTGTGTGTAGAGCTTGATTACTTCAATGGTGGTGTGTCTGTAGCTGTTGAGGTAGCGAAGTCCTTGCCCTTGTGTTTATCCTGTGGTGTGCCTGTATCAGAATGAACACAAGCTTATCCGTTTTATTTCCTTGTTGGGTTGTCATCTACTCCAGCTAATTGCATTCAATTAGCTTAGTTTGAATTCAGCCGCAAGGTGTGTGTATCTGTGTGGTGTATTGTAGGCTCTATGCTCTAATCTTTGGGAGCTTGCATACATCACCCAGAGAGCTTAATCTTGTGCTCTGAAGACCAACACGACCCGTACTGGTTTTACTATTCACCCGTGTTGATCATATTTCTTATGTTTATCTTATATATGACTCTTGTAATTGTTCCACATGATTTCTTATGCTATATTATCTTCTTATACTCTTGAAATAATCCCAACAATCCCCTGCCACTTGAAGAGTATGATAAGCCCTTGAAAAGAACTTTGATTATAACTTAAGGAGCTAACAGCCCCGCCATTTGAGAAATACTTTCACTTGTAATCACTGGAGAAACACACTAAGCATATAACTAATGAAAAGAATATTGCTCTTTGAACTTTTCAATTAGTGTATATGAGCAAGAATTGGATCTAAATAAAAAAGTTGACAAGTACTCTTTGAACTTTGTGTTCATACTGATCAACCACACTTACAACAAACATACAACTTTATTCTTAAGTTTTAATACCTAACAAGGTTATCCGACCTTGTGTCCTTATCCTTCATCAGTGTTTCAGAACATTAGCTCAAAGTTGTTTTATGCGGCCACACATAACATTTACATATGTAGATTTTGTAATATACAACCCTTGTAATTAGGTTTCCACACATAACACTTAAAGATAATTAGTTTACTACTCAGAGGAAGATCAACTAATATCCAAATATTGTTTTCCCTTATAGAATCAATCTCATTGTGTACCATTTCCTTCCATAAAGAAGCATCATGAGATTGTATAGCTTCTAAAAGTCTTTGGATCTTTGTCTATATTGTACATACATAGGGTCTCTCTTTTAACCGAGTCCTTTAAACCTTCTACTAAATATACGTAAGAGTCTAAACCAAAATCTGTTGGTTTCCTTACTCTTTTACTCCTTAATTCAATACTTTCATCTTCTTCATCAGGAATAACATCATGATTCAAAATATCATCTTGTATGGATGAACCCTTATTATTTACATCACAAGGGTCAATTTGAGGAACAACATTATATCTTTAGGTCTATGACTTGAAGAGAACTTAGTCTCATCAAAAATTGCATCTATCGATTCCATAACGGTATTCACCGATATGTACTCATTTGGTTCAATTACCAAAACCCTATAAGCTTTAATATCTTGAGCACAGCCTATAAAGATACACTCAATTCCTCTTTTGCTTAGTTTCGTTTTCTTATGTTCCAGGACATTTACAATGGCCCTACAACCCCAAATCCTAATATACTTTAGATTTTGTTTCCTTTTGTAGACACCGAATTTTGTACCGATAAATTTCACTCAGGAATATCGGTCCAGAAATAAGTGGGTTTAAACCAAAGAAAATAGGAAGGCTCCTGTAGCGCGCGCCCTAGCCAGGAAAAATAGGAAGGTTAGGCGGCATTCCACATTCCCTGGACCGTGAATGCAATTGCTAGCATGGCAATCCGTGTGAGGGAAAATCGAAGGCGCAACGACCTTCCTCTTCAAATGTGATATCCGCACCAATTTTTTCCTCCTTTTTCAAGCAATCCCATGATCACCGCTGATTGACTTCTGACTGTTGACCTGAGCAAGGTCATCGGGGCTTGCTATTGGCATGGAGGGCATGACCCATGGGATCATATCCCTCTCCTTCCATCCTCGCCACCTCACCCTCCAACTATAAATACACCCTCTCATCCACACTCATATCATCAACTTTCATCATCAACAATCCCCATATTATCACCTTCCACTCTCTCCATAATCATCATCCTACACCCTTATTCTCTCCATTTCTCTATTCTTATTACATCATACTCGTAAAATTCCCTTTCATCATCCATATCATCATCACACCAACCATAAACCACATCTCCAACTAAATAACCTTCATTCCAAGCCATTATCAAGTCATGGTCGAGGGTTCATCATAAGGAGTTCGATCTTCCATTCATCATATCAAAGTTTTAAGTGAGGTTCGTTCATACTTAAAATTTCAATATTGTAGTTTATTTTATGTAAACGTGTTATCTGTACAATCATTTTGTAAAATCATCATTCTTTTATTTCATTTGCATGTTTGAATAATAACTTCGTTAAATTTATTAAAAGTTCTCCCCACTCAATTTCATTTCAAGTTTGATTTTAGTAGAGTATATATTTTAACAGGCGGATTAGAGAATTAAATTAATTCTCTAATTCGTAACCTTGCCCCCGAACTAAGAATTCGGGTTCGTAAAGTGGAGTCATTTTCATTATTTTATGGTTTGTTGATTTCTTTAAATCGGCTGGCGACTCTTTCTTTTTTATATAATCTGTTTTTATTATTTAATTTGAATGTTTATTACGTCGAAAGAATTTATAAAATACTTTACATAATTCCATATTCCGATCTGGAGTCCGCACAAAGAAAATACAGTAGGAATTACTAAAGGTCACATGGCCTTTGAATTTCTAAGTATTTTCTATTGGGTTTTGGCCAGATTTAAATCGGATTTTATGTGAAATTATCTGTAAATTAATTTGATATAATTTCAAACATGTAATTTCAAAAATTGATTGTTGAATAAATAAAAAGTTACCTCCCGAAATTGAACTTCATAAAATTAAAATATCCTTATTTAAAGATTAAGCAACCTTAGTCAGCTCCCGATCGATCATTTAAAAAGCGCATCGCGGAAAAACGGGTCACTTTTTCCGGGGTCTTACAGATTGGCGACTCCACTGGGGACTTAAACTAAAAAAGAGGGTAAAACTTGAAAAATTCAAGTTAATTTGAAATTGTAAAAGGGAGAAAATTTGTTTATTTCACGATTTTATTATTTTTAGGTATATTGCATACCGGGCTACTACACGGCTCTTTTGACACGGCAGCACAAAGGCGAATGTTTAGGATAAACCTAGGATTTTTCCCGAGAGCGGGCGGTCACTACTTGTGTGATGCACCCTACATCGCCAAGCATTTGGTCTCTCCTCTCACCCATGTTAAACTCCGAGGCTTCATTGAACTCCGACGAGCAACACCTCACACACTTTATCCATAAACTTTATACGGGTGAAGTGCACCGAGGGGAGAAGACGCAGTATGTCATCCTATCCCAACCTTAGTAATCCATGAATATAGAGGCTTGGTTTAGGGTACCCCTCATGTTGTATACTATGTGAATATATGTTCCCCTTCCCCATTCTTTTTTGTAAAGAGTCGACCCTAGTTTAGAGGTTTCGTTCTAGTCCATATAAAATTCATTGGGTTGAGAACAACATTATTTATTAATTAGAATAATTAACCCAAAGGCATTATAGCTAGCCCAGTAAACGGGCCCATTTATGAATAAAGGTTGATTATTTTAATTAATAAATAAAAATTGACTCACTTTAGATGATATTATATGGCCCTTTACAATGTTCTCTTAATAAAGTTCAGAAATTTTTTTTGATTAAACTCCAACAAAGTCAATGGATAGCGTCTTAGACTACATAATAGTCACTAAGCTCGAGTAAATTAATTTATTGATTTAATTATTAAATCCATCACAATTATGGTTGGCCCGTTTTTTAGGCCCAACCATATTGGATTTATCTTTAAGCTTCTAAACCAATTATAACTTGCTTATTGTTGGCCTTATTTAGTCATTAACAATATCAATTTTCCTTGAGTAAATAATAAAAATAAAATAAAATAAAAATATAGATGCGAAAATAAAAAAATAGGTTGTCGGTCTTGTTGAACATTATATTAGTCTGCATAATAGTCAACGTAGCTACAACTGTCTGAGTTTGTTAGGCCAAGTTACGGATTCTCCTTAAAACGGTCGGCATGTGGATTGGGCCCATCCGAATTGGGAAACACTGACTTGTGCCTTCCAACTTACGAATAACTCGTGATATTTGACTTTATTCGGCCCTTTATGATGTTCTGGTATTAAGGTCATATAGAGTTAGGTCATGCACTCCCAAGAAATGGGTGAGTCTCTTGTGTCAGCATATTAGTCGAGTCTGTTAGGGTCTCATATAAGTATCTTAGGGCATGCAGGCATCGGGTAGAAAGTGTCAGAGTAAAACATCAGGTTTCTAACTAAGAATTTCCATGCAGGCACCATTGGAGATCAACTAAGAGCCCGCATTAGAGATCCACGCACCGGTCGTTTGGTTCCAAATCCCCATTACGATCCATCTGCTACTCGAGACTGCATCATGTCTGGAGAACAATTCCTAGGGGTTCTTCTCCAAAGCACTGAGGCCAACATCACAAAGCATCTAGAAGAGCTGTACACCAAGATGCAGGGACTGGTGTTCGCTAGTATCTTAGAGAAGGAGCAGAAGATAGGAAAGAAGCTTAATAAGCAACAACAAGTCATGGATGGTGTGCTGCAAGCCATCAGCAAGATCAACAGCAAATTGGGCCTGAATACGGAAAAGGACGATGCAGCGGTTCATGGATTTGAATCTGAGCCTGAGCGTATGAAAACATCAGCTGAATCTAGGGGTGAAGAATCATTCAAAGGAAAGGCTAAGTCAGTCCTAGAGACACCCAAGCTTACAAGGGACTCTGCTGTCAAAGCCATTGAATAAATGCTAGAAAACATCAGCCTTTGCTGATAAATACATGGAGGTGTCTTTGCCCATTCAGCCTATCTTGAAAATTGCTGACAAAATTGAGGTGCCTAACATTAATTTTAGGCTATTTGAGAACCCTACTCATCATATTGAGGAATTCATGAGGCTAGCACCGCTAAACCGAATAGATGTCAGCTAATACTCCGCAATCTTTCCATCCACTTTAGATGGCAAATCCATGGTGTGGTATCATGCTTTACCACCTTAGATCAAAGTTGATTGGAATGAATTATTCAAGGTATTCATCACTCATTATAGCCGCATCCAGAAGAAGCAAGCTACGGTGGATAACTTAACCACCATGAAACAAAAGGATGATGAATCCTTCCCAGAATACTTCAAGAGGTGGCATACCAAGCTATCCCATATCAATGAAACTATACCTCTTCGCCTGCAGTAAATCCACTTTCAAGCAGGGACTCAAGAGCAGCTTATCCCGACACGTAGGATACTATGTTATTAAGGACTTCAATTATCTAAAGGATATCTGCGTCCAAATAAAAGCCATGAATAATGACAAAACTACTGCACCTGGTTAGAACGGTTCTAGCACAAACAGGAGGGCTACTAGTGCAACTAGCCACTCTCCTAAAATTGTTGAGACTAATTCTATCCAATGCAAAGCGCATTTTGTGCCAAAGTACGAGACCTACACACCATTGGATGTTTCTTATACCCAGGCTCTGACAGGCTGGTCAAGAAGGGTATCTTAATTTTGCCCTTACCAAAAGAGGAGCCAGAGATCAAAGGTAGGAATTAGGATGCTAACCAATTCTGCCGGTACCATCGTTACCGGGGGCATGATACCGAAATATGTTGGACTCTTAAGAACAAAATCAAAGATATGTAAAGGGCAGGAACGCTTCCTATGCCAAAACCAGCATAGAAACCTAGTAATAAGGATAATCTCATGCCTGATCACACAAATGCTATCTTTAGTGAGGTCTTTCATTTCGACCCGTCCTCCTTGATTGTTAAAGTAGGTTAACCAATCCCGAGGGCATTTGGGATTTAGGAAGAATTATTCAATCTGTGGTATCTAGGATAGTAGCGATGATGATGAGTACGAGCCTTCTGAAGGAGATTGAATCGGGGAAGATAATCAAGCGTCGGGCGATGTAACGTTCCTCACTCGATCTGGTCACCAATAGGAACAACACCACCCAAGTGGTTGTCCTAATCCCACTCCAGTGGTTGGCAACGACAATCAGACTCCTCCAGAAGATCCTCTTCTTACCTAACTTAAGAAGAAGACTAAGGCTGAGATCACCATATGGCAACGGCTATCTACATCACAAGTCCATAGGCAGAAGCTACTAAGTACCTTCAATGAGATGACTATGTCTCCTACAATGACCCCTGAGTCCTTGGTCTCTCATGTGACCGCCAACCAGGGAGTAATTTCCTTTGGAGATGAAGACTTACCTCAAGGAGGAGCATCCCACAATAAGGCCCTGTACCTTACAGTCCAATGCTCCAATAAGACTACTCCCTTGGCGCTAGCAGATAATGGATCAGTTGTAAATGTGTGCCCTTGGAGAATGACACAGAAGTTGGGAGCTCAGCAGCAACACTTGATAAAAAATGGGGTGACAACTCTCCCCGAAAATCAGTTGGGTCCATAATTCTGCCTATCAGCATGGACCACATCACTCAGAATGTTGAATTTGTGGTATTTGACATCCCCGCTTCCTTCAATATGCTTTTAGGGAGGCCTTGGCTTCATGAGTGCAAAGTCATAACATCAACTCTACACCAGAAAGTGAAGATGTTAGTCCTAGGTCAAGTGAGCAGGATCTCAGGAGAATCTATTAATGTTGTGTTCACCCCTAAGTAACCGATCTTGGAAGTGGAACATAGTCCTACTAATAAAGAGCTGTATAACTTTGAAGTAGTGGCGGTTTTGAGCAAGGATGAGACAAGGCTACTTTCTTGGTATGCTACTAGGAAAGAATCCGAAGAACAGGATTCCCCCTGTGATAAGAGCTTTCAAGTAGAAAGGGAGATTCGGCTTAGGGTATAAGCCGACTGACAAGGAGATCAAGGTTTCAAAGATGGCTATCGCTGAGCAAAAGAGGATGGACAATCCTCCCAGACTGTACCAAGTGAAACCATACCCTCTTACTTTGAATGGGAAGTTTGTCAAGGAAGGGGACGACTTCCCTTATTATGGGTTCCCAGCGCCAATCTATTTCAAAAGGCAAGGAGTCTAGATAGCTAGACTGGAAATATTCAAGGATGGTTCAACTAATATGGCTATTGTCTTTGTCCCCGCTTGGGACAACCAGCCACCATTAGAGTGGCTCATCTCACTGGGAGTTGCATATTCGACATGTTGTTCGGACAAGAAGCTGCACCAGAAAAGACTGAAGCCGATGTTGTTATCGCTGCATTATCCAACCCAGGGTTCGACCCATGTCTTATGATTATTGAAGATGGAAAAGCTAATACGGTCTCCTGGGTCGATCTTGAAGAGAATAGTTTTATCTTGTCTGTAGGAGAGTATGTCCCTAAGGTCATTGAGTGGGTCCTAAAGGTCTTGAGTCGGGTGGGGCTAACATCGAGTCTACTAGAATGTACTTCTTTCTGCATTCAATAAGATGAACGTTCCTGCTTACTCTGATTTTTCTTCCCTTTCCTTGAACTGTTGTGCCGACAATAATCTTGAATTTAATGAACCCTTAAATGAACTTGATGATAAACTTGAGCACAAAATGGTGGTGTTAGAAGATACAATCAGTATAAATGTGGGTACGGAGGATAGTTTCCCATTACCTCACATAAGAAAGATGGAAAGGTATGCATGTTTGTGGAATTCAGAGACCTTAATAAAGCTAATCCCAAGGATAGTTTCCCATTAGTTAGGACAATTTCCCATTACCTCACATTGATGTGTTGGTAGATAACACTTGCGGACATGAGCTTTTGTATTTCATGGACGGATATGCTGGATACAATCAAATTAAGATGCCCAAGGAAGACATGGAGAAAACTCCGTTCACCATACCTTGTGGAGCGTACTGCTTTGTTGTCATGCCCTTTGGTCTCAAGAATGCTGGTGCAACATACCAAAGTACTTCTAATACTTTGCTCCATGACATGATGCATAAGGAAGTAGAAGTTTATGTGGATGATATGATTGTCAAATCCAAAACTAGGGAGGAACATGTTCCTAATCTCCGTAAATTCTTCCTTCGGCTTCGCAAATATAAGATGCGGCTTAAGCCAGCAAAGTGCACCTTTGGTGTCACCTTCAGAAAGTTGTTAGGCTATGTAGTTAGTTAAAGGGGCATTGAGGTAGATCCCTCAAAGATAAAGACCATTCAAGATCTGCAACCGCCCAAAACAAAAAAGGATATAAGAGGAGTTTTAGGGCGAGTTCAATACATTAGCAGGTTTATCTCTAAACTTACCATGACTTATGAACCTTTATTCAAGAAATTGAAGAAGGGGAGTAAGATAGAATGGGATGACCAATGCCAAGCTGTTTTTTACAAGATCAAGGAATACTTGCAAGATCCACCGGTCCTTATGCCGCCAATACCAGATAAGTCTCTCCTCCTTTATCTTACATTAACCAGCTCCGCAATGGGGGCTTTGCTGGCTCAAAAGATAAAAGGTCAAGAGAGAGCCATCTATTACTTGAGCACGAAATTCCTGGAATACGAGAGCCAGTACGCTGATATAGAGAAAATGGCTCTTGCATTAGTGTGGGCCACCAAGAAGTTAAGACATTACATGCTTACACACACCGTATACGTCATAGCTGAAAGCAACCCCATCAAATTCATCATGGAGCAGTCTACTGTTAACAATCGCATCGCTTGTTGGGTGGCCATGCTCTCGGAGTTCAATCTCCAATACTTACCTCAAAAGTCCGTCAAAGGTCGAGTCGTTTCTGACTTTTTAGCTGCATGTCCATCAGAGGAACCTCCAAACACTCACTTGGAGTTCCGAGATAAAGATATCTTTCTTACTGATAAAATTACATGGGAGAAGTACTTTCACGGGGCCTCTAATTAGATGGGTTGTTGAGTAGGAGTCCTATTGATCTCTCTAGAAGGGGCCTACATTCCTGTATCTATGAAGTTGGTTTTGATGCCACCAACAACGCAAGCATGTATAAAGGGATTACAAGCTGCTATGACTATAGGTGTTCGCCATATAAAGGTCTTTGGAGATTCTAGCCTCATCATCAACCAGGATAAGAATACATAGAAGGTTCGAACCGAATGCCTTATGGCATATCAAGAGAAGCTCCTAGGTCTTGCTGACCAATTCGAGAAGATCAGTTTTGAATACCTTTCAAGGAATCACAACAAGCTGGTCGATGCCTTGGCTATATTATCTTCGATGGTGTCAATTCCAACAGGCACGCTCCAATTACCCGTGATAGTAGAGTGATAATCTGAACCAGCATACATATGCACTATGGATATTCCGGAAATTGATACCAAGGCATGGTTTTATGATATATACAACTTTCTGCGGAAAGGGAAGTATCCAACCGAGTTGGATGCCCTAGGGTAACGAGCTATCAGGTCTTTAGCAGCACAATACTACTTAATCCAAGATCATTTATGCAAGAAATCGGCTACATGCATCAATTTGTTGTGTATAAATGCCAAAAATAAAGCGGAAGTCATGACCACTATACATGGAGGAGAGTGTAGCCCTCACATGAATGGGAGTATGTTGGCTAAGAAAGTACAGTGGGCAGGGTACTATTGGACGACCATGGAAGTAGATTGTTTAAATTTCGTCCGAAAGTGTCACAAATGTCAAGAGTATGCTAATATGCAACATCAACCTCCTTCATATCTTACCACCTTGACATCATCATAGCCATTTTCAGTATGGGGTATTGACATCATTGGCAAGATACACCCTACAGGAACAGGAGGTCATGAGTACAGCTTGGTCGCTATCGATTACTTCACTAAGTGGGTAAAGGCAGCTTCTTATGCCAAATTCACTTCCAAACAAGTGGCCAAACTTATCATTCGAAACATCATATGCAGGTATGGGGTACCTCATGAGATCATCAGCAATAATGGAAGTCACTTCCGAAAGGAAGTAGAGACGCTGCTCAGCTCATTTCATATTCAGCATCACCGATCTTCGCCCTATAGACCTCAAGCTAATGGAGCAGTGGAGGCAGCAAACAAAACGGTGGCAGGGATCATTAAAAACATGACCATTACCTAAAGGATTGGCTAGATAAACTACCATTCGCCATATGGGGATACCGCACCTCCATACGAACTGCTACAGGGGCAACCCCATATTCTTAATTGCGGATGTAATTTTTGTGGTTTTATAAGTTAGGGTTGTCGGTCCACGAGGATGGGTGTTTAGGCTTGATTTGGGCAATTGGTTTCTGTTTTGGGGTTTTCTTAATTGCGGGAAGCGGTAAATTATGTAATAAAGCAATTAAATCTAACCTAGACATGAATCAAAGAAAGCAATAAAAGCGTCAAATAAAGCATGAAATTAAGAAAGCAATTAAAAGCATGAAATCAAATAAAGTAAGAAATTATACCTTCGATGAACTACTTTTTCACTAATCTTCAATCTACTTGGATTTCTCCCGAACAAACAAGAAATCATGAATTAGATTACTAAGAATCCCCAAATCCCCACTTGAGAGTGGAATTTGTGACCCTTAGCCCTCCTCCTCACTAAAAGTGGATTTGTATTATGGCTAATCTAACAAGAACTTTAAGAAATTTTTCTTGCATAAACCCTAATAAAACCTTAATAAACCCTTTACAAAACATTTAATCTGACTTTAATGATAATAATACTAAGACGTACTATCCCTAATACTAATATGACTTAAAATAAAAATAAACCCTAATGACTACAGAGAAGACCTAAACTATTTCCTAATTAACACCATTGATTGAATGGCAGAAGAAACAAAAAGAAAACAAAATCCTACACTACTGATCGAATTAAGAAATGAGAACAGAGAAACAAGGGAAAGAAACAAAACAGAGAAAGAGAGAGAGACGGCCGAGACAGAGAAATAAACAGAAAACCGAGCATCCAAATTCAACCAAAATCACCAAAAACTCAGATTCAAACTAAATCAAACCAAGAACCGAATTCATTCAAAACTTAAGAGCAATCCAATATCAATTCAAACATTACATCAAAACTGAACAAATCATTAACAAAACCAAAATCCCAGGATCGATTGAAAAGAAAAGCGAAAAATAAAGTTTCAAAACAGGAATAAAAGTATAAGAACGTGAATAAACCTAAAATAAATTAAACCCTAACCCTATATGGAGGCTCTTGGGGCGTCACTCCCTGAATCAACCATTGATATCTCTCGAATCTGCTCCTTCCTCCTCTTTTATAGTAGCGTTCGTTCCTTCAACCTTCGGTCTGAGCCCTTGATTTCCTCTTTCTTGTGGACGGTATAGATGTATTTGGTTAGCATGAAGATGGTAATGGTGGTGGATGCTTCGAATGGTACTTCTCTGCGAATTCAACCAAATCTGTTACAAAACGAGAAAATGAGTGAGAAATAGAGAAGAGATGAGAAACAGAGTGAGAGATTTGCGAGAAAGAGATTACATATGAGAGATGGAGATGAGATGAGATAAGAGAGAAGGAGATGGAGAAGAAGAGAGATGGAGATGGAGATGGGAATGGGGTGCGTTTGGTGTCTGCGCACATGAGAGAGGAAGAAGAACAGAGAAGAAAGGGGGAAAAGGACGAAGAGGAATGAAATGAGGGGAAATGAGATTAGGGGAAATGAAAAATTAGAATTAGGGTTGGGGTTTTAGTCTTTCATCCGGCAGGGACAAATGGCGGAAATGGGTAGATGGGTTAGGGCAGGCGGGTTGTGGTAGGGTAAACGCGTAGGCGGGTTTTAGGTGAGTATTGGGCTGGGTTTTGGACGGCTGGGCCAAAAGGAAAGAAAAGAAGGGGAATTGGGCTAGGAAGAGATTAGGAATTAGATTAGGTTTTTATTTTTATTTCTAAAATTTATATTTTTGATTCATATTAATAATAATACTAACTAAAAATAATAAACTAACATACAATCTAATAATAATGCGAACCGAGTAAAAACATAATAAAAATACTAAAATAATTATTAAAGACAAACCAAAATACCCTATAAAAGAGAATAAATTCGACTCGGAACGAGACCGAACAGATACCGCACCTCCATACGAACTGCTACAGGGGAAACCCCATATTCTTTTCTTTAGTTTATGGGATGGAAGTAGTCCTTATAGTTGAGTTAGCAATCCCATTCGTTAAGAATAGTAGTCGAAAGTCAGTTGCCAGAAGCAGAATGGACGCGAGCAAGGTTTGAAGAATTGATGTTGATAGATGAAAGGCAATTAAGGACGTCGCATAATGTGCAAATGTACCAAAGTAGGATAACCCGTGCTTTCGACAAAAGAGTTAAGGATCGTGCACTTCAAGAAGGTGATTTGGTGCTTAAGGAGATGAGGGCACCCATACAAGACCCTAGAGGGAAGTTTGCACTTAATTGGAAGGGTCCTTATATGATCAAGGAGATTCTACCTGGAGGAGCAACCCGTCTTGTTACAATGGATGGAGAAGATGTTATCCAACCCACAAACTTGGATCAGCTCAAGCGATATTACGCTTAATATAACCAAGCAACTAAAGAACCAACTTTCAAACACTTGGGTTATATTAAAACAAGTGCTCATAAAGACATAATTTGCAATTTGAACCATAATTATAAGAATGTCGTTCTTAATTCATTAAGGGACAGTACAAGTACACCGCTTATTAATGGGAAAATGCGAAAATTAAATACAAGATTATTTAATGGAAAAAGCAGCTTCATTTCTTTCCTTCATCTTCATTCACTTCCATTGTATCGCCAGTAGTCTCGGGGTTTACCTCTTCGCCTCTTTGATTGACTGGTCTTGTCTCTGTGTTGTTCGGGCGATAAACTCTCTTAGGTTGTTTTCTACCTTCGACCCTAGGACCAAGCTAATCCTTTGTAGAGGTTTTAGGCCCTAACCGGTCCTTTACCGTGGTTCGAGGACCAATTCTTTCCTTCACCTATGTTATTGCTTGTTCTCTTCTCGCCTCCCCGGCCCGAGGAGACTCCACAGCCGCTATCAATCAGCCTTTTCTCCCAGGTCCAATTCGAAGGGGCACGAATGATGGGCCTTTTCTCCCAGGTCTTCAGCCACGACTTCACAATAGATTGGCGGAGCTTCACGCAATTAAGGGCTTCATAGAGCAGCTTAAGGATGATTTATTTCCGCCCAAATTGCCTTCGAACTCGATCGGAAAACTAGTAGGTCATATGTATCCAACCAACAATGCACACATATGGGTTCCTCGAATCACAAGTGACATATTCAGGGATATGCAACCACTTGATCCACCACATAATATCCCGAGGCTCTTTCAGGAACGTGATCCATGCTATAACTCAGTGAAGATCAGTGTATTTCTCTTCCTTTGAAAGTAATTCACCAGGCAGAAGATTCTCTAGGTTCCTCCACGAGCCCCAAATGCTCCATCAGCCATATCTATCAAACGAAGAAAAGTAATTAGCAACGGTTATAATTGTGCATCAATTTATCCCAAACTAAAGAAATGGCTTAGATTAATTACCTGTAGTAATAGGGGGCTTCCACGGTGCCCATGTTCAGGATTGGGATCATCTATGCCCATTATTGTCTCTGCCAGCATCAAAGGAACCAGGTTATAACCTCGAGCCATGTCCTCAACGACCCGAATAAGATTAGTCGGGCCAGTACGATGTCCTCCGTAGTAGAAACATAATTCACCCAAAAGGCATAGCACGAGAGCTCGAACTCTTGTCACGGGGCCGTACTCTAAGGTTTCAGGAGCTTGAAAGTATTCAACAACATTTTGATAATGTACTTTTTCGCCAATTAAGGCACTTCCGGTGACACGGGAAGGGAGGCACAACATCTCTATGTAGTCCTTGCTGGAATTAGTGGACAGCGGCGGCGAAGTTGAGGGAGTATAATGAGTTGTTCCCATGACTGAGGACCATTCCTCCGGCAATGGGCACAGTTCCTTTATTCCAAAGCGAAACACTTGCATTTTGGAATCCCAAAATGTTTCAGTAGCTCGAAGGAAGTCGAAATTCACACGTACCTGTCGCAAACTCGGCAACTGCGTTAGCTTGTATCTCCAAAGCTCTTGCTTTTCTTCCTTGGATAGAGTGCTCATCCAAGTTGCAAGCTTCTTCTCGAAAGCAATCGATCTCTTCTTCTTAAGGATTTTTGTAGCTCTCTTTAATACCTCACAAGTTAGAAGATGTTGGATGAATAGTGAGTGTTTGGAGGGGTATTTATACTATTCAAAGGAGCTCAAAAATGGATTGAAATCATCACAAACGGTCATACAACCTTTGATGATCATATCCTTTGATTCAAGCTTATGCAACGGCTAAAAATAAAAAAAGAAAAAAAAAAGCAAGGCTCGGCAGCCTTTCTCGTCAGCAAGCAGGCGCGCGCCACGCCGAGTCCAACCCAGTCCTCTGTGGCTCAAAGCAAGGCCGCCAAGCCTTTTCTTTATTATGGGTGTTGGGAATTCGCTCCTACGGCCCATATGTGTTATCTTTTTCATGTTTTTGATCAATCTAATCAAATCATGCTCTGAAATTTATGCCTGTTAAACTCTGACAATTAGGTTTTTTGTTTTCTTTTTATCTTTTTTCCGTTTGGAGAAGCGGGGTGGATCCCATTGCATAAATAAAGCATAAATGCATTAGATACATGAGTAACGATACAAAGCATTGATAGAGTCTTGCATTAATAAAAATAAATAAATAAAAGGTCTTGCATAAGTCTTGCATTGCGTACAGGAGGAGCCTTCAGTATAACCACATCAAGGAGCTCGAATCGCCGCTATCCTTATCCATGTCACCAACAACATTCAGAGTTTCGACATTGGAGGTACCCGTAGTACCAAATAAGTATCCCAGGAGTAATAATCTTGGCCAGTTATGGGATCGAAGCTCGACAATATCGGGTATGAAGGAACTAGAGATGTTAGAGGTGACAAAGGCAGCGGAGGAGGAGAAGGAGTGTTTCGTGTCTGCATGGGGACAAGAGATGGACCTCTTGAAGGTATTGGGACAGGAGATGGCTCTGTTGGTTGTGATGACATTGGAGATGGCTCCCTCGGAGGTGACGGCTCAGACAAAGGCGCCTCTAGTGGGATCGGAGACGTCCTTGAAGATGACGACATGGAAGATTCTTGCGAAGCAGTCAACCAAGAATGCTCCGGGACGTACTAACCAAAAGATGGAGTCGGCCAAGCAAATTTCGTTGCATAACCGGGGGCTGGCCAACCAGAAGAAGAAAACCTTCCTAACTAGGAATGATAGGGTGCTGACCACTTCTGTGGGCCTATGGGCTATAAAGGACCCATATCAGGAGCAGGGATGGGTCATCCCGCAGAGTAAGTATTAGAGCAAAATGAAGGAACAATAGGTGGTGCAGGATATGAAGCAGCGTCATCCGCCAGGGCATGAGTACTAGTATATCCTACGGATGCACCAGAGTCACGATCCCTCACCACAATCTCGCGACCTCGACAACCAGAGTGCACGGAAGCAGGAGTCCGGTGAGAATGAGAAGGTCGATAGGTTGCACTAGACTCTGAAGTATCCTCCACCTAATTTGAAGAAGGTCAAGTGTCGCCGCCATATTCAGCACTGTGATACTTCCCTCCCTAGCATGAGGTTCTCTCAAGGACATCTGAGCCATATCATCCTCCATATATTGAGAATCGTGAGAATAGGCTCCAAAACGGTTTCTACGAGAGCCAGCAGAGCCTTGACCCTCGATTAAAATACCCTTACCGCGACCCTCGGGAACCGGTGCTAATGGGATGCGAGAAGAACCACCTATTTCTTCGCGAGACCGTACTTGTGAAGTATACTCTCCAGCGGATGAATGACGAGGCGCTACCCTGCGAGGAGGAATAACATTCGAACGTCGCGGTGGCTCCCTAGGTACAGACTCTGCATAAGCCTCCACATCTACGCCTCTAACTACATTAGCCTGATATCTACCTGAGCCAGTAAACACTTGATGGATATGTTTCTTCATGGTGCTCCACTCCTTGAGTATACGCTGAAGGCGTGCCCACCTCGGCTGAAAGGAGATAAAACTAAGGTTATTCACAAGAAAAGGAGACAGCGATAGGCAGTGGGAAAAGAAAATTGTCGGTTTCCGACCGAACTCCTATAGTACAAAGCACGAGCTGCTCTTTTCCACCACCAAGAAGCCTTCTATCTTTTTTTCTCTAGCTGGGTTGCCTCTCCATGGCCTTTACATAAGGTCCAAGCTGACCAACACCTAGAAAATAAACATAATGTGCAAAGAAGGAGAGCAATATAGGTAAAGGATACATACCACCCTAAAAGCTAAACGACTGAGGTATCGATCGAGCTCTTCGACGAAATGATCTTCTGGGAAGTTTATGATGAATTTCTCAATTTCCTGACCTTTTATGGCATCTCTCCAAGGATTGCATCTAAGCACCAAGGTTCAAAAACCTTCTCTAGAGGATCTATAGGAATGAGAGGCGGATGACGCCCCAAGATTTGCATCGATGCGCGCTCCCCGAGATACCAAACGAAACTCGAAGGAGACTCGATCAACACACGAAGTCGTGTGTCGTGCTCAGCCAACTCCAAGGGAGCTGGGAGCCGTGCCAAATCAAAGCCCTCCCACGGGCGCCAATTCACTTGGGCCTGCTGTAACGTGGTTTTTGTACCCCGGTTTTTATATCGTTCTTCTCGAGGAGCTAGGGCCCTTGGTCATAGAATCTAGGTCAATGGTCGGGATGAGATCGCTAAGGTAAGGAATTTGGTTTGATGAGGTCACAACACAACAAAGAAATCTAAGGTCGATCAAGGAAAGGAAATAGCCTTCAGAGGCTTTTCGGGATGTAAATGGGGATGAGGAAATGGGTTATGCAATAAGAGAATGATAAGGAGGGAGAATCAAGTGGCAATTCATTAGAAAATACCCACCGAGCTTCTTCTTTCGAGGATAGTCCGGATTAACTTCCCCAAAGTCCACCACGGACCCAGAGGGTTAATGGAAGGTTTCTTCTTGAATAAATGTGTGATGGTCAATGGATTGAAAAGTAGAAGGGTAAAGATTTGTGATAAAATCATAAGAAATGGAATCCTGTTCAACATGGGAAGAATGAATGGCACTCACTTTCTCTAATTGTTGAAAATTGAAAACTTGCGCTTCTTGAGCCCTTCTCAATTGCTTAGAAGTCTCCTCATTCACCTTCTCTTTTTGCATTTCATAAATAGAAGCCAAAAGAAGTGCAATAATGGGAACTTGCTCCAAAGATGAATCTCCTCCTCTACATTTGCAACCTCCAAAATCGGGAGCATATTGAACGAGCTCATGAAGGAAATGGTCGGCCTCCTCCGCATTCTTCTTCAAAAATGTCCCTCCGGATGCAATATCGATCGATTCTTTGAGAGAATCAAAGAGTCCACAATAGAAATGCTGAAGAAGCATCCAGTTGGGTATATTATGGTGCGCACACTGACGTTGGAGACTTTTGAATCTCCCCCATAGGTCGAAAAGAGACTCTCCAGCTTTTTGCTTGAAACGCAAGATATCTTCCCGGAGTCTACAAGTTTTGTCGGTTGGGAAAAATCTTTGAAGGAAATCTTTCTTTAGGGCATCCCATGAAGAATAAAATCCAGGTGGACAAATATCAAGCCACATCTCTCTATATGAGCAATAGGACTCTCGGAAATATCTCCATGGAACGGGTTACTTTCAAAAACTTCAAGAAGACACAGCTTGTATTCAAATACCGCGTCGGGTGGTAATGGTGGTAAAATGATAGGGTTGTCTCCAGTACCCGAAGATGGAACGACATATATATGATAGAAGAGTCCGTGGTTAATCATCTTGGACTTCACCCATCAGGACTCAAAGCCTCCTACAATGCTCGATAGAACATTAGGGCGAACCTACATGCACCAACAAGAACCAATAGAAGCATCTGTAACGCCCTGAAAATTTAATTCTAAACTTAACGGTCAAAGTCAAACGTTGACTAACATTAACAGCGGAAGACTCTTTTTTTTTTCTTTTTATTAGGCGTTACTGCCGTATCCCCAAAGGAATACAAGGCAAGAAAGAAAAAACTAACAACTAATCATTATTAACTTCAATTTAATAACAAAAGAACTTTCAAATTCTAAAACAACATAAACTAAACTTTATTCATAGAACTTTTAACTTCGATCTATCGTCCTCACTTCTAGTTCCGATTCCCATCACAGGACTCTTCACCTGAAAACAAAACATTTAAAAACATGACGAGGACTCAATAATGTCTACCCCTAACTGTCAAAACAGTTTAAAAAGAATCCATTTCAATTCATTTTTGGGGGAGAAGTGAACAAGTCAAATCTTTTCATAAACTGTTCTCTTTCCCAACCAACCATACCATCTTTCAGAATTATTAAGCGGGCAGACCTTGCTTATTTGGTCGTCGAAGTCCAATGACTTCGCTATAATCAAAATATCACAATCTCAATCTCAATCTCAATATCAATCTCAATCATTCACAATCACAATCATACGGATAGCCATCCATTTCACACACGCGCATAAAACTAACCCCGAGGAAGTAGCACTTATCAGACATCCCTGATCTCTTGACAACCCCCCTCAAGGATGCCACATCCTGGTCTTCGAAGGCGTTGCCCGAACCCGCATTTACGTCACGTTTGAATTATTAATCCGGTTTAATATCGTACCAATCTAACTCAAACAATCCAATCCAATCCCAAATTTCCAAAACCATTTCCAAATCACACGTAAACGACTGTCCTCATTTTTCCAACTCAAAGAAACATAACAATATCCAATCAGACAACCAATTTTACAATAAAATCCCCTTTCGGGATGCAATTTCCAGAATATAGTAAAACCATAAAACACATAAAACGCATCCACAAGGGGATTAGGACATAGACATTACCTGACAATTCTTCTCCTTACTTCAGCACACACTTGAGCTCACTAGATCAAACGGTTTAGAAAGCGCCTAAAAAATAATGAAATTTCTAAAATTAAGACGTGTCGTACGGAGTTAACGCAATCTAATTTCCACCTAGCCCACCCTTAGGAACACTATAAGGTTCCCATCATTCACAAATTAACATTTTAAACATATCTCACATCATCTAACTATCACATATCACAAACAGTCCCATACAACAATTAAATGAATAATTCACACATAACAACACATTAATTCAAAAGAATAAACTTGACAGAATTCAATACTATAACGAAACGAACTATAACTTGACTTCCCAACCTCTTGTGGGTATGGTTTTGGACTTTCTGGAAACCTCTGGATGTCTACTAAAACTCTTATGTTGAACACGGGACCTAAAACACCCCCTAATGTCCTCAAAAATAGCCAATTACAGAACCTGTCCAGTTCTGACCTAGGTGCACTATTTGGGTCGTAATTCAGATTATATACCTCCAAATCCCGATCCACAAAATTCCTATGAAAGCTAACATCCTACGGTACCTCCAGACAAAACGATAGGGCTAAATATTATGTACACAATAAATGGTTAGTGATATCGTACAACTCATAAAATCTGTCCAAACTGACCGGGTTTTTATTTTGGGATTTTCGATCCTAGTTCTAACCATACTATCCCGGGACTCAAAATTGAGGTTCTAAAAGGTCTACTAGGGTCCACTACTTCTTCTTTCACTCCCATAGCATAACTAAGGTCGGCTTACACATATATAGTAACATAAATTATGACGATAACATACTCATTCTCAAACAAACACATAAACTCAAAATTTACGATAATAATCAAAATAAAAGAAACGAAACATGGATCCCTAAACTTCAAAACACATAAGAATCAGCAAGGTGCTATTTTACAAAAATATAAACAAATTGAACAATTTTAATAAATAACGAACTTGTTAATAACGTAATATTAATATAACCACGTGTCAATAATCCCAAAATATATAACATTTGAAACTTTACTACGCATAATACGTTATAAAATTTACAAAACAATAAAAAGAGTTTTAAAACAAACTTTAGGTAATTATCACATAGTTTTTCATATAAAATCGATACTAATTTAAAAATCTAATGACTCATATAATGAAACTAAAATTAAACGATTTACTTATAGGAATATGAAAATAAACGAGATTAAACAACGAACACTTAATAAATCAACTTACAGGTATTATAACTTAAAAGGAAAATAATAAACTGAAATTAAACAATTACACTGACTCTAATCAAACCCTAATCACAATTTATATGAGTTCACAATATTCATCACATATATTACAAATATTAATAATTTAACAACAAAATTACACACTTAATACACCAAGATTTCAAACATGAATCATACATGTACATAACATGGATAATGGTTGGAATATAGGGAATAGCATTCATACTACTGGGCACGAAAGAAACAATAAACAAAACAAATAGTAGCTAGGTTTTAGGGTTTACGTGGGGCACTAGTGCACTGGCGGCGATCAAGGCGGACGACTGTCGTCGGCGGCGGCAGGGTTGTGTCTGGGTGGTCGCCTGACAGTTGGGTCACGGTGGTCGGGATTCGCGGTGGTCGTCGGTTGGTTATCGAGGCAACAATCAACAGCAACAACGAACGGGTCGGGTCGCCTTCCTCACGTTTGGGCAGTCGCAGCGGTTTCCGGTGGTCGCTTGGTGTCCGAGAGTCGACGACGACGATCGGCGGCGGTGGTGGTGCACAACGAAGCAGACCGTGAAACTGAGATAGAGAGAGAGAAGGTTGTGCGGTGGTCGGAGCGGTTGTTCAGAGAGGATTCCGACGAGGTGGAGGTGGCGGCGGTTACATGCGGTGGTCGATGGTGGCTGGGCGGTTACTCAGAGAGGGAGGAACGAGAGAGGGAGAAGTGGGAGGGATTAGGGTTTGTGATTTAGTTAACTAAGGCTAATTATTGGTATTATACCACTTAATTTAGTCAAAAAACATGACTTGGAGAATAAGCACCACTTAACCGGCCTCCTAAAAATAGCTATAGGAAAATTTGATTTTTTTTTCTGGAAATAAAAAGATAATATCAACAATAATAATAATGATAATAAAACTAAAATACATAATTAACTAAATAAAACTAACACATAATCATCAATAATTAACATGTAATTTACCAAAATACCCCTATTCCCATTCATATCCATGCACGTAGAAAAGAATATATAACCCTTGATAACCCTTCGACGGTCCTACGAGCTCAAGTGTTAACAATTTAAACACGAAATAATTAACGGACGTAAAATAATACTCACGACGTAACGACAATTATAATCCAATTTTCCGGGGTTTTACAGCATCAAATTCATCGGGATTATCACAAACTAATTTCTAACGTGAAAGCAATCTCAAATAACCAAAAACCAAGAAACTAAAACTAGGGGCGCTGGCTCCCCGGCAACGTCGCCATTTTGTGTAACATGGTTTTTGTACCCCGGTTTTTTTATCGTTCTTCTCGAGGAGCTAGAGGCCTTGGTCATAGAATCTAGGTCAATGGTCGGGATGAGATCGCTAAGGTAAGGAAATTGGTTTGAAGAGGTCACAACACAACAAAGAAATCTAAGGTCGGTCAAGGAAAGGAAATGGGCTTCGGAGGCTTTTCGGGATGCAAATGGGGATGAGGAAATGGGTTTTGCAATAAGAGAATAATAAGGAGGGAGAATCAAGAGGCAATTCCGTTAGTAAATACCAACTGAGCTTCCTCTTTCGAGGATGGTCCGGATTAACTTCCCCAAAGTCTACCACGGACCCAGAGGGTTAATGAAACGGAATTCCCTAGTCAACCTCCTTCCACTTTCATGGGTGAGCATTAACTATCCCGACTCCAACCTTCCAACACAAGTGTTGGATGTATTCGGGAACTTTCAGACCTAAGTACATCCCACTTGAGGGAAGGAAAGGAGTGGGAAATTGATTTCCCAACTAATTACTTACTAATATTGCTAACCTAAACCAAATCACCCATTCACACTCTTAATTACCCCCTAACCCATAGGGTTTCTAGCCACTACTCATGATAAAAACTATGTTAACAACATCCAAACCAAACCTAAACATGATTTCTAACATCCAACGATCATGAACAAGCAAAACAATGAAAATAACAAGCAAAGCAATTAAAGAGCAAGAAAGTAATTAGCAAAGCAATTAATAAAAGAGTTAAGGGAAGAGAATACTTATCAAAATGATGTAGATGAATAATGGAAAGTAATAAAAAGATGATCCAACAATCTCTCAATTGTTTGAATCCCCAAATCTTCAATAACAAACACAAATCACCAAAACCCTAGATTAATCTCTCTCTAAAACTCACTAATACAAAGCTGGAAACAATGTCTAAGTCTCTAGAATGGGCTCCCCCAAGATAATCGTCAATAGGGATATATATACAAGGCAAAACAGTTGGGAAAAACGTAGCACTTCAAGCTTGAAACACGCGCAAAAAAATGGGAGACCGTAGGTACGGTCTCTGTCGGTCCAGGGGAGGTAGCAGGTGCCACCAAGCGAAAACCCAGGGTGATTTTCGAGCTTCGTAAGATCGTAGGTGCGGTCCGGCTGACTGCAGGTGCGGTCTCCCTCGGCCCAGCTGAGGTAGCGGGTGCCACCAATAGGGTGGCGGGGGCTACCATCTGGTTTTCTTCACTTTGTTCCTTCCTTCTTCCCAAGGCATGTAACGCCCGCTACGAGGGTCGTAGCGAGTGTTACCCCACTGATTTGCACCAAATGAAGGGAAAGAGGTCTCGGGTCAACTCCGCCTCGGCTCTCGGTCCGGCTCGGCTCGGGAAATCACTAAAAAGGCTCAAAAATGGCCCGTTATACCTCGTTTTTGTGTAAAACGCCAAAACCTACAAAATGACCCAAAACATACTAATAGACATGAAATTAAACAAGAAACTAGTCAAAAGCCTAAGAATTAAGGTGTTATTTAGACACAAAATTGGGTCTAAATACCTGCAATGGGGGAGATTTATGACAAGTGACCAATAACAAAAGCAAGAAGAAGAAGGATAAGGCGTCATACCGGTGTAAGGTTATCTAGGACGTTCCAAACGTCATCCAGACGCCCTACGGTAAATTTCTTGCCTTGTTTGTTCTTGACAACCAACATTCAGCAGCAAGAACTGACCTACCCTTTTTAGAGCGAATATTCAGAGGGCGAATATATTCACAAGCCCACGTCTATATAAAGGAAAAGAAGAGGGTAATCCGCATAAACAAAGAAAGTGAAGCAACACAAAAGGGAAGTGTCTTGAGTGCATACCTCAAGCACCTTCCATAGTGCAAGGCCATATTGGAAGTGCGGGCGAGCGGGATGCACAAGGTTGGGCTCATCATTCTGAACGATCCTTACCCCACGTGAAGACCATGGAGAAATGCCACATAAGCTGCTTTACCCCAGTTCAGTCGACGGATATCGTCAAAGTTCAGCAAATTCCCCATCCAAGAGAGCAATATGATGTCGCCGCGGTTGGGAAAAATGGTGGAGCCAATAAAGTATGCCATGAACAAGAAGCAGCGCTGGTCCAACGAAAGAGAGGCAAAGTTGTCGCTAAATAAGGCCTCGAAATGCGGGTACGACAAGCTGGCTAAACCCTGCCCAGGCCGGAGACGCGCCAGTACAGGGCCCAACATAGCCATAACTCCCGAAGAAAAATCTTTGAGAAATTTCACATTTTGACCACCCCAACAAAGGCCTATGGTCATAATGAAGTTGATTGGGGTCACCGTGATATCGCCTACCGGCAGATGCAAGGAATAGGTGGTATCCCAAAACCTTTCAGCCATAGCTCTCCCTAAGACACGATGGGTTTTGTCATTCCAAGACAATAGACATGATCGAAAAGTGGCAAAGCAATAGCTGCCAGAGTGTCGCGAGCAAAATCTCCCAAGGACTCAACAAACTTTAGGAGCTTTTTCAGATTCCCTAAGGTCTTTAGGGAATCCTCCTAAAACATCAAATGAAAAGAGCTAAGAACTACGAAGCATGAACTCGGTTATCACTCTACTAATGGGTCAAAACATGGGAGATTACAAAAGAAAACCGCATGACATTCCACTTTGGTCCGATTCAAGAGGAAGGCACACAACCACAATAACAAAAGGAAGGCCGTCGGGCCTTCCCATTTTCCTCAGCCCACCAGCCAAGCCCACGCTTGGCCTTCCTAATTTTCTTCGGCCCATCACAACCTCGCGCAGCTGCCTCACCCAATGGAGTAAAAGGGAAGGCCGCTGAGCCTTCCTAAAAAACGAACCGTGAACTTTCATTTTAGGCATGTTATCATGTGAACATAATTTTGGGCATTTTTTGACTTTGGGCAAAATAAAGAGGCGCATGCAAGTATTCAAAGGGCTATAAAGTATCAAGCATGCTGGCAGGCCCTAAACGTATCAGGTCTATGTACTGCAAGTGTACAGGTCTGTGTAGTACTAAAATATCGTTCTCTCTCAGGGATTTGTTTCCAACTACACACTGAACTAGTTCACTACAAAGGATGTTAGGTCGATCAAAGGGTTGTGCTAATGATTTACAAAACTAAACTAAGAAAGCAAGAATTTTTAGGGTTTTAACAGATAAGTAAAAGCGTTCAGGGGAGTCCACTCTAGTCAATAAGTCAATTAATCAACAATCTCGGTGTAAAGTAACAAGATAATTCAGAGTCTATAATCTTTCTAGGCCTTTTCCCAGCAATCGTTCTATTCGAAGTGATTAAACTAAACATTATTTCTAACTATTTAATCTAATCAAAGATAAGAACTGATTATAACCGACCCTAGGCAAGAATCATTATTTCTAACTATTTTCTATGCCTATTCAATCAACATCTTTCCAATTCAAGATTCAAAATTTCGTTCTGTTATCAAGAATCTAGTACCAAGTAAAAGGCGGTTAGCCAGATTATACTATGACAGACAAATTACGAAGATCAAACGAATAAAAGGAATAACTTCACACCGAGACTGTATTCAAAATCAATCAAAAGACATTGAGTTTATCCCCCGAACAAAAGGAGTTTAGCCATTCATAATGCTAGAAACAACTAACACACAAACTGAATGTAATTGGAAAACATAGAGAAAAAGTAGAAATAACCGAGTGTTTGAAGTGGCGGAATCGATCTCTTCGTATCACCCGAATCGATCTTCTTCGTATCCTTCAATCACTTACAATCATCTAAACTGTAACGCTCCGACCCCTCCCGGCCGCAGACATTACCGATAACTGCTTCAAGGATCATTGACTGGCCCCACAAATCACCACGAGTCTTTCCAGCGTGCTTCGTCCTCGCTGAGACGCTGCATGGGAAAACTTCCCAGGAGGTCACCCATCCTGAGACTACTCCCAGCCAAGCACGCTTAACTGAGGAGTTCTCAACGAATGAACTACCATAAAAGAAGGTGCACCTTAGTGATATGAGTAGTCATTTTAATCCCTTTAAGCCACACTTAACCATATATCTGGGGTGTTACAATCACCCCCATTTAAGCACACAACGTCCTCGTTGTGCCGCAATCCACTACAGAATCTTTTCCCCGCTAGGTGACTGCCCATGGCTCTTCCATCCACTGGCGCAGCTCACGGTCGCGGGTCGGCTCTGATACCATCTATAACACCCCGACCCCTCCCAGGCCGTAGACATTACCGATAACTGCTTCAAGGATCGCTGACTGGCCCCACAAATCACAATGAGTCTTTCCAGCGTGCTTCGTCCTCGCTCACACGCTGCGTTGGAAAACGTCCCAGGAGGTCACCCAACCTGAGACTACTCCCAGCCAAGCACGCTTAACTAAGGAGTTCACAACGGTTGAGCTACCATAAAAGAAGGTGCACCTTCGTGATATGAGAAGTCATTTTAATCCCTTTAAGCGACAGTTAACCATATATCTGGGGTGTTACATAAACTAATAAATTTGAGGAATTTAAACTGGATAGGAAACTACCCTAAAAGCTCTCTAAAACTCTGACGTTTGATAATCTAATTTTCTCTCTAACTCTGACGTTCGATAATCTAGTTTTCTCTGTCTTTTTAACGGTTGGCGGAGGAGTCTTTTTATAAGACACGTTTAGGGTACAAAATGCTAGCAGCGTCCCTTTGAGCGTTGTCTGGAATGTCAGACTTGTTCTCCGTGTCTAGGCACTGGAGCATCTGATTTACGTTGGCGGGCAGGCGTCCTTCAAGACTGAGATCCTCTAGAGGCGCAGTAAACTAAGGCGTCTCCTTACTCCGCCCAATTTTGGGGCGGGCCTTGAGTTTGGGTCGTTGTTTCTTCTTCAATCTTTCCTCCTTTCAACTTTCTTTTGATTTTCTTTGCTTTTGCTCCCTTTTTCCATCAATTTTCCATGCTTTTGAGTGTATTTTCAATATCCCCTACAAAATGTACCAATCTCGCAACCAAGTGAAGAAATCATAGAAATTGATATAAAAACATGGAATTCCGGTTATAAAAAGCATGAAATATATGTGATTTGAGCCCTAAAAATACCAAAAAATTACTAGGAGGTACCTCAATATTTGGGGAAACTATTTTTCGGTACCCCAACTTTTCAAAATTAATTTTGAGGTACCCTTACTTTTTGGGTTAGTAATTATTTGGTGCTTTTCCGGTCATTAATTTTGTTAAGTGACCGAAATACCCTTATTTTTCTTCTTCAAGGGTATTTCTTCAAGAAGGCAAGAACAAGGGCATTTTAGTCACTTAATAAAATTAATAGCCGAAAAAGCACCAAATAATTACTAACCCAAAAAGTAAGGGTACCTCAAAATTAGTTTTGAAAAGTTGGGGTACCAGAAAAACATTTCACCAAAAGTTATGGTACCTCATAGTAAGTTTTTGTAAAAATACTATGTAAAAACCACTTATCATATGCAACATGGAATTAGCTAAAATAATCGGCAAGATGAAATTAAATATATCTGTTTGCCCATTTTACGCTAAAATAAATGTTGGGTTTGACGATTACCTTAATGTGCGATCGATGGTACCAAACATGGTTCCAGTTGCGTAGAGTCAAGTCAGCAGCGGCAGCCTCGACCCCGAGAATAAAGCTTCCCCTAGAAACGCCTTCGTGGGCCCATCCTGCTGCATCGAGAAGAGGGGGATTCCTCTGGCTTCGTGGTTGCATCCTTCTTCGAATAAAACACAAGGCAAATAACTTTCAAGAAGTGAATTTTTGAGAGCAATTTGAGAGCTTCAAGAGAAAGGAATAAAGAGATGTCAATGAATGAATGCAATGAAGCTATGTATTTATAGAAAAGACGAACGAATACGGACCGTCCGTTTCAAGGACCCGCCTCGAGATACTAAACGCACCTCATTGGTTGGAAATCTCCAACCTCATCTTCTTGCCCCCCAAAGCAATAGCATGGCATGCATGTGGGCCCCATTGAAGATTCCCTCAATAAGAAAAACAAAAAAAATAAAAAGGAAAGCTCGGCGGCCTCCCGTGTCCAAAACAGCCTAAGCCCGCCATTTGAAAGCGCGGGCCAGGCCCATTAAAATGGGAAGGCTCGGAGGTCTTCCTTGCTGCAGATGGGCCATTTTCATCCCGAGGTAAGGTTTTGCCCAACTTTGTCTTGAAACTGACACCGCGTTTCTTATTACTGTTTTGAAGGACATCTTTCGGTTGCCACATAAAAGAGCGCACCGACATCGTCCACCTTCCGGCTGCCACATAAAAGAACACTGATATCGTCCATAAAAGAGCAGCGACATTGTCCATTTTCCGGTTGCTACACAAAAGAACATCGACATCGTCCATCATCCGGTCGCCACATAAAAGAGCACCGACAGCATCCATCCTCCGCTCGCCGCATAAGAGAGCACCGACAGCATCCACCTTCCGCTCGTCACATAAAAGAGCACCGACATCGTCCATCATCTGGTCGCCACATAAAAGAGCACCGACAGCATCCACCTTCCAGTCGTCACATAAAATAGCACCGACATCGTCCATCATCTGGTCGCCACATAAAAGAGCACCGACAGCATCCATCATCCAGTCACCATATAAAAGAGCACCAACAGCATCGACCATCCGGTCGCCACATAAAAGAGCACCGACAACATCCATCATTTGGTCACCACAAAAGAGCACCGATGGCATCCATCTCCAGGACAGACGTCAAGCAGTCAGCATCTCAGCCTACTTTGACCTTCGTCCTATTCGGACTCGGTCAAAGTGCAGGCTCTCTGTAGACACCGAATTTTATACCGATAAATTACACTCGGGAAAATCGGACTAGAAATAAGTGGGCTTAAACCAAAGAAAATAAGAAGGCCACTGGGTCTTGCCTATTTTCAAAACAAGCGCGGCTGCGCCAAAAAGCCCACAGAAAAAAAGAAGGCTCGGCGACCTTCCTTATTTCTCTGGGTCTCCAACAGACCAGTAGCGCGCGCCCCAGCCAAGAAAAATAGGAAGGCCCGACGGCCTTCCTCAATTCCTTGGACCGGGAATGCAATTGCTAGTGTGGCAATCCATGTGAGGGAAAATCGAAGGCTCAGCGACCTTCCTCTTCAAATGTGATATATGCGCCAATTTTTCCCTCCTTTTCCATGCAATCTCATGATCACCGCCGGTTGACTTCTGACTGTTGACCTGAGCAAGGTCGTCGGGGCTTGCTGATAAGTGATTATTTTATAGTAATTTTCAGGGCTTAAACACATGTATTTCATGCTTTTTATACCGAGAATTCCATGTTTTTATACCAATTTTTTTGTGATTTCTTCACTCTTGGTTGCGAGATTGGTACATTTTGTAGGGATCATTGAAAATACCCCAAAAAACATGAAGATTTGGAAGAAAATGGGAGAAAAATTAGAGGAAATAAAAAAAATGTTGAAGGAGATGGAAATCAAAGAAAAGGAATAGCCCAAGCTGCAAGGCCCAACCTAAATCTTGGCGAACACCTCAGACGCTGCCAGCGCCCCTCTGAACGTTGCCAGCGCCACTGTCAGAGATTTCATATGTGGAAGAAAAGCTTGAAAGCTGCTGGAATTTCGTCAAACGCTGCCAGCGTGCGGACACAGAGAACTTGACTTTTAGGCCAGACGCTGCCAGCGCCTGGCGTCCTAATCGAACCTTATAAAAGGTTTTCTCAGTCGGACATTTAAAGGAGATCCAAGTATTGAGAAAGCAAGTTTTTAGAGTAGATTTTTAGAGAGTTTCTATCATTAAAGTTAGTTCTTTTAGGATTATTAGTTGTTTTTAGATTATTGTAAAGTGATTGACGAGAAGAAGAAGATCGACTCGGGTGACACAAAGAGATCAATTCCGCCATTTCAAACACTTAGCTGCTTCTATTTTCTTTATGTTTTTCAGTTTAATTTCAATTTGAGATATGTTAATTTCAAGTATTATGAGTAGCTAAATACCTATGTTTGGGAGATAAACTTGATGTCTTTCGATTGATTTTGAATACAATCTCGGTGTGAAGTTATTTTAATCATTTAATCTTCGTAATTTGTATGTCATAGTAAATTGGTTAACCAACTTTTGCTTGGTTTAGATTCTTGATATTGTAGACACCGGATTTTGTACCGGGACAAGTGTACAAATCAAGCATAACAAGAAAAGAGGCCAGCATGAAAGAAAATCCAATGGGCCTTCCTCAATCAAAAGCTACCGAGCCAACCCACCACAAAAAACCTTCATTTCCACCCTTTCCACATACATATGCCTACCATTTTGAATCCCAATTTTTCCACAAGTCTTGTTAGCCTCATTTCTTTTGATGAGAGTAAAGTACAGATCATAACCTTTCCAATGCCTTTTGAATTGCCTCAATTGGTGTCCGGATGAAAGAGTTATGGTCGTTCGAAGCTGCACTTAGCCAAATTCAAAACCCTTCTGAGTTTTAATAATTCTCAAGCCCAGAAATCTGGCCCAGCAAGCAACTCCGGCCCAAATGGTTGTTAAAACTCGCGGGGGTTTTATAACCAGCAGTGACACGTCGTTTTGGCCGGCCACGTTATCAATCCGTGTGGAGGATTTTATAACCCGCGGGGGTTTTAATTTCTGTGATTTTAGCGCCAATCTCTTCCCATGCAATCCCTTGATCATAGCCAACGTGAAGTTGACTTTTCAAGTTCGATTTTAGTAGAGTCTGTTTTCAAGTTCGGCGGATTCGAGAATTTTTATAATTCTCGAGTTCGTAACCTTACCCTTGAACTTAGAAATCGGGTTCGTAGACCGGAGTCACTTTTATCATTTTATAGTTTGTCGATTTCCTTAAATCGGCTGGCAACTCATTACCATTTTACAAACCCATTTAATTATTTAGAATGTTCGCTTTTACATAAAAATAATTTAAAAAAGGGAAATTGGATTCTATTAATACGAACTTTTGACCATATAAGACTTAATTATACGAACTTTCGATTTGGTTATTAATAATATGAACTTTGACCCCCTATTGCCCCCAATAACACGCCACTGAGTTAAAATTAACTTAACTCGGTGGGGTTCCTAGCTGGCGATAGAGGTACGTTGCATTTGTATTTTGACCTTGCCATGTCATCAGTTCACTTAAAAAATGTCAACTCACCCTTTTATTTTTTTTCCCTTTTTTTTTAACTCACCTTCTTCTTATCACGCCCCCCACCCCACCCGACCTGCTTGCCTTCTCTCAGCCTCCGTCACCGCTTTCATCTCCATCGCCGCCGTCACCGCCTTCCTCTAATTTCCCATCCCTTGGCCGTAGATTTGTGGCCCCCTTTTTTCTACAGACCCCTCCAAAACTCTCCTTTGCCCACTTCATATTCTTCAAGGCTTCCTCGAATCACCCAAGGCTTCTACAAAATCCCAGGACACATCCCTCTTTTGCAGTCACCAATCTCCAGGGTATCTGCACTCTTTCATTTCATACCAACGAAATCTGCAGACAATCGTCTTCATCTTCCACCCATTCCGCCGGAAAATGACCGGGAACCTCTATACACTACCCGTGTCCGACGATGACGTCGGCTGACAATTTCTGGAATTTGACGTCGTTGTTCTAACTTCCGGTGGGGCTCGTATTCCCGCTCGTTCTCACTCTCTAGTACGTTGATTGCCCCTCTAATTACTAAATAATGTGAATGAATGAAGTATTAGGAAATTGAGTTTCAATTTGACTTTTATTTGGTTGCGAATTTTTTGTTTGTTGTTAAAACTTTGTTGCTTAGTTAGTTGAGTAATTGCCAAACTGGATGCATTGAAATATATGAATCAAATAGATAAGAATTGAGCTTATGTGTTGCTTTTAGATTTGGTTGTGGATGTTTTTGTTTAGCGTTGTCCTGATAGTTGAGTTATTGGAAAATTGGAAGGCAATCGCTTCGCCGGTGCTAGAGAAGCCGGCCTCTTGGATTTTATATGAAGTGGGAAAAGGAGAGTTTTGGAGGGGTCTGCAGAAAAAAGGGGAGCCACAAATCTGCCACGAGTTGGGAACCGAGGAAGGCAGCGGTAACGGAGATGAAGCGATGGCTAGCGAGAAGTTAAGTAGGTCGCGGCGTGATCGCGAGGAGCGGAGAAGGCGAACAAGTCGGGTGGGGGGTGCGTTAGAAGAAGAAGGTGAGCTAAAAAAATAAAAGGGGAAAAAAATAAAAGGGTAAGTTGGCATTTTTTTTAAGTCAACTGATGACATGGCAAGGTCAAAATACAAAGACAACATACCTCCGCCGCCAGCTAGGATCGCCACCGAGTTAAGTTAAACTTAACTCAGTGGCACGTTATTGGGGGCAACAGGGGATCAAAGCTCATATTATTAATCACCAAATCGAAAGTTCATATTATTAAGTTTTATATGTCCCAAAGTTCGTATTATTAGAATCCAATTTCCCTTTAAAAAATAATTTAATTCATATCTGTCATTAATTCAAGGCTAGGCCCGAGAGAAGTGGACTAGAAATTGATAAAACCCCCGCGGGTTTTATCAATTTAAATTAGACTTGGGCATAGAGAGGGTCGGAAATTGGTGACCCGCCGACCCTAGCCCAACTCGGCCGGTCCTTCGGGTCAAGCAGTGTCGGCTCGAGCCCTGACACGGCGGGCCGCGTGCCGGGTCAGCGGGTCATCAATTGTGCAACCTGGATTTTTTTATTGAATTCTCCATGCATTTTACCTAATCATTGAGCGGGACGAGTCGAGCCCCGGGCCGGGTCAAGCCGACCCGATTTCTTGATTTCTTTTTTTTTTCATTTATATTAGTGGGTCTGCGGGCCGGGCCGGGCCAGGTCACAAACCCTTGGCCCGAGCCCGGCCAGTCCATTCTTCGGGGCCCCGATCTTTTGGGGCCGGGCCGGGTCGCCTTCAAAAAACACGACCATGACCCACAAATTTTCTGGTCGGGTCGGGCCGGGCGAGTCCCCGACCCATTGCCAGGTCTAGTTTCAATCCATGTCTCTCTAGGCCGCGAAGGCAAGAGGCCCAATCCAGAATTCTTAAAACCCCCGCGGGTTTTAATGGATTCTGGTGGCCCGCTTGTTCCTTCTTGGGCCTGAATTTGATGTTTGGGTTGGGATTAAATTATTATTAAAGTATGTTGTGTAATTTCGAATAATTTAAATAATAAAAAATGGATTAGTTAATAAATAAAGTTTCATCACCTCGAAAATGAGTTTCGAAAATAAAAATATCCTTATTTAAGGATTAAGCAACCTTAGTCGGCTCCCGATCATTAAGTAGCACATCCGAAAATCGAAACCCCTAAACGGGAGCGATTTCGGGTCCTACAGATTGGCGACTCCACTGGGGACTTAAACTTAAAAAGAGGGTAAAACTTGAACAAATCGAATTGATTTGAAATTGTAAAAGGGAGAAGTTGAGTTATTTCGCAATTATATTATTCTTTTTAGGCATCCTTTGCATACCGGGCCACTAATCGGGTCTTTTGACATGTTAGCACAAAGGCGATGATTTAGGTGATAACTAGGATTCTCCCCCGAGAGCGGGCAGCGAGTACTTGTGTGATGCACCCTACATCACCAAGAATCCGGTCTCTCCTCTCCCCATGTTATACTCAAAGGTCTTCCTTGAAGTTCGATGAGGAACACCTCACACTCCTTACCCAGAATATTAAGGGTAAGGTGAACCGAGGCGAGAACATGCGGTAGGGCATGTTAACCCAACCATAGAAATCCATGAATATAGAGCCTTCGTTTAGGGTATCCCTTCATGTTGTATGCTATGTCGTGAATTGTTGGGCCAAGTTACGGATTCTCCTTAAAACGGTCGACCTGTGGATTGGGCCCATCCGAATTGAGAAACACTGACTTGTGCTTTCTAACTTATGACCACCCAATATATATTTGACTCTATTCGGCCCTTTATAATGTTCTGTCGTTAGGTCCATATAGAGTTAGGCCATGCACTCCTGAAGAGTGGATAAGTCTTTGTTTCAGAGTCTACATGTGAATGTCTTTCAGTCTTTAGATAGTCTCATACAAGGTTGTGTCATATGTGAGCCTTTTCTTAAGTCAATATGTGTGTTTTGTTTTTGGGAAGTCGAAATCCAGGTCATGGTTGAGTCTTTGGGTTAGGTCATAAGTGAGTCTTTTCCTTGGTTAATGTGTTTTTGTCTTTTTGAGAAAGTCTAGTGTAAACCCAATTCATGGGCGAGTCTTTGTTTTAAAGTCAGGATATAAGTGTCTTTTTCTTTAGAAAGTACCATATAAGGTCCAGGATGAATCTTCGTGGTAGTGTTGCATGTAAGTGTCTTGCATTCTTTAGAAAGTATCATATAAGGTCCAGGATGAATCTTCGTGGTAGTGTTTGCATATAAGTGTCTTACATTCTTTAGAAAGTATCATATAAGGTCTAGGATGATTCTTTGTGTTAGTGTCTGCATGTAAGTGTCTTACATTCTTTAGAAAGTATCATATAAGGTCTAGGATGAGTCTTTGTGTTAGTGTCTACATGTAAGTGTCTTGCATTCTTTAGAGAGTCTCATATAGGTTCATAGGTCATGACAACCTATGTCGTAGGTGAGTCTGTGTCTAGAGCCATCATGTAAATATCTGTCTTTTTTTAGGAAGTCTAATGTAAACCCATGTCATAGGTTAGTCTTTCCGGGTCAGCATATAGGCATTTGCACTTTAGGAGGTCTCATATGGAATTTAGGACATGTAGACCCATCTCATGGGTAAGTCTTTTCCTTAAGTCAACATGTAGAGGTCTTGAATCCTAGGAAGTCTCATGTAGGTCAGTTAGCACTTTCAAACCCATGTCCTGGGTGACTCTCACCCGCGTCAACATATAGGCGTTTTTCATCATAGGAAGTCCATATAGGTCATTTAGGTCATGCATGCATTAGGATGGGTTCTTCTTCATTTGTCTAGTGTCAAAGTCAAGGCTTGAGCTAACCATAAAGGGAATATTGGGTTGACGGGAAATTCTACAACTACCATAGATCTCGAGGGAACTATATGGATAATTGTTAGACTTTAGAGCACATGATCCATTCAGGGAAACTACCCCCACCGAAAGCAGTATAGAGGACTAGACATAACATGGATTCCCCATACGAGGACAAGGAGGGCACATCATCAAAGGAGCTTTAGAAGTAGCTATAGTCTTGGTTGTGAAGCATTTCATTTCCGGAGTTTGTTAGAGTTAAGAGTTAGTTCTTAATTCATTTCTTGAATTCGGTTGCTCTTGTTGCTATTTGATTAAACAGAATTCTGTGCTTGTATTTCTGACTTGAGTTTAAAAGTTCTCTCATCCGTCCATCATCCGTACAAACCAAGTCTGACAAATTCACCTTCTCCTACCCTTCCATCTTTGTCATGTACCTCGTTCTCATCCCTTCATTTCTTGAATCCGGGGTTAGAGAGATAAAGAGAGAAGCTCAAAAAAAAAGAGTGAAAAGCTATAGAGTGGCCGGTTTGAAAACCTCATTGTGGCAAACCGGGCAAAAGGAAAGAATGAAAATTGATTGAGAGAAGTCAGCATGCCCCTTCCATCCAACAGGCTGAACAAAAGGAGAGAATGTCATCAGGAAAGACCAAATCAAATACTCTCTCTGAAGTGAGCACACTTCATTAGAAATGTCGCAGCTTAACGAAATATGTCGAGGACAGGGTGCTTGAACCCAACCTTCATTTCACCACCCATATTACCCTCATCTTTTCATCCAATCTCGACTTACCACCTACCACTCACATCTTTGACCTCTCCATCAAACCTCAACCCTTTTCAAACCCTTAACCCAATCCATAAGGAGTCAACCCATGAAGAAGGAGTTTTTTTAAAAAAGAAAAAAAAAACTCCCTTAGACTTGACCAACCTGGTCATTCTCCTCATGACCAATCCATATCTATCCCAAAGCCAAAAGGTGTGTTATGACTAATGTCAACAAAATAAGAACAGGAGTCAATCCCATGCAGAAGAAATTCGAAAAAAGAAGAAAGCAAAAAAAAAGAAAAAAAAAAGGAAAGCTGAGATAGATAGCAAAAAAAAAAACAAAAAGTTGAGAAAGAAAAAAAGAAAAAAAAAGAGGAAAACAAGTAAAAAGGAAGGAAGAAAAGATTAGATGAGTATAAGAAGTGAGAATGCGAAAAATAAGAGTCATGCGCACCTCAGAAAATCTCATCTCAAACCTTCACCTCATCATCCATACACCTCAACCTTCTATAACCTTCACAAACCTTTCATCCATCCATAACTTGCATATGAACCCTCAAACCTTCATAACCATCTTTTTGAACCACTAAGTCTTCCTCGAGGCACTACCCATCGTTGTGCTTAAATAACTACGACTGGCCTAATTCCACCTTGGATACGTAGGAAAACCTCTTTGAGGCCCGGCCTCTACAAGGAGCATCCTTTGTCCTCAAAATGTTGTTCTTTGAGAGAAGAAAAAACAACAACAAGAGAGGCTAGCTTGGAATCCCAGGGTAGGCAAAAGGAGAGTGAGAGAATAAGAGAGGCTAGCCTGAAAACCCGTCAAGGTAGGTTAGACAAAAGGAGAGTGAGAAAATAAGAGAGGCTAGCCTGAAAACCCGCCAGGGCAGGTTAAGGAAAAGGAAAGTAAACCCTGGATTTCATCATCATCAACCCTCCATCTTCCTTCCGTCAGACTTGGACATCATTCCATAATCATGTTCCAACCTTTTCCCAAGAGATGATGTCCATCCCATTTGACCATCTCTTCAAGACACGATCATTCTTGAGTGTCTCCCTATATCATTCATCAATAAACTCTCATCTACCATCCCTTTCAACCCTTTCTCAAAAGATGATGTCTATCCCTTTGACCATCTCTTCAAGACACGATCATTCTTGAGTGTCTCCCTATCTCATTCATCAATAAAGTCTCATCTACCATCCCTTTCAACCCTTTCTCAAGAGATGATGTCTATCCCATTTGACCATCTCTTCTCCCCTTCAAGACACGATCATTCTTAAGTGTCTCGACATCCCATTCACCATCATCCACCGTATCTTTCCCCAAACATCTTCCAACCCTTTATTTTAGCATTTACATCTCATCTCACCCTTTAAGGACTTTTCAGCTCAATCATTAGTGTAAGTATGCGGCTCTGTTCTTAATGCCCACTCTTAAGCACACCTAAGTGTGGCTTACTTCTTAGCAAGAGCAAAATCCGTCCACATCATATCAACGGCTAAGTGGCAACCACATGATCATGAACAGACTCAAAAACAAGCTACTCTAAACTGGGGGCTCGCCCTACCTTTTTGACATCGTTAAAGACATTTATCGGAGATAGCTTCAAAGAGGGACACTTACTCCCTATCCTACGAGGTTCTGCATCTTCAATCTCATAGACATCCTAATAGTGGTCTCATCAAGAAAGAAAAAAGAGAGAAAAAAAAAGAAAAAAAAAGAAAGGAAAAAAAAAGAAAAAAAAGAAAGGAAAAAAAAAGAAGAAAAAAGGGGCTAACTTGAAAACCCTTTGGGCAAGTTAGGCAAAAGGAGAGTTTGAGACTCACTATTAAGGACTATTCCTCCTATTCTATGGTCCCCATGCATCATCTCGTCACTCCACATCGACACTCGGGGCTTGTAAATCTCCAAGGTGCTCTCCAAAGCAGGACAGTGTCATCAAGAGTCTATGCTAAACCGGGGGCTTGTCATACATCAGCATATATTTGCAAGCAATCGAGGTCATCTACATGATCATTCAAGAAACGCATCCTTCAGGCATGTTGCCTCCATCATTGTTCCCTATTCCATGGATCGAAACATTACTCATCCTGAATTTTCCTGAAATTCCCCACGAGTAGCCTTAATCCTTAGAAAGCATTGTCTTAGGGAGTCATGGTTTAGGAAAGCATTGTCTTAGGAAAGCATTGTCTTAGAAAATCTTTGTCTAAATATAGAGTCGGGGGGTTGCCTGCATGTAGAATTGCATGTGTAAATCATCATGTGTGTATCATGTCTAAGCATAATAGGTTTGCATTGCATCTATAATTCGTGTCAAGGCGTCATAGAGTCAGTGGTCGTACATTGAGTCATTTTGTTATGCATCAAGTCAATCTGTTATGCATTGAGTCAGTCTGTTATTCATTGAGTCAGTCTGTCATGCATTGAGTCAGTCCATTGTGCATTGAGTCAGTCTGTCATGTATCAAGTCAGCTTGTCATGCATCAAGTCAGTCTGTCATGTATTGAGTCAGTTTGTTGTGCATTGAGTCAGTCTGTCATGTATCGAGTCAGTTTGTCATGCATCAAGTCACTCTGTCATGTATCGAGTCAATTTTGTTGTACATAAAGTCAATAGCCATGCATAAATGCATGAATGCTTGTGTCAAAAACAAAAGAAGTTGCATAGTTTGTGCAAGAGTTTAGTAGATTAGTTGCATGCATACCCGCATATCTGAAAATATAAAAATAAAAAAGCGAAGAAGCAAGGAAGTGCTACATCGTTGCTCCAGAACGCAACACTGTGGGCTATTCAAGCCCAATCAGACCGGTCGACATGGTTTCCAGTCACTAAGAGCAAGATGAGAGAAATATTTAATCATATTCTAGATGACTTCTATTGTCCGAAGCTACGTCTACCATGGACGCCACTGACACAATCATCCGCCTCGAGAAAACCCGTTGGCATCATCAACATCGGGAAAATCCGATATGCCTCGGGATAAGCCGTTGGGCATCATCAACCTCGGGAGAATCCATTGGGCATCTTCAACATCGGGAAAATCCGTTGAGCACCATCGATCCACCTCGGGAAAATCTGTTGAGCACCATCAATCCACCTCGAGAAGATCTGTTGGTCATCATCAACTACTTCGGGAAAATCCAATCTGCCTCGGGAAAATCCATTGGGCATCGTCATCAATCTGCCGGACAGGTAATTCTCTGTATCGCCAACCATTGTTCAAAGTGATCTGACATTCCGTTTTGGTTTCTATGTAGGGACAACCACCATCCAGCTACCGCATAAAAGGTTGATGTCCTCTGATCGCCGCATAAAAGGTTGCTGCCCTCCGGTCGTCGCTAAAAGGACCACCACCATCCAACTGCCACATAAAAGGTTGTTGCCCTCCGGTCGCCGCTAAAAGGGACCACCACCATCCAGTAACCGCATAAAAGGTTGATGTCCTCCGGTCGCCGCATAAAAGGTTGTTGCCCTCTGGTCGCCGCTAAAAGGGACAACCATCATCCAACTGCCACATAAAAGGTTTCTGCCCTCCGGTCGCCGCTAAAAGGGACCACCGTCATCCAGCTGCCGCATAAAAGGCTGCTATCATCCGTTTGCCGCATAAAAGAGCACTGACGTTTTTAGTCGTCCAACAGTTGCCACCTAACGGCCTCCGACGACATCACCAGCATCCTCAGTCGTCCAACGGTTGCCACCTAAAGGCCTCCGACGACACCATCATCGGCATCAGTCGTCCAACGGTTGCCACCTAAAGGTTTCCCACGACATCATCGACATCATCAGTCGTCCAACGGTTGCCAACTAAAGGCCTCTGACGACATCACCAGCATCTTTAGTCGTCCAACGATTGCCACCTAAAGGCCTCCGACGACACCATCATCAGCATCAAACGTCCAACGGTTGCCACCTAAAGGTTTCCGATGACATCTCCAGTCGTCTAACGGTTGCCACCTAAAGGCCTCTGACGACATGAAAGTGACCATCTTCATTCAGGACGCCGTTGAAAGGCATCATCTTCGTAAAAGACCACCGACAGCATCGTTCTCCTGGTCACAGACATCAAGCAGTCAACATCTCAAGCTACTTTGACCTTCGTCCTATTCGGACTTTATCAAAGTGGGGGCTCTCTGTAGACACCGGATTTTGTTCCGGGACAAGTGTACAAATCAAGCATAACAAGAAAAGAGGCAAACATGAAAGAACACCCAATGGGCCTTCCTCAATCAAAAGCTACCGGGCCAACCCAGCACAAAAAGCCTTCATTTTCTACCCTTTCCACATACATATGCCTACCATTTTGAATCCCATTTTTTCCACAAGTCTTGTTAGCCCCATTTCTTTTAATTAGAGTAAAGTACAGATCTTAAGCTTTCCAATGCCTTTTGATTTTCCTCAATTGGTGTCCGGATGAAAGAGTTATGGTCGTTCGAAGCTGCACTTAGCCAAATTCAAAACCCTTCCGAATTTTAACAATTCTCAAGCCCAGAAATCTGGCCCAGCAAGCAACTCCGGCCCAAATGGTTGTTAAAACCCGCGGGGGTTTTATAACCAGCAGCGACACGTCGTTTTGGCCGGCCACGTTATCAATCCGTGTGGAGGATTTTATAACCCGCGGGGGTTTTAATTTCTGTGATTTTAGCGCCAATCTCTTCCCATGCAATCCCTTGATCATAGCCCACGTGAACTTGACTTTTGCCTTGACTTTCTAAAACCCTCGAGGCTTTTGTTCTTGCATGGAGGAAAGGCATGATTGTTCGGGTATATTCCCTCCATTTTCCCTCAAAAAACCTCACCTCCCCACCTATAAATACCCCACCGTTTTCACTCCTCCATAATCAATTATTCTCACCAACTATACTCAAACTCTCTCAAAATTCCATTACCCATACTCTCCTTCTAACTCTTCCATAATCATTCTCATTTTATCATCATTCTCATACCACCATCCTAACCATTCCCATATTCATCTTTCCATCCAAGCCACAAGTGAAGGTTAAGTCAAGGCATGAATTCCATCTCATCCATTACCTTTAAACAAGGTTTGCACTTCGTTATTATCATATTTAAATCATGTAATTTATGCTTTGATTCCCTTATTCGAATATATTTTGTAAAGTAAACATCATGTTTTACTCTTGCATGATCGGAATAATAACATCATGAAATTCATTTAATTTCTCACCGCTCTTTTTTTCTTTTCAAGTTCAATTTTAGTAGAGTTTGTTTTCAAACAGGCGGATTCGAGAATTTTTATAATTCTCGAGTTCGTAACCTTACCCCGAACTTAGAAATCAGGTTCGTAGACTGGAGTCACTTTTATCATTTTATGGTTTGTCGATTTCCTTAAATTGGCTGGCGACTCTTTACCATTTACAAACCCGTTTAATTATTTAGAATGTTCACTTTTACATAAAAACAATTTAATTCATATCTATCATTAATTCAAGGCTAGGCCTGAGAGAAATGGACTAGAAATTGATAAAACCCCCGCGGTCAAGGGTTCATCATAAGGAGTTCGACCTTTCATCATCCATATCATCATCACACCAACCATAAACCACATCTCCAACCAAATAACCTTCATTCCAAGCCATTATCAAGTCACGGTCAAGGGTTCATCATATGGAGTTCGATCTTCCATTCATCATATCGAAGTTTTAAGTGAGGTTCGTTCATCCTTAATGTTTCAATAATGTAGTTTATTTTACGTAAACGTGTTATTTGTATAATCATTTTGTAAAGTCATCATTCTTTTATTTCATTTGCATGTTTGAATAATAACTTCATGAAATTTATTAAAAGTTATCCCGGTTCAATTTCATTTCAAATTCGATTTTAGTAGAGTCTGTTTTCTAACAGGCGGATGCGAGAATTATTTTAATTCTCGAATTCGTAACCTTGTCCCCAAACTTAGAATTCGGGTTCGTAGACCGGAGTAATTTTCATTATTTTATGGTTTGTCGATTTCCTTAAATCGGCTGGTGACTTTTTCTTTTTTATATAATCTCTTTTTATTATTTAACGTAAATGTTTCTTACGTCGAAAGAATTTATAAAATAATTTACATAATTCCATATTCCGATCTGGAGTCCGAAAAGAGAAAATATCGTAGGAATTATTAAAGGTCACATGGTCTTTGAATTTTCAAAGTATTTTCTATTGGGTTTTGGCCCGGATTCGAATCGGATTTTATGTGAAATTATTTGTAAATTAATTTGATGTAATTTCAAACATGTGAATAATAAAAATTGATTATTGAATAAATAAAAAGTTACCCCCCCCCCCCAAAAAAAAAATGAATTTCATAAAATAAAAATATCCTTATTTAAGGATTAAGCAACCTTAGTCGGCTCCCGATCATTTAAGTAGCGCATCGCAGAAAAAGGGGTCACCTTTTCCCGGGGTTATACACCTTTTGTTCCATAACTCATATGGGGTACTAGAATTCCCTTTTATTGGAACTCTATTTTAAAATATAACAAGTCATTAAAATAGTTTCACCCCAAAATTCATTACTTAAAACCGGAGTTAGACAACATTAAATTCACCATTTTCTTTAAAGTTCTATTTCCTTTCCGCAACCCCATTTTGTTGTGGTGTATACAGGGCGGTTGTTGTTAGGTTTCAGGTTATCTATTTCCTAAACAAATACAGATTAATTGGTAACAATTACAAAACAATTAATCACACAGGAAAGAATACAATTGCAGAAGCTTAGTATTATACATGATCGCTAATCCAACTGATGAAGAGGTTTACCTTTGAGATTCCAATGGAGAAATCCTCTACTGTAGATCCACGCAACACTCCGGGAACTCTTTTCTAGATCGACCCGATCGAGACTAATCTTAATATAAGATGTATGTCTTTACGGTATATTGGGAATTGTTTCAGGAAACAATAACTGTAAACTTCAGAGAGAGAATAGCTCAGGAAATCACCCTGGAGTCTCTCTAGAAGTCTCAAACAGTTAGGATGAATAAATATCTCAGAGAGACTCCCTTTTATAGTATTGGGTGGCTTGGGGAAAGAGTTAACTAAAACCCTAATAACAGACTCACTGAAAAGACGTCGTCTTAGGCCCAACACGGTTCGTATTGCAAGCAACACAGTCCATGTTGGCCTCCAGAATCTATTTTAAGTCGATTGGACTCAACATGGTCTGTGTCAGGCTTACCACGGTCCATGGTGACCCCAACATGGTCCGTGGTGAGTTGATTTCTCCCACTCTTAAATATAATACGATATTATTTTTAGGCTACATACATTGTTCAGAGCACTAACTTGTGTGACCTAGTAGGACAAAATAATATAGTTGTAATTAAACATATTCAATTACCGAATATAGAGGTCTCTAGCAAGACATATAATCACTATATTATTTTGGTTTAAACTCTAAGTATATCGAACATTGTCGAGACATTCCCAAAAATCTCCAACTTATCCCACAAGTGTTCGATTATATGAATTCCCTTGTCTCATGTTCGGATAAGGTAAGCTAAAGTCATCCTTATGTAAAACCCGAATGTTCCTCGATCTCCGAGTTAGACTCTGAAAAGCAGATGATCGTCTATTGATTCATCTGATCTCGACCAAGCATTTTCAGTCTAAGCTCATCGAGTGGCCAACGAGACAACTTCCCCTAATAAGGAGGACAATGTCATCTTGTTCAACTACACATTCTCACATGATCCAGTTGTAACCCAAACACCGCCTTTATGGCCTCTTGTTAGGAAATGCGTTGTCTCCAAATTTACAACAAACCATGTAGTTTATGTAAAGAACTCAAGATTTAGGAATTTTCCTTGAGTTGCGAGAGCTTTTATGACATTCCCAACATAAAGAGCTCCCACTGCGGGTCAGTTCGGTGGTTGTTCTTAAAATTACCCATGTGATTTGGGCTATTCCCCCAGCTTAAAAAGATCTTGTAGGCCGGAATGAACAAGAGAGGACGGCCAGCCATCCACATTCTGGCCCCCGATCAATCACAGCCGCTTAGCAGCTACGTCACCTTTCGGGAAGCTCACAATCTGGACTTGATATCCCTTCATGATCCCATAATCACAAAGGCTATAAAGAGAGCTCTGAGCTCCATGCACCACACATAGTGAAACGAATCTCTAGCTACTTCGTTCCTGAGGAATCTGATTAGATAGTGGCTTCTGCGATCCCCGATTCCTTCTTACTTCACATTAATAAGATGAATATGAATATGGACTTCATTCTGTAAGGCTGTTAGGAGCCTTTATGATGTCACCACATCACCATGATCATGAAACTTGATCATCACCTTAACCCTACATGCTAATTGTATTGATATTATCACTATCCCTACGTGATAATACATTTAGGAACCAGGTCGACTGTCGACCAAGACTAGCGTTGTCATGTTCACTTAATGGGGTTTCAAAAATCAGACCTCATCCAATTTCCCATTTTGAATTCGCTAACCCTTTTGGACATTTATATTTTACATAATTCTAAACCACAATCAATGTAAAGTTTGAATCTTATTCATATTGATGAATCAACAAGGTCATAATTCATGAACAATTCATGTAAAACTTGACTTGTTCACATTCCGAAATATGGTTAATACATATTGCCCATGCATGACTATCATGCTCTAACTGCAATAGGGGTTTAGTCCACAATACTTGCAATGAACCTCGCACATTTTTATATCATGTCCAGTAACGACCTTTCGTATGGGGTGATATCTTCGGAACCCATGTTTGGATTCGTAGTAACCTTCAGTCCTTTGCTTGAGTGATGGCTCCTATTAACAAAGCTTCATTCCCCTCATAAGGCTGGATACAACACCCAGTTATAAAACGAACTTCGCAATCCTAACAGTTTCTGTCGTAGCTTCTAAAGTCGTGTTATACTTGTATTATTTGTAGAATCAAACTCGTGTCATGTTGGGAACCTCTTCCAACTCACCTCAAAACCACTCAAACATATTGAACAATTTTCTCTGACCTTTCATATAACCATACCTTTCTAAAATAGGTGTAGCATCACTGTAACTGTTCACACTTAGCTTTTATCAACTATTGTAGACTGAGGACATATCCTTAGTTTTGTTCATACATATACACAATGCATCTGTTATGTTAGGCTTTGAACATCTTTTGGCATACTTTAATCCCATGCTTGAAGCACGAGTTATTTGTCTCATCCCCTTTAGGTCTCCTGATTGTTTCAAGACAATCAGATTGACCTAAGGATATCTGTAGGACCCCGGAAAAAGGCGGAACCTTTTTTTTCGTGATGCGCTACTTAAGTGATCGGGAGCCGACTAAGGTTTCATAATCCTTAAATAAGGATATTTTTAATTTTCGAAATTCGTTTTCGGGGTGATGAAACTTTATTTATTCACAAACTCGTTTTTTTATTATTTAAATTATCCGTAATTACACAAATAAATTTAACAATAATTTAATCCCGGCCCAGTTGCTAAATTCAGGCCCAAAGAGGAGCAAATGGGCCACCAGAGGATGCCAAAACCCGCCTAGGCTTTGGCAGACCCTGGGCTGGGGCATTTGCATCTTTCGGCCGAAAGGAGATGGGTTGAAATTAATAAAACCCGCCTAGGTTTTATTAATTTCTGGCCCATTTCCCTCGGGTCCAACCTTGAATTGACAAATTGGACGAATCAAATTATTTATTAATATTATTTTATGTAAAACGAATATTTTAAACAATCAAACGAATTTATAAATTATTTTGAAGAGTCGCCAGCCGATTTAAGGAAACCGACAAACCATAAAATAAGAAAAGAAAGACTCCGGTCTACGAATCTGATTTCTAGATTCGGGGGTAAGGTTACGAATTCAAGAGTTATAAGAACTCTCGAATCCGCCTGTTATAAAACAGACTGTACTAAAATCAACATTGAAAAGAAAGAGAGCGGGGAGAAGTTTTGATTAATTTCGTGGAATTATTAGTCAAATCATGCAATATAAACAATGCAGTTTTTATTTTACGAAATATGTACAAGCACGGGATTAAATAAAGGATTACATGATTAAATACAATAATTTAAATAAAAGGATCGAACCTTGCTTAAAATGTAGCGACGACGGATTTGAACCCTTGAGTTGCCCCTTGACTTGAAGACTGGATGAGAATATGTGTATGGTTTAGAAAAAGTGATGTCTGGAAGGTTGTATGGTTGTGATGAGTGTGATTATAAGAGAGTTAAAATGGATTATAGGAGAAAGAAGTATAATATGGATATGATGTAGGAAGATGATTTTATGATGGAAGTGGATGATGGAAGTGTAATATGGAGGTCGTATGAGGATAGAATGATGATAAGGAATTTGAGAGAATAATGATATGGTGGAAGAGTATAGTGAGTGTGTTGGATGATGATTGTTGGTGAAATGGAGGTGGAATGGAGGGGGTATTTATAGGTGAAGGAGTATGGGTTTTGGTGGGAAAAGGTGGGGGACATACCCCAAAAATCATGCCATCAGAGGCCAAAGCCTAGGCGGGTTTTGGGGTGGTCAAGGGAGGTCAAACACGTGGGCAAAAATCAAGGGATTGCATGCATGCAGATCGTTCATATATTTTTTTTTTTGGCGCCAGATTCATCAAAGCCTAGCAGAGCTTTGATAATATTAGCGCACGGATCGGTAACGTGGCGCTGAACGGCGTTGTCTTCTACTTCGCTCAAAGCCTAGGCGGGTTTTGAGCTCTCTGGGCCGGCTCAAACCCTAGGCGGGTTTTATTCTCTCTGGGCCGGGGCGCGCAACTGAGCCTGCTTCTTTGTGGGCTTGTAAATAATAATTAAAACCCCTGTGGGTTTTAATAATTATTCGCGGCCTATTTTATTTTCTTTGGGCTCGGTTCATTGATCTTTTGGGCCCAATGACCCGTATATCTTTGATAGGTCAGGTTTATACCGGTGCAAATTCCGATGTCTACAGAGAGCCCCCACTTTGATCGAGTCCGAATGTGACGAAGGTCAAAGTAGTCTGAGGATATGACTTTGGTTTGCAAAGCTTGATTTGATGCTTGGAAACTGAGTCCTGCATTGCGGTTGCGGGCGGCATGTGCCTCTTTTAGGGTGATCTCGAGCAAAAAGATGCTCTACTTGGTTGTTGATGTTGATCTCGGGCGAGAAGGACGCCTTACTTGTTATTGGACACGATGCCGACGGTTGATGGAGTTTTCTAGTCTTTCCTAGTGTCGCTTCCAGTCTTTCCTGGTATTGATTCCAGTCTTTCCCAGTGTCGATTCCAGTCTTTCCCGATGTCAGTTCCAGTCTTTCCCGGTTTCGATTCCAGTCTTTCCCGATGTCAATTCCAGTCTTTCCCGGTGTCGGTTCCAGTCTTTCCCGGTGTCGATTCATGTTGATTCCAGTCTTTCCCGGTGTCGGTTCCATTGTTTCCCGGTGTCGATTCCAGTCTTTCCCGGTGTCGATTCATGTTGATTCCAGTCTTTCTCGGTGTCGGTTCCAGTCTTTCCTGGTGTCGATTCCAGTCTTTCGATGTCGATTCATCTTTCGGTGTCGATTCGATCTTTCCGGTGTCGTTCCGTTCGATCTTTCGGTGTTGATTCCAGTTTTTCCCGGTGTCGATTCATGTTGATTCCAGTCTTTCTCGGTGTCGGTTCCAGTCTTTCCCGGTGTCGATTCCAGTCTTTCCCAGTGTCGGTTCTAGTCTTTCCCGGTGTTGATTCCAGTCATTCCCGGTGTTTGTTCTAGTCTTCCCGGTGTCGGTTCTAGTCCTTCCCGGTGTCGGTTCCAGTCTTTCCCAGTGTCGATTCCAGTCTTTCCATGTGTCGATTCTAGTCTTTCTAGTGTCGATGTTGATGATGGTTGGCATTTTTGATGCCGAAGGACTTCATTAGTCGCGTTGCTGATGGCCTTGGGGGTCGAGACTTCATCGGTCGCGATGCCGATGGCTCGGAGATTGAGACTTTACCGGGCGCGATGCCGGTGGCTCGGGACTTCATCGAAGCTCTGTCGATGGTCCGGAATAATGATGATGGCAACGACTTCTTGTGTGGTAGCTGAGTGATGGTTGTCCCATTGTCGGCGACCTGAAAATCATGAGAAAATCAAGCATTAGTTTTATTGAAATACAATGAAGGAGATTCAATTTTCACCTGCGGGCCGTAAAACCTGAGTGTGGGCTCCGACTGTGGGCCAAAAATTTGAGTTGTAGGCGCTCCAAAACCTAGACGGGTTTTGGCATCCTCCGTTGGGCCGTGTCCGCACCTAGGCCGTCTCCTCTGGGCTGCTTCTTCTAGGCTGCACAAATCCTAGGCGGGTTTTGTGCATTTTTTTCTACCTTGTGAAGGAATCAAAGTGGGTCCATCCCACTCATGGTCATAAAGAGGTCATGTCACCCTGCCTCTCTTTTGGGTGACAAAGAGATAACATTTCGGATTTCCGACCAATGAAACGCGTTTGGCATCTTGAGGCGTTTACTAAAACGAGTGGGTCACACTCACCCACTCTTTCTACAAATTCAAAGGATTTCCTTCATCTTCTTCACATCTTCATTTCCTTCATCTCTCTAGCTTACTACCTCTCTCTCTAGAAAGAATTTTTGTCCTTTTGAAGCAATTTTCGAGTTTGAATATATGCAACCCCAAAGTCACCGAAATCCTCCTCTTCCACATGCGGCGGCTTGGCCTCATGAGCGGTCTTCGCGACGCAACTTTGTTCCCGGCATAGAAGTGGCTCCCTTTGATCTCGTTGTCGAATCTTGGAACCCTGCTTGGTTTTACCGTTCCCATGGCAAGGTAACCCTTCTTCTTGTACTTAGTTTAGCGTAAAAATAAGCAAGCATGAATTTATTTTTCATACTTTGTCGATTTTTAGCTATTTTAAGTATGCATGTTAGGATGTAGAGTGACCCTTTTTTTTTATTTTGACCGAAAAAAATAAAAAAAATCTGCAAATTGCTTTGCAGAAATGGACCAAAAATACTTTGTATGCATACTGGGCCAAATATCCGAATAGCGGCCCACTAGGCGGAATAAAATCTAGGCGGGTTTTAATTCCAAGCCCACTAGGCCGTTGCACGCTCTGGGCCGCCTACCTGGGTTTGGTGAGATCAAACCCTAGGCGGGTTTTGACCCGCGCTTTCCCTTTTTTTTCTTCTTTTTTTTTGTTGTTTTCAACTGGGCCGCTTCGTGGGCCTCGATTGTGGGCCTGTTTGAGTCAAACCCTAGGCGGGTTTTAGAATCAATTTTCCTTAATTTTGTTGTTGAACCAGCTCGAGCCGTGTCATTTGTTTGTTTGCTTCATGGGCCGTGGCTGTGAGCCCAGTGTCCGTGCTGGGTCCAGCTTGGGTCCATGAAATTCTGCTTTGAGCCCCCATTTTGAAATGATGTGTTGGAATTCTGCCTTTTGGAGGATAACCTGAAAACTCCCGGTGCCTTAAAAGAACCACTTAAGACAGCGAAATCAATCCTGGGGAATTTTGTCCAATAGACTTTGACTGCGGCGGGCTTCATGCCTTTCTGGAAATGCTTCGAGGCTTGGAAGAAGATGACATTCTGCATTATTGGTCGAGCGATGGCGAAGAGATTGTGGGATTCCACGAACTCATTCCACTTCCCCGTGGGAGAGATGACATTCACGCCTAAAGATTTTATCATGATCACCGGTCTTCCTTGGGGTGGGCAGGACGTGGTCTTTGACGCAGATGTTCCTCCCGTAGTTCTTGATTTGCTGGCTCCAGTGTTTGCGCGTTTGGGACGACGTCAAGGTCTCCCTAACCTTGCCTATAAGCACTTTGAGATGATCGTTCACGATGTGAATTTCCAAAACTTGTCTCTAGAGCAACGCCGCTTCATTTTCTTGGCGTATATCATCTCTGCTACCCTCTTTGCCAACCATGGGAATAATATTTCCTTGACCTAGTTTCGGAACCTCCTAAATTTTGATAATATCCGAAACCTGAACTGGGGCAAGGCGACCTATGCCAACTTCATCCATTGACTCCGTCGTGGCGTCCGTCTTTCGTTGGATGCGGATCCGGTTTACCTCCATGCGGCCCAGGCTCGCTACCAATACGGTCCTTCCTTGTGGAAGGTGCTCGAGGTATGTGCTCGATCCTTCTCTTTTTAATGTACTTATTCATCTTTCGTTCCTTGTTTGACATGTTGTGCATCCAGTCTTGGGCATATGAGTACATTTTGGCCCTGGGAATAAGGTCAAAGAAGAACAAGACAGTGTCGGCTGCTGAACGCTGGACCATCGAGGGCATACATGATAAGAAGTACAAGTCGGGGTGTCTTGACCTCATTCGCAACATCTTGGATAATTTGCGGCCGGTATCTCCTTATTCCTGACATCTTTTCCCCATTTTTCTTTGTATGCCATACTTAAATGCACCCTTCTTCTTGTAGGATCAAATAAATTGGCGTCCTTGGGCCGAGTTTTATATCAGAGGGTTGCCATAACCTTTGGATCAGGTGGAACACAACACCCGTCTTCGCCTCCTGGTTGAGGGGCCTTATGGTTATGTGTGGTATTTAGTCGAGAGAGCCTCGAGGAAAATTTTGGGAGGTTACCTTGGTCTCATTCCCCTGGATCCTCCAGCACACATGTTTGAGTCATGGCGGGTCGACCCGGTCATTTTGAGAGATCTGGTCCGAGGTTAAGCATTTGATGACTTTGTGCACAATGTTCCCCAGGATCAATTTGATGAAGAGTTCCAGCGTTATCTTAGCCGTTTGGCTCCTCGAGTGGTATGTGTCTTCCTTCTTCGTCCTTGTCATGTTTTAGCCACTTTCTAACCGGAAAGTCTACAGCTGGGACCTTACGCTAAGGCTGCCGAAGTGGAGGTTCAACAAGAGAGACGAAATATTGGTGGCTTCCTGGATGTGGAGAACAGTAGCGAGTGCTCTGCGCTTCAAGAATTCGACCACAAACTGGTAAGACTTTGCTTTATGTTGCCTCCTTTTTATCCTATATACCACTTGTGAATGACCCTTCGTCTTGTTATTTTCTAGCCGAGATGGGCTTTTCTCCGGCAACTTACTAAGGAGTGGAGCACCATAAGGAAGTTCATTGATAGGGGCTTCACCGGTTGGGGGAGATATCAAGGTGGTGCTACTAGAAGGGCCGATATGGAGGAGGACGCAGAGTTTGTTCCCAGAGAACCACCTCGACGTTCCACTACAGCCGCTCCTCGCACAAAGCCCCACGCCGCTCTTCAGTTGGGGAATATTCTTCTCGAGGTCGGTCTCAGGAGGAAATTGGGGGTTCTTCTCCTCCTCCTCTAGCAGTTGTACCAGAGGGTCGGGGCAAAGACATTCTAATCGAGGGTCAACACTCCATTGGATCCCATCGTAGCAGATCCGGCAGTAGAGGCCGCCGCCCTCCAAATATGAAAGAGGACATGGCTCAGATGTCCTTGGAGGAGCCGCTGGGTCATGGAGGGTCATATCACAACACTGGATATGGAGGTGATACTGAGCTCCATTCTTATTGGGTGGAGGATGCTTCTGAATCAAGCGCCACTCATCTGCCTCCTCCTTCTCGTCATACCCCGGTTTCAGTGCGCTCTACTCGTCGTGGTCGGGAAATAGTAGTGAGGGACCATGACTCAGGTGCATCCGTAGGGTATCCTGGCGGTCAGGCCCTAGCGGATGACGCTACTTCACGTCCTTCACCTTATGATGCTTTATCTTTTGGTTCCGGTTCTACAGGATGGCATGTCCCTGTTCCTGAAATGGGTCCGACATGGCCCATGGGTTCCCAAGAGTGGTCTGTGCCTCAACACTCTTGGCTGGGTGGATCTGCTTCTTCCGGTTGGCCCGTTCCTGGTTATGGAACAAGTCCGGTATGGCCTACTCCATCTGCTGAATGGCAGGTTCCTGATCATTCGTGGCTGGCTGCTTCGCAGGAGCATTCTGTGTCTTCACTGTTGAGTGTGCATCCTTCGGAAATGCCCTTGACTGGGCCATCGCCTCCTGTGCAGACTGCTCCTGGACATGATTATTACTCCTGGGATACCTATTTCGGCACGGCGGGTACTTCCAACGCGGGAGCTTCAAATGCAAGGGCAACTTGGCGGAGGATAGCGGCGATTCTGGTTCCCTGTGGTGATCACATTTATGCAATGCAAGACTTTTTTTTCTTTATTTATTTTTTTATTTACTTTTTGCAAGACTCTTTGTAATAAATTGTTTTTTATTTTATGCATGACTCGAACTTGGTGTATGCACAACTTTGACGCTTTTATTTAATGCAATTTCGAATGATTTTCTACATGATGGGATTAATCCCAATTAATCCCGCTTCCCCAAAAATAAAAAAAATGAAAAAAGAACAAAAACTTAAGTGTCGGAGATAACTCGAGCGAAAATTTCAGAACTGGACATCACTGGGTTGATAACGGAAACCGGAACATCAAAAACGCACGAATGGGCCAGTTTAAATCAAAACAGAGAGGCCCAAAAGGGGCCTTCACGCAGATGGGCCACGGAAGCGAAGCGCTGGGCCTGGGTCGCTTAAAACCTAGGCGTGTTTTAAGCGCCCGAAGAGCTGGGCCTGGTTTGACGCGCGCGCGTGCGTGCTCACCTACTGGAATTATAACCTAGGCGGGTTATAATTTTTTTTCTTCTTTTTTTTTCGCTAGTCGTTGAAGAAAGGCTTGAATCGTGGGATATGATGGCAACGGCTATGTGACTGCTTGCTGGCTGATTTATTCCATTTTGATCATGGATAAAGGTGTATAAATACCTCAGCCTTTGCCATGAATGTCACTCATCATCTTCACTTGCATTTTCCATCTAAAAGAGCCTCCTAAAATCACAAAATCCCTCCTATCATGGCCTTTGAGAAGAAGCTCGCTACTTGGATGAGTACTTTGTCCACAAACGAGAAGAAAGAGCTCAGGAGATATAGCCTAACGAGATTGTTAAGCCTCCGACAAGCGAGAGTCAACCATGATTTTATTCGAGCGGCGGGTGCTTTCTGGGATCCGAAGATGCATGTTTTCTGCTTTTCCTTGAAAGAGCTATGTCCACTACCCAAAGAGTGGTCGTCTATTCTCGGGACGAATCATTTTGCACGGCCAACATCACCTCCAACTGTTGCCGACAACACCAAACAATACAAGGAATTGCTATGTCTTCCGAATCGAGTCATAGGAAGCGCATTATTCGGCGATAAGGTACATTTCCAAACCATTGTCGAATATTTTCAATCGCCTAACACTTTGGAATATGGTCCCGTGATACGAGTGTGAGCACTCGTATTATGCCTTCTTGGAGAATTTTGCTTCTATCATGGCGAGCGAAGAACCGGGCCGGCGGGCCTAATTCAGATAGTTGAAGACATGGCTCGAGGCTTTAATCCAGTGCCGTTGATGCTAGCGGAAACTATGATGGGCTTGGATAATCCGGATCCAGAATATGAGCTTCGTGGGAGCCCCCTACTTCTTCAGGTACATTTTCCCCCTTAGTTTTTGTCAAAAACCACCTACTGTCTGTATAACCTAGGCGGGTTTTAAGAATTATTTTTTCGTTAGTTTGGGAAAAATTGGCATGCAATTGTAACCCGTGCTAACTGACTTAGGCAGATCTGGCTGATGGAGCATTTGGGCCTTATCGAAGATCCTCGTAACCCCTCGGCGCTTGCAAATTATTGTCAAAGGAGGCGTAAATATATACCGAGCTCCGATCGGTAACTGAATGGATCGCCTTTCTAAAGGAACCTCGTGAGATCGTGTGGTGGATCGAGTGGTGGCATGTTCCCGAATATGTGACCAGTGATTCTCGCAACGCCTACGTGTGTATCACCGGCTTAACACACATGACTTTCTACTTTCCGAAACGGGTATTCCGACAGATGGGCCGCAAACAGACCATCCCCGAGCGATTATGTGAAGCCCCCAAGCAATTGAAGCTTTGTGGCTCGGTGATAGAGTCTTGGTTGAAGTATTGGGCGAGAAGGCCGACCCTTAAGGCTTCATCAAAGGCACATGTATCAGAGATCGCTGACTCTGGATATCACGGGTGGTTGATTGCGGCTATCGAGTCTCGTCGTGCTGGAGAGGCGCTAAGAAGTCGAACATCTATGATGGAGAGACTGGGTCCTCGTTCCACGATAAAGGATCGTCTCGGAGCGAAGGTGACGGCAAAGGACCGGCTTGGTCCATGGGTGGAGGCGCGGAAACCACATAAGCGAGCCTATAAGCCTAAAAACAAAGAGACGGACCCAAATGAGCCTAAAGACATGGAGATTGACAATGAGACCACTTGCAACGTAGAGAAGGTGAAACAAGACTAGAAGATGGATGGAAGCGAAGGAACTGAACTGCTTTGCTAGAATAAACTTTTATTTAATTACGCCTTTTAAATTTTCTTATTTACAAGCAGTGTACTTGCATTTTAATCATTAATAAAAGAAGAAGTATTGTTTGCAATCATTTTGTCTTTGCAAACTTTGCCTTTCCTTCTTTTTATGAGCATAAATTGAATATTAACCAAGTGTCTGAAAATTGGTTTTCCAGTTGCTTGGCTATATTAAGCATAATATCGCTTGAGCTGATCCAAATTTGTCGGTTGAATCACATCTTCTCCATCCATAGTGGCAAGTCGAGCTGCTCCTCCCGGTAAAATTTCCTTAACCATATAAGGACCTTTCCAATTAGGTGCAAACTTTCCCCTCGGGTCTTGTATTGGTGCCGTCATTTCCTTAAGCACTAGATCACCTTCTTGAAGTGAATGACTTTTCACCTTTTTATTAAAGGTGCGGGTGATCCTATTTTGGTACACTTGAACATTATGCAATGCCCTTAATCTCCTTTCATCCATCAACATTAACTCCTCGAACCTTGCCCTAGCCCATTCTGCTTCTGGCAATTGGCTTTCTGCCACTATTCGTAATGACGGGATTGCTAACTCAATCGGCAAGACTGCTTCCATCCCATACACTAATGAATATGGTGTTGCTCCTGTGGCAGTTCGAATTGAGGTCCGGTATCCCCATAAGGCGAATGCTAACTTGTCAGGCCAATCTTTGTAAGTGATAACCATCTTCTTCATGATTCCCGCCACCGTTTTATTGGCCGCTTCTACAGCTCCGTTGGCTTGAGGTCGGTAAGGTGAGGACTGATGATGTTGAATTGTGTAATTGGTGAGCAAAGCCTCTACTTCCTTTCGAAAGTGACTCACGTTATCACTGATTATCTCATGAGGCACTCCATATCGGCATATAATGTTCTGAAGGATGAATTTGGCAACTTGCTTGGATGTGAGTTTGGCAAAAGAGGCTGCCTCTACCCACTTAGTGAAGTAATCAATAGCGACCAGGACGTATTCATGTCCTCCTGTTCCAGTTGGGTGTATTTTGCCAATGATGTCAATACCCCATACCGAGAATGGCCATGGAGAGGCTAGTGTTGTCAGATATGAAGGAGGTTGATGCTGCAGATTGGCATACTCCTGAATTTGTGGCATTTTCGAACAAAATTCAAGCAGTCTGCTTCCATAGTGGTCCAGTAACAACCAGCTCTTTGAATCTTCTTCGCTAGCATACGCCCATTCATGTGAGGCCCACAGTCTCTTCCGTGTACAGTAGCCATAACTTCCTTTCCACTTTTAGCATCGATACACAAATTGATGCCTATAGGTGACTTCTTGTACAAACGATCTTGGATCAAGCAGTATTGCGCTGCTAGAGACCTGATCGCTCGTTGACCTCGAGCATCTAACTCAGCCGGATATTCTCCCTTCCGAGGGAAATTGTATATGTCAAGAAACCATTCCTCAGTCTCCTCTTCTTGTGTTTCCATGGCGCAGACGTATGCGGGTTCAGACTGCCGCTCTATCATTACTGGTAGCTAGAGCGTGCCTGATGGGATGGATATCATTGAAGATAATTTAGCCAGGGCATCGGCCAGTTCATTGTGATCCCTAGAAAGGTATTGAAAGCTAATTTGCTCAAATTGGTCCGCGAGTCCCAAAAGCTTCTGCAGATAAGCCAAGAGGCACTCACTTTGAACCTTGCAAGCACTCTTAGCCTGGTTGATGATGAGGCTAGAGTCTCCAAAGACCTTTATGTGGCGTATGCCTAAAGCCGAGGCAGCTTGTAGGCCCTTGATGCATGCTTCATACTCTGCCACATTATTAGTAGCATCAAAATCCAATTTTACTGATACAGGGATGTGTGCCCCTTCTGGAGATATTAACAGGACTCCTACTCCACAACCCATTTGGTTAGAAGCTCCATCAAAATACATTTCCCAAGTAACTTCATCAGTCAAGAACACGTCTTCATCTGGGAATTCCAAGTGAGTTCTTGGAGGTTCTTGTGATGGTGAAGCGGCCAGAAAATCTGAAACAACTCACCCTTTGATAGATTTCTGAGGTAAGTATTGAAGATTGAACTCAAAAAGCATGACTACCCATCGAGCGATGCGGTTGTTGATGGTTGGTTTCTCCATGATGAATTTTATGGGATTGTTTTCAGCTATAATATATACAGTATGCGAAAGCATGTAATGCCTTAACTTCTTGGTGGCCCAAACTAATGCAAGAGCCATTTTCTCTATGTCTGCGTATCGACTTTCGTAGTCTAGGAACTTCTTGCTCAAGTAGTAGATGGCATTCTCTTGACCTTTTACCTTCTGAGCTAGCATAGCCCCCATTGTTGAACTAGTCACCGTAAGGTAAAGGAGTATAGGCTCATCGGGTACTGGCGGCATGAGAACTGGAGGACACTGCAAATACTCCTTAATTTTATCGAAAGCAGCTTGACATTGATCGTCCAATTCTACTTTGCTTCCTTTCTTTAGCTTTTTGAACAAAGGTTCATAAGTCATGGTGAGCTTTGAGATGAACCTACTGATGTACTCGATTCGTCCCAAGAAGCCTCTTATCTCCTTTTTTGTCTTAGGTGGTTGTAACTATTGGATAGCCTTGATCTTTGAAGGATCAACTTCAATGCCCCGTTCGCTGACCACATAGCCTAGTAGCTTCCAAGAGGTAACACCGAAGGTGCACTTTACTGGATTGAGCCGCATCTTGTATTTGCGAAGTCGTAGAAAGAACTTCCGGAGGTTAGGAATATGACTCTCCCTTGTCTTGGACTTAACAATCATGTCATCGACATAAACTTCTACTTCGACGTGCATCATGTCGTGAAGTAGGGTATTGGCAGTTCTCTGGTATGTTGCTCCGACATTTTTAAGACCGAAAGGCATGACGACATAACAGTCTGTTCCCCATGGTGTAGTAAAGGAAGTCTTCTCCATATCTCCTTCTGCCATTTTTATTTGATTGTAGCCGGCATATCCGTCCATAAAAGGTAAAAGCTCCACAAGTGTTATCCACTAATACATCGATGTGGGGTAAAGGGAAACTATCCTTGGGACTAGCTTTGTTAAGGTCTCAGAAGCCCACACACATGCGCACTTTCCTATCTTTCTTGGGTACTGGGACAATGTTAGCAATCCATTCAGGATATTGGATTGCTTTGATGAACTTAGCGTTAAGCTGTTTGATCACCTCTTCAATTTTCTTAGCCCATTCAGGTTTGATCCTGCTAGCCTTTTGTCGAACCGGCTTTGCATCGGGGAGCAAAGGTATAGTGTGCTCTGCAATTTCCCTGTCAATCCCTGGCATTTCCTCATAAGACCATGCGAATACATCCACGAACTCCTTGAGAAGCTCTGTAAATGCCACCCGTTCTTCTACTGTGAGTGAACTACCTAACTTCAAGTCCCCAGGTTGTTCTTTCGTGCCAACATTTATGGCGATGGTGTCCTCCAACACCACCATTTTATGCTCATGTTTGTTAGAAAATTCTTTTAAGGGTTCATTAAATTCCATATTATTATTAGCGCAGTAGTTCAGGGAAGAGGGGAAAGAAGAATCAAAGTAAGCAGAAAGGTTCATCTTATTGAATGCAGAAATGAGTAAATCGCCAACAGACTCAAGATCAGACTCACTTGACTCTAGACTCTTAGGACCAAACTCTATGTCCATAGGAACAGACTCTCCTATTGATAAAACAAAGCTATTCTTCTCAGCATCGACCCACGAGACTGCCTTGACTTCTTCTTCTTCAGTGATCATGAGACTTGGGTCAAAGCTTGGGTTGGATAAAGCAGCAATAACAGCGTCAGCTTCAGACTCTTCCTTAACATCTTCTTGTCCGAACAGCATGCCAAATATGTTGCTCCCAACAAGATGAGTCCATTCCAATGGTGTCTGTTTCTCCCGAGCGGGGATGAAAACAGTAGCCATATTAATGGTACAGTCATTGAAAACTTCTAACCCAGCAACTTGGACTCCCTTGTTCTTTAGGTAATATGGTTCAGGGAACCCATAGTAAGGGAAGTCATCACCTTCCCTAACAAACTGTCCATTCATAGTGAATGGATAAGGCTTCATTTGGAACAAGGTAGGTGGATTGTCCATCCTCTTCTGCTCAGCTATGGCTATTTTGGCAAGCCTAACTTCCTTCTCAGTTGGCTTGTACCCTAGGCCAAACCTTCCCTTCTGCTTAAATGTCTTGAATATAGGAGGAATCTTGTTTTTCGGGTTTCTTCCTAACGGCATCCCAGGGAAGTGTCCTTGTCTCTTGAGTATAGCATGCACTTTGGGATTTGAGTAGGGATCGAAGTCGAAGGAAGCTTCATCCTGGCTCAAAGTCGCCACAAGTTCAAAATTGTGAAGTTCTTCGTCTATAGAACTGTGTTCAACCTCAAGGGTTGCTTATTTGGGAGTGAAGACAGCATTGATGGATTCTCTCGGGATAGTGATAACTTGTCCTTGGACCAACATCTTTACCTTCTGGTGTAAGGTAGATGTTATAGCATTGCATTCATGAAGCCATAGCCTCCCTAGTAACAAATTGAAGGAGGTTGGAATGTCTAGCACTACGAACTCCACATTCCGAGTGACATTGCCTGTAGTAATGGGCAATATTATGGACCCAACCGACTTTCGAGGAGAATTGTCGTAAGCCCTGAGTTGTACACCATTTTGAGTCAAGTGTTGTTGCTGGACTCCCAATTTCTGTGCCGTCCTCCAGGGGCACACATTCACAGCTGAGCCATTGTCAACTAAAACTAGAGGGATAGTCTTGTTGGAACATTGCACTGTAAGATAGAGTACTTTGTTGTGGGATGCCCCTCCCTGAGGCAGATCTTAAATCCCAAAAGTGATAGCCTCTTGCTGGGTAGTTATATGAGCAACTAAAGATTCAGGAGTTGTTGTGGGAGATACTGTTAATGTAGTAAGAGCATCCATCATCTTTTGTCTATGTGCTTGTGAGGTGCAAATCAGCTGCCAAATGGTAACTTCAGCTTTGGTCTTCTTGAGTTTTGCGAGGAGAGGATCTTCAAGCGGGACATGATTGTCATTGGTAGCCATTGGCGTAGGATTAGAAACAGCCACTGGGGTGGTGGTGTTCCAGTTGTTATGGCGGCCAGATCGAGTGAGAAATGCTACATCATCTGTTGCTGGCTCATCCGTCTCCATCCATTCCATCTTAGAGTATTCATGTTGCTCATTGTCGTCACTATCCCAGATACCATGAATGGATAGGTATTCATGAAAGCCAAACACTTCGGGGATAGGTTGACCTGTTTCAACAATCAAAGTGGAAGGATCAAAGCTACAAATTCCATGAAAGATAGCATTTGTATGCTAGGGCATCGGGTTGCTCTGATTGTTGGGCTTCTGGGCAGCTTTTGGCATGGGTAGCATCCCATCCCTTATCATATCTTCTATTTTGTTCTTGAGAGACCAGCATTTTTCAGTATTGTGTCCTCGGCAACGATGGTAGCGGCAGAATTGATCCAAGTTCTTTCCTCTTGTCGCTGATTCTTCCCTTGGCAAAGGTAGGACCAAAAAACCCTTCTTGACCAACCGATCAAGAGCTTATGAGTAAGAGACGTCCAATGGTGTGTAAGTCTCATACTTTGGTATGAAAGGCCCCTTGCGCTGGATAAAGTTGGTTTCCATAACCTTAGGAGGGTGGCTAGACGCACTAGTGGCCCTCCTGTTGGAACTAGACCCCTTCCATCCAGGCGAAGTAGTCTTCTTATTATGCATTGCCTCTAGTTGGACACAGATGTCCTTCAAGTAGTCAAAGTCTTTGATGACATGGTATACCAAGTGCTTGGATAAACTGCCTTTTAGCCCTTGCTTGAAAGTAGACAGCTGTAGGCGAAGAGGGATTGTCTCATTGATGTGAGACAGCTTGGTATGCCATCGCTCAAAATAATCCAGGAAGGATTCGTCATCTCGTTGCTTCATGGTGGTCAAGTCATCCACCGTAGCTTGCTTCCTCTGAATGCGACTGTAGTGATTGATGAAGGCTTTGAGCAGCTCATTCCAATCGGCCTTAGTTTGAGGTGGTAAAGCGTGATACCACACCTTGGCTTCGCCATCTAGAGTGGATGGGAAAACAGTAGAGAATAAACCAGCATCAATTCAGTTTAATGGTGCTAGCCTCATGAACTCTTCGATGTGATGGACTGGGTTCTCATAGTGTTTAAACCTGATGTTTGGTACCTCCACTTTATCAGCAACCTTCAGAATTGGCTAACTTGCAATGGCACTTCCAGATACTTGTTAGAGAAGGCTGGTACAGTGCTCATTGCTTTGGTGAGGCTTTCTAATTTATGTTCGAGGGCCTTAACAGTAGGGTCCTTTATGAATTTAGATGCCTCAGGAGTAGCGACCTTTGTCTTAGATATCCCACTTCCTCCAGAATCTGGGGATATCTTGATAATTTCAGGTTCGGACTCATATCCGTGCATCTCTTCATCGTCTTCGTCAACATTCAGCTCCAGTTTGGTGTTGATCTTAGTGATGGCTATTAGTATATTGTCCATTACTTGCTGCTGTTCATTCAGTCTTTTGCCCACTTTCTGCTCCTGTTCTGAGGTATTGGAAAATACCAGACCTTGCATTTTGGTATATAGGTCATCCAAATGCTTCGTGATGTTGGCTTCGGTGCTCTAGACCGGGATCTCTTGGAATTGTTCTCCAGACATGATGCAGTCACGGGTTGCAGATGGATCGTAGCAAGGGTTCAGAATCAAACGACCTGTCCGTGGATCTCGAATGCGGGCTCGGATTCGATCACCAATGATGCCTGCGTGGAAATTCAAAGTTAAGACACTCGATGACATTCTCCGACATGTTCTACCCGATGCATGCATATCCTAGATGACCTATATGATCCTAAACAACTTGACACATATATGCTGACACAGAGGACTCACCCACTTTTTGGGAGTGCATGACCTAACTCTATATGGACCTAAAAACAGAACACTATAAAGGGCCGAATAAAGTCAACATAGCGAGCGGGTCATAAGTTGACAGGCTTTAGTCAGTGTTTCTCAATTCGAATGGGCCCAATCCACTAGCAGACCGTTTTCAGGAGAATCCATAACTTGGCCCAACAACTCAGACAGCTCGACCCGTATTGGCTATTATTGCGGACTAGAATAATGTTCAACAAGACCGACAACCCTTTTTTTATACTCTTTTTTTTTACTCAGAGAAAATGGATATTGTAGAGGACTGGATAAAGTCAACAATAAGCGAGCATAATTAATTTATGGGCTTAATTGACAAATCCAATATGGTTGGGCCTAACAACGAGCCGGCCATAAATGCGACGGATTTATTAATTAAATCGATAAATTAATTTACTCAAGCCTAGTGACTATTATGCAGTCTAAGACGCTATCCATTAACTTTGTTAGGCTTTTAATTAATTTTTTTTGGACCTTTGTTAAGAGGGTTTCATAAAGGGCCATATAATATCATCAAATGTGAGTCAATTTTTACCTATTAATTAAGATAATCAACTTTCAAGCATAAATGGGCCCTTCCACTTGGGCTAACCAAAATGCCTTGAGTTAATTATATTAATTAATAAATAATCCTTTTCTCAACCCAATGAACTTTATATGGACTAGAACAAAACCTCGAAACTAGGGTCGACTCTTTTAAAAAAAAGACAAGAAAAGGGGAAGGATACACATAGCACATAGCATACACATGAAAAAGGATACCCTAAACCAAGGCTCTAAATTCATTGACTTTTATGGTTGCGTATATAGCCTACCGCATGCCTTCGCCCCGGTTCTTCATACCATAAGGTAAGTAGTTGGGGTATTTCTCAAAGAACTTCAAGGAAGTTCTCGGAGTGTGACACTGGGAGAGGAGCGACCAAATGCTTAGAGATGTAAAGTTCATCCCCATAGTAGTGACCTCCCGCTCTCAAAGGAAATCCTAGGTAACTTAAACCGTCGCCTTTGTGCTAACGTGTCAAAAGACCCGATTAGTGGCCCGGTATGCAAGGGATGCCTAAAAGAATAATAAAGTCGCGAAATAAATTAACTTCTCCCTTTTACACTTTTCAAATCAATTTGATTTTTTCAAGTTTTACCCTCTTTTTAAAGTTTAAGTCCGCAGTGGAGTCGCCAATCTGTAGGACCCCTGAAAAAGGCGGAACCTTTTTTTCCGTGATGCTACTTAAGTGATCGGGAGCCGACTAAGGTTTCTTAATCCTTAAATAAGGATATTTTTAATTTTCGAAATTCGTTTTCGGGGTGATGAAACTTTATTATTCACAAACTCATTTTTTTATTATGTAAATTATCCGTAATTACACAAATAAATTTAACAATAATTTAATCCCGACCCAATTGCTAAATTCGGGCCCAAAGAGGAGCAAATGGGCCACCAAAGGCTACCAAAACCCGCCTAGGCTTTGGCAGACCCTAGGCTGGGCCATTTGCATCCTTGGGCTGAAAGGAGATGGGTTGAAATTAATAAAACCCGCCTAGGTTTTATTAATTTCTGGCCCATTTCCCTCGGGTCCAACCTTGAATTGACAAATTAGACGAATCAAATTATTTATTAAAATTATTTTATGTAAAACGAATATTTTAAACAATCAAACGAATTTATAAATTATTTTGAAGAGTCGCCAGCCGATTTAATGAAACCGACAAACCATAAAATAAGAAAAGAAAGACTCCGGTCTACGAACCCGATTTCTAGATTCGGGGGTAAGGTTACGAATTCGAGAGTTATAAGAAATCTCGAATCCGCCTGTTATAAAACATACTCTACTAAAATCACATTGAAAAGAAAGAGAGCGGGGAGAAGTTTTGATTAATTTCGCAGAATTATTATTCAAATCATGCAATATAAACAATGCGGTTTTTATTTTACAAAATATGTACAAGCACGGGATTAAATAAAGGATTACATGATTTAATACAATAATTTAAATAAAAAGATCGAACCTTGCTTAAGATGTAGCGACGACGGATTTGATCCCTTGAGTTGCCCCTTGACTTGAAGCCCGGATGAGATTATGTGGATGGTTTAGAAAAAGTGATGTCTTGAAGGTTGTATGGTTGTGATGAGTGTGATTATAAGGGAGTGAAAATGGATTATGGGAGAAAGAACTATAATATGGATATGATGTAGGAAGATGATTTTATGATGGAAGTGGATGATGGAAGTGTAATATGGAGATGGCATGAGGATAGAATGATGATAGGGAATTTGAGAGAATAATGATATGGTGGAAGAGTATAGTGAGTGTATTGGATGATGATTGTTGGTGAAACGAAGGTGGAATGGAGGGGGTATTTATAGGTGAAGGAGTACGGGTTTTGGATGGAAAAGATTGGGGACATACCCCAAAAATCATGCCATCAGAGGCCAAAGCCTAGGCGGGTTTTGGGGTGGTCAAGGAAGGTCAAACACGTGGGCAAAAATCAAGGGATTGCATGCATGCAGATCGTTCATAAATTTTTTTGGGCGCCAGATTCATCAAAGCCTAGGCGGGCTTTGATAATATTAGCGCACGGATCGGAAACGTGGCGCTGAACAGCGTCGTCTGCTACTACGCTCAAAGCCTAGGCGGGTTTTGAACTCTCTGGACCGGCTCAAACCCTAGGCGGGTTTTATTCTCTCTGGGCCGGGGCGCGCAACTGGGCCTACTTCTGTGTGGGCTTGTAAATAATAATTAAAACCCCTGTGGGTTTTAATAATTATTCGCGGCCTGTTTTATTTTCTTTGGGCTCGGTTCATTGATCTTTTGGGCCCAATGACCCGTATATCTTTGATGGTTCGGGTTTATAACGGTGCAAATTCCGGTGTCTACAATATCCCATGATTCATCGAAATTAATCCATCTTGAAGCAGGTTGAACTATTCAACACCTTATCAACTTTGATTCAACCAAGTCTATCATTATAGATCTTGCCTCCAAGAAAATTCTAAGCCCCACCAATTCTTCATTTTGAAAATTACTCCCAAGTCAAACTTAGTATATTGTAACATGAGAATCTTTTTCTCAATATATAGTATGTCAATCACATATAGCGTCAGGAACTCATTCCTCCCACTGAACTTCTTGTAAACACAAATTATTTTAACACTTTTCAGTTCCTCAAACCTTTTGATGCCCTAGTCAAAGTGATCGATGATTCCAACTCCTAAAAGCTCCCTTAAGACCAAAGATGGTTTATTGAAGCTTACAAGGATTCCAACCAAAGCCCTTTGGTTGTGTCAAGGACACATCCTTCTTCCAAATCTAATTTTGAAGGAGGTCTTGATATATATCTTAATGAACCCATATTTTGGCTTAAAGTCGCTCTTATGCCTGATGGCTCACACCTTCAAGCAAGTAAACCAAGTTCTAAACTTGGTTTCATACATGGATCCATCTTGGATTTCATGCAATCATGACTCGCTAAAGCTTCTTTTTGTAGGTATAGTCATTACTTTCTAAAAGTAACATCTCACGCTCATCCACAGGAGATTGATATCTCTGTGGCTAACGAAGTTGTTCACCTGACCTTTCTTAGAGTGGGGTCCATGGAACATTGTCCTCAACTTTTTAGGAACTTCTACTACCTCAACCTCATTCCTAAGTTTCTGACCAATAGGAAAATTTTAAACTGGGATCAGGTAGCGGAGTTTGAGGTGATGATTATAGTGTTTGTGTCTCTTGAACTTCGGTAAGTTCAAAAACTCTCCCACTCTTTCCCTTAGAGACTAAAACACTCTCTAAGAAGAAAGCATTTTAAGATACAAACACTATGCTCTACAATAGTTTGTAAAAGTGATACCCCTTTCTTTCGGAAATCACTTCAGGAATCTTTCCTCTCCATATCATATATGGTGTGTGTTCTAGTGCTTTAGATAATTCTTGTGTAGTATTTAGAGTTGTGGTTAATATCGTGTGTCCAAAAAGGTAACTAGTAATGCTGACTCGACCACCATCGCGGCATATCTAATAGGGTGTGATTCCTCACTTCAAACTCACCATTGTTCCATGGTATTCCCGAAGGAGAGAATTGTGGAATAATTGCACACTCTTTGGGATGGTTAGTAGAATCTTGGCTCAAATACTCACCTCCTCAATCTAATTGAAGTGTTTGGATTTTCTTGCCAAGTTTGGTTCTGTACTTCACTTCGAAACTCTGTGAACATTTCAAAGGATTTGGACTCGAGGCGTATTACGTAGACATATCCATATCTACTAAATCGTCACTGAAAGTGATGAAATAGTAGGATAAACCTTCTTCTAGCAATAGTGCTCATAGGCTGACATACATCAGTATGTATCTATCCTAACAATTCATTAGCTTGTTCACCAGTTCCAGTAAGAGGTGATTTAGTCATCTTTCCCATCAGACATACTTCACAAAACATCGAACTTTTCGAAGTTGAGGTTTCCAAAAGTCTTGTACTCTACAGTTTTTGAATGTATTTCTGATTAATAAGACCAAGCTTACTGTGTCGGAGATATGTTTTGTTTGAGTCATTTGTTCATACTCTTGGCTCAATCATCAGAACACTTTTGATCATATCTGAGTGATCTCGTTGTCTTACCAAGACTACTTCATTCTGGAAATCTTTAAACTATTTTAACATTCCAGCTTCAAATGTATCTCATAGACATGAGTCACCATATCTTATGTGGTTCATCTTTGAAGATTTTTAAGTAATTCATCCCTCGTACTTATGCGCAATGGTCTACATACATATGTATGTATGAATGCTTATTGGCACGTTCACCTTTTCTTGTAAGAGGTACAGTCATGCTTTGCAGACATAACTTAATAAATAGTTACAAGGTTATGTTTGAACATGAGTTCTTCCTTTTAAACCTTTTGGTTTCGATGTGTTAGATGTGTTTATCTGAGATCCTCTCTCTCTAATTGAGAGCTTGAAATCAAATTTCTACTTATAATGAGAACATAGGATCACCTATAACCTTCTGTTATAAGTTTTAAGGAAACGGAAAAACAATCAACTCTACATGAGGAGCTGCAACTATTTGCATGTTCCTATTTGTAGGTTGACCCTTATCCTTCTCAACACATCTATTTTGTTGTAGATCCTACAGATGTGCATAAATACGAGTTTTACAGTCGGTATCTAATACTTAAAGTGGGTTTAATAAGGGTAATGTGTATCATATACGCACTGACCAAGAAATGAAATCATATTACTACATCTCAAGTCTTCCTTATAGTAAGGACATTCATGCTTCCAGTGTCATACACGATCTGGTTGTTAACCAGTAACTGTCATTGGTTGGGTATGTACAATTGTCTGTCCTTACCTTTCCTTTTACTACTTGTCTTTGATAGATTTCTTAAATCTTATTTCCCTTTTTACTACAAGACTATCTTTGATCGCCAACCTTTTGGCTAAAAGGGGGATCTTAGGTTTCTCACGCTTTAAAATAGTCAAATTATTTCATAATATGAGCACCATCAATTTGCCCTTATCTAAGCTTAACCAAGACTATCTAGTTATTGGTTTCATATTTATCAACTCTAACTAGTTCGTTGAACTTGGTTTTGAGTTGGTAATATTGAAATCCATTCTCTAATCGTCAAACATTTTGAGTTAAAGTCGCATGAATACTATGACTTTACATGTATCCATTTGGCTTGATTGACCTCTTAATATTGATGTCTAGCTCAATGTTATATCAAAGACATGTTCCTTTTTTTCGCCTCCAAGACAATCTTGCGATGGCGATGCAAATTAAGGCATTGGTGCAATTGTTGTTCCCTTTCTCAATGAGAAATCAACATTTGATTAGTTGATGTTTGAGTGAAAAGACATAATTGATTCTATAAGACAAATTGGTTCATTTTAGTTATTATTCATCAAAAGAAATTAAACTATTTTAATTTCAAATCAAAACACTTTATCAACTCTCACTTAGTGTTTTAATTTTAACCAAGACACACAAGATTCATGGGCTCAAGTGGACTTTGGCCCAACAAAACTCGCGCCCATGTCGTCTTTGATGGATCATCTCATGATCGATCATTCAAAATGACTCTTTGGCGATATTATTTTCCATCTAAGTGGTGTTTCGATAGGTTGAGCAATAATTCAATTTTGAGAGTACGTTTTATTAACCTAAGCATGCAATTCTAGGTAAACTTTTTCGAAAAGCATAAAAGGCATAATAAAACAACATGGTATAACAAATTAAAACATAAAATAAAACCCCTAGTATGACTACCTAGAGTTAACCAAACTAATTTTAACTAAGCCTTGACAGTCTTCAAGAATTCTTTCTTTGGATTTTGCAACTTCCTTGGATATGGCTCCCACTCGGATCAACACCTCCATTGTTGTTGAGCTTCCGCTTGACTCGATGTCTCCAAGTACAACAAAATTACAAAGGGGGCCTCTCAAAGAGGCTTTACATGAATTAAAATAAATTCAACTGAAAATTTAAATTAAAATAATTCAATGACGGCACGTAGGCCATATTTCATCCAACCCGTACACAGACCGGTAAAAGCGACTATCTATGGTCATACTAGAAGCACATGCAAACAAGCAATATTGCAATAATTATATCAAATATAACACATACTTTAAATAACAAATTATGAAGGCATATTTAATTATAATGTAACACATATAAGGAAACAAATACTAAATAAAGTTTCCTAAACAGTTTGCATAATTGACAAAATAACAAAATTCCAAATTTTATCTTAGATACATAATCGAATTTAGGCTTTATAAAATACCTTTACATACAAGTTACTCAATTTTCCAATAATTAAGTGTTCCAAATGATACTATATCTTTTAAAATTACAAATTTTCTAAACTTTACAAACTCTTATAAGATTTTGTGTCTAACATCTGATTTAGTAATAGTAAGATTCGATAATTAATTTTCAAAAAAATAATTCCTAACCTTAAATGGCACGTTTTCACCAACACTGCTGGCAACACGGTCCGTGTTGACTCAACACGATCCGTGTTGCTTCCCATTGTCGGTTATTTCATGCATGAAAATGTAAATAAAATATGAATAAATTTTAAAACTTAGCAACACTGAAGTTCTCATATCATAGAGTTATCCAATAATCTACTATGAAGTTCTCTAGAATTTTATCAAATTTACACAAACTTGTAAAATTTAGGAAATTAAACTAATTTAATTTAGGAAATTAAACTAATTTAATTCGCCGTTTCATTGGAAAATAAAATGAGAACAGTGCGATAAGTTCAAAAATTAATTTTTATAATTTTCCCATAAGTAGAGTTATCTAATGAGCTACTGTGAATTTTTCATAATTTTATCAAATTTTGAAAATTTGAAAACAAATCATAAGAGTAAACGATTATACTCTGCTGCATATCTGAAAAAGCAAGGAAAAATAATTTAACCGTTTGAAAATTCACGAACAAATTTTTCCTAAAATTATGGTCACCTAGTGACATACTGTAAAGTTTTCAGAATTTTTACAAATTTCTATAAATTTATAAAAATCAAAGAAGTAACCAAATTTATTTCTCTTCAGATCTGAAAAACTCATATAAAAATCTATTTTAATAAGAGAGGATCATGAAAAAAACTTTTTCTAAACTTATGATCACCCAGTGACCTATTGTAAATTTTTTAGAAATTTACAAATTTATAAAAAATTTATAAAAATCAGAGAAATAACCAAATTTATATTTCTTCATATATGAAAAACTCAATTAAAAAATATATTTTAATTGGGGAAATGCTATAAAAATTAGGGCGAGTCCAGAACACTTCCTGACGTCTCCAATAATTTTCTTAAAAATTTTCAAATACGTTTGATATTTTATTTCGACTTTTCATTATTTTTAGCATAAAAAGTCTAAATCAGAAAATAATTCTACAAAACAATATTTTGTGAATTAAAATTATTCCGAGTATTGCCTACTGTTTAACAAGATTAAACATGACCGTTTCTAAGACAATCCAAAAAATACCAAGTTCATGTTAATTTGAATGATTAAATGAGCATAAATTATTAATTGAAGGCAATAAGGAAACAAATAATAATAAAGCATGAAACTTTACAATAAAATTCCAGATCTACCATCATGAATAATAAAGGCTAAAACTTTCATAAATTTTCAAAATTTAGGCCTTTATACATTTAGGGTTTAGGGTTTAGGATGATAATATACCGACCATTAGGAGTGTTGCATAATAAAGGCTAAAACTTGCATTGTAATATACCAACCTTTATCATTGGACAACAATACCCCTGACCTTTATACGTAGGTGATATTATTATACCAGCAATAAATAATTAAGCAAAAAAAAACAATAACTAATTAAGGGGATGGTGAATCGGTCTCCATGCTGATGAGGCTGGCGGAGGGAAAAAACTATCCCAAGCCAATAACCCTGTTAATCCCTCCGTTTTTCTCACTAACCCACATTACAAGACATTGGTTGGTTGTGTGTCACGTCAGTACGAAGATCGATTCACAACCCCCTTAACCACTGTGTTAGGGCCGATTTTTTTAAATGTGGGTTAGTGAGAAAAACGGAGGGATTAACAGGGTTACTGGGCAAGGGGTAATTATTTTCCCTCCGTCTGTCACGTTAGAATAGAGACCAATTAACCAATCAAGACCCCCTTAATCACTGTTGGTATAATAATCTCACCTAAGTATAAAGGTCAAGGATATTGTTGTCCAATAATAAAGGTTGGTATATTACAATCCAATACCCCTAAAGGTCGGTATATTGTCATCCAATATCCCTAATATCTAATCTAGCAAATTCATAATATAATTCAACGATTGACAAAAAGTACATATGAATTAAAGCATAAACATCATCATACAATTGGTGGCTCTGATACTACTATTGGGTGTTAGGTGATCTATTTCCTAAATAGATACAGATTAATTAGCGAAATATTCATAACAATTACAAAACAATTAATCACCCAAGAAAGAATACAATTGCAGAGGCTTAGTATTATACCTGATCGATAATATGGCAGATGAAGAGGTTTACCTTTGAGGTTCCAATGGAGAAATTCTCTACTGTAGATCCACGCAACACTCTGGAAACTCGATTGCTAGATCGACTCGATAGAGACTAATCTCAATCTAAGATGTATGTATTTACGATATATTGGGAACTGTTTAATTTCAAGAAACAATAACTATAAACTTCAGAGAGAGAATATCTCAAAAAATCACCTTGGAGTCTCCCTAGAAGTTTCAAACAGTTAGGGTGAATAAATCTCTCAGAGAGACAACCTTTTATAATGTTGGGTGGCTTGGGGAAAGGGTTAACTAAAACCCTAGTACCCGACTTATTATATTAAAAGACGTCGTTTGAGGCCCAACACGGTCCACGTTGGAGGCCACATGGTCCGCGTTGGCCTCCAGAATCCGTTTTAAGTCGGTTGGACTCAACACAGTCCGTGGTGACCCCAACACGGTCCATGGTGAGCTGATTTCTCCATAAATCAACTCCCAACACTCTTAAATATAATACAATATTATTTTAGGTTACATACATTGTTTAGGGCACTGACTTGTGTTGCCCAATAAGACCAAATAATATAGTTGTAATTAAACATATTCAATTACCGAATATAGAGGTGTCTAGCAAGACATATAATCACAATATTATTTTGGTTTAAACTCTAAGTATATTGAGCATTGTCGGGACATTCCCAACAATTGTCTCATGTACAAACCCCGTTTCTTGGAACATCTTTGAATCATAGAATTTCCCTCCTCTATCGGATCTTAATACTTTAATCATAGAACTCAAAAAATAAACTTGGCAAAATCTAGAATAATCATCAATGAAAGTCACATAATACTTCTTACCACCTATAGAAGGTGTAGTTTGAAAATCACCTAAATCACTATGAATTAATAAATCAAGCAATTTAGAAGTTGTTTTTACACTTGAGAATGAACTTTTAGTAATCTTGCTAAGCATGCATGTCTTACTCTTTTCTATATCATTATTCAATTTAGGAATTAAAACAAGATTGGACATTACCTTCAACTTTTAAAGTTCACATGTCCTAATCTAGCATGTCATAGAAAAGAATTATTTAAACTTGATACATGCATATAAATGAAAATCATGCCATCTTTATCACTTTTAGCACTCAACATAAACTTGCATAAAATGAAACTTGCTAAGAAGATAGTCGAATACAAGATTCAGACAAACTTCAGGAGCTAAATATACATCATTTAATATAACACCCCGAGTATATGGTTAAGTGTGGCATAAGATGATTGAAATGACTACTTATATCACCAAGGTGCACCTTCTTTTATAGTAGCTCATCCGTTGGGAACTTCTCAGTTAACCATGCTTGGCTGGAAGTAGTACTAGCATGAGTGACCTTTACAGATGTATCAGAGCCGACCCGCGACCGTGAGCTGCGCAAGTGGACGGGAGAGCCATGGGCAGTCACCTAGCGGGGCAAAACGCCCTGGCCCCTCCCGGGCTGCGGACATTACTGATAACTGCTTCAAGGATCACTGACTGGCCCCACAAATCACCACGAGTCTTTCCAGCATGTTTCGTCCTCGCTCACACGCTACCTAGGAAAACTTCCTAGAAGGTCACCCATCGTACGACTACTCCCAGCCAAGCACGCTTAACTGAGGAGTTCCCACCGGATGGGCTACCATAAAAGAAGGTGCACCTTGGTGATATAAGTAGTCATTTCAATCCTTTTAAGCGACACTTTAACCACAAACTCAGGGTATTATAGTCACCCCCACTTAAGCACACAACGTCCTCATTGTGCAACAAATTCACTCCAGAATCTTTGCCCCGCTAGGTGACTGCCCATGGATCTACCGTCCACTGGCACAGCTCACGGTCGCGGGTCGGCTCTGATATCATCTGTAACCCGCGGCCCCTCCCAGGCCGCGGGCATTGCCGATAACTGCTTCAAGGATCACTGATTGGCCCCACAAATCACCACGAGTCTTTCTAACGTGCTTCGTCCTCGCTCACACGCTGCCTGGGAAAACTTCCCATGAGATCACCCATCCTGCAACTTCTCCCAGCCAAGCACGCTTAACTGAGGAGTTCCCACCGGATGGGCTACCATAAAAGAAGGTGCACCTTGGTGATATAAGTAGTCATTTCAATCCTTTTAAGCGACACTTTAACCACAAACTCAGGGTATTACATTTAAAAGTAAAGATTTCCCGGAAATGAAAGTGAGTTCCACTTGCCCAATTCCTTCAACTTTAACTGGGTGGTTATTGCCCATGTAGAGTTTCACACCATCATCCGCCAGTTTAAGAGTCTTGAATAAACTTTTGTCAATGTAAACATGCCTTGTGACGCGTCCAAGTCTATTTACTAATCATTACTACCAATGGATACCATATTGATTTGATCTAAGATCATAGCCACGAAGGAGTTAGGTTCCTTCTCTATGCTCTTGCTTTTAAATGTATCTCTATTCAACAGGCCATGCTTCTTTTTCCCATTGGTAACACTCTCTCTTTGTGTGCCCCGGCTTGGCACATTCCCGACAAACTTGCTTATATTTTTTAATTCCCTTTCTAGTTTTGTCATGAGTCTTATTCTTATTCTTGTTTCCCTTATTCTCTTGCACCATATGGACCTTAGATTGCTCTTTCGTACCATCTTGTAGGCGCAACTCTTCTTCAATCTGAGTGTCCTTTTAGTCTCATTCCTAGAAGAGGGTAACTTGTCAATGATAGAAGACATGATTATAGATTCATCCATGTTTAAGTTGTGTTGCTTGAAGTTACTCAAAATACGTTGAATCTCATGAAATTGATCTAGAATTTTCCTATTATCATCCATCTAAAACTTGATGAATTGATTAACAAGAAAATTCTTACTTGATGCATCTTCTGATATGTACTTAGCTTAAAGCATCTCCCAAAGCTTCTTGGTTGTCTCCACAAGTTGATAAACATCATCACTCAACCCATTGAGAATGCATCATCGACATATGTAGTTGCCATTCTCCATCTTGAGTACTCTTTGCCTGGTAGCCTTCGCATCTTCCATAAGCGCCTTATCTTCACCTTGTCCCTTGTTGTTATCATCATCCTTGGCTGTCTTGTCGGTTGATTCCGTGGGAGGCTTCTCAGTTGAAGATGCTTGTGCCTTCTTGGTTGAAGGTACGTGAACCACCTTGGGAGAAATCTCAATGTAAAGCACATATTTCACATTGAGAGTATTAAGTAAGAAATGCATTTTGCTTTACCAACGCCAAAAGTCCACTTTGAAACCATATCCCAAAAAAAAAAAAGATGTTTTATTTATTTATCTTAGCCTCCTCCCAATTTTAGGCGGAGTCTAACTCTAAACCCTAGTTCTCCTAATTATATATATGCCTACCTCCTTACAAAATAATACAGTGCCTCTTGCCGTTTATCATTGAGAAGGAGAAAAAAACCCTAAAGGTCAGTATCATTAGATTATATATATATGGTGTTTTATTTTCCTTCCTCGAATTAATATACAAATTTTATAGTTTTCGCTAGAATTCGACAACATCAATTTTCGATTTGCAAATTTTAAGATTTTGATCCGCCCATCTTGTTATCCCTTGAGTTAGGAGTTTGTAAGTTCCTCATTTTAAAATTTCTATACATACGGATTAGCAATAGATCTTAGAGAATTTTCCCCATCATAGATTATATGTTTGTCGTCATTAGCAACAATCCTATCTAGCGTAAATTAGTATGTTAGTGTAAGTATCTTCTAATTCTTATAGCTCTTATGGATTATAGGAATTATTCAGTGGTGGAGTTTTGCCTATTCAAGTAGTGTTCCAAGTAAGTGGTATGATACTCTTTTAGTCTTCCTTCGTGCCCAAAATATTGCTTTGTATAATCCTTTTCGTAAAGTGATTTTACTAAATCGGGTTGGCATGCTATTATTTAAGTATATTATATCTAGTTACTTTTGTTTATGTTTGAAATATTTGATCAACTCCGTATTGATTATATGTTTACAAAGTGAGCCTTTCGATGTCAATTTTATAAGTTACGTTCGTATTTTGACATATATTTAATATTGGAACCTTTGGTAATAATTTTGATTAATATTTAATTTGCAAGTATATTGTTACTAAGTTGTTTCCATACTTTTGACATACTGATTTATGTGTTTACAAAGTACCCCCTTAACGTTAATTTTATAAAGTGTAGTTACTTTTGTCCTTTTTACACCAAGTGAGGTTTTGTGACAATTTGACACTTGTATTTGTAAAGTATCCGTTTCGAATAATAGTTTGGTATTTGAATTATTTTGAACCTTCCATTTGTATAAGTGACTTTGTAGGTTTGATTTAGTTTTTTTTTTTTTTTTGAAATTACTTGTCTGGGTACTGTTTGTACATTTTGATTCTCAAGTTATTGATTTTGTTTTTGGGCTATGTCTTCTGCCTTAGCCAGTTAAGGTATGCACTGGACCTGTCGATCGACTTGTATGCGCGCTATTGTGTGTTCCGATATGTGTATTTGTGTTCCGGTGGGCCCAATTCTTTGTTGCCCTGCCACTAGATCAATAGTTGTTTATGTTGCCCACACCTCCGAGCTAGCGGTTGTTTCTGTTCCCATGCTACTGGGCTTGTAGTGGCCTTAGCCTTAAAGTGGGCTCTGTGTTTGTGACCGCTAAATTTTAATATATTGTGTCATTCTATCGGTAAATCACTTGTGAATACTTTTGTATATTTTTTAGGTTTTTGAGCTGAGTAAATTGTTTGTAAAACCCAGTCATGTTTTGTTATTAAATTATTTATTAACTTTGACCCAGCCTATGTTTTAGCCGTATGCCTGACCCTGCTAAAGGAGTGTTACGCTACTTGCTGGGCTTTCGAGCTCACACTTTCATCCTCCTATATTTTCAGGTCGTGACTCTTGACTTTTTGGTAGGCTTCTAGTTCTTTTTGGTATCAGAGTTTAGCAGTGAAGCATAGTGGGCCAAGCGATATTGTAGAAAAAGGCTTGTGTTTTTTATTTGGTTATTTGTGAGTTTGTAGGAATATTTCATTATTTTCTATTGTAGCATCTGATATATAACTATGTATCCTTCCTAGTTTGATTTTTCAATCAGGTACTCCTTTCCAAGTTAAGCATTTTTCTTTTGTATCTTAGGTTCGTTTCTGTCTTTTGACCCTTTCATACTTGTGGAACCTTGTCCTATAGGTGTGCAGCGTCTGTTACCCCTTAGTTCGGGGCGTGAGAAATTAAGTGGTATCAGTGCTAAGTTTTCGAAATTCTTTGGGGTATGAGTGTTATTGAATAATTTCTTTTGGGAAGTAGATTTGAGGTGTGGTATATATCTGGGAGTAGGAACTAGGAACCTTTTGGTTAGGGAGTTAAGTTCGCAAAATTCCTAGTTGGTGTTATTATTGAAGAATTTCTTTTGGGAACGGAAATCCAAGTGTTGTCTATTATTGGGTGTAGAAGCCTCCTATTAGAGATCCAAGTGAGAAAAATTTCTTATTATCTTTGGGTTGTTCTCAGTGAAATACTTTAGGGATTAGAAGTATATGTGTAAGCTGCATTTGGGTTTAGCAATTGTTATTCCTACCAAGTAAAGTTCCCGAAGTCCTATTAGGTGTGATTATTGTTGGAGAAGTTTTGGGAATGCGATTTAGTGTGTATTGTGGTATTGGGTGCAAGTGACATTAGTCAGGGTGCTTAGTTATGGGTTATATATTAGATCTCAAGTTTAAACCTCTTGAAATTTTGATCCGTCCTTAATTGTGTTTCGACTATGATGTTCTGCAGATCTAATCACTCTAGCTTCGATCTATGTCTGCCTTTTTACACATTTTTAGCTTTTGCTATGTGTTATAAGTTAATTATTTTGATTATATGGATTGAAATGATTTGGTAGTTTATCAAGTTATCTTTGAAAAGACGCCTTGGATAGACCAACTTGTGGGGTTACTCAAGAAAATGTTTATGGAATGCTCTTAGAAGGTTGTATAATTGTTGGCCTTAAGGGTTCGTTGAGTACTGTATTGATTGGAGAGGTTAATGGTGCAATTCATTTAGCATTTATGATAAGAATTAAGTTTATTTGTCTATGCTTGGGTATTCCATAATGGTGTGTTGAGATCTCTTGATAATTGATGTATGGTGAATTAAGATTATTTCATGTATTTGGTCATTGTGTACTAGCTCAAGGGGCTTAAAGCTTCTTTTGGATTATATATGGGAGATTTTAGCCTAAGTCGATGTCTAGAGTTTGTATTTTCTGCCATTGTGGATGGACCTCTTACATATCTTGGAGACTTGGTAATTTCTAATGTAAGGATCTCCTTGGGCAATTTGTGGGTTTTAAGGCCTTGAAATTTTATATTTTTAGTACAACTTAGGTTTTGTACCTAGACATTGTTATGTGTTGCAATTTTGAAGTAAGGACTGATAAATAAAATTCTCAAAGATTACTTGTACAATCTCTTTAACATTATGTTGGATATGTGTCGGCTATATGGGTTGTCATTGAATGAATTTGATTGGAGATGTCAAGGAATTTTGGGTTTTTTGCAGGTTGGGTACAAAGGTTCGATATCACTTGGTTAAGAGTTATAATTAAAAAGTGTTGCCTAGAATTGGACCAGAAGATCTTACAGTGGAGGTTCATGTTTGGGTTCAAACCTTACAACTTCATTTTAGGAGTTTGAAAGTTTGATAAGATTACAGATACATGTATCATTATCTCAAAAAAAATTAGGGGAATATGAGAGATGCACTTGTGAGTTCATGTCGTTCATGGGGTATTGATAAGTTTTGAGGACAACAATTTTTAGAGGGAAGGATGTGAAACCTTGTCCCGAAAAAAGAAGAAGAAGAAGAAGAAGAAGAAGAAGAAGAAGAAGAAGAAGAGGTTTTATTTATTTATGGATTTTTGGACGCTAATATACTAAACTTTTGAGGTATTGGACAATAATGCACTGAACTTTGACCTTGGACAATAATGCACTGAACTTTGAGAGGGGTTGGACCATAATGCACCAGAGACAATTTCGATGGTGGCAAACTTAGTGACAATCTTACGTGGTAGACCGAGAAGATGAATAGGCTAAATAATATTTAAGTTTGTGACAAGCTACATAGGATTGACACCAAGTTAGCAACTGTCAAAATCATACTAAGTGCGTTATTGTTCAACACTCCTCAAAGTACAGTGCATTATTGTCCAAAGTCAAAGTTCAGTGCATTATTGTCCAATACCCCAAAAGTTCAGTATATTAGCATCCAAAACCCCTTAATTTATTTTAGCCTCCTCCCAATTTTAGGCGGAGTCTAACTCTAAACCCTAGTTCTCCTAATTATATATATGCCTACCTCCTTACAAAATTATACAGTGCCTGTAACACCCCGTATTTTTAAGCTCTATTTATTATGCTAAGTAAAATCTTAATTTCAATTATGGTGCATTAGTTGATTTAATTAGCTATATTTCGTTTCTTTTCAATCAATTATGTTTACTCTAATATGAGTAATTTTAATAGTTAAATTTTAGCTCTTATTAATTTCTAAATTTTATAAATTATTAGATGTCACACATTTTTCATATTTTACTTATTAATTTACAAAATAATAATAGTACTTATTATTTCACACATTTTTCTTTCATATTTTATAAAGTAATCTTCTTATGCACATTTTCCTTATTTTGTACAAAATAATATTTATACATATATCATTTTTATCAAAGTAGTAATGTTATTTTACTTTACATTTCACACATTTTAGTCATTGATTTGTAAAATATTATTAGTAAATGTATTTTTTTACTTGATTTATGAGAAAGTTAATTCCACCACCATCCATCTCATCCTATCATATTTCTCATCTTCCTCTTCAAGCTTCAACAATGGCTTCCTTTTTCAACTTTCATGGCAAATTTAAATTGCTCCTCTTCTCTCCATTTGACAGCAAAACCTAGATTGGTGACTCATCCAAGTTATACAACTTACAAAATTTACTATAAATAATAATCCAATCAACATCAAACACCATCACCATAATTCCCATCTTCTTCTTCCTTCACATCCACCATTGTTATCACCTTCACCAAACTTGGGCCACCACTGCTGTCACCCTACCGCCGCCGCCTGGACCACCATATCACCACCAACCGCCTCCAATTCAACCAACCATCACCCACCATAACACCACCACCAACACCCACCCATAAACCCATTCAAACACAAACCAAAAACCCAAGCAAAATTGAATCCAAACTCACACCCATAACCCGAATTCATCAATCTAACTTAGACTTACCATTTCATTCGAAAATCCGCTGGAAAATGTCCAAAACCACCGAGATTCGCCGTCCAAAAATCGGGCCAAAATACCCGTCTCCTCTGTCTCCGGTGGTCTTCCTCGTCGCCGGTGTACGATCCAGCCTCCTCTGGAATTTCCGACCACCTTCTGCCGCCTAGCTCCGTCGTCCGCCGTCGCTTGCCCAGCCAAACACCCCTCCTCCGCCTCTCTTCTTCCTCCCTGTGTCTCCTGTACGTGCAATTAAAAGGGGGAAAGGGAAGATCAAGATTTAAGGCCCTCAAATATTAAAACCTAACCTTATATCTCTCCTTTGGGCCCTTAATTTATTTCAGGAGCCCAAATTCTTCTTTAGGGTAAATTTCTCACACCCAAATTTATATTTCAATTCTTACTACTTTATTCAATTACTTTTAATATTAATAATATTATTATCTATTTATATTTATACAATCAGATTTATTCAAAGTCAAAGGGGACAATTTATTCGTTTTATCTGCAACCTCAGGTATATTTCGATGACTGTAACATTCGAAACTGTTTAAATGTAAAAACATAATCTACCCTAATTAAAGTGGAATAATTATTGTTTTATTATTTTCCAAAGTTGATTTTATGACTAATATATGTGGACTCACCCATTGTCGTTTTCGAAAACCTAACATTTAATGTTCCAAGTACATGCGTTTTCATGGTCTATCTTTACCTAATCGAGGGTTGACCGTCCTCTAGTGCATGTGTTCTAGCAGCATTTAATGTTATCGTCCATAATCGGGTTGATCGGCCTGAACACATGCGTCTTCATGGTCTATCTTTTACCTAATCGAGGGTTGACCGTCCTCGAGTGCATGTGCCTTGGGAAACCGTGCCGGAAGGGGGCGCTGGTGTCCAAGATCCAACTACTAACCCCTATCGATCGCAATTCGCTGTTCTATGTGTGTTGTTACTATTTAACAATTATTGGTTGTGTGTAATTATATTGTGTTTGATTTATTTATGTGTTACACAATATTTGCTACTTGTCTATGTTCTAATCATTGTTGCGCTATTTTAACATTATTATTACATTTTGTTATTATTTTATTATTATTTGGGCAGAGTTCCACATTCAGATAATAACATGCAACTGTTTGAGTATATTCTTCTCTCCCTCATTTCAAAATGAATTTACACTGGGGCCAAATAAAACTATTTGTTTTAAAATGCTTTTACATTACAGTGTCGAATATATTGAGCTTCGTCTAATTTTTCTCCATGTTTTTCAAATGTTTTGTTTTTAGGTATCAGCGGGATATTTTGGGCAGATTCGTGGCAAGCATAACTCACATAGCAAATCAGGCCGCCACATAGTTTATTAGTTTTAAGTTTTAATATTAATAGTTTGCTCACATCTTTATTTTGTCTATCGCGTTTTAACATTTTCATTGTAGTTGAACAACTTTTTTATTTTCTAGAACTCTCCTTATGAAATATATTTCCATTTATAATGTTTTTTTTTATAGCAAAAGCCTTGTTTTTCCTCGTGGGAAAGCGGTGTGACGCTCCCAACTTTTTAATATACGCTTCCGCTAAATCAAGATTAAATGGATTAAAATATTGCTAAGTAATACCCCAAAAGTCGGGGCGTTACAGTGCCTCTTGGCGTTTATCATAGAGAAGGAGAAAAAAAAACCCTAAACGTTAGTATCATTAGATTATGTATGGTATATTATTTTCATTCCTCGAATTAATATACGAATTTTATAGTTTCCGCTAAAATTCAACAAGATCAATTTTCGATTTGCAAATTTTAAGATTTTGATCCGCCCATCTTGCTGTCCCTTGAGTTAGGAGTTTGTAAGTTCCTCATTTTAAAATTTCTATACATACGGATTAGCCATAGATCTTAGAGAATTGGCCCCATCATAAATTATATGTTTGCCGTCATTAGCAACAATCCTATCTAGAGTAAATTAGTAAATTAGTGTAACTATCTTCTAATTCTTATAGCTCTTATGAATTATAGGAATTATTTAGTGGTGGAGTTTCACCTATTCAAGTAGTGTTCCAAGTAAGTGGTATGATACTCTTTTAGTCTTCCTTCGTGCCCAAAATATTGCTTTGTATAATCCTTTTCGTAAAGTGATTTTACTAAATCGGGTTGGCATGTTATTATTTAAGTATGTTATATCTAGTTATTTTTGTTTATGTTTGAAATATTTGATCAACTCCGTATTGATTATATGTTTACAAAGTGAGCCTTTCGATTTCAATTTTATAAGTTACGTTCGTATTTTGACATATATTTAATATTGGAACCTTTGGTAATAATTTTGATTAATATTTAATTTGCAAGTATATTGTTACTAAGTTGTTTCCATACTTTTGACATATTGATTTATGTGTTTACAAAGTACCCCCTTGACATTAATTTTATAAAGTGTAGTTACTTTTGTCCTTTTTACATCAAGTGAGGTTTTGTGACAATTTGACACTGTATTTGTAAAGTATCCGTTTCGAATAATAGTTTGGTATTTGAATTATTTTGAACCTTCCATTTGTATAAGTGACTTTGTAGGTTTGATTTAGTTTTTTTTTTTTTTTGAAATTACTTGTCTGGGTACTGTTTATACATTTTGATTCTCAAGTTATTGATTTTGTTTTTGGGCTATGTCTTCTACCTTAGCCAGTTAAGGTATGCATTGGACCTGTCGATCGACTTGTATGCGCGCTATTGTGTGTTCCGATATGTGTATTTGTGTTCCGGTGGGCCCAATTCTTTGTTGCCCTGCCACTAGATCAATAGTTGTTTATGTTGCCCATGCCTCCGAGCTAGTGATTGTTTCTGTTGCTCATGCTACTGGGCTAGTAGTGGCCTTAGCCTTAAAGTGGGCTCTGTGTTTGTGACCGCTAAATTTTGATATATTGTGTCACCTCTATCGGTAAATCACTTGTGAATACTTTTTTTATATTTTTGAGGTTTTTGAGATGAGTAAATTGTTTGTAAAACCCAGTCATGTTTTGTTATTAAATTATTTATTAACTTTGACCCAACTTATGTTTTAGCCGTATGCCTAACCCTGCTAAAGGAGTGTTACGCTACTTGCTGGGCTTTCGAGCTCACCCTTTCATCCTCCTATATTTTCAGGTCGTGACTCTTGACTTTTTGGTAGGCTTCTGGTTCTTTTTGGTATCAGAGTTTAGCAGTGAAGCGTAGTGGGCCAAACGATATTGTAGAAAAAGGCTTGTGTTTTTTATTTGGTTATTTGTGAGTTTGGAGGAATATTTCATTATTTTCTATTGTAGCATTTGATCTGTAACTAAGTATCCTTCCTAGTTTGATTGTTCAATCAAGTACTCCTTTCCAAATTAAGTCTGTTTTTTTCTGTAACTTAAGTCCGTTTCTGTCTTTTGACCCTTGCATACTTGTGGAACCTTGTCCTACAGGTGTGCGGCGTCTGTTACCCCTTGGTTCGAGGTGTGACATCCACTCCTTTAAATCGTTCTAGGTTGGAAATTGCTAGACATACACGAAGTGAGACCATACTAAATAGTTCTTAAGATTGTTGGAGAAAAGAGAGTATGATATAGATTCAAATGGTAAACTCACTTAGGATATCGCTAAGAGTCGTGGACGAACTTAATTTCTTTCAGAACTATTTACTATACCATAAATGTTCAAAAGGATAAATCTTAGTACTTAATACACTCAAAAATATCGTTTCTCACTTGAAACACTATTGTAAAGCTGCAGTATAGACAATAATGAAAGGTTGTGATTATAGGTTGATGTGCTCAAATGGCTAAAGAATGTCTCCTTTATAGGAGAAAATAGCAGACTTCTCCCCCTCTTTATACCCTTGGTCAAAGGACTTAATTAAGGTCCTTAATGAGTATCATGACCTTGATTAAGTTTATTGACCATGTGGCAAAAAGATGATATAGTTGTTAGTTACTTAAATCTGATATAAAATCGAGTTTTATGAATGGTGAAGATCATGTAGCCGTTGGAGCATCAAAACAACTCTTGGGCCTCAATACGGTCTGTGGTGGGCTCACCACGGTTGTGTTGGAGCACCACGGTCCGTGGTGCCTCAACACGGTTCGTGTTGAGCCCAGGGAGCTTAATCATGCTATTTGAAGACCAGCACAACCCATGCTGGTCTTGCATTCACCCATGTTGATCATATTTTTTTTATATTTATCCTATATATGACTCTTATACTTGTTCCATATGATTTCTCATTCCATATAATCTTCTTATACTCTTAAAAAGTGGACAATAAAAAAGTAATCAAGAAACAAAGTGCATGAGAAAAGAAAATCAAGAAACAAAGTGCAATGACCATGCTAATTGGTCCAACAAAGTGTAACTGTTACGATGTTTTAAATTTTCAACATCAACTTGTTGAGCTCCATCTATATTTTATTATTTGTCCTTACATTTTAAAAAATGTAATAATTTGTTTGATGGTAGCACTAATGGTAGCTTTCATTAGTTTTTAATAATCTTTGATTTTGAATAATTTTGTAAAGGAAAACTTGAGAAATAATTTGTAATAATTTTTTTATTTGGTACTCTAAATTACGTTATATAATTTTTTTGAATAAAAATTAGCAAGTTACTTGTCGATAATTTTGACTCATTAATCTATATCTAAAGTGGATGAGCATGTAATGTCGACACTCGACATAGATGTAGATAAAACAGCATTTCATGATTGTATCCACTTGCAATGAATATATATTTCAATTTAATTTTGATAATGTGCAAAATTAGTCCTGTACTAGTAATTGATTAATTATTAAAATAAAATATGTAATATTAGCCAATAATTAAGAGGGCCCACACGGCACCATACTGGTTCCTCCCCTTTCCCTTCCATAGACAGTCACACCTGACACCACCCCACCCCACCCCCACCCCACCTGGCCCCCTTTATATTCCTCCCTCTTCTCTTCTTACGCTTCACCTACTTCATTTTCCAACTCCATCAATCCCAATTCCAAACAAAAATCTGCCCAGATTTTCATTTTTCACTGTGATTATCATATTCTGATACCGTTTATAAGGGAGAACAAACAAAGCAAGCAGAACAGCGGTTGAAATTTTGGGTAATAAGCTGAGAGAATCATGTGTGGAGGAGCTATTATCTCCGATTACATTCCGGCGGGGCCAGCTCGCCGGCTCACCGCCGATTACCTGTGGCCGGATCTAACAAAAGGCAAGAACAAAAAAGGGAGTAGTGGCTATTCTAAGCCATTGGGATCTGGTTCTGTGATTGATCTTGATATCAATGATGAAGATGACAAGGATTTTGAGGCTGATTTTCTCGAGTTTAAGGATGAGTCTGATGCTGAGGTTTCTGCTGTTCATGATGTTAAGCCCTTTGCTGCTAGGCCTTCCAAGCCAAAAGCCCCTCATGGTATAACCCCTCTTCCTCTTTTCTTCCTTGTTTGTTTCTAATTTTAAACGTTGTTTCCTGTGATTTGAGTTAGAAAGTTTTTATTTTTATGATATACTTGAATTTTTTTTTTTTTGGCGAGGTGTTGTTGGGGGCTGAGTATTTGCTTTTTTTATTTTTTGGGTTAAAGTTTTTGGTTATTGTTGGGTTGGTGGGTTTGGAAGTTCATTTATTGGGTTCTTTGAATTTTTAGCTTTATGTTGTGAACTCGATACTGGTTGCTTAATATTCCATCTGGTTTTGCTTCTGATACATGATTGATGCTGTAACTGATCTTGATAAGGTGATGTGGAGACATATAAGCTATTTGTTCTTATAAAGATTTTGTTGTTCTGGACATATCTATTTCTTATTGTATACAGTACACTTGTGGTCTGGTGAATTTTTTCTTTGAGAATGGAGGGTGGAAGATACTTAAGATATTTTGTGCCGAGGAATCCTTCTGTAATCTATCGTTTCAAGGAGTTTCATAAATGTTCTTTGTACTTTGCATTTGCCAATTACAGTACGCTATCAAATATGAATTATCTTTTTTCCTGGCACCAAAAATAAATTATCCTTTTTTTTTTCATATTTCAAAGTTAGGGGGCTTTGTAGGCTTGATTTCCTCTTTGATTTGGTCTGTAGTTGCGCTGTTCTCATGTGATTTCTTCCTCCCTTTCACTCTTTTTGAGGTTTGGATGAGTACTGATCTACCTTCAATTGGTTTGCCTTAAGTGTTAATTGTTTTTTTGCATCTGGAGATGACTACTTGAGCCATCTTCAAAACAACTTCTTAAAGTTTCGATGAAAAAGATGTTGCAATAGAACTTGAAGCTATAGCATATACCTTGTTTGTACTATGAAGTGAGTAGCTTTTCTGTTTGGGAACATTTCATGTTATCTTTGTCATGCTGCATCTAGATCTTCAACTTCTGGGTGCAGTCACTTAGTTTTCTTTTAGGGCTTTTTTTTCTACTTAGTTTTCTGTTAGTGCTTTTTCTTCCCAACTAGGTATCTCACTTGCTTGTTTGATTTGTCCAAATCTTGTTTGTTTGGCCAACGCCCTTTGATTTGTGGGTGGTTCAGTTCAATAATGGCCATTAAGCTTTAAGTTGTCCTAGATGTCATGTCTTGTCTTTTTAATTTTGCGATGAGGTTTGTATATATACGTGGCTAACTTTGTTGTGGGATTCGTTTGTGTTGATGCTGCCATCTTGTATGTTAGCTTATTGTTCATTTCATAATCCTTGAAGGATTGAAGCCTGTGGAGTTCAACAGCCAGGCTGAGAAATCCGCCAAGAGAAAGAGAAAGAACCAATACCGTGGTATCCGCCAGCGCCCATGGGGTAAATGGGCCGCTGAGATCCGTGACCCGAGAAAGGGTGTCCGGGTCTGGCTCGGAACCTTCAACACTGCTGAAGAAGCTGCCAGAGCATATGACGCTGAGGCCCGTCGGATCCGCGGCAAGAAGGCCAAAGTGAACTTCCCTGAGGAAGCTCTGGCATCGTCTCCTAGACGCACTGTCAAAGTCAGCTCTCAGAAGACAGCTCCTAAAACAAACCCAACCCCCGCCCCACCACAAAACATAAACCAGAACTTCAACATCATGAACAACCCTGAAAACGAGTACTACAGTAGCTTTTCCTTTGTGGAGGAGAAACCACTAGCTAAGCAGTTTGGGTATTCAAACACTGTGATTCCTGCTGTAGGAGAGGTAGGTCTCGCACCCTTTACCAGTTCTGATGGTGAAGTCATGTTTTTCAATTCAGACCAGGCTAGTAACTCCTTTGATTGTTCTGATTTTGGCTGGGGAGAGAACGGGATCAAGACCCCAGAAATATCATCCTTCTTCACCGCTGCTCTGGAGAGCGATGATCAGCAGGTGCTTGAGGATGGAAACCCAAGCAAGAAGATGAAGCCCAGCCCTGTGGAGAACACTGGGGATAGCCTTTCAGAAGAGTTTTCCGACTCTGATTTCGAGTCCCAGATGTACTTTCAGACCCCATTTCTGGACGAGAATTGGGCTGTCAACGCGTTCCTTGGCGCTGATGCATCCCAGGAGGGCAACCCCATGGATCTCTGGAGCTTTGACGACCTCCCATCTATGGCATGAGGAGTTTTATATTATACCAGAGTTCCCTTTTACTGGCTTTTATGTAAATAACCGAGCATGTTAGTAACTCTCCTTGCTTGATGACTCTTTTGTGTTTGTTTCCGGCTTTTTCAAATCTGCTCAGACGAAGTGATTGTCTCTGCTGTTTCAACATTTCAGGATTGTCAGTTCGTGTGGGGGGACTACTGTTGAACTGTATCGTATGCTTTCTAAGATGAGAATGGGTAGTTGTTTCCAAGCAGCTGCAGTTTATGTGGGAGTACATAGGTAATACTAGGTTCTTTCGCTTAAGGCACTGTTTAAAGTTGCAGGCTGTGTAATTTGTTTGTGTGTACTACTAATCCTGACTTGAAGTAAACCTCTTTACGCTTTGCATCCCATAGTTGACGATTGATCTTTGCCTGTGAATTCTGATAACCATTGCTCATTTATAATGATGATGGTTATTTATTGTTATATCATAAGATGCAATATTCTTATATATTCCGTCTCTGCTGGTGAGATTTTTTCTTTGGCCCTGTAGGTAAGTTGAGAAGGTTGCAATTAGTCTCTTATGCATGATTTCAAGTAGGGATGGATTAGGTTCCCGGCCATCTAAGTTGAACCCTTTTGGGTAGATTATGTTGAATTATAAAACCATTCCTGGGGCTTCAACCATTAGTTTAAGTTTTTAGTTGAGATGATTCCACAGATTACACCTATGATTCCACAGATTACACCCTTGAAAATTCATGGTAGTGACGTTGTAGTTGTAGTGGGTGTGGGTTTTTTTAGGAATCTTGATCGAGGAGATGACAGTGAGGAGCACCTTAAATGTGGAATCAATCATTTGCAAGTTGCATATGTAATGTAATGGTGAAGGTGATTGTTCCATTATGTGTTAGGTGTACTGATTCTAAAATACGTGAGCACGTTGCTTCCTGGGAAAACTTTCCGGTTAAAATAACGCAACTCGCTAGCGCATGGGGACCCGTTGCAACTTGCACTCTAAATTTCCTCTGCTAGTGGCTTTTTAAAATTGTGTCCATTTGGTGCTCCTCAACTTCAATACCATCGCTAAAACGAAGACCATACGTATGTTTGAAAATTTCCCTCCCCTTGTTGAAAGCTAGCATGCTGTGAAAATATTGTCCAATTCAAATACTCAAATTTGGCTCAAAAAGTTAATAGTGCTACTACACGGTCAAGAATTTGACACTTGAATTTTGATATTAACCTTTATTTAGAGTTGACTAATATGCAAGTCAGATTGAGTTTGCATTCGTATTAAATTTAAACGTGATCAAAATTTTTCGACTTGAACATAGGCCATTTATTAAATAAGTTGGAAGTTGAAGTCGTATTCTATTTAAATTTTAAGGGGTACAATAATTCATTATGTTTCAATACTTTGATTGGTAAATATAATTTGAGTCATATATAAGAAGATGTCTCTTGATTCATGACTAAAGACAAAGTTAAAGGTAAAATTACAAGTCTTTTATATAAATTCCAATGAGAACTAACGACACATTATTCACTTGAAACTTATTGATAAAGAATATAAGGTAATAATAATTATTAGGTAAATGAGTTGATCATCTAACATGTTTAAGTCAATGGGTTAAATGTGTTTTCCATGTCAAAAATTGTAACATGAGTAACATATTTGATTAAGGCTCTGTTCTTTTCTGCGGTATTATGCGGTGTGGTGTGGTGGGGTGTGGTAGAATTGTGGTGGTGTGTAGTGGAATTGTGGTAGGTTATTGGTATGTGGGGTAGGTGAGGAGAGAGAATGTAAAAAGTAGAGGAGAAAAGTGAAGAGAAAGAAGAGTGAGGAGAGAGAAAAGTAATGATTTGTGGCAAACTGCGGTGAGCTGAGGTACCGCAGTTTGCCAACCGCAGAAAAGAATAGGGCAAGTGAATTTATCCTACAACTCATTTCATTTAATTAAGTGGGGTTGAAATTTTTATCTAAACCACTTAATATTATGCTCGAATTGTATTGGATTAGGCCAACTCTACCTGTATTAATGTGAATAAAAATTTAAATATAATCTTATGTTAAAATTTTAAATTTGTTTATATTATTGTATAATTTATACTCCTCTGTTTCATATTAATTATCATAATTTTGATTTTAACAGTCTTCAGTTTCATTTTTTGATTGATAATTTCTTAAATACTATCTTCGTCCCATTATATTTGTCCATTTACCTAATTTGAGAAGACCAATGCATATTTGAAATTTATGTGAAAAGTTTTTAGTCTACCAAAGCTACCCCTAATTGACGATAATAGTTGTTGAAATTGTAAAAAGTGATAAATGAATTTATTAATTAGGGGTAGAAAATGAATTACTGTTGTTGAGATTGTAAATGAGACAAATATTTTGGGGACAAAGAAGTTAGGTAAAATAACAAATATTTTGGGAATTTAGCGGATAGCGGTTTAAATAGCGGATAGTGGACGTCTGTTCAAATGAGAATTGTGTTCGATTAATTTAGCGGTTGAAATAACAGATTAATGTGAATTGACATAAAAGGATATCAATGATTTCCAAAGATAAAATTTTCAAAGGATATTTTTTTGACCGAAAAATATGAAACGCTACTGCAAATGCTAAACATTAACTTTATTAACATTTCATAAAACGCTCATTCAAACGCTAAACGCTCTTCAAAAGTCAAAACGCTAGCTTACCAAACGCTAATATTTATGCAATTGGAGTTTTGGCCTGGTAAAAATGCTAAACACTACTCCAAACGCTACTGTCAAACACAACCTTAATGATAATATTTTTTGTAACGAATCTAATGGTGATAATCTATACAATAACTTATTATATATATTGAAAAATTTATAATCAAAATTTTTAAAATTTAACTACATAATTTTAAAAAACGTAGGGAGTAATCCAGAGAAAAAAAAGTGACTATTACTAAAGTTCTAATTTTGGAATTGACTAATTTATCTGAGCTGAATTTGACGGGATCTTTAATTTTTGCAAAGCATTATTGGCGGCAGATTGATATTCGGCCACCTTTTGTCGTCTTCTTCCTGTAGCTGCGTTGCAAGTAGGCCAATATCTTAGGTTATGCCCCATCTTGAAGGGGATTGAATCGATTGATTATAATATGTCTCATCTACTTTCATTTATTTATATCTTAAGCGATATGATCATCCGTATTAAATATTTTCAAGTTGAATAAATAAGATCCGGCAATCCTTTTCAATTTATTTATATTTATTTATATTGATGCCTTGGGACATTAATTAATGTTAAATGTCTTAAATTAAGATAACTAATAATTATCTTAAATTTTGATTATTTATATTTTAATAATTTTAAATAATATATTTTTTAATAATACACATATTTACTGACATTAAAACATGATATTTATTGACTACATTAACAAATATAAATAATAACCTAATCATATTAAATACAACATAAAATATATTTTACGTAAAATTCTATATGTATTACTTTTTCAACTATCAATAGCTTATATGTGTTTCTTTCAATTATCTCCATTTCTTCTGTTTCTTTCAACTCATGTTAACTTTTATCTAAAGTTATAATTTCTTGATTTTTTTTTCAATTCTTGTCAATTTTAATCTAAAATTAGAAAATTGTGATTTTGCTTGTTATTTATTTATTATTCACTATTTCAAAAAAGAAAGTTTCTTTGTTTATGTTTTCTGTATATTTGTTTTTTACATATAAGCCTCAAAAGATACATAATTACATGGGAGAGAAATTTAAACCTGGGATCTAATGTAACTAGGACTTCAAGTTTAATTACTAATTCAAGACCTTATTGGTTAAAAAAAACAGTTTAAAAAAAGTTGCTTTGTAGATACATAATATATTGTGTACATATTATGCCTTTTTCATATAAGGGCGGCCACCTTCTATATGATGGATTCTAGATACTATGATACAATTGGATAATCAATTCCTTATAAACAAACGAATAATTGAGATATGTATCATATGTAGAAATTGGAAAGAGATGATAGATAGATAGATAGATAGCTGTGTCACTAAGACTTGAGTATGTGTGTCCATGTTGGACACGGATAAGGGTGTGGCACTCGGCTATTTTAAAGAAATTTTATACATTTTCATTGTAATTTGAAGTGTCAAGTGTAGTGCCCTTATCCGGATATCAAGGGTCCGACACGGGTACGAAAGGGAAAATGAAGAGTCGGAGTAAGATAACTAGATAGATAGATATAGAGTAAAAGAATAAATAGTAGTTTAATTAATACGATTACCCTTTTGAAACAACAGTAGAATGAATGTCTAAAGTTGCAAAAGTGACATAAAAGATATTAGTTAATAGATGCTTTCAAATGAAATTAGAGCAATAGATTAAAATTGTTATTACAATATGTACATTGTACGATTATTTGTTTCATCGCAATTGTTTACATTTCTCATTAAGCTGCCTACTGTTGGAGGTTACGTTAGAACAATAAGTTAGCTAGTATTTTAGTTAGGTTAGTTATAGTTAGTTCTTTTCTTTTTCTTTCCTTTCTTTTCTTTTCTTCCTTTTCCCCTCTTCTCATTCCCTATATATATGGGATTGTTTTGAGGCTTTAGGATCAACGAGAGACATTGTATTCATTCAGCTGAATAATACAAAATTTACACAATTCTTTCCTCTCTCTAGCAGCATAAGACAGGCAGAAGGTGAAGGTTTTGACATGGTATCAGAGCTTTCCAATTCGATTTGCTGAGTTCTTCCTAGCTCCAGATTTTGGTGACATCCTTTCTTATCTTCTCTTGCCTTCCATTCCTTTTTTCTCCTTCTTTGTGTCTGTTCTTTCCTGCTGCTTCTTTCCCTTCTATTCTTTTTCTGTTATGGGTGAAGAAAAATCTGTGGTTCCAATCACAGTTGGACCTGATCACCCATTATACTTGCATTATTCAGATAATCCTAGCTTCAGTTTGACAAATGAACCATTGACTGGTTTGAATTATGGGTAATGGAGTAGATTTTGTGAGGTTTCTTTAAAAGCCAAAAATAAAATGACATTCATAGAAGGAAAGATTGAGAAACCTGCTGCTGATTCCCCTTTGTTACCTTTCTGGGAAAGATGCAATAACATGCTTATTTCCTGGCTTCTTAGATCTGTCACAAAGGATATTGCATCAAGTATCCTCTATACCGAAACTGCAGCAGCCATATGGAGTGACCTTAAAGAAAGATTTAGTTATAACCAAGGTGCCAAAATCTACCAATTACAACAAGATATGAGTATCCTCAGTCAAGGAAATCTTTCTGTTTCTAGCTATTATACTAAATGCAAGCAAGTTTGGGATGAATATGTCATGGTTATTACCCCTTGCAATTGTGCCTCAGAATGTTCTGCATCTAAACTAATAGCTAGACAACAACTGTTGCAGTTCTTGATGGGTTTGAATGAACAATATAAGACTGTCAGGGGAAGTATTCTTATGATCACTCCTTTACCAAGTGTTAATCAAGCTTACAGCCTTGTCTTACAAGAAGAACAACAACAGAATATCAAGAAACCTTCATTCCCTGAGGAAGGCACTATGGTGTTCAATGTTGCAAGAAGCCAGAATCTCAGGAATGCTCAGAATCAGTATAATAGGCAATCTCAATATTCAAGCTATTCAACCCAGTCACCTGCACAATCTTCTCCCAGAAATAATGAGAACAGTGCAAGCTCTCAAGCTATTCAGAACAAAAGACCCTATTGTTATTATTGCAAGAAGCCAGGGCATCCAGCTGAAAAATGTTTCAAGCTGGCTAGAAAACAGGCTGAAAGGTCTCAAAGGATTGTTGCAAATGTGCAGACTGATCTTGAAACTACACCTGCAACTTCTGAGATTCAAGAAACATCAAGGCACACCCTTAGCAATGAGGAATATACACAATTGATGCAACTTCTTGGAAAACAGAACATACACATTTCAGATCAAGTGGACCCTCAACACACAGCCTTTTTGGCAGGTAAGTCATTCTGTTTGATGTTTGAAAATCAAAATGTGCATTGGGTCATAGATAGTGGGGCAACATATCACATAACACCACACCTACATCTTTTCTCTTCATATGCACCAGTTGTTACCTCTTGCTTTATTACTTTGCCTAATGGTCATCAAATACCTGTCAAGAATGTGGGAAAAGTCACCCTTTAATCTGGGATAACAATTCACAAAGTCTTGCATGTACCTTCTTTTCAATTTAACTTGATATCTGCCTATAAATTAGCTAGCGATCTTAAGGCAAACATTGTCCTTACTCCTGGGAATTGCTATATCCAGGACCCTCTGAAGACCAAACACCTAACTCTTGGTAAACAGCAAGGAGGTCTTTACTTGGCAAACAATCAGAATAAAACCAAGATTATTCCCCAAAATCAAGATGCCAATGCTCTTCTTTCTACATCAGAACTTTGGCACTGCAGGCTAGGTCACCCTTCTCCTGAATACTGCACAAGAATTCCAGGGCTATCTAACATTCCAAAAACATCAATATGTCAGACATGTCCACAAACAAAACAACACAAACTCCCTTTTCCCTCCAGTACTAGTAGAAGTACAAATAAGTTTGAATTACTTCATGTAGATTTGTGGGGACCTTTTAGAGTACAAACTTATGATGGTTTCCATTCCTTTCTAACCATTGTTGATAATTGTACTAGAACAACATGGATATACATGCTATGCAGTAAGACTAATGTTTTTCCAACGCTTGAAAATTTTTATTTCTTTTGTCACAAAACAATTCAATGCTACTGTGAAAATAATTAGATCTGACAATGGAAGAGAATTCCGTGACAATTATGCTAAGAATTACTATGCATCAAAAGGAATTCTACATCAAACTTCATGTGTGGAAAGGCAACAACAAAATGGAATCGTGGAAAGAAAACATAAACATATCCTACAAGTTGCTAGATCCTTACTGATTCAAGCAAAATTGCCTTTAAAGTTTTGGGGGGATTGTGTTATGGCTGCTACATACTTGATTAATAGAATTCCTAATTCAGGTGTCAATTTCAAAACTCCCTATGAAATGCTTTATAATTGTCCTCCTGATTACAGTCATTTAAAAGTGTTTGGATGTCTTTGTTTTGCATCCACCCTAAGTGTCAATAGGCATAAACTTGATCCCAGAGCACATCCCTGTATTTTCTTGGGATATTCCTTCAACAAGAAAGGGTACAAATTGTATGATATGTTTGACAAAAGGATTATATACAGCAGGGATGTAAAATTTTAGGAAGAGCATTTTCCATATCACAATATTCCAAATACTGATAATACTGTTTTGCCTAACACTATTTTCTTGTCCAATGTTCCTGAAAATTATGTTGAGGATGGAAATGATCATGACAAAGAAATCCCAGTTTAAAGACCTACAAATCAACAACAGCAGACTTCATCAATAGAAAATAACAGCTAGACAACTGCTACAGCTGCACCCATTCCAATCAGAAAATCTACAAGGGTCACCAAACAACCCTCATATTTGCAAGATTTTCACGTGGAAATGCCCAAAACTGGTAATATTGTTCAATTTTCTGGTCTGTCTACATCTCAGAAACAACAGATAAGTAAACTTGAATATTTAGAAGAACCTAAAAATTACAAACAGGCTGCTGCTCATCAACATTGGGTCAATGCTATGAATAGAGAATTGGAGGCTCTTCTTGTTAACAATACCTGGACTGAGGTAGATCTCCCACTTGGGAAGAAAGCCATAAGTTCAAAATGGGTATATAAAGTAAAATTGAAATCTGATGGTTCTTTAGAGAGGTATAAAGCAAGGTTAGTCATAAGAGGAAACACTCAAAAAGAGGGCTTGATTACAATGTAACCTTTAGTCCAGTGGTGAAAATGACAACAATTAGAACCATTATTGCTCTAGCACCAGCAAGAAACTGGTCTCTTTATCAACTCGATGTAGATAATGCTTTTTGCATGGTGACCTACATGAAGAGGTATATATGAAGATGCCTGAGGGAGTCTATAACCCTAAAAACAAGGTTTGCAAATTACAGAAATCTTTATATGGCCTGAAACAGGCTTCTCGACAATGGCATTCTAAGCTAGTTGAATTCCTAAAAGAGCAAGGATACATTCAATCTAAAAATGATTACAACTTATTCACCAAGAAAAGTAATGATGATCTAACTATAGTAGCTGTTTACGTTGATGATATCTTGCTTACAGGATCTTCCATCATCGAGATTGATAAACTCAAAGACAAATTAAATACTACTTTTGGAATCAAAGATCTTGGAATTCTCCATTACTTTCTTGGTTTTGAAGTATCTTTTCTGCCACAAGGAATTAGCTTAACTCAGAGAAAGTTTACACAGGAGTTACTCAAAGAGTCTAGACATGTCAACTCTAAACACACTGTCACCCCTCTCCCTTTGAATTCCAAACTACAATCTGATTCTGGAACTCTTTTGACTAACCCTAGTATCTACAGAACTTTCATTGGCAAACTCAATTTTCTTTCTAATACTCGTCCTGACATTTCTTTTGCAGTACAAACATTGAGCCAGTTTATGCAGAACCCCAGGACTTCACACATGGCAGCCTTGGATCATCTCCTGAGATATGTATCTGGAACTTCAGGCCAAGGGATCTTGCTTAAAGGATCAGATCATCTTCAACTTACAACTTTTTCTGACTCAGATTGGGCAGCTTGTCCCATCTCTCGCAGATCACTCACATGATATATAATCTTGATGGACGAATCACCTATCAGCTGGAAGTCCAAGAAATCTGATTGCACGATGATCACCGAGGCGTAATCTGAGGCCATGGCTCAAGCTGCTGCTGAGATAACATGGTTGGTTAGCCTTTTAAGGGAGCTTGGAGTTCCTATCAATGGCCCAGTTACACTACACTGTGATAATCAATCTGCACTGAAAATAGCAAGAAATCCAGTCTTCCACGAACGTACCAAACACATTGAAGTGGATTGCCATTTTACTCGAGACAAAGTCATGGAAGGACTGTTGCAATTAAGTTATCTTCCTTCTCAATCACAACTAGCGGATGTTCTAACCAAAATTCTTCCTTCCAATCAACATTGGAACCTATTAAACAAGCTTGGAATGCTTGATAAACATTCAAGCTTGAAGGGGGGAGGGGTGTTGGAGGTTAGGTTAGAACAGTAAGTTAGTTAGTATTTTAGTTAGGTTAGTTAAAGGTAGTTAGTTCTTTTCTTTTTCTTTCCTTTCTTTTCTTTTCTTCCTTTTTCCCTCTTCTCATTCCCTATATATATGGGATTGTTTTGAGGCTTTAGGATCAACGAGAGACATTGTATTCATTCAGCATAAGACAGGCAGAAGGTGAAGGTTTTGACACCTACTACTCAAACCTATTGTAGAGCAACATTATTTGATTGGCAAAATAAACATGCAGTGGAACAATTCAGGAGCTACTATATAATATTCGATGATCTCATCTAAGATTATAGTTATTAGCACCTATTGTAGAGGTAATTGTTGTACTTTACATGGCTGTTATGACAGCCATGGTTGTTGAGTTTGTTATTATGTAGTTTGAGCTTAGTTAGTGAGTTGGTTAACACCTAACCTCTTTACTCTTCCATAGGTGCTCAGCTTTTCTTATATATACTCATGTATAGTTGTTGTTGTAATCAAGTTATCTGGGTCAATAATACTCTCCAATCGTCCACATTCTCTTGTTTTACATGGTATCAGAGCTGCATGTCATTTTCCTGAAGCTTTCTGATCTTCCTTTTCTGATCGATTTGATAAGCTTTCTTGCCATGTTTGTTTCTCTCGCATGTCACAATGACAGCTGAGAATTACGATACATATCCTCTTTTCTTGCAACCTTTAGATAATCCTAGGATTAGCCTGACCAATGTCAAGATGGATGGAACTAATTTCCATCAATGGAGCAGAGCTGTACATATATCTTTACGCACTAAAATCAAGCTTGGTTTCATCAATGGTAAATGTTCTAAACCAGCTTCTACTCACCCTACTTATGAACAATGAATGAGATGTGATAGTATGGTAGTGAGTTGGATGTTGAATTCTATATATTGATCCAAATTTATCTGGAGCTTTCTTGTATGTTAATTCTACTCAAGATTTCTGGAATCAATTGGTTGAAAGAGTTGGTCATAGTAATGGTCCTCTTTTGTTCAAAATACAAAAGGAAATTTCAGAGTTGTATCAGGGGAATGATAGGGTTGCTGTATATTTCACAAAGTTGAAGAAATTATGGGATGAATTAATCGATCTTAGTGATGTTCCATTATGTGATTGAACGAATGCTCATCCTAATTGTATTACCACCAAGAAAACTGTTGAGTTGGATCAAAGACAAAAATCAATGCAATTTTTGTTACATCTTAATGAAAGCTATGATACTATAAGGGGCAAACCTTGTTGATGGATCCTCTTCCCAATATTAGTAGTGCTTGTCAGATGATTGAAAGGATAGAGCAACAAAGAAAGGTCACTGGAGGACTTTCAATTTTAAGAGAGATAGTTGCAGCCGTGAATAAGGAAAGGACTGATAATGATACTTCTACTGCTTTGTTGTCTCGAGGACAAGGGAATTCAGGGAATTTCAAGTCCAAGAAAGATTACAATAATAAAAAAGGCAACAAGCAGGACAAGTTTTTGGAGCGTTACCGTTGCGTGGGGGGAAGAAGATTAGCTTGAGTTGAACTTCGAAGAACAATCGACCAAAAGTTTGAACACCCAAAGGAAGAATATGACCTTGTGGCAAGGTATTCCATAGCTCAAGGCCTAACACCCCACCAAGATTATCATAAAGAATAAACCACCAAATAATCTATAAAGAAATGACTTGAAACACCACCAAATTACTTGGATAAAGTAATAAAGATTTTGAGGAAAACTTAGGAAAACCCTAATACATGCATAAGCATAAACATCAAGTCTGAATAATCTCCATAGAAAAACGTGCTAATCAAGTATTTATACTAAGGCAAATAAAACACTAAACACAACGTTGAACCAAACAAATCACGCGTCAAAACAGCTTCGTCGCGGGCGCTACCGTAGTGAAAACTTCTGGGCGATTTGGCAGTGCGCGGCCGTAGCGGTCGCTACGCTGAAGGTAACGGGCGCGACGACAATTTTCCAGAATTTTCCCAAATTGCCGAATGGAGACACGGGCATTATGTGGCTAGGTAGCGCGCGTGACAAAACTGCGCTGCTTGGGCGTGTCTTGCCTGGAAGCGTCGCGGGTGTGACAAAGATGTGGCAGGCGCGACCCTTGCTGCATGGACATGTCGCGGGCGCTACCCGAGCAGTGGCGGGCGCGACGCTGCTGCTGATTCTAGGAGTTGCTTCCTGAACTTTATTGATTCCGAGGCTATGCCCGAACCCTGATACCTCATTGTCTTTCGTCTTAGGACGGCCCGGTACGATCCCGATGCCTCCGGGGCTGGTGTAGCAAACCCGAGCCTCTACAAGCTCCAACATCGGATGACTCTCTTTAACCATGCCAACCTGAAACTCATTATTCCACCCTTTGAGAATGTATATCGGTTCTTGAAAATGAGTGGGTGAGCGATTTTAGTCCGGTGATGACAGGTCGGGATTTCATCCATCTTGTCTTTAACTACGATCTCGGCTATGAAAGCTTGGCACCGAACTCGATACGATTCATACTCCCCCTCTTGAAAAAGAGTTTCCCTCAACTCTTGGGAGTTAAAACCGAGGCGCTCTTCATCAATTGGCTCCATGAAGCCCCAAACTTCCCGAACGCCACGAACATTCACGTTAGCCATCAAACAAGCATCGAACCCCACAATGTACCCATCATCCAAACGAAAGAAAGTGGTTGGAGGTTTGTATTATGGAGGTGAGGGGCTAAAGGATGGAATAGGAAATTTTTGTGGTGCTTGGGAGCTCTCAATCTCACTTGGTTTGCTACAAGGTGATGACAAAGTCAAAGGTAGCTCGTCCTCACCAAGAGCACACTCCTCCTGTGTTTCGCTCAACATGAGAAGGTTCCTCAACTCACTACCCAACCCGATTTATGAATATTTGGGTTCTCAGGGAGAAACAAGAAGTAGCTTGATCTTCTTGCCTTTATGGGTGAAGGTATAAGTGTTTTCCAACCCATTGTGAACCGTTTTCTTGTCGTATTGCCATGGACGACCCAATAAAATGTGACAAGCACTCATAGGAACGACATCACAATTAAGGGAGTCATCATAGCTAGTACCAAAAGAAAAATCCACCAAATGCTTAGTTACCTTGACGCTGTTGTGATCATTGAGCCAATGGAGTGAGTAAGGTCGAGGGTGAGGAAGTAATGGCAAGCCAAGCTTCTCGACCATAGATGTAGATGCGACGTTCATACAACTCCCTCCATCAATAACAAGAGTGCACACCTTTCCACCCACGAAGCACCGTGTTTGGAACAATGCTATTTTGAACACATCTTTTCAACCCAAGAGGTGCTGGACATAGACCCGGTAGTCAAGTTGGTCAAGCCGTTGATTATAGAGGAGATGAACTCACAATTGCGGAGACCTTACGCAGGAGAAGAAGTGGTAAATGCTCTTCATCAAATGCACCCCACTAAGGCCCCCGGGCCTGACGGTATGCCGTCTCTCTTCTTTCAAAACTTTTGGCATATTATTGGTAAATATGTCACATCCTTTGTGCTTAAAGTGTTAAATGACGGGGAGTCACCTGAGTCCATAAACAAAAATTTTATTGCTTTAATTCCTAAATGCAAGACTCCAACCACCACTAAGGAGTACAGACCCATTAGCCTCTGTAACGTGGTTTACAAGATGATAGCAAAAACTATAGCAGATAGACTGAAGCAAGTTTTGCCCCATGTGATCCATGAGTCTCAAAGCGCCTTTGTTCGAGGAAGAATGATTACAGATAATGTGGTAGTAGCCTTTGAACATTTTCATTATCTAAGGAAAAGACCGAAACATGTCAAGAAAGGACACATGGCTCTAAATCTGGATATGAGCAGAGCATATGACTGGGTTGAATGGGCTTTTATTGAGAATATGATGCATGCTCTGGGTTTTGATGCGAGTTGCATTGAGCTAATTATAAGATGTGTGTCAACGGTGCATTATTAAGTACTCATAAATGGGAAACCCTCTGACGTGATTTCTCCTCAACGGGGACTCCGCATAGGGGATCCGCTTTCACCGTATCTATTTTTTCTGTGTGCAGAAGGGCTCTCGGCTATTATACGAGACAGAGAAGAACGAAAAATCATCCATGGTGTTAAGATTGCCACAACTGCCTCGACAATAACGCATCTTTTCTTTGCCGATGATAGTCTCCTTTTCGTGCGTGCAAATGAGGAAGAGGCGACAAAGGTTCTTGAGATGCTGAGAATTTATGAGCTGGCGTCTGGACAAAAGATCAATATAGATAAATCGGAGGTGTCCTATGGCCGAAATGTGAGCGAACACTTGAAACAAACGCTCCAAGTGAGATTGGGTTTTAAGGCAGTGGAGAGACACAAACGCTACCTTGGTCTTCCTACTTACATTGGGAGATCAAAGAAAGAAGTTTTTCAAGCTATTCAAGATCGGGTCTGGAAGAAATAGAAAGGATGGAAGGAGCAGCATCTCTCCAAGGCTAGGAAGGAAATCCTCATAAAGTCGGTCGCTCAGGCTATACCGATTTACGCAATGCAGTGTTTTGAACCACTTGTGTCGATGTGCAGAAATATGGAGAAACATGTGTGAAGAAAAAGGAAGAGGTGGAATAGGCTTCCGGAACATGCATGTTTTCAACAAAGCCCTCTTGGCCAAACAGTTTTGGAGATTAGCACAAAACACAAATTCCCTTGCGGCACGGGTCTTGAAAGTCTGATATTTTGCAAAATCTGACATTTGGAATGCAACGAAGGAGTATCAACCGAGTCATTCTTGGAGGAGCATTTTGGGAGCATGAGACATAGTGGAAAGGGGAGCAAGGTGGTGCATTGGTGATAGAAGAAAAGTGAAAATCTGGGGAGACAGATGGCTACCCATCACTTAAGAAGGAAAAATAAATACACCACCGGTCTTCTTAGAGCCAAATTCATATGTTGAAGAACTCATTGACCATGATCTGGGAGAATGGAAGGAGGACTTATTAAGCCTTATCTTCCCGAACCAAGTGAAACGGGAAATCAAGTCCATTCCACTCAGTAGGAATCAAACTGAAGATCAACTAGTCTGGAGACTGATGCATACAGGCGACTTCATAGTGAAGTCGACATATGGCATAGCTATGGAAGTGGAAAATGAAAGGGGAGGAAACATAGGCTTAGGTTCCTGAGATCATGAAGGATTTGGAAAAATAATATGGCATATGGAGGCGCTACCAATGGTAAAACACTGTCTTTGGAGGGCGTGGAGGGATGCTTTGTGTAACACCCCAAGTATATGGTTAAAGTGTGGCTTAAAAGGATTGAAATGATTACTCATATCACTAAGGTGCACCTTCTTTTATGGTAGCTCATCCGTTGGGAACTTCTCAGTTAAGCGTGCTTGGCTGGGAGTAATAAAAGGATGGGTGACCTCCTGGGATGTTTTCCCAGGCAGCGTGTGAGCGAGGACGAAACACGCTGGAAAGACTCGTGGTGATTTGTGGGGCTAGTCATCGATCCTTGAAGCAGTTATCGGTAATGTCCGTGGCTCGGGTGGAGCCGGAGCGTTACATATGGTATCAGAGCCGACCCGCGACCATGAGTTGCGCCAGTGGATGGGAGAGCCATGGGCAGTCACCTAGCGGGGCAAAGATTCTGGAGTGTATTGTGTGGCACAACGAGGACGTTGTGCGCTTAAGTGGGGGTGATTGTAACACCCCGGGTATATGGTTAAAGTGTGGCTTAAAAGGATTGAAATGATTACTCATATCACTAAGGTGCACCTTCTTTTATGGTAGCTCATCTTTTGGGAACTTCTCAGTTAAGCGTGCTTGGCTGGGAGTAATCAAAGGATGGGTGACCTCCTGGGAAGTTTTCCCAGGCAGCGTGTAAGCAAGGACGAAACACGGTGGAAAGACTCGTGGTGATTTGTGGGGCCAGTCATCGATCCTTGAAGCAGTTATCGGTAATGTCCGCGGCCCGGGTGGGGCCGGGGCGTTACACTTTGCCAACTAAAGCAAACCTGGTAAAGAAAGGAATCGATATAGATCTAGTCTGCGCTATCTGTGGTGAACGAATTGAAACATACAATCACATTTTTCTTGACTGTATAGCAGCCAAATTGGCTTGGAAATGCAGTATTTTTCGAATTGAAACGGTAAAACGGGATTGTGTTGACTTCGGAAGATGGGCAGAGGAGAAACTGAAGGGAATGGAGGCGGAGCACCGGGGCTTCTTTGGCACCATGATTTGGGTAATTTGGCAGGCTCGAAATAGGGGAATTTTTGACAACGTTGAGATAAACCCAGTACCGATGGCTACTAGAGCTATAGATGTCCATCATCAGTATCTGTAAGCCCAGGGAAAAGGGAAAGCGACCACTGAAGTGGAAATGGGGGATTGTAAATGGAGGCCACTTCCAACGGGGTACTGGAAAGTGAACACGGATGCAACAATTGATCGGCATAACCACGAAGGATGGGGAGCGATAATCCGAAACCACCGGGGAACTGTGCACAGTGCAATCACCAAGTACCGGGAGTTTGGGTGGTCGGTTGAAGCTATGGAAGCAGGTGCAGTTAAAGAAGGGATGTAGTTGGTGCAGGAGATGGGCTTGAGAAATATTGAGGTAGAGATGGATAATGAACTTGTGCAAACAAGTCTGTCAGGAAGATTGATAGTAGAACCAGCGACGACATTGATTGTCAAGGACTGTCTACAATTAGTAGAGAAGTTTGATTCAGTAAGGTCTTTATATACTAGTAGAAACTGTAATAAGGTAGCTCATGCTATTAGTAGATTCGCTGTTGCTAATAGGTGCTCAAAAACGTAGTTTGATGTATGCCCGTCGGAAGTTACTGAATTGGCAGCCTCCGATGTGGCAGATTTGGTTACAGTTTAATGAATTAGCCGACTACGGTTTTCCTCAAAAAAAAAAAAGTTTTATCCATTCTACTCATGCTTTTGATCTTGTTCATATGGATCTATGGGGACCTTATAAAGTTGCCTACATTTCTGGAGCACATTACTCTCTTACTATTGTAGATGATTTCACTCGTGTTACTTGGACACAAATATTACAAAATAAAACTCAAGCAAAGTTTGCTGTTAGATAGTTTTGCAATATGGTTTTCACACAGTTTAATCTTCAAGTTAAAATGATAAGGAGTTAAAATGGGACTGAATTCATTAATAGTGTTTGCAAAGAATATATTGATAGTAAAGGCATTTTACACCAAAAATATATTGTCAAAACACCACAACAAAATGGTGTGGTAGAAAGAAAACACAAACATCTTCTTGAAACAGCTAGAGCCATCAGATTTCAAGCCCATTTTCCTAAAGGTTGTTGGGGAGAATGCATTTTAGCTGCAACACACCTTATTAATCTTTTGCTTATGGCTAATCTTGATTGGAAACCTCCTTTCGAAAGACTTTTTGGTAAACCTCCAATTTATTCAGATTTAAGGGTCATAGGTTGTTTATGTTTCGCCAAAAAACATTGGCATTTCTGATAAATTTGATCATAGAGCTCGCTTCAAAGGATACAACAAGCTTTTTGATTTAGAATCAAAAAGAATTTTTCACAGTAGAGATGTTTAGTTTTTTGAAAAAGAATGTCCTTACAAACCAATAAAATCAGATTATGTTGAGCAACTTGATTCTTTTTCCCCTATGATTCTTCCTACAGGACACTTTGATATTTACTCTGACAATATTAATACACATTTACCTCATCATGTTCCTGTCACTTCATCAGATAATAGTGACATTCCTCCTCATGTCTCTGACAGTTTTTCATCCAGTCCATCTATTCTAGCTACATCTAATCATCTCTCTAGTCCATCTAATCAATTTTCTAATGATTCTATTTCTTCTAATCATCACTCTATTGATTCAACTTCTCCTATTTCTTCTACTTTGCCTCCAACATCTCTTATTCCTAGTCCTTCTCTCAATTCTACTCATCCTATTTCCACCTATTCTAAAAATAAGAGACTTGGATAAGAGACTTTTTATGTCCACCTATTCTAAAAATACAACAACATCACGCCCAAATCATGATCCACTTACTTCATCTATGTCACCAACCCGTTTCTCCTATGCAAATTTAGCCCATTTATCACCAACTTACGTGGCTTCTTCATCAATTGTTCTTTAGTGTCCAGAACCTTAATCTTATAACCAAGCTAAACAATTTACTAAGTGGGTACATGCTATAGAGTTAGAGTTAGCTACTCTTGAGCAGAACCACACTTGGATTCTCATTGAGCTTCCTGTTGGGAAGAAAGCTCTCACCTACAAATGGGTGTATAAGACAAAGTACAGGCAAGATGGGACAGTAGAAAGGCATAAAGCTAGACTTGTGATCAGGGGTTTTGAGCAAGTCAAAGACAAGGATTATAAGCACACTTTCTCATCTGTAGCCAAGATTACTATTGCCATGCTTTTTATAGCTTTGGCCACTGCTTATTCTTGGGATTTACACCAGCAGGACATGAATAATGTCTTCCTTCATGGGCATATTATTGAAGAAGTCTATATGGCTCCTCTTCAAGTCTATCATGTTGCCAAGACTGGTCAAGTATGCAAGCTTCAACGTTCTCTATATGGGATGAAACAGGCCTCGAGGAAATGGAATGTTGAATTGGTCAATTTTCTTACTAACAAAGGTTTCACTCAGTGTAAGGCTGACTACTCTTTGTTCTGCAGACAGATAGGTGACAAGTTTGTATACATCTTGGTGTGTGTTGATGATTTGCTAATCACTGGTAATGATTCCAGTGGCATTTCTACCTTAAAGCATGATTTGCGTCATGCTTTCACTATCAAAGACCTTGGCTTAACAAGGTATTTTCTTGGAATTCAATTGGCTCGATCCAGTCATGGGACTCTTCTTAATAAGAGGAAATATGTGCTTGACATCCTTAGTGATGCTGGTCTTACAACATCTAAGACATCTCCTTTCCCTTTGCATAAGGGACTCAAGCTCTCTACTGATGATGGTGATATTCTACCTGATCCTTGGCAGTACAGGAGATTGGTGGGCAGACTTCTTTATTTGACCATCATTAGGCATGACATTTCTTATGTTGTCCAGCACTTGAGCCAATTTCTTCAGGCTCCTAGACAGCCTTACTATGATGAAACTATACATGTGCTTCGATATCTCAAGGGTACTATAGATCATGGTTTATTCTATCCTACAAACAACAACTTGCAATTAAGAGCTTATTGTGATGCAGATTGGGACACTTGCAAGTTTTCTGCAAGATCTTTCAATGTGTTTTGCATTTTCTTGGGAAATTCGTTGATTTCTTGGAAGTCCATGAAGCAAAAGACAGTGGTAAAGTCTTCTGCTGAAGCTGAATACACGAGTATGTCAGCCACTGTTTCAGAATTGGAATGGATAGCTCATTTGCTGCAAGACTTCCATGTTCGGTACACTTTTCCTATTGAATTGAAGTGTGACAACAAGGCTACTTTGCATGTAGCAGCAAATCCAGTATTCCATGAGAGGACTAAGCACCTAAACATAGATTGTCATTACACTAGAGACAAAATCTTGGAAAGGTTCATCCAAACTCAACATGTCAGCTCTCAAGAACAGCTTGTTGACCTTATGACTAAGCCTCTTGGTGAGGTTAAGCATAGATATTTGGCTTCAAGGTTAGGCTTCATTGCTTCCCCATTGTAACGTGGTTAGTGTGAACCGGTATTTGTCGATCTCTCTTAGGGAGCGAGGGGCCTAGAACGAAAGCAACTCGGTCTAGGTAAGTTTAAGGTCACTAGATAATAAAGGTTTTTGGGTGATAACTAGCGAAAACAGGTCATAAAACAGACTAAGGTTCAGTCAAGATAGGAAAATGGGTTTCGGGAGATTTTCGGGACGTAGATGGAGATAAGGAAGTAGGTTTTAGCAATGAGGGAGTGAAAACCAAGGAATTCCCAAATGGAGATTCTATTAAAGAAGGGCCACGAGATTCTCTTTCTCAAGAGTAATCCCGATTAACTACCTTGCAATCCGTAATCCACCACAGATTCCAAGGGTTAATCAAATAGAATCTCCTAGTTAGTCTCTATCTCACTCTTGTGAGCGAGTGCTAACTATTCCCTCTCCAACCTTCCATTAACAAGCAATGGATGTACTCGCGATCTCTCGATCCTAAATACAACCTACTTGAAGGAAGGATTGGAGTGGAAAAGTGGTTTTCCCATTAAACACTCCCTAATTGATTAACCTACTCCTAATCACACATTCAAATCCTTAATCAACCCCCTAACCCATAGGTTTTTAGCCTATAATCATACTAATTAACATACTAACAACATCAATAACTACAACATTCATAATCAAAACAGTGAAAACAACACTAGCAAATGCAATAATCCAAGTATCACAAACACAAGACAATCTAATCACAAAACAGAGATTAAACTACTATTAAGAGTAATTAAAGGAGAGTAGAGATTAAGGAATGCTCAGCAAGTGATGATGATCGAATGGATGACCAAGAATAATCAAGAACTCCCAGCTCCGATGTAGATAAAATTCTTCAAACTTCAATAGAACTTCAATCAAATCCAATACAATTGCATTAATCTTCCACTAATAACTCACTAATCACTATTGAAATCTCTCTAATCCTTACTCTAATAATGCTTTTCTTTCTAATGAACCAGCCCTCCAAATAAAACGTTCATAAGAGTATTTATACAAAGCATGGGGAGTTAATCAAAACGCAACACTTCAGCTGAAGAAGACGCGTGAAATCCAGGTGGTCGCGGGCGTGATCAACCTGGTGGCGGGTGCGACCGTAGCGAAAAGTCATAGGCGATTTGGTTTCTTCGCAAGGTAGCGGGCGCTACCTCCCCGGGTCGCGGGCGCGACCCTCTGCTGGTACTTTTCCTTTTAAGCATTACCAATGGCCTTCGCGGCCATCACCACCGAGTTCGCGAGCGCAACCTCCCTCTGGAACATCTCCTTCAAAATCCTTCTCAGCTGTCACAATTGTCATCACCAAGGTCGTGGGTGTGACCCTCCTCTGGGTGAATTCTTCTCGGCCGTAGCGCCCGCTACAAGGAGCGTAACGGGTGCTACGGTTTTGGGCTGAGAACTAGGCCTTGTAACGCCCGCTACAGTAAGCGTAACGAGTGCTATGGTTTCTTTCAAGAAGATTAAGAAAGTCTTTCCAACATTGACAACACAATCCAAGAAACGAAGTAAAAACAAGAGCAAAAACGAAAACTTAAAGGGTTTTCACTCCCTTTTCCCTCCTTTTTCACACGAAATTTTTTCAAATTTTAGTAAAAATTAGGAAAAACAAAAGAAAATCTAGGTTATCTACCCAAGATCATGAAATGTCTCCCCCCAAAGACTTAAAACGCCACAATGTCCTCATTGTGGGAAGGGTGTCACAAGAAAGAGGGTAGAAAAGCTAAATCAAACAAATATGTACAAAACAACTAGCAAGCAAGCAGTGGCAACCCGAGCCCACACGGCTCCATCAACAATATATGCCCAACACATTCATACCAGGGGCACGCCACCAAAATAAAATCAAGCATGCAACGGATCATAATAATCACCTTGAAAAGAGAAAGGCAGAAAGATATTACCTCAAGCTCTTCTATTGCAACACAATCCATGATCCGAAATCGTCGATAAAAAAGAACACGATATCAAGGAAGAAAAATGACTTAAGCTTGACAATAATGCATGCAAGATTTAAAACAGAAAACAACTAGCTAAAACTAAGAAGCTAAACATATGAACAATATATACATTGTCAATGATACACCTTAACCCCGAATCTCACTCTTTTGAGGCGGGAATTAAGCGTGAGATACTCGCCACATACCCGGTCCTACATCCGATTGAATCAATGCAAACCATACCAACCCATCTAAAGAACCCAAAGGAATACTTTGACCCAAATGCGAAGAACACACCAAAATGAGGGCAAATTGAACAATCTTGGAGCCAACCATCACTCAAGCCAATATCAAACAGCACACACCAGACCTACAACTCCTTTCCCTCCTCACTAATGCCCTGATGAAGCACCCCACCCACACACTTATACTACATGCAGAAAACATGTATAGACAATTAAAAAGATCGAGTGGGGGCAGGGACGCTTACAAACAATTTAGCAATCGGGTCCTCCCGGAGGAGGATGGGGATGGTACTGGAGTTGTTCATGGACATTCTTAAGTGTTTCTTGCTGAGCTCGCAGAAGGTCGTAAAGATTTTCAAGCAAGATGTGTTGGCTTTGGATTAGCGATCGCTGCTCTTGGAACTCGGCGTTTAATTGCTCAATTTGAGCACTAAGATGCCGACATGAGGCCTTTCTAGCTTGGCTTCCACTTGCTTCTCCCTTTTGTGCATGCTCTTCTTCTTCTTCGTTTACATGTCCTTCTTCACCTTCCTCTTCGTCGTCATCTTCATCGTCGGACACATCCGGGCCTCCTACCAACCGACGACATCTATCTTTCTGACCACACGACTAATTACGCTTGTTGGTGATGTCCAACCATCGTGGTGCATGATCATGGTCTAGGTGAATTGAGGCCCTATTGGTTCCATGGCTATGTTGGTAGATGGTACGGGTTCTGGAGCGTGGCGCGGTGGGAGAGATTGACGGACTTAGCTTGAGTTGTTGTTGTAGAAGAAATGAGAGAAATCCATAAGCAATAGAATGAGGGGAGAAAGATGAACATCTCAATCACCCATGCTTGAACTTCTCAACAATAGCCTTGAACTTGAATAATAACAAGAATAATAACCAAAATCAACCAATATCAATAACCTTGAACACCAAAGGGATTGGATATGACCTTGGATAAAGGAGATTCCACCACCAAAGCCTAACACCCCACCATGACCATCATAAAGGAAGAATCCACCAAATGATCCATAAAGGAATGACTAGAAACACCACCATTAATCAATGGATAAAGTAATCTAGATTTTGAGAGAAAACTTAGGGAAACCCTAACCAATGCATAAGCATGTTCATAATCATCAAAAGCTACCTGGAAAAATGAGATAACAAGCTATTTATAATAAACTAGGAATTAGGCTAAAACAGGGAAAAAATGACGAAAATAGGCGTCTGACCAGAAGAGCGGCTCGGGCGAGCAGATGGGTGGCTCGGGCGGTAGCCTGCCGCCTTCGACCGCTCGCCTTTGGCCAAGATGGGTCGCGGGCGTGATGAATGTTGGCTCAGGCGAGCGGCACTTGCTCGGCGAAGCGGTGCCTTCGCCGCTTGGGCGCCCATGACAAACAGGGCAGAATGGTGGCTCGGGCGAGCCACAGGTTGGCTCGGGCGAGCCACGCTTCTGGACAGTTTTCCCTGCCGACTTCAAATGCGCATAACTTCTTCACCCGAACTCCGTTTTAGGCCCGTAAGATATCGTTGGAAAGCTCTCAGTGTGTACTATAAGCTCCCAAAATTTGAGCCTCATCGGAGTTGTATTAAAGGAGTTATGACCCGAAACGTGAAGGCGCGCGCATTTCCAACCTCTGATCGTCTTCCCCCTTGCAAGTTATTAACTTGGTTACTTCCGAGACTTGATACCAACACGCCCTTCATTTCCGGGATGACCCAATCCGGTCTCGAGGCCTCCGAGGTCGTTGACAAGTCCCGAGCCTCTCCTTACTCCAACAAGGATGGCTCGCCGAGGCCACGTTAGTGTGATGCTCCCCACCCCGCCTTTTGTAAAGGTGTATCGATTCCTGAAAACGAGTGGGTGAGCGGTTTTAGTCCGGTGATGATGGATCGGGATTTCATCGATCTTATCTTTAACCGTAATCCCGGCTATGAAAGCTTGGCACCGAACCCGACACTGAACCCGATACGATTCATACTCCCCCTCTTGAAAAAGAGTTGCCCTCAACTCTTGGGAGTTAAAACCGAAGCACTCTTCATCAATCGTCCCCATGAAGCTCCGACCTTCCCGAACGCTTCGAACAAACACGCTTGACAACCCACAATCTTCAAATCCCACAATGTACCCATCATCCATATGCAAGAAAGTAGGAGGCTTGTCTTGTGGAGGTGAAGGGTTAAGGGGCGGTAGGGAATTTTTATGTGGTGCTTGGAAACTCTCAATCTCACTAGGCTCGCTACAAGGCAAAGACAAAGCAAGAAGGAGCTCGTCCTCGCCAAGAGCACGCTCTTCCCGTGTTTCGCTCATCATGAGAAGGTTCCTCAACTCACTTCCCACCCAGGTTTTATTTTTATGTAGGGTTAAGGGATTCATGCACTCAAGTCCAAGTAATTGATCTTTGCTCAACACACAATGCCAGGAACATTGCACACCAAATTTTCAATAACACTCATTCAACGACAAATCCTCAAATAACCAATGTCGACCAAACAACATGTATGACTCGTTCAAAAAGTTCAGGACACAACGACCAATATACGAGCAATATTCATCGAAGGACGACACAATTGAAGAGCTCCAAAACTTAGGTTGAACTAGAATCAAGGCATCTTCAATTCCAAATTCGCCACTAAACACGAAACGGACACCAAGATTCTTAGACTCAAAACATTGGGAATTTTCAACCGGGGACTTCACATGCTAATCATGCAACTTTTCTCGCCAACAAACTTTATCAAACAACCAATGTTTCCCAAAGATCATGCACGACTCACCCAAAGACTCTACACCACATCGTACATCTTTCAAGCATGATTCAATAAATTTCAAAGGAGAGTCTTCGGTTACCTTGTTCTTCCCATGGAGAAGAATTTGGGTGCCCATGGGTGGAAGGAAATAGGAGTCACCACCATTGTTGTTTAATCCCTTGGCTTGTAGTAATGATAACCCCAAAGGAGCTTCTTCTTGGGCCTCTTCAACACGGATAAGAGGAAGGGCAAGATCGATGTTCTCAACCACCTCTTGTCTTGGAACTTCAACAATAGTTTCGGAAGCCTCACAAGGTTCAACGAAAGCTCCCTCGTCGGGCAAGGAATCGACCTTTGCTTGCTTAGCCTCTTCTACCATGTCACTTGTATGCTCTCCTTCGCCAAAGGATTCTTCAATCCAAGTTTCAACCATAGCCATTGTTGGGAATTGCAAAGCATCATGTCCCACACGTCTACATTTGACACATTTTTGGGACGTAAAGGCCGTTAGTGGGGAATAGTGGAATGGCTTTTCTCGGGAGGAATCCTCTCTTCTTCTTTGCCCATCACGTGATAAAATGAGTTCATGGTCTCGCTTGTAAGTACTAGGCAAGAATCGTCGATTCATTAATCGCTTTAGCTCTGTCCATGAGGTGACTTTTGTTCGACCCTCCTTAGCTCTTTGTGCCTTGACATTCTTAAACCAAAAGGATGCACCCTTGGTGAGTTTCAACCTCGCAATCTTGAAGGCTTGTTCATCACTATAATCCCCAGCTTCAAAATACCTATCCAAGATTTGGACCCATTCAAGATAATCTTCGGGGTCGGTGTTGCCATTGAATTCCGGAATTTTGATCTTGGTATCATAGAATTCATCCCATGGGGGTTTCTCAATCGCTTCTCGTCGATGATGGCGTCGTAGTGAGCCTCTATCATCGTCACTCGACTCGTAAGAGGGAGGAGGACGGTTAGGGCTTTGTGTGCGCCTCGAACGTTCAACTCGAGGTGGAACCGGACGCTCTTGGACGAGGTTGTCCAACCGTACCAGGATGGCATTAAGAGTGCGATCGATGGAGATGAACCGTTCGCCGTGGGTGGCAAGTCGGTTCTCGAGAGCCCGATGTCGAGGGCTACCCCGGTGGCTTGATTCCTCTCGATCGGAATCATCGTGACCATCCATATCGAGGGAAAGGTATGGGACGGATTGTGTTTGGGATATTTTGTGGAGTTTGGGGGTTTTCTTGTAGTTGGCTTGTGTTTGGATAAGGGTTCTTTGTGTTTTTCTCACTTGGGCATTTTATCGAACACCTTGTGTGCACAAATTTTCAAACTCTTCCTTAAAGCTCCAATATGCACCAAAAACACCAAATACAAACACAATAGAAAGTATTCCAATACTCTTGGATTGCAAAGGGAATGGGGATCACCAATACTTGCATATAATCCACAAAAATCAACACTAGAGAACACACTAACAAGAACAATGATAAAACTCAAGCTAGATGAAAAACCTTGGGCTCTGATACCAAAATGGAGCGTGGTGCGGTGGGAGAGATTGACGGACTTAGCTTGAGTTGTTGTTGTAGAAGAAATGAGAGAAATCCATAAGCAATAGAATGAGGGGAGAAAGATGAACATCTCAATCACCCATGCTTGAACTTCTCAACAATAGCCTTGAACTTGAATAATAACAAGAATAATAACCAAAATCAACCAATATCAATAACCTTGAACACCAAAGGGATTGGATATGACCTTGGATAAAGGAGATTCCACCACCAAAGCCTAACACCCCACCATGACCATCATAAAGGAAGAATCCACCAAATGATCAATAAAGGAATGACTAGAAACACCACCATTAATCAATGGATAAAGTAATCTAGATTTTGAGAGAAAACTTAGGGAAACCCTAACCAATGCATAAGCATGTTCATAATCATCAAAAGCTACCTGGAAAAATGAGATAACAAGCTATTTATAATAAACTAGGAATTAGACTAAAACAGGGCAAAAATGACGAAAATACGCGTCCGACCAGAAGAGCGGCTCGGGCGAGCAGATGGGTGGCTCAGCCGTGGCCTTCGATCGCTTCGCCTGTCGGCCAAGATGGGTCGCGGCGCGATGAATGTTGGCTCGGCGAGCGGCCAGCTTGCTCGGCGGCGAAAGGTGCCTTCATCGCCTTGGGCGCCCGTGACAAACAGGGCAGAATGGTGGCTTGGGCGAGCCACAGGTTGGCTCGGGCGAGCCACGCTTCTGGACAGTTTTCCCTGCCGACTTCAAATGCGCATAACTTCTTCACCCGAACTCCGGTTTAGGCCCGTAAGATATCGTTGGAAAGCTCTCAGTGTGTACTATAAGCTCCCAAAATTTGAGCCTCATCGGAGTTGTATTGAAGGAGTTATGACCCGAAACGTGAAGGCGCCCGCATTTCCAACCTCTGATCGTCTTCCCCCTTGCAAGTTATTAACTTGGTTACTTCCGAGACTTGATACCAACACGCCCTTCATTTTCGGGATGACCCAATCCGGTCCCGAGGCCTCCGAGGTCGTTGACAAGTCCCGAGCCTCTCCTTACTCCAACAAGGATGGCTCGCCGAGGCCACGTTAGTGTGATGCTCACCACCCCGCCTTTTGTAAAGGTGTATCGATTCCTGAAAACGAGTGGGTGAGCGGTTTTAGTCCGGTGATGATGGATCGGGATTTCATCGATCTTATCTTTAACCGTAATCCCGGCTCTGAAAGCTTGGCACCGAACCCGACACTGAACCCGATACGGTTCAGGTTCGATGTTTTCCCAAGATCTCCATTTTCTGCAACCGGACACCGTCAATGGGATCAGGAAAATATCTCGACTTCCAACTGGCTAAGTAAGACTCGAAGTCTTGTTTCTTGAGAATGTGGCAAATGATATGCCCCATGCCAGTTGTTGTGGGCCGAACTTCAATGCTTATCTCCCGTAGACAATGAAGGATACACGAACCAGTATTGGCACGACGGCCATTGACAGCATTGAAAATCACAACAGGTCATCTTACGAACTTTCGGTCGCCCGTCATCACGGCTGAAAACAGAGCTTGTGACGATACGATGAAGAATCCGAACAACCAAGTTACAAAAGTCTCGAGCCTTAGAGTTCTTCGAACAGTGAAACTTTGAATGTTCGCTTCGGGCTTTTGAATACATGCGCCTCCAACATGTAAGGGCTTTCATCACTTCTTGCTCGTCGAAACTAGCACATTCTTCATAGTAGATTCCGTCCAAAGGGAGACCCAATGCCTGGCATAAGTCTTGTACTAAGCATGTCACTTCCTTGTTTGCTACCCGAAAACTGAAAGTTGCTTTTGATGTTCCATCGTCCTTCACCACCAATGAACTCAAGAATTCAAGCATTGGCTGGTCGAGAATAGGATCGTCGATATTGACAAATACTTCCCAGCCCAAGGTCTTCATAAAATAATCCATACTAGGCTTGTAATAGACTGATTTTGTTGTGCCCTCATCATAAACATTAGGGGCACAAATTTTCCTCTGCTTGAACCTCATGAACCGTTGTTTATGCATATCGTCACGAAAAGTGACTTTCACTTTTGGGTCACTTTGAATAAGAGTAGCCAACTGAGCCTTATAACGGTTCTTGTCTTGCACGGACGGCTTAGGCGGTGGAGTCGGAGGTTGTTCATTAGTACGTGTTCGTTTTGCTCGAATCATTTCGAAAATAGGAAGCAAAGGAACGATTTGAAGAACCAACTCACCGTAAAACCTAGGTCTGAACAAGAAAAACGAGCAACACCCAAAATCAGCAAGAAAATGAAATTGACACACAAGGATGCAAGAAATACCTGGAATGAAGAATTAGAAGCATTGCCTTGCCATAGTCGACCTCCAAGGAAGAAGAACCCACAAAATTTTGCACTTTGAGAACCCAGAAGAGGCGAAAATGGTTGAAATTGTGTGGCTAGGGCACGATTTTGGCGACTTGAAGAGCGGAGAAGGGAGATTTGTCAAAGGTTGAGAGCTTAGGGGTTGTGGATGTTAGGGTTTTAGAGAGAGAAATAGCCGTTTGAGAGGGAAAAATGAAAAAGAAAGATATTAGAATAAGGGAGAAAGGGGTTTAAAATTCCCAATTATTATCGCAATACGAGGGGTCGCGGCCGAGAAGCAGGAAGATCGCGGGGCTGAACTGTGTCATCAGGAAAAATGAGAAAAATTAGGCTGAGACGGTCGCGGCCGCGAAGTAGCAAGGTGACGGCTGTGAAGTCCTTCTGGCGGAAATCTGGAGGGAGCGTCGTGGGCGCTACTGCATTTCTGCCAGGCGCGACGGAACTGATTTCCAACAACTTAAGATTCATCCAGGCAGGCGTAGCGGGTGCGACCAGGCTTGTCGCGCCTGCTACATTGTTCTGTCCCAAACTTGAATTTCTCACTTTTCCAAAATAAAAATAAGTCTTGGAACTTCTACTTCCTTTCATCATTTGGCTTTCTTCACACTCTCAAACAATCTAAAATACATCCTAGCACTCAAAGATTTCAATCAATCACTCTCTTACAAAGATTTTACCTCTCACTCTCACTTTTACTCTTCAATTTTTTTCTTTATGTTCTTTTCAATTTTTTGATATTTTTTGTTTTCTTCCTCATTCTTTTTCTTCCTAGAACTAATACATCAAGAAGTAGAAAAACAAAGAGAACATGAAACAAAGAAAACCGGAACAACATAAAGGAAAAGAAAGACTAAAGAAAGGGAAGTACCATGTACCTCCTCAAATGTTGCTTGTTTTAGGTCTCCAGCTCGACCTATTGCTTCATTCAATCGTCAAAATCAGCGAGGTAAACTACCACAGTCCCAGCATACATGACATAAAGCTTGATCTTCGAGGAATTGACCTTGAAACAGTATCCTTGATCATTCTTGAGTTCCACAACTCCAGTCGGAAGGATTTTTACAATCTCAAAAGGTCTCGACCATCTTGACCTCAATTTCTCGGACAAGAGTTTAAGTCTTGAGTTGAAATTAAGAACCCGGTTACCAACCACAAATTCCCTGTGATTCAACCTCTTGTCATGCCAAGCCTTAGTGCGCTCTTTATAGATCCTATTATTTTCGTAAGATTTTTGCCTTAACTCTTCAAGCTCTTCTAATTGGAATAGACGATTTACACCGGCCGCTTTAAGATCATAGTTCATCTTCTTGATGGCCCACATTGTTTTGTGTTCAAGCTCTACGGGAAAATGGCATGCCTTCCCATAAACTAGACGATATGGGGTAGTCACAATGTGTGTCTTGTAAGTAGTGCGATAAGCCCATAAAACATCATCGAGCTTGTCTACCCAATCCTTTCGCGAAGAATTGACAGTTTTCTCCAAAACTTCTTTAATAGCGCGGTTCGATATCTCAACTTGGCCTTGAGTTTGAGGATGATAGGGGAGTCATCTCTTATGATTAATACCATATTTTGATAACAAAGACTCAAACCTTCTCTCTATGAAATGAGAGCCATTGTCACTAATGATGACTCTTGGAATTCCGAACCTGGGAAAGATAACCTTCTTCAAAAACTTAGACACGGATCTTCCATCGCATCTAACACATGGAATTGCTTTAATCCACTTTGATACATAATCAACTGCTACAAGAATCTATTGGTATCCCTCTGAAGATGGGAATGGACCCATGAAGTCTTATCCTCAAACATTGAACACTTGCTACAAGAATATAATTCAACGACGCTTCATTTCGACGGGAAATGTTTCCGGATCGTTGACATTTATCGCACGCTTTGATATGAAAATGAGCATCTCGAAATAAAGTGGGCCACCAATAGCCCGATTGTAATACTCTAGCAGCTGTCTTATGGGAGCCTCCATGACCTCCACAAGGAAGTTCATGGCAATTAGCCAAAACAGACTTCACCTCGCTTTCGGGCAAGCATCTCCTATACATCCCATCATTGCACAAGCGGAATAAAAATGGATCATCCCAATAGAAATGTTTCACATCATGGAAAAATTTCTTTCTTTGGCGTGGAGTGAGGTCTTGAGGGACTAACTCACTTGCCAAGTAATTAATAATATTCGCATACCATGGGTGAGTGTGCTTGATGGTTAAAAGATGTTCGTCCGGAAAGGAATCTTTGATGGGTTGGGACTCCTCCAAATCAACAAGAATTCTTGACAAATGATCGTCTACTACGTTCTTGGTTCCGGCCTTGTCTCGGATCTCCAAGTCAATTTCTTGCATGAGTAAAACCCACCGAATAAGTCTCGACTTTGTCTCCTTCTTCCCCATTAGAAACTTAACTGTCGTATGGTCCGTATAAACGATTACTCGGAAGTACATCAGATATTGGCGAAATATGTTTAGAGCAAAACTGATGGCCAAGAGCTCCTTCTCCGTTGTTGTATAATTATTTTGAGCGCTATCAAGTGCATGGCTCACATAATAAATGACCCGTGGCTTGCTATCCTTTGTTTTGGCTAAACAAGCTCCAACAGCGAAATCACTTGCATCGGCCATGATCTCGAATGCTAGAGTCCAATCCAGAGGTTGGACTATCAGTGCGGATATTAACGCTTGCTTTAACATGTAGAAGGCCTCAAGACACTCATCAGTAAAGAATAATGGGGCATCTTTGCACAAGAGGTTGGTTAAAGGACGAGCGATTTTTGAGAAATCCTTGACAAACCAACGGTAAAAACCGGCATGGCCAAGGAAGCTACGCACCCCTTTAACGGAAATCGGGGGTGGTAGGCGCTCAATCACTTCAACCTTAGCCTTGTCCACCTCATGCCCCTAGATGAAATTAAATGCCCTAAAACAATTCCTTCTTCTACCATAAAATGACATTTCTCCCAGTTCAAAACTAAATCAACTTCTTCACAACGAATAAGAATCTTTTCCAAATTACACAAGCAGTCATCAAACGAATGGCCATAAATAGAAAAATCATCCATGAAAACTTCCATGCAATGCTCAATGTAATCACTAAAAATTGCCATCATGCATCTTTGAAATGTACCGGGTGCATTGCACAAACCGAAAGGCATCCTCCTATATGCAAAGTGCCATATGGACAAATAAAAGTAGTCTTTTCTTGATGTGTAGGATGAATTGGAATTTGGAAAAATCCCAAGTACCCATCTAGGAAACAAAAGTAAGAATGACCCGCTAACCTCTCTAACATTTGGCCTATGAAGGGGATGGGAAAGTGATCTTTCTTTGTCACTTTCTTCAATTGACGATAGTCTATGCACATCTGTCATCCCGTGACGGTTCGGGTACTCACAAGCTCATGCTTTTCATTTTCAACAACTCTCATCCCACTTTACTTAGGTACACATTGAACCGAGCTTACCCATTCGCTATTTGCGATTGGGAAGATGATCCCAGTGGCCAAAAGCTTGACCACTTCTTTCTTTACCACTTCTTGTATATTGGAGTTTAACCTACGTTGTGGTTGCCTAGTAGGTTTTGCATCATCTAACAAATCAATGGAATGCATGCAAATAGATGGAGAAATACCCTTCAAGTCCTCAATTTTATACCCCAATGCACCCTTATGCTTTCTTAAAAGCAACTTGGACAATTTAGGTTCTTCCAATTTGCAATTCACAATTACAGGGCAAGACTCATTCTCATCTAAGAAAGCATAGCGCAGAGAAGGGGGTAAGGGTTTAAGTTCTAATTGAGGGGGAGAGGGTTTAGCTTGAGAAGAAGACCTACCTTTGCGTAAAATTTCTTGAATTTCCATACAATCAAAACAAGGCTCATCTATAGAAATCTCCTCATGTGCGGTGTTGAATTGAGAAGGTTGGTAAAAAATGTGATATCGGTACCTTCGGGATCAAATTGAAAGGATTCAAGAAGACTTGCCCCCAAAGGATCTTCACATGAAGACACAAGCATATGAGATTCTTCGACATATTCATCAACTAACACCTCCATGATGTCTATAGCATAGCATGAATCCCCAAATGAAGGATTCTTCAAAGTCCCTTCAAGATTAAAAATAATGCTTTCATTCCCGATATGTAGTGACATGCGACCATTCTTCACATCTATCATCGCTCCGGTCGTGGCAAGGAATGGACGTCCCAAAATAATAGGGATGTTGACATCCTCATCCATTTCCAAAATAACAAAATCGCAAGGTATCAAAAATCTATCCACTTGGACCGGAATGTCCTCCAATATCCCCAACGGTCTACGCACGGAACAATCGACTAGTTGAAGATTGATTGTTGTGGGGGTCAAATCATCAAGATTTGACTTGCGATATATAGAATATGGCATAACACTTACACTGGTCCCCAAGTCACATAAAGCACGACCAATCCTCATATCTGCGATACTACATGGGATGGAAAAACTCCCCGGATAAGCAAGTTTCTCCGAGGTTTTGTTTCCAATAATGGCACTACAATCGCTCGTCAAGTGAATAGTAGACTTCTCTTGAATTCTTCGCTTGCTTGTGAGAAGTTCCTTTAAATGCTTCTTAAATGAGGGAACCTCAGAAATAGCATCTAAGAATCAGATATTCACTTGAAGGTTCTTGAGCATCTCTATGAACTTCGAAAACTTAGCATCTGACTTTGGTTTGACTAACCGCTCGGGAAAAGGCACCGGCGATGGTTGGGTCTTTGGCTTCTCAATGGCTTGAATTGGTTCTTCTTCTATCATAACTCCATTTCCCTTTCTTTCTTTGTCCATCTTATCTTTCTTTTCTCAATCAACTCATCGTCAAAACTAGACTATTCCCCTTGCTCTTCCTCACAAACCTTTTTGTTTCCCTCCTCTAACACAAACTCACTCTCCTTTTTCTCTTCCAAATCATCTTCCTCCGTAATGTTCACCACATGACCTTCTCTTTCTCCTAAGACACTCTCATCCACCATTTTGGGACCCTCAATCTCTCTACCACTCCTCAATGTAATTGCATTAAGTTTCCCTTTGGGGCTGGGTTGAGGTTGGCTAGGAAGAGATTGGATAGGTTTGGCTTGTTGTGCCATTTGATCCAATTGCAATTCAAGGCTTTTAATGCGGGCTTGGTCTCTATCATGGGTCAACGAAACCTTTTGCAAAAATTGCTCAATGGAAAGTTCTTGGGGTGTCTTTGAGGTTTAGATGATTAACCATTATGGGTGTTTTGTTGGTATGGGCGGCGAGTTTGGTTTTGAAATCCAGGAGGTGGGTTTTGGTATTGTGGAGGTTGTTGGTTATATGCATATTTCCCACGAGGGCGAACCGAATGTTGAGTGGAATAAGCAAGGTTATTGTTAGGATAAACGACTTGCACTTGTTCGAATTGGCATTCACCACATTGTTGTAAAGGATGCAGACCTCCACAATATTCACAAATAACAACTTTAGCATCCTGGGTAGGAATAAGCAATGGTATCTCTTGGGCAGCTTTGACTTGCCTTGTAGTCTCCTCAAGGGCCTTCTTTTGTTGCATCTCCAACACGACATTCATGAGAAACTTGATTGTGGGATTGCTTTCCATAGAAGAACCTCCATCACTTGAACAACAACCTCCTCCCCAATGTGGAGAGTTTTGAGATAACCCATGTAGGAATACATTTTCTTCCTCTGCTGTCTTTTTGAGAAACATGCCTCCCGAAGCATGATCAATAGATTCTCGCAAAGAGCTACATAATCCCGAGTAGAAATGATGTAAAAGGAGCCAATCTTCTAGATTGTGATGAGGACATCTCCGTTGAAGGCCTTCGAACCTCCCCCATGCTCCAAATAAGATTTCACCGGACTCTTGTCTGAAACTCATAATAACTTGCCTCAATCTGCATGTCTCATCGTTAGGAGAGTACCTTTGAAGAAAATCACGACTTAGGGCGTCCCATGAAGAATAGGTACCCGATGGGCAAGTATTGAGCCACAACAATGCCTTCCCTTTCAAGATGAGAGGGAAGAACTTCAATTTCATGTATTCGGCGGAAACACCATTCATTTGCACAAACCCAATACGTTGCTCGAACCTGTTGATATGATCGATGGGGTTCTCATTGGAATCCGTGGTGGATTGCAAGGTAGTTAATCGGGATTACTCTTGAGAAAGAGAATCTCGTGGCCCTTCTTTAATAGAATCTCCATTTCGGAATCCCTTGGTTTTCACTCCCTCATTGCTAAAACCTACTTCCTTATCTCCATTTACGTCCCGAAAATCTCCCGAAACACATTTTCCTATCTTGACTAAACGTTAGTCTATTTTGTGACCTTTTTTCGCTAGTTTTCACCCAAAAACCTTTGTTATTTAGTGACCTTAAACTTACCTAGACACAATTGCTTTCGTTCTAGGCCCCTCGCTCCCCCTGAAAGAACGACAAATACCGGTTCACACTAACCACGTTACACAAAATGGCGTTGTTGCTGGGGAGTGAGCGCACCTAGCTTCGTTTCTTGGTTTTAGGTTTAGTAAGATTGCTTCCCTTGTTAGAGATTTGGTGTCCTTAGTCGTTAAGAATTTGATTCTCTCGTCGTTCCCTAGTGTATGTAGACTCGTTCTCGACGTGGCCAACCGCCATCTACTCCACCGAATTCGAACCCGGAGAATATTATTCGTCAAGCGAACGCTAGCTCGAGACGAGAGAGACGACAAAGAGAGCAAAGGAGACTTGAAATTCCAATGGCCGACAGATTACCAGATCTACTTCATACCTTAGCTTTGTACTCATTACCATCCTTGGGTACGGGAGGCGACCCCATTGTATTACCAGAATTACCTGCAAATGCGTCATTCGAGTTTAATTGTATTTGTCCTAAAGTATACATTATTGTTACCTATATGGATTTTAAAAAGATCAGAATTGCATCAAAAATTCGTTCGAGATCATGCGAATCAAGTGGTCATAATTCTAAGATACCATATGTCCATTCGCTAAAATTTGTAGATCATGACAATCTATCAGGCTTGGAAACTCTAACCAAGGAAAGGGTCGCAAATGTATTTAAGAAAGGTTAAAAACTCAAAAGACACATCATGAGACTTACACTCAGCTTGGGAGGAGAGTTAAAATGGAGAGTAGGTGTTTATAGGAGTAAAGGAGGGTGAGGGTATGGTGGGGTTCATAATGGTAATCTACGTACTTACCCCTGCTTGGGAGAACAATTTAGGGAGTTCATAAGAGTAAAACGTTAATTGACATATTTGCCTTTTCAAATTATATGTAATTCAATATAATATCCATACATTTGCTCTAATACCCATTCTCTTTATACCCTCCCCCTCTCCCCCTTCCCCCCACCCACCTACCCCCCACCCACCTACCCCCTCCGTTGTCTCTCTCTCTCTCTCTCTCTCTCTCTCTAAACAACACTTTTCTCTCTCTACCCTCTCTCTTTCTCTTTCTCTCTCTCTCTATCTCTCTGTCTCTCTCTCTCTCTCCCTCTCCATCTCTCTTTCTCTCTCTAAATAGAGAGAGAGAAAGAGAAAGACAGAGACAGAGAGATGAGAATGAGAGAGTGAGAGAGAGAGAGAGAGAGAGAGAGAGAGAGATCTGTGTGTGTAAGAGAGAGAAAGAGAGATGAGAGAGAGAGTGATGTGTGTGTATGTGTGTGTTGCAAGAGAGAGAGAGAGAGAGATAGAGAGATGGATGTGTGTGTGTTATGATTCAATTAGGGTTAAGGGTAATATGATCATTTTCTATTTTTGTATGTTATAATTTAATTAAACTCTTCCTTACACCCCAAATTGGGGTGTAAGAAAAATAAGAGTTAGATGGGGTAAAGAGGGGTAAATTTCACTCCCCTTTACTCTCCCTTACCTTCTCTCATTCCCTTCCCAAGCAGGGGTAAGGACTCCTTAACACCCCCGCCCCCTTTACCCTCCTCCCAAGCAAACTATTAGTATCCAAAAGCCATGTATTCAAAGCAGGCTTGGAGAGCTCTCGTAAGGCTTCATGTTTCTAGCGCTCAATTTTGAGGAATTAGCTTTGTGCTTATATTTTAGGTTTTAGGGAGTCTTTGATTTCAAATATTTCCTATAAAAGTTAGTCAACTTTCTCTAGTTCACTAAATTTTCCCATACTTAATAGTAAATGACAATATGAAAGTTTTTGGGTAGGATCTAATATTTTTCCATGATTGATGGAAGCACTTTTCCATGGGGGGCCGGGAAAGTTTTTGGGAAATTAAACTAATTTAGGATAATTTTTTGAAAACCCTTGAAAATGAGTTTATAAATTTAATAAATAAGAGTTGACTGGATATGTTAAATATTTCCTACAAACTTTTTATCTCCTTATATACCAAACAATGTAATATAATTTCGTTTGGTTAACTCCAACTTTTTTAGATTCTAAGTTGTCAACCACATTAAACAATATTTAGTGGGAGGCTCACAAAACTCTCATCATCTCTCAATCTCACTCAATTTATCCTCTTAATCTCACACTCGACTGACATAACAATAATTTCTAAATTGGTTGTTAACTTGAAATAGTATCTGAAATATTTAAAATAATCCTACCACTTTAGATAATTTTTAATATAAGTCTACTACTTGAAATATTCTGTAAAATGGTTGACAATTTAGAATAAGTAAAAGTTGAAGCCTAAATAAAATTTCCCTAAACATTTTGATGAACCATTTTTCCAAAAAAAAAAATCACTAAAAGAATTTCCCCAAAAATATTGTCATTGTAAAGAACAAAACACACCCTTAATTACACCCAACCCAATTAAGAGTCGAAAAAAGGATTGATTTCAGGCAAAAACTTCAAAATTATAATCAACATTATTAATGGCATCATGTATGGCATTGTCACATCGATCTTATGATAGTGATTGGCAGGCCCCGTTCTTTAATGCAGCTAGCAAGTTGCAAGGTCATCACACCACACTGCAACTTTCCATATTCCACCACAATTTACCTCAACTCACCATAATCTATTTTTTCTAATTTAATTGATCATTTTATCAAAAGTTAAAACTTTCATATTCCACCACAACCTTTCTAAACACACCACAATCCACCACATTTCTTCCATACTGCACCATACCACACCGCAGCCAGCCGTATAACAAAAAAAGGGCCCAAGGCGAAGATGTGTACACCTAATTATAATCATTTAGGGGCTTGTTTGGAGAGAAAAGTGGAATAAGTTGGGTATGAGATTAGAATCCTAGGGGGTTGGGAATGGAATTAGAACCCTAAAATGAAAGTGTTTGGTGAGCAGAGAAATGGAATTAAAGCTATAGTTATAGTATTTGTAATTATTATTATTATTATTGTTATTATTATTATTATTATTATTATGACAATAATAAAATTTTAATAATTAACAATTATTAACTATTAATTAGTTATTATTACATATTAATTATTAATATTATTACTATAAATTCTAAATTATTATTTTTTATTAATAAATAACTATTATCAATGGAAAATAATTGATTATAATAATTATTAATTAATTTTTCATTGTTGACATTTGTACCAATTAGTAATTTTATTATACTAATTATTAATAATTATAATTATTTATTAATTATTAATAATTATAAATTATTATTAACTAATTATAATAATTACTTAGTAATTATTAATATATATGTTTATTATTAATTATTAAAAATTAATTACTAATTTTCATAGTATGAAATTAATAATAAATATAAATTATTATTAATGAATAACATTTAATAATTAATTATTAGTAATAATTATTAATATTTATATTTATAATAATTATTATTATTATAATTATTAATAATTATAATTATAGTTTTTATTATTATTATAATTATTATTAATTATAATAATATTATTAATTATTAATTATAATAATAATAATAATTAATTAATTATTAATAATTATTATTATTTATTATAATAATTATTATAATAATTATTATTAACTATTAATTAATAATAATAATAATAATAATTATTATTATTATTATTATTATTATTATTGAATTTGTTGTTGTTGTGAAAGAAAAAGGATAACTTACTTCCCCCACATTTGGGAGGTTTCTAATCCCCCTATTCGGAAGGTATAGCAAATCCCCAGTGATTGCAATTCCATTCCAAAAACTGTTCTCCCAACAGAAAAAACAGGAACTAGAACCCATTCCTACTCAATTTTATTCTTGTTTTGTTCACCAAACAGGCCCTGAGTTCATTTGATTAACTAGGCTATCCTCTCTGTAATCTTTAGGATATATATGAATAGATGGAATTCGGGAAAAAGAGGATGGGTTAAAAAAATACGGATTTGGGTGCAAAATAATTTTTATTTTTGGACCATTGATATTCATAATATAAACTGATTTATCAATCATTGTTAGTCTAAATTTTTGATATATTCTCTATTACTAAATTTTTTATTTAGTTTCATATCATATCATATCATATATTTTATTTTTCTATAATAAAAATGGGAAGTTCATTTTTGTGTTTTGCTACTTGTTTGCCCTGCTTGTGTTCACATACGAATTTATTATTTCATCCTTGGAGATAATAATTAATCAGCAGCTTACTTTTAGCTTGTGTTTATACACGAAGTTACTATTTTATACTCAACTACAATAACTATGTAATATAGGTAGACTGCATATCTGGTTAGGCTAAACACGGGTCGGATATCTTTCGATTTCGGATACATTTCACTCTAAAAACATGACTTGGGTGTAGTTCAAATTCAGGTAAATACGAGTCAGATGTTCTCTAACAGTAAAAGTATCTTTTGGTTTCAGGTAAATTCCACTATAAAAACTTGACACCGGTGTATTTCGGGTTCAAGTGAATATGATTGGGTGTATTTCAAATTCAGGTAATTATAGGTCAAATATTTTTGACAATTAAAATTTCTTTTAGTTTTAAGTAAGTATATTTTGATACAATTATAATACGGCAATCTTTAAAAGATTTTATCTTAGTATGAAAATTAAATTGTTGTATATTGTATTTGAAAATAAATATAACTCTATATATAAATTAGGATGATACTCCATTCGTTCTTTTTTATCTATCATTTACGGTTTGTCAACCTTTAATCAATAATTTTTAATATAAAACTTTTATAAAAAATTATAATATTATACTTTTTTAATAGTATTTTTTATTACGAATCTATTGATATCTATTGATATTACTCTCTAGTGTTGGGCTTAAGATTTATTAACCAAAGTTGTATTTTTTTTACAGCTAGGTGTTGCCATCAATCAACCCACTTTGACCAGCAAATTAATTTTGACTTAAATTTTGGAAAAGCTAGTAGGCTTGCTGTAGTTGATTGACATGTCTGATGTAATATTATTTAGTTATTTTTTTATTGTAAATGAGGTCCAAATGGTGCTTTTGGTATTGGCTGAATAGTTTATGTTATTTGAATTTGAGAAAGACGAAAGGTGTGTTTGCCGGGAACATTGATTCTGCAACTGGGAGAACATTTGGAGGCGGTCGAACTGTTCGACTTGAGGTAGCTGTCTTGATCAGTAGGTCGTGGAAAGTAGCATAGAAGAAGAAAAATTTCGGAAAAATGGCACCCAAACGTGGAAAGTTTGGTATTGCATAATTTTGATGGTTTAATTAGGTTGATTTCGTGATGAATAGGGTTTAATGTTTCCTGAAGATGTGTTTTTTTTTGGGTTTAGGGTATGTTTGAATGTAAAAAATGACATTGTAGATGTTAAACTTTTGAAACCCATGTGAAGATATCGTAGTTAACCTATAGTCGATGGTGTTTAGGGTTTAGGTTATAGTGTTTAGGGTTTCAATGTATTCGTCAATGATAGCAAGTTGACAAATAGAGTTTCTGTGCAATCCTTTAGAAGTAAATTCGGAAGATGTTGGTGTTAACCCACAATTTAGCTAGTTAACGACAATAAATTATCGGGTTAACAATGACGAAGGACAATAGGAAGGAATTGAATGATGGAAGTTTTTGTTGCAAAGTGAATTAAATGTGATAACTGTAAATGCAGGTTGCAACCAGTTGTAGGACCCGGAAAAATTCCCTCCCCATTTGGGGAAAAATGTCTTCCTCAGATGCGCTACATTTTGTGATCGGGAGCCGACTAAGGTTTCTTAATCCTTAAATAAAGATATTTTTATTTTCGAAATTCATTTTCAGGGTGATGGAACTTTATTTATTTACAAACTCGTTTTTTATTATTTAAATTATACGGAAATTACACAAAAATAACCTCAAATAATTTAATTTTAATCCAATTGACGAATTACGGCCCAAGAAGCAAACGGACCACCAGAATTTGTCAAAGCCCGCCTAGGGTTTGACAAATTCTGGGCCGGTCCCCTTGATTCCAAGTCCAGGGATAAAATTGGTGGAAATTACTAAACCCCTCCTGGGTTTTAATAATTTATGGCCATTTTTGTCCTTGGACCAAACCCCTTTTTTCGCATTGAACAAAAGTTAAATCATTTTCTTAAATTAATTTTGTGTACGAAATCGAATACTTTAAATAATTAAGCGAATTTATATAAAATAATTAAAGAGTCGCCAGCCGATTTAAGGAAATCGACGAACCATAAAATAAAAGAAAGACTCCGGTCTACGAATCCGATTTCTAGATTCGGGGGTAAGGTTACGAATCCGAGAGTTATAAGAACTATCAAATCCTCCTGTTATAAAACAGACTATACTAAAATCAACATTGAAAAGAAAGAGAGCGGGAAGAAGTTTGATTAATTTCGCAGAATTATTATTCAAAACATGCAATATAAAACTAAAGCGGTTTTAATTTATAAAATATGTACAAGCATGGAAAAAATAAGGATTACATGATTAAATACAATAATTTAAATAAAAGAACCGAACCTTGCTTTGGTTATAGCGGCGATGAAACTGATCCCTTGAGTTGCCCCTTGATTTGAAACCCGGATGAGAAATGTGGATGGTTAGGGAAAGTGTAGTGTGGGTGGTTATATGGTAGTGAAGAATATGATTATGGTGATGATAGAAGAATGGAATTATGAAGGGAATTTGAGAGAGTGAGAGTATATGATGAATATTGGTGGTGAGAGTTGATGAAATGAAGGTGGAATGGATGGGGTATTTATAGGTGAAGGAGTGAGTGTTTTGGAGGGACAAGGTGGGGGACATACCCAAAAAAATCAGCCATTTCATTCCAAAACCTAGGCGGGGTATATGGGGTCAAGGGGCAAAGTCAAATCACGTGGGCTATGATCATGGGATTGCTTGCATGTAGATTTTTTTGACGCAAAAAATACCAAACCCTACGCGGGCTTTAACATTTCCGTCACACGGATCGCTGACCTGGCAAAAACGAAGTCGCCTGCTGCGTCGTTCAAACCCTAGGTGGGGTTTGATCATTTCTGGGCCGGATCAAACCCTACGCGGGTTTTATTTATTCAGGGCTGAGATGCACGCCTGGCCTGCTTCTTCTGTGTGGGTCGTGAATAAAAAATAAAACCCCTTTGGGTTTTAACAATTATTCAGGATTTATTTTGGGCTTGTATATTTTTGATGAGCCGGTTTTTATACCGGTACAAATTCTGGTGTCTACAGAGAGCCCCCACTTTGATCGAGTCTGAATAGGACGAAGATCAAAGTAGTCTGAGGATATGACTTTGGTTCGCAAAGCTTGATTTGATGCTTGGAAGCTGAGTCCTGCATCGAGGTTGCGGGCGGTATGCGCCTCATTTGAGATAATCTCGAGCAAGAATGATGCTCTACTCGTTTTCGGACACAATGCCGATGGTCGATGGAATTTTGTAGTCTTTCCCAGTGTCGGTTCCAGTCTTTCTTGGTGTCGCTTCATATAGGGTCCAGTCTTTCCCGGTGTCGCTTCATATGGGGTCCAGTCTTTCCCGGTGTTGCTTCATATGGGGTCCAATCTTTCCCGGTGTCGCTTCATATTGGTTGGCATTTTTTATGCCGAAGGACTTCATCAGGCGCGTTGCTGATGGCCTTGGGGGCTGAGACTTCATTGGGCACGATGCCGATGGCTCGGAGATTGGGACTGCATCGAAACTCTGCCGATGGCCCGAAGGTTGGGGACTGCATCGAAACTCTGCCGATGGCCGGGGATGAATGATGACAGCGACCTCTTGTGCGATAGCTGGGTGATGGCGGTTCCATTGTCGGCAACCTGAAAATTATGAGAGAAAAGATCGAACATTAGTTTTATTGAAATCCGTAGCGTGGGCTCCGACTGCGGGCCAAAGAAAAAATCGGCCTGTAGATGCCCCAAAGCTTAGGCGGGGTTTGACCTTTTTATAGGACCGTATCCATGCCTGGGCCGTGCCTTCTGGGCCGTCTCTTCTGGTTTGCGCAAAGCCTAGGCGGGCTTTGTTTATTTATTTATTTTTTTTTTCTGCCTCGTGAGGGTATCAAAGTGGGTCCGTCCCACTTGTGGTCATAAAGGGGCCACGTCTCCCTGCCTATCTTTTGGGTGGCAAAAGGATAACCTCTTAGATTTTCGACCAATGAAATGTGTTTGGCATCTCGAGATAGTTACAAAAACGAGTGGCTCACACTCACCCACCCTTTCTATAAATTCAAAAGGTTTCTTTCATCTCCTTCACATCTTCAATTCCCTCATCTCTGTAGCTCACTACTTTTCTCTCTAGAAAGATATCTTGAGGCAAATTTCGGGTTTGAAAAGATGCAACCCCGTGGTCACCGCAATCCTCCTCTTCCGCATGCGGCGGCTTGGCCTCATGAGCGGTCCTCACGCCGCAACTTCGTTCCCACCATGGAAGTAGCTCCTTCTGACCTTATTGTTGAATCTTGGAACCACGCTTGGTTTTACCATTCCCATAGCAAGGTAATCCTTTTAACCTTTCTCTTGTACTTAGTTTAGCGTAAAAATGAGCAAGAATGAATTTATTTTTTTCATACTTTGTCGATTTTAGCTATTTTAAGTATGCATGTTATGATGTAGAGTGAAAAGATGTCTGAAAATCGCCTTTTGCCAAAATGGACCATAAATTTTGCATGCGATCTGGGCCCGTAAATCGAATAGCGGCCCATTAGGCGGAATTAAAGCCTAGGCGGGTTTTAATTCCAGACCAGCTGGGCCGCCGCATGCTTTGGGCCGCCTAATTGGGCTGGGCGAGGTCAAACCCTAGGCGGGTTTTGACCCGCGTCCTTCCTTTTTTTTTTTCTTCTTTTTAGTCTGCTTGGCCGTTGCACGGGCCGCAACTGTGGGCCTATTTGAGTCAAACCCTAGGCGGGTTTTGGAATAGAACCGGCTTAGGCCACTTTATTTAGAAATCCTTGTTTGCTCCATGGGCCGTGGCTGTGAGCCCAGTGTACGTGCTGGGTCCAGCTTGGGTTCATGACATTATACTTAGACCCCCCATTAAAATAACGCCTTGAAATTCTACCCTTAGGAGGATAATCTAAAAACTCCTGGTGCCTTAAAAGAGCCACTTAAGGCAGCAAAATCTATCCCGGGGAATTTGGTTCAAGAGACTTTGACCGCGGCGGGCTTCATGCCTTTCTGGAAATGCTTGGAGGCTTGGAAGAAAAGGACGTTTCGCGCTATTGGTCGAGCGATGGCGGAGAGGTTGTGGGATTCTACCAACACATTCCACTTCCCGGTAGGTGAGATGACAGTCACACCAAAAGATTTTGTCATGATCACCGGTCTTCCTTGGGGCGGGCAGGACGTGGTCTTCGACGCAGATGTTCCTCCTGTAGTTCTGGATATACTGGCTCCAGTATCTGTGCGTTTGGGGCATCGTCAAGGTCTCCCTAACCTTGCTTATAAGCACTTTGAGATGACCGTTCGCGATGCGAACTTCCAGAACCTGCCTCTAGAGCAATGTCGTTTCATTTTTATGGCATATATCATCTCTGCCACGCTCTTTGCCAACCATGGAGATAATATTTCCCGGAGCTGGTTTCGGAACCTCCTCAACTTTGAAAATATCCGAAACACTGGCTGAGGCGAAGCGGCTATGCGACTTCATGCATTGGCTCCGTCGTGGCGTTCGTCTTTCATTGAATGCAGATCCCGTTTACCTCCATGCAGCCCAGGCTCGCAACCAGTACGGTCCTTCCCTGTGGAAGGTACTCGAGGTATGTGCTCGATCCTTCTTTTCTTTTAATCTTCTTATTCATCTTTCATTCCTGGTTTGATATATCATGCATGCAGTCGTGGGCATATGAGTATATCTTCGCCCTATGAATTCACTCAAAGAAGAACAAGACAGTGCCAACTGCTGAACGCTGGACTATTGAGGGTATACATGATAAGAAGTAGAAGGTGGGGGCTCTCGACCTCATTCGCGGCATTTTGGATAATTTGCAGCCGGTATCTCCTTTCTCCTGATGCCTTTTCTTTTATTTTCTTCGTCATGCCATGTTTAAATATATCCTTCTTCTTGCAGGATCAGATAAATTGGCGTCCTTGGGCCGATTTCGACATCAGAGGGTTACCACAACCTCTGGATCGGGTGGAACACGACACCCGTCTTCGCCTCTTAATTGAAGAGCCTTACGGCTATGTATGGTATTTAGGGGAGAGGGCCTTGAGGCAGATTTTGGGAGGTTATCCTGGCCTCATTCCCCTAGATCCTCCAGTACAGAGATTTGAGCTATGCTGGATTGATCCGGCCATTTTGAGGGATCTAGTCCGGGGTCAAGCATTTGACGATTTCGTTCCCCAATATCAATTCGACGAAGAGTTCCAGCGTTACCTTACCCGTTTGGCTCCTCGAGTGGTATGTGTCATCCTTCTTTATCCTTGTCATGTTTTTGGCCGTTTTCTAACTGGAATGTCTACAGCTGGGACCTTATGCTGCAGCTGCTGAAATGGAAGCTCCTCAAGAGAGACGAAAAATTGGTGGCTTCCTGGTAGTGGAGAACAGTAGTGAGTGCTCTGCGCTCCGAGAATTTGACCAAAAACCGGTAAGACTTTGCTTTATATTGCCTCCTTTTACCCTGTATACTACTTGTGAATGACCCCTTGGTTTTGCTATTTTCCAGCCGCGGTGGGGATTTCTCCGGCAGGTGACTAACGAGTGGAGCACCATGAGGAAGTTCATCAATCGAGGCTTCATTGGTTCGGGGAGATATCAAGGTGGTGCCGCTAGACGGGCCGATATGGAGGCTAACGCAGAGTCCGCTCCTAGAGAACCACCTCGACGTTCCACTTCAAGCGCTCCTCGTACATAGCCCCCACGTCGCTCTTCAGTTGGGGAATATTCCACTTGAGGTCGATCTCGGGAAGAAGTTGGAGGGTCTTCTAGTCCTCCTCTAGCAGCTCCATCAGAGGATCGGGGCAAAGGCATTCCGATCGAAGGTCAACATTCCACTGGATCTCATCGTAGCAGGTCCGGTAGCTGAGGCCGTCATCCTCCGAACATGGAAGAGGACATGGCTCAAATGTCCATGGAGGAACCACTGGGTCATGGAGGGTCATATCACAGCACTGGATATGGTGATGCTCAGCCTCCTCCTTATTGGGTGGAGGATGCTTTTGAATCGAGCGCCACCTATCGGCCTCCTCCTTCTCGTCATACCCCGGCTTTAATGCGCTCTGCTCGACGTGGTCGCGAAATGGTGGTGAGGGACCGCGACTCAGGTGCACCCGTAGGGTATCCTGGTGATCAGGCCCTAGCGGATGACGCTACTTCGCGTCCTGCACCTTATGATGCTTCATCTTTTGGTTCCAGTTCTGCAGGATGGCCTATCCTTGCTCCCGAGATGGGTTCATCATGGCCCATGGGTTCCCAAGAGTGGCCTATACCTCAGCATTCTTGTTGGGCGGGACTGCCTCTTCCGGTTGGCCCGTCCCTGATTACGGAACCGGTCCGGTATGGCCTACTCCGTCTGCTGATGGCAAGTTCCTGACCATTCCTAGCTGGATGCTTCACAGGACCACTGTGTGTCTTCGCCGTCGAGTGTGCATCCTTCAGAAATTCCCTTGACCGGGGCATCATCTCCTGTGCAGACTGTTCCTGGGTCTGATTATTACTCCTGGGATACCTACTTTGGCATGGCCGGCGCTTCCAACGCAGGAACTTCAAATGCAGGGGGCAACTTGGCGGAGGACAGCGGCGATTCTGGTTCCCTGTGGTGATCATTTTTATGCAATGCCAGACTCTTTTTTTTTATTATTTTATGCAAGACTCTTTGTAATATATTTCTTATTTTATGCAATACTCGTACTTGGTGTCTGCACAACTTGACGCTTTTATTTAATGCAACTTCAAATTATTTTCTACATGATGGGAGAATTAATCCCGCTTCCCCAAACAAAAAATAAAATAAAAAAGAACAAAAACTTAAGTGTCGGAGATAGCTCAAGCAAAAAATTTCAGAACCGGACACCATTGGGTCGATAACAGAAACCGGAACATCAAAATACACGAAAAGGGCCAATTTAAGCCCAAACAAAGAGGCCCAGAAGAAGATCCTCACGCAAATGGGTCGCGGAAGCTGAAAAATGGGCCTGGACCGCCTAAACCCTAGGCGGGTTTTGAGTTTTGGAGGCACAGGCTTGGGCAGATGCAGCGTCTTTGGTTGCCGAGATTATACCCTAGGCGGGTTATAATCTTTGTTTTTCTTTTTTGCTAGCCGTTGAAGAAGGGCTTAAATCATGGGATATGAAAAAAACAACAGCTATGTGATTGCTTCTGGCCGATTTGCTCCATTTTGATCCTTGATGAATGTGTATAAATACCTTACTCTTGTGTATGAAATCATCACCCATCTTCTTCTCTTGCATTCTCCATCTAAAAGTCTCCAAAAGTCACAAAAATCCTCTTGTCATGGCCTTCGAGAAGAAACTTGCCACTTGGATGAGCACTTTGTCCAAAGACGAGAAGAAAGAGCTCGGAAGATATAGTCAGACGAAATTGCTAAGTCTCCGACAGGCGAGAGTTAACCACGACTTTATCCGAGCGGCGAGCGCCTTTTGGGATCCGAAGATGCACGTTTTCCGATTTTCTTTGAAGGAGCTATGCCCAGTTCCTGAAGAGTGGTCGTCCATTCTCGGGACGAATCATTTTGCGCGGTCAACATCGCCTCCAATGGTTTCCGATAACACCAAACAATACAAGGAATTGTTATGCTTTCCGAACCGAGTCATAGGAAGCACATTATTTGTCGATAAGGTACATTTCGAAACCATTGTCGAATTCTTTCAATCGCCTGACACATTGGAATATGGTCCCGTGATACGAGTGCGAGCACTCGTATTATGCATTCTTGGAGAATTCTGCTTTTATCATGGTGGTCGAAGAACCGGGCCGGCGGGCCTAATTCAGATCGTGGAAGACATGGCTCGAGGTTTTAATCTGGTGCCATTGATGTTAACGGAAACCATGATGGGCTTGGATTATCTGGATCCAGAATTTGAGCTTCGTGGGAGCCCCCTACTTCTTCAGGTCACTTCTTCTCTTCTTTTTTTTCATAGAAAATGCCTACTGGCAGCATATCCTAGGCGGGTTTTAAGAATTTTTTTTCTTTTTTTTTCGTTAGTTTGGGAATAATTGGTGTGCAATTGTAACCCGTGCTAACTGTTTGGGCCTTATCAAGGTCCCTCGTAACCCTTCGGCGCTTGCGAATTACTGTCAAAGGAAGCGTCAATATACCGAGCTCCGATCGGTAACTGAATGGATTGCCTTTCTGAAAAAACCTCGTGAGGATTATTAATTACGCCTTTTGAATTTTCCTATTTACAAGCAGTGTACTTGCATTTTGATTATTAATAAAAGAAGAAGTATTGTTTATAATTATTGTGTCCTTGCAACTTTATCTTTCCTTCTTTTATGAGGATAAATCGAATATTAACCAAGTGTCTGAAAATTGGTTTTTCAGTTGCTTGGCTATATAAAGCATAATATCTCTTAAGTTGATCCAAATTTTTTGGTTGAATCACATCTTCTCCATCCATAGTGGCAAGCCGAGCCGCTCCTCCCGGTAAAATTTCCTTAATCATATAAGGACCCTTCCAATTAGGTGCAAACTTTCCCCTTGGGTCTTGTATTGGTGCCCTCATTTCCTTAAGCATCAGATCACCTTCTTGAAGTGAACGACTTTTCACCTTCTTATTAAAGGCGCGAGTGATTCTATTCTGATATACCTGAACATTATGCAACGCCCTTAATCGCCTTTCATCCATCAACATTAACTCCTCGAACCTTGCCCTGGCCTATTCTGCTTCTGGCAATTGGCTTTCTGCAACTATTCGTAATGATGAGATCGCTAACTCGATTGGCAGGACTGCTTCCATCCCATACACCAATGAATATGGTGTTGCTCCTGTGGCAGTTCGAATTGAGGTTCGGTATCCCCATAAGGCAAATGCTAACTTGTCAGGCCAATCCTTGTAAGTGACAACCATCTTCCTAATGATTCCTGCCACCGTTTTATTGGCCGCTTCTACAGCTCCATTGGTTTGGCGTCGGTAAGGTGAAGACCGATGATGCTGAATTTTGTAATTGGTGAGCAAAACTTCTACTTCCTTTCGAAAATGACTCCCATTATCGCTGATGATCTCATGAGGTACTCCATATCGACATATAATGTTCTGGAGGATGAATTTGGCCACGTGCTTAGATGTGAGCTTGGCAAAGGAGGCTGCCTCTACCCACTTAGTGAAATAATCAATAGCGACCAAAATGTATTCATGTCCTCCTGTTCCGGTTGGGTGTATTTTGCCAATGATATCAATACCCCATACCGAGAATGGCCATGGAGAGGTCAGTGTTGTCAGATATGAAGGAGGTTGATGCTGCAGATTGGCATATTCCTGACATTTGTGACATTTCCGAACAAAATTTAAGCAATCTGCTTCCATAGTGGTCCAGTAGTAACCAACTCTTTGAATCTTCTTCGCTAGCATGCAACCATTCATATGAGGCCCATGCTCTCCTCCATGTACAGTAGCCATGACCTCCTTTGCACTTTTGGCATCGATGCACAACAAATTGATGCCCGTAGGTGACTTCTTGTATAAACGATCTTGGATCAAGCAGTATTGTGCTGCTAAAGCCCTGATCGCTCGTTGTCCTCGAGCATCTAACTCAGCTGGATATTCTCCCTTTCAAAGGAAATTATATATGTCGAGAAACCATTCCTCAGTCTCTTCTTCTTGTGTGTTTAGGACACAGACATACACGGGTTCAGACTGTCGCTCTACAATTACTGGCAGCTGGAGCGTGCTTGATGGGATGGATACCATTGAGGATAACTTGGCTAAGGCATCAGCCAGTTCGTTGTGATCCCTAGAAAGGTATTGGAAGCTGATCTTCTCAAATTGGTCAGCCAGTCCCAAAAGCTTCTGTTGATAAGCTCAAAGGCATTAACTTCGAACTTTCCATGCGTTCTTAGCCTGGTTAATGATGAGGCTAGAGTCTCTAAAGACATTTATGTGGCGTATTCCTAAAGCCAAGGCAGCTTGTAGGCCTTTGATGCATGCTTCGTACTCCGCTTCATTATTAGTGGCATCAAAATCCAATTTTACAGATACAGGGACATGTGCCCTTCTGGTGATATTAACAGTACTCCTATTCCACAACCCATTTGATTAGAAGCTCCATCAAAATACATTTCGCAAGTAACCTCATCAGTTAAGAACACGTCTTCGTCTGGGAATTCCAAGTGAGCGCTTGGAGGTTCCTATGATGGTGAAGCAGCCAGAAAATCCGAAACAACCCGCCCTTTAATTGATTTCTTAGGTAAGTACTGAAGATTGAACTCGGAAACCATGACTACCCATCGTGCAATATGGTTGTTGATGGTTGGTTGCTCCATGATGAATTTTATGGGATTGTTCTCAGCTATTACATACACTGTGTGTGAGAGCATGTAGTGCCATAACTTCTTGGTGGCCCAAACTAATGCGAGGGCCATTTTCTCTATGTTTGCATATCGACTTTCGTAGTCTAGGAACTTCTTGCTCAAGTAGTAGATAGCGCTCTCTTGACCTTTTACCTTTTGAGCTAGCATAGCCCCCATTGCTGAGCTAGTCACTGTAAGGTAAAGGAGTAGAGGCTCATCTTGTATTGGTGGCATGAGGACTGGAGGATGTTGCAAATATTCCTCGATCTTCTCAAAAGCAGCTTGACATTGACCGTCCCATTCTACTTTGCTTCCTTTCTTTAGCTTCTGGAACAAAGGTTCACAGGTCATGGTGAGATTTGAGATGAACCTGCTGATGTACTGGATTCGGCCTAAGAAACCTCTTATCTCCTTTTCTGTCTTAGGTGGTTGTAACTGTTGGATAGCCTTGATCTTTGAAGGATCAACTTCAATGCCCCGTTGGCTGACCACGTAGCCAAGTAGCTTCCCCGAGGTGACACCGAAGGTACACTTTGCTGGGTTGAGCCGCATCTTGTATTTACGAAGTCGCAGAAAGAATTTGCAGAGATTTAGAATATGACCTTCCCTTGTCTTAGATTTAACAATCATGTCATCAACATAAACTTCTACTTCGACGTGCATCATGTCATGAAGTAGGGTATTGGCAGTCCGCTGGTATGTTGCCCCGACATTTTTAAAACCGAAAGGCATGACGACATAACAATACGTTCCCCATGGTGTAGTGAAGGAGGTCTTTTCCATATCCTCTTCTGCCATCTTTATTTGGTTGTAACCGGCATATCCATCCATGAAGGATAGAAGCTCATGTCCGCAAGTGTTATCCACTAATACATCGATATGAGGTAGAGGGAAACTATCCTTGGGACTAGCCTTGTAAAGGTCTCGGAAATCCACACACATGCGCACCTTCCCATCTTTGTTGGGTACCGGGACAATGTTAGCAATCCATTCAGGGTATTGGACTGCTTTGATAAACTTAGCGTTAAGTTGCTTGATCACTTCTTCTTCAATTTTCTTAGCCCATTCAGGTTTGATCCTCCTGGCCTTTTGTCGCACTGGTTTTGCATCGGGGAGTAAAGGTATAGTGTGCTCCGCGATTTCCCTGTCAATCCCTGGCATGTCCTCGTAAGACCATGCGAATACATCCACAAACTCTTGGAGAAGCTCTGTAAATGCCACTCGTTCTTCTGCTGTGAGGGAACTACCTAACTTCAACTCCCGAGGTTGTTCTTCTGTGCCCACATTTATGGTGATGGTGTCTTCCAACACCGCCATTTTATGCTCATATTCATTAGAAAATTCTTTTAAGGGTTCATTAAATTCCAGATTATTATTAGCGCAGCAGTTCAGGGAAGAGGGGAAAGAAGAATCAGAGTAAGTAGAAAGGTTCATTTTATTGAATGTAGAAATGAGTACATCGCTAGCAGACTCAAGACCAGACTCACTTGACTCTACACTCTTAGGACCAGACTCTATGTCTATAGGAACTGACTCTCCTATAGATAAAACAAAGTTATTCTTCTCAGCGTCGACCCACGAGACCGCCTTGGCTTCTTCTTCTTCAGTGATCATGAGACTTGGGTCAAAGCTTGGGTTGGATAATGCAACAATAACAATGTCAGCTTCAGGTTCTTCCTTAGCAGCTTCTTGCCTAAACAGCATGCCAACCATGTTGCTCCCAGCAGGATGAGTCCATTCCAATGGTGGTTGTTTGTCCCGAGCGGGGATAAAAACAGTAGCCATATTAATGGTACAGTCATTGAAGACTTCTAACCCAGCAACTTGAACTCTCATGTTCTTCAGGTAGTAAGGTTCAGGGAATCCATAGTAAGGGAAGTCATCACCCTCCCTAACGAATTGCCCATTCAGAGTGAGTGGATAGGGCTTCATTTGTAACAAGGTAGGTGGATTGTCCATCCTCTTTTGCTCAGCTATGGCTATCTTGGCGAGCTTAACTTCCTTCTCCATTGGTTTGTAACCTAAGCCGAACCTTCTCTACTGTTTAAATGTCTTGAATACGGGAGGAATCTTGTTTTTCGGGTTCCTTCCTAGCGGCATTCCAGGGAAGTGTCCTTGTTTCCTGAGTATTGCATGCACTTTAGGGTTTGAGTAGGGATCGAAGTCAAAGGAAGCTTCATCCTGGCTCAAAGTTGCCACAAGCTCAAAGTTGTGAAGTTCTTCGTCCATAGAACTATGTTCTACCTCAAGGGTTGTTTGCTAGGGAGTGAAAACAGCATTGATGGATTCTCCCGAGATGGTGATGACTTGTCCTTGAACCAACATCTTCACCTTCTGGTGTAAGGTGGATGCTATGGCATTGCACTCATGAAGCCAAGGCCTCCCTAGCAACAGATTGAAGGAGGCTGGAATGTCCAGCACTACGAATTCCACATTCCGGGTAATGCTGCCTGTAGTGATGGGTAATATTATGGACCCAACCGACTTCCGAGGGGAATTGTCATAAGCCCTAAGCTGGACACCGTTTTGAGCCAAGTGTTGTTGTTGGACTCCCAATTTCTGTGCCGTCCTCCAAGGGCATACATTCACAGCTGAGCCATTGTCGACCAAAACTAGAGGGATAGTCTTGTTGGAACATTACACTGTGAGGTATAGTGCTTTGTTATGGGATGCCCCTCCTTGAGGCAGATCTTCAATCCCAAAGGTGATAGACTCTTGCTAGGTAGTCACATGAGCAACTAGAGATTCAGGAGTTGTCGTGGGAGACACTGTTAATGTAGTAAGAGCGTCCATCATCTTCGGTCTGTGTGCCTGTGAGGTACAAATCAATTGCCAGATGGTAACTTCAGCTTTGGTCTTCTTGAGTTGTGTAAGGAGAGGATCTTCAGGCGGGACATGATTGTCGGTGGTAACCATTGGTGTAGGACTAGAAACAGCCACTAGGGTGGTGGTGTTCTTGTTGTTGTGGCGGCCTGATCGAGTGAGAAATGCTACATCATCTGATGTTGGCTCATCCGGCTCCATCCATTCTGTCTTGGAGTACTCATATTGCTCATCATCAGCACTATCCCAAATACCATGAATGGATAAGTCTTCTTAAAAACCGAGCACCTTGGGGATGAGTTGACCCGTTTCAACAATCAAAGTGGAAGCATCAAAGCTACAAACTTCCTGAAAGATAGCATTGGTATGCTTAGGCATAGGGTTATTTTGATTGTTAGGCTTTTGAGCAGCTTTTGGCATGGGCAGTGTCCCATCCCTTATCATGTCCTCTATTTTGTTCTTGAGAGACCAACATTTCTCAGTATCATGTCCTCGGCAACGATGATACCGGCAGAATTGATCCAAGTTCTTTCCTTTTGTGGTTGATTGTTCCCTTGGCAAAGGTAGGACCAAAAAACCCTTCTTGACCAATCGATCAAGAGCTTGTGAGTAAGAGACATCCAATGGTGTGTAAGTCTCATACTTTGGTATGAAAGGCCCCTTGCGCTGGATAGAGTTAGTTTCCATGATCTTAGGAGGGTGGCTAGACGCACTAGTGGCCCTCCTGTTGGAACTAGACCCCTTCCATCCAGGCGAAGTAGTCTTATCATTATGCATCGCCTCTAGTTAGACACAAATGTACTTCAAATAGTCAAAGTCTTTGATGACGTGGTATCCCAAGTGCTTGGATAAGCTGCTTTTTAGCCCTTGAAAGTAGACAGCTGTAGCCCAAGAGGGATTGTCTCATTGATGTGAGACAGCTTGGTATGCCATCGTTCAAAGTAATCCAGGAAGGATTCGTCATCTCGTTGCTTCATGGTGGTCAAGTCATCCACCGTAGCCTGCTTCCTCTAGATACGACTGTAGTGAGTGATGAAGGCATTGAACAGTTCATTCCAATCAGCCTTGGTTCGAGGTGGTAAAGCATGATACCACACCTTGGCTTTGCCATCTAGAGTGGATGGGAAAATAGTAGAGTATAAGTTGGCGTCAATTCGGTTTAGTGGTGCTAGCCTCATGAACTCTTCAATGTGATGAATTGGATTCTCAGAGGGTTTGAACCTGATGTTTGGTACCTCAACTTTATCAGCAACCTTCAGAATTGGCTGAACAGGTAATGGCACTTCCAAATATTTGTCAGCAAAAGCCGACACAGTGCTCATTGCTTTGGTAAGGCTTTCTAATTTTTGTTCGAGGGCCTTAACAACAGGATCTTTCATGAGTTTAGATACCTTACGAGTAGTGACCTTTGTTTTGGATATCCCAATTCCTCCAGAATCTGAGGATGTCTTGATGATTTCTGGCTCGGACTCATATCCCTGTATTTCTTCGTTGTCTTCCTCGTCATTCAACCCCAGTTTGGTATTAATCTTAGTAATGGCTTGCAGTATACCATCCATCACTTGTTGCTGCTCATTTAGCCTTTTGCCCACCTTCTGCTCTTGCTCCAAAGTATTGGCAAATACCAGACCTTGCATTTTGGTGTAAAGTTCATCCAAATGCTTGGTGATGTTGGCTTCAGTGCTCTGGACTGGGATCTCTTGAAATTGTTCTCCAGACATGATGCGGTCACTGGTTGCAGACGGATCGTAGCGAGGATTTGGAACCAAACGGCCTGTTCGTGGATCTCGAATGCGGGCTCGGAGTCGATCACCAATGATGCCTGCATGGAAGTTCAAAGTTGAGACACTTGATGACATTCTCCGACACGTTCTACCCGATGCATGTATGACCTAGATGACCTATATGATCGTTGACACATGTATGCTGACACAGCGGACTCACCCACTTTTTGGGAGTGCATGGCCTAACTCTATATGGACCTAAAATCAGAACACTATAAAGGGCCGAATAAAGTCAACATAGCGAGCGAGTCATAAGTTGGGAGACTATAGTCAGTGTTTCTCAATTCGGATGGGCCCAATCCACTAGGCGACCGTTTTAAGGAGAATCCGTAACTTCGCCCAACAACTCAGACAACTCAAACCTTATTTGTTATTATGCGGACTAGAATAATGTTCAACAAGACCGACAACCCACTTTTTTTTTTCTTTTTTTTTACTCGGAGAAAAATGGATATTGTAAAGGACTGGATAAAGTCAACAATGAGCGAGCATAATTAATTTATGGGCTTTAATTGACAAATCCAATATGGTTGGGCCTAACAACGGACCGACCATAAATATGATGGATTTATTAATTAAATCGATAAATTAATTTACTCAAGCCTAGTGACTATTATGCAGTCTAAGACGCTATCCATTAATTTTGTTAGACTTTTAATTAATTTTTTGGGACCTTTGTTAAGAGAATTTCATAAAGGGCCATATAATATCATCAAAGGTGAGTCAATTTTTATTTATCAATTAAGATAATTAACTTTCAAACATAAATGGGACCTTCCACTTGGGCTAACCATAATGTCTTTGAGTTAATTATATTAATTAATAAATAATCCTCTTCTCAACCCAATAAAATTTATATGGACTAGAAAAAAACCTCCAAACTAGGGCCGACTCTTTACAAAAGACAAGAAAAGGGGAGGGATACACATAGCATATAGCATACACATGGAAGGGTATCCTAAACCAAGGTTCTAAATTCAAGGATTTTATGGTTGGGTATATAGCCTACCGCATGCCTTCGCCCCGGTTCTGCATACCATAAGGTAAACAGTTATGGTATTTCTCAAAGAACTTAAAGGAAGTTCTCGGAGTGTGACATCGGGAGAGGAGCAACCAAATGCTTAGAGATGTAGAGTTCATCCCCATAGTAGTGGCCTCCCACTCTCAAGGGAAATCCTAAGTAACTTAAACCGTCGCCTTTGTGCTAACGTGTCAAAAGACCCGATTAGTGGCCCGTTATGCAATGGATGCCTAAAAGAATAATAAATGCGCGAAATAAACTAACTTCTCCTTTTTACACTTTCAAATCAATTTGATTTTTCAAGTTTTACCCTCTTTTTAAAGTTTAAGTCCCCAGTGGAGTCACCAATCTGTAGGACCCGGAAAAATTCCCTCCCCGTTCGGGGGAAAATGTCTTCCTCGGATGCGCTACATTTTGTGATCGGGAGCCGACTAAGGTTTCTTAATCCTTAAATAAGGATATTTTTATTTTCGAAATTCATTTTCGGGGTGATGGAACTTTATTTATTTACAAACTCGTTTTTTATTATTTAAATTATACGGAAATTACACAAAAATAATCTCAAATAATTTAATTTTAATCCAATTGACGAATTAGGGCCCAAGAAGCAAACGGATTACCAGAATTTGACAAAGCCCGCCTAGGGTTTGACAAATTCTGGGCCGGTCCCCTTGATTCCAGGTCCAGGGATAAAATTGGTGGAAATTACTAAACCCCTCCTGGGTTTTAATAATTTCTGGCCATTTTCTCCTTGGACCAAACCCCTTTTTTGCATTTTCTCCTGGGTTTTAATAATTTCTGGCCATTTAATGATATGCTGTGAAATTGTATGTTAATTAGGTTAGTTATATTACTGTTTAAGTATTGTATGTTAATTTGGTTAGGTATGTGGTGAAATTTGTCAATTAATTTAATGATATGTTGGTTGTGTTAATTGTATGTTTATGTGTATGTTGTTGTGTTAATTGTGTTTTATTATTGAAATTTTGTATTAATTGTATGTTACTTGTATTAGTTATTAATGTTTTGTAATATTTATTGTTTTAGTTTTGAAAATTATTAATTGTATGTGTATGTGTATAAATTATGAGCATGCGTAAATTAGTATGGATTAGGTTAATACATGTGTAAAAAATGTTTAGTTAGTTATGTTGTATATAATTGTTTTAACACGATTAAAATACGTTTGAATCTATGACATGGAAATCTACCATTATTAGAAAAAGGTGTTGAGTTGGGATGATTTTGGTAGTTAGGAGTAAATAAGTTAGTTATTGTGTTTGTCTAGGAATGAATTTACGTGACTAACAACTTTGTTGGATAACTTAATTAAAGGCAAGCATCTAAATGTCAATTGACCCTTGTTGTGATGAACAATTTGTCGGAGTTATACATACGAGAAATCCACCGTTTGCAGCAAAACAAATGTCGATCGTTGAGTCTTGTAGCATACCAATCACTAATAAAATGAACACCCAGGAACTCAATCTTGATTTCGTGGGTGTTCGTTTTAAAGGAGGTTGGGATGCTAAATGCACAACGATCGACATTTGATACGTCACAAGAGGTGGATTTCTCGTACATATAACTCAGACAACTTGTTCATCACAACAAGGGTGAATTGAAGTTTAAAGACATGCCTTTAATTAAGTTAATCTCTGAAGTTGTTAGCGTAAATTTGTTTCGTATCCAACCTAATTGCTATCTTAATTATTCATAACCCCAAATGAAGACATAAGTTATGAATAACTATGTCACATCCCTTTGCTAGCTTAAGTACTCAACAACCAGTTTAGTGTTAGTAAATAGGTTAGTTGCCATGGTAGTTTAGAGTAGAAAGTAGGGTAATTTATAGTTCTAGGATCTTAGTTGTAGATGTCATAAAAAGAGGTCGAGTGTGGGTTCTGTAAGTGTCCATGAGAGTGTGTTTGTTCCTGATAATTTATGCCTGAAAAATACTTTCATGAGTCGTACCGAGTCTCCAATTTATTTGTCTAGTTCCCTTAAAGTAGCGCAATCTCAGCAGTGAAATTGCGCGAGGTCTAAAGTGCTCTGGGAGTTAGAAGCGTCTCAGATTCGGTGCAATGCAGTGTTTCCATTGTGCAACCTAGTGGGCAACAAGACAAGGCGGGAATGAGAGAGAAGCTGATAGTAAAAGGTTTAATAGTAATTGTGGTGGACTTTCTTGCATGCATCAAAGCCCACCGCAATTTCTATTAGACATTATACTATCAGCTTCTTTCTCATTCCCGCCTTGTCTTGTTGCCAACCAGGTTGCACAATGGAAACACTGCATGGTACCGAATTTGAGACGCTTCTAACTCCTAGAGCATTGTAGACCTCGCGCAATTTCACTGCTGAGATTGCGCTACTTTTTGGGAACCAGACAAATAAAAGGAGAGTCGGTACGACTCATGAAAGTTTTTTTCAGCCATAAATTATCACGAACAAACATACTCTCATCGGGTAATAACATTATCCTCTTGACTGTTGACATATATAGCTTAGTTGTATATGTCATAGAAAAGTGTTGAGTTTGGATGCTTTTGGTAGTTATAAGTAAGTGAGCTCACCTTGCAAATTAGTGTGTTGACATGCACAAATTGACATCTTTGAAATCTAATTCGGTTAACTTTGCAGATTTGGACAAAATGGAAAATACTAGGAAATGGATGTACGAGAGAATCGACGAGGAGGGGTATCTTAGCAAAGAGTTTGTTAGGGGAGTGAAAGAAGAATTTTTGCCAGTTGCTAAACAAACCATTAGCTTCCAAACGGATAAAGTACTTAGGTGTCCATGTCCAAAGTGTAAAAACATGAAACACCAACATGAGGACAATGTTAAGGTGCACTTGTACAAAAATGGGTTCGTACCACGTTATTTTGTGTGGACGAGTCACGGTGAGGTGTACATGCCTCCCATGGCCACGGTCCCCATCCAAACGTCGAACCAAATTGAGGGGTCGTCGAGGACTAATGTGTTACACCCAATGCAAGAAATGCTAACGGATGCCATCGGAGATTACATGGTATGAAGAGTCATAATTGTCAAACTTATTCTACATGGCCTGTTATAGCTACCCCCTAAAATTTGCCTCCGTCGCTTTGCATGAAGAAGTCTTACATGTTCCTCACGCTCTTGATTCCTGGTCCGAAAAGTCCAAAGGGAAACTTGGACGTATACATGCAGCCGTTAATTGACGAGTTGAAACAGTTGTGGGTGGAGGGTGTTGACACGTATGATGTGTCTTTGAAGGAAACGTTCAGAATGAAGGCGTCCGTGTTGTGGACAATAAGTGATTTTCCAGCGTACGGTATGCTTTCTGGGTGGTCCACCGCAGATAAGCTAGCTTGTCCATATTGCATGGACAAAACAAAATCACGGTGGCTGAAACATGGGAGGAAACAGTCATGGTTTGATTGTCATCGACAGTTTCTCCCAATGGACCATCCTTATCGTACTAACAAGAGTGCGTTTTCAAAAAATCGAGAAGAACATTCACCTCCACTCCCTCGCCTTAATGGGAGCCAAGTTTGGGAACAAGTGTCAAGATTGCCAACATCTACTTAACAACAAGGCAATGTTGACGGCTATCTTTAATGTCACAATTGGCATAAAAAAAGCATCTTTTGGGAGCTACCGTATTGGAAAGACCTGCTAATTAGACACAACTTAGATGTCATGCATGTTGAGAAAAATGTGTTTGAGCAGGTGTTGAACACCATCATCGACATCAAAGGAAGACAAAAAATGATGACAACTCTAAGAAGGACCTAGCCGCTCATTGTAAGCGTCATCGGGTTGATAAAGAAAGGACGGGTGGAGCTACATATGTCATGGGTAAAGAGGAGCGTAAGGCATTATGCCAGTGGCTTAAAGACCTCAAACCTCCCGACGGATATGCAAGCAACCTAGGTAGATGTGTAGATGTTAACACATCAAGATTACATGGTATGAAGAGTCATAATTGTCATGTTTTCATGGAGAGGTTGTTACCAATTGCCGTTAGGCAGTTGCTTCCTCAGCATGTTTGGAAAGCCTTGATGGAATTAAGCCAATTTTTTAGAGACTTGTGTGCCTCTGAGGTTAGTGTTGATGATATGGTGGGTTGGAGATGAACATACCGAAAATCATATGCAAACTGGAGATGATTTTCCCTCCCGCATTCTTCAATGTGATAGAGCATCTTCCAATACACCTTCCATATGAAGCAGCTAAAGCTGGACCGGTGCAGTATAGGTGGATGTACCCTTTCGAAAGGTAATTAAATATTTGTATTGCATTTAGGACCCGACTTTTTCTTTGTAGTGTATTTTTATTAAACATTTAGGACCCGCCTTTTTCTTTGTAACGCATTCCTCGACGCGTGTTGGTTGTCAAATGTTGTAGATTTCTGCATCATTTGAAGAAGAAGGTTGGCAACAAGGCACGCGTTGAAAGCTCCATATGTAATGCGTTCTTAACGGAGGAGATTTCCAACTTTTGTGCTGCATACTTTGCATCGGAAGTGCACACAAAATCAAGGGACCTTCCAAGGAACTCATGCCCCTAGTTGGGTGATGCATCCGACGGCAATGGAGCAATACCTGAGTTGTTTTCATCGAACATTGGGTACTCTCCAGCTGCAGGGAAGAAAAGATTCCTTGACCAACAAGAATATGAGGCTGCACATGAATATGTCCTTTCAAACTCCAATTTAATGACTGAATATGAAAGGTACATACACAACATAACTTAATTAGATCGGCATTTCAATTATCAATAACTTATTTATCCAGTAGAATATTCACCTATGTTGACTTATTTCAGTTAATTTGAGGAAGAGATGGCCTGTTTGCATCCACGTACGCCGCATGGTGAATTGTGGAACAGACATCACAAAGAATTCCCCCGTTGGTTGAGAAGAAAGGTTAGCATTCAATTTGAGTTGTTTGGTTTTAAATTATTGGTTAACATAGGTTACATGAGATTAATTTCGCAATTATTAAACAACGTTGTAGGTTTTGTCATCCAGTAAAGGAGACGAAGTTGTGACTGCTTTAGCGAATGGCCCTAGGAAGGATGTTTTATCTTGGGCTCATTTCTACATTAACAACTTCAATTTCCATGCTTACCGTGCCGATAATAAAACAACGAATGCAAATTATGGGGTGTGTGTCAAAGGGGTGAATGGAATTGACTTCTACGGGATTTTGAAAGAGGTTATTGAGTTAGTTTATATTGGGCGTAGTAGGGAATACAAAGTCCACTTGTTCAAGTTTGAATGGTTCGACCCGGGTCAAAGTGGCGCAGTCGTGCATGATCATTACGAGCATGTTGACGTTAACCAAGCAAAGAGGTATAGGGTGTATGAGCTTTTTGTGTTGGCATCTCAGGCTACACAAGTGGTGTACATCCATTACCCAACAACCAAGAAGGATAGATCATCATGGACTGCTACACTGACAATTAAGGCAAGGCAAACAATAGATGGACTCGATGATCATGATGGAGCATTTCAGGAAGACAACAATGTGGACCCCCCATCACTTGCTGAGTTCGACCTACTTGACGATCGAGATGGCTCGGGAGACGAACTATTTAGTGATGATCAAGAAGGAGAAGATCGGGTTATACTAGAGGGTGTGGAGGACGATGATTTAGAAGGGAATGAAGCATTGGAAAACACCGCATTTGTTGAGTTGCTTAGTGATAATGATGATGAGTAGGTCGCACGTGTAGGTTCATTTGTTTGAACTGTCATTTGGTTTTATTACGTTGTGCGATTAAGCCGTAGAATTTTATTGTTTTATTTTGTTTGGTTATAATTGAATTTGTTTTCATGGTTGTTATTCGATTACTCACTGCATGTATCAAATGTAAATTAATTTTAAATTCATTATTTGTGTAGTCAATTATTGGTTATTATAGTGCAGCTTAAGAAAACGCCATGTCCCCACCATCCCCTCTATGGAAAATCCAGCCCGGTAATCCTATCGACCCATCCGACCCAAGGATCCCCCTCATTAGGGGGGAAGATTGGTATGTCAACTTTAATTTTAGTCAATACATAATAATTAATAAATATTGCGACTCTCTCACTTGTTGCTCGTTTCTTGTAGGATCCCAATGCCTGAGGTTACTAAGGTCGTGTCGGAGAGTCTAAAATCTCATTACCCAGGGGAGGCTCGTAGCGCTGGTGATATGGAAGATCTTGACAAAATGGTTTATTGGTCGTATTTCTATGTAAGAATGCAATCCTTCGGAACCTAATTATTTTATTTGGATTTCGTTAGTATATATGGTACAGTAAATATGTGTTTAATTGTTTTAATTGTCATTGTATAGCAGCGTTTCGAATATGAAATGGACCTGGCTCAGGAAGTCTTCAACATGTGGCATAGCAAATTCAGCGACCTCCTTAAGGGCCTGGTCTACTTGGAGAAACATACCCCAAGGAACATACCAATACCCCATTTGTCTGATGAAATCCGGGTGAGGATGTAGGCTAAACGAGGGGAAGAGGCCTATAAGCGTCAGGTCGAGGCATACACGGCGAATCGAAACAAAGCCCCGGACCAGAATAAGCACTACGATTGGGCGATGTCCGCCGATAAATACTTGCGAAAACTGGTAAGCCTCTCATCATCTTTTACTTAGACGTTTTTCATCAATACAAATTATCAGGTGATATATGTAATGTTTCTAAATATATTCCTAGTCTAGTGAAGGGATCCATCCATCCCCCGCGGACGTCATAGAGTACTATCATTGTAAACAAGATGCCCACGGCAACAAGCAATGGACTGACCCGAAGGCGGCCAAAGTTTATGTAAGTCATTTTCTTCTAAAATTAGTTTAATAATTTTTTTGTTGGAATTGTTGTTGGAAGTTGGAATGTGCAACTTATGTTTAGAAACGAGCGTGTGGCTCGATAGGATTAATCGGCGTGTGGCCGTATATTGTTACATGATTGTATGTGCTGGAATTGTTGTTGGAAGTCGGAATGTGCAACTTTTGTTTAGAAACGAGCGTGTGGCTCGATAGGATTAATCGGCGTGTGGCCGTATATTGAAACTTGATTGTATGTGTCGGAATTGTTATTGGAAGTTGGAAATTAAGGGGTGTGTGTAACTTATGTTTAGAAACGAGCGTGTGGCTCGATAGGATTGTATATGTTGCAAATGTTCGTTGTGGTAAAGTTGGCATGTGACCCCTTATTCTACAAGTTGAGTTTATATTGTAATTTGCTGGTTAATGTTTTGTATTATGAATTTGGTATAGTCCATATTACAAAGGAAGCTCTGCCGAAATTTCTATGTAACTCTCCCTATATTACCATAGTCGTGGCATATGTTGATAATGTGTTTTGACAACAAACAACATGACCACTTTGCTTTACGTTTAGTTGTGGTTACTAATTATCATTAATGTTGATCATTTGCAGAATGAATATCTTGAGCAAGTATCTTCAGCGGGCTTGGAGCCCAATACTGTGGAAGCTAACGCGGTGTTCTACAATGTCGCTGGTGGGTTCTCAGTTAAGAATCAGTCTGTCTATGGCCTGGGATCCTCGACGGGCATGTTCTACGAAAGGGCGACCCGCTATGCACGCCACAATGGTCAGGGATCTTCTTCCTCATCCGCCGCCCTTACCCTATCTGCTTATGCTTCCATGTTCGCTGAAACACAGTCTTTGAGGAGTCAAGTCTCCCAATACCAGCAACTGTTGAGCCAACTAGAAGGAAGATTGTCCCAAGTAGAACAAAATCAACAGCAGCAGCAGGGGACGCCTTCCAGTGGTCAATTCTCTCCTTCTAATTTCATTAATGACCCCCCCTTCTTCGTAGTGTTTGTGAGGACAACTTTAAAAACTTGTCAGATATGTGACATATTTTGCGACCGTTGACTTGCAACCGTTGACTATATATATATATGCTACTGTTTTCGACCGTTCATTTTTATATAAATATTACTATTAGCAACCGTTCATTTTGTGACCGTTTGACACTTATACTTCAAATATATTTTGGAAAGATTATATTACCAGAAACCCTCAACAAATTTTTTTTTTTTAAAAAATAATAAAATGGGCGACCGTTCAGCTGAACGGTCGCTTAGTAACGACCGTTAATAAACGGTCACAATGGCTGATGACCGTTCATAACTGGTCACACGAGGCGGACGACCGTTCATCGAATGGTCGCTAGTTAGCGACCGTTCAATGAACGGTCGTCCGCCTCGTGTGACCGTTTATGAACGGTCGATAATTAGCGACCGTTCAAATGAACGGTCGCCCGCTTCCACAAACGACCATTGAGAGGCGACCGTCGCCAACGGTCGCCCGTCCCCCAGAACGACCGTTCAAGCTGAATTGTGACCGTTCATAATGGTATTATTTTTGTTACCATGTTGTAGTGATTACACAACGCTATTGTTGAATCAGGCAATCGAGTACCCTGACATGTGTTGGCGGGCAATCTTCCCGATTTTGGCAAAAGTTGTAAGTGGTTCCCATTCCCTTAACTGTTTAACATGATAATTTTGCAAGTTATTTCCAACTGATTAAAGGGGTTGGTTATCTGACGTACAGAACAAGGAGGGGGTATATACTGGTGCTGAGGCATGCATAAGTAGTAGTTTGGAAAAGGAGAAGTAGAATCAGAGTTTAAACACCCTGAGATTTGTGAGTGTCGGTGATTATTGCACAACTATTGATATATAAATGTAAACTGATGATATGGTTATGGTTGCAGGTTATCCAAATGATGTATGATGATCGCAGGTGCCATTATTTCATGTTAGTGGCGGACCTTGTGGAGGACAAGTTCATACTTTTTGACTCATTACCCCCAGACAGGGATGACGAGACAATGAAAGTTTACGAGTTGACGGTATGTAGTGTATGATATTATTGGCAAATTGAAGAGTTTGTTGTTTATGAAACCATTTTTAACCGGTGTTGAGTTTCCAACCAGAAAAAAATGATGGCACGAGGTATGAAGGATGTTGGAGTGAAGGAGAATGTGGAAGAGTGGGAAGTCATAAATGGGCCATGCAAGGAGCAAGGAAAGTGAGTATGTTAATGTGTATAGTGTTGGTAACTATTAATAGGTACATAACATACTAATATACGTGTCTACAATGTCATGTACAGTGGCCATGACTGTGGGGTGTTCATCATGGGGTGCATGGATCTATTGACAATTCGTAGAGAGACAGTTGAATTCTGTCAAGATTATGTCGACCTGTATCGTGATGAATGCTTGTTGTCAATATTGAAGGGGGAGATACTTCATTTCCCACACGGGACTTCAATTCCAGAACAATAAGGGTGAAACTGGGAGTCATACATATTTCACTTCCTGGGTGGATGTAGATTACATGAAATTATGTAAGCGGATGTTTATGTAATGTATATTAGAGTGGTGACGGTCAGACTTGGGCTGATGTATGTAATACGTATGCACCTGATATTGAATGCAAGATCTTGTGTAATGTCATATTTATTGTATATTATGCGACGACAAATTTATAAGTACAGAAGATAAAAAATAGTTGCAAGAATGTTACATATATTGTTGTTTGTCGATGAAGTGTGTTTAGGGTGTACATGTGCTTGCATGCTAAAACTGTCAATAATATAACCAACAAGTGCTACTATCATATGTTTGGGTTACAAATTGTAGGAGGTGGGAATATGACCGGTACACATGCAGAAATGCGTCGTTGGGCTCATTAATAGTGGCCCAATTTTTGGGCTGATTTTACTAGTATACAAATTATTACAACAATTAACTGAAAGTCATTCCATTGAGTGTGGTTTGAATGTTAGCCCATGTAATCAGGCCCAATAATAATTTAACATGGTTTGGGTTCCATAATTATGCTTCGTTAGTAATTAACTAGCATGGTATAACTTAAGTAATGATCTAGGATAATTAACCGTAACAAGAAAACCATAACACGTAAACATCAATAAACCTGGACCGTATTGGCTTAACAACCTAAATTGTATGTGTAGGCTATCTGGGTTTCTGGGTTAACTACAACTTTTACTTTGGTTTGCTCAAATGAAATGTGTTAGCAACTACATTAACGTTATAGTGTTATCAATGTAGGCCATCGGGTTTCTGGGTTAACTTGGAGCACCGAACATGAACTTGAATGAATGTTAAGCACGAAGAAGTACATTTTAACCAAGCTATTTCTGGGTTAACTACGCCTTTTATCTTGGTATGGTTAATGAATGTAGGCCATTTGGGTTTCTAGGTTTAGTTGAAGCATTCAACATGAACTTAAATGTGTGTTAATTTGGAAGACGACCATGTTAATCAAGTCATGCCTGGGTTAACTACGCATTTCATCTTGGTTTGCACAATGATATTTGTAACCAACTAAATTAACGTTTTAGGGTTGTGAATGTAGGTCATCTAGGTTTCTGGGTTTACTTGGAGCAATCAAGATGAGCTTTAACGAATGTTAACCATCAAGTCCATGTTAACCAAGTCATGTCTGGGTTCACTACGCCTTTCATCTTCGTATGCACAATGAAATGTTTTAGAAACTAAATTAACGTTTTTTCGGTTATGAATGTATGCCACCTGGGTTTCTGGGCTAGGGTGAAGCACAAAACATGAAGTACAACGCATGTTAATCCGGACAAAGACCATGTTAACCAACTCATGACTGGGTTAACCACGCCATCCATCTTGGTATTCAGAATCAAACATGTAAGCAACTAAATTAATCGTTTTAGGGTTATCAATGTACGCAATCTGGGTTTCTGGGTTAAGTTGAAGCACTCAACATGATCTTCAACGGACGTTAACCCGGAAAAATACCATGTTAATCAATTCAATTATGGGTTAACTACGCCTTTCATCTTGGTAAGCTCAATGAAATATGTTAGCAACTAAAATAACGTTTTATAGGTTATGAATGAATGCCATATGGGTTTATGGGTTAAGTTGAAGCACTCAACATGAACTAGAACATCTGTTAACCCAGAAAAAGACCTTGTTAACCTAGTTATGTCTGCGTTTACGACGCATTTCATCTTGGTATGCATAATCAAATGTGTAACCAACAAAATTAAACGTTTTAGGGTTATCAATGTATGGCATCTGGGTTTCTCGATTAAGTTGAAGCACTGAACATGATCTTCAACGGATGTTAACCTGGAAAAAGACCAAGTTAATCTGGTAACTACAGGGTTAACCGAGCAACTTATGTGGGTAAACCATTATTATAAGGGTTTCATTGGGGTTTCCTTCAACCAACCGTATTTTCAACATATAATTTACATTTTTCTTTCGTAATTATTTAAGTACAACATGTGTTAATTTAAAAGAGTACCAAAACAAGATAACTTGTAATTGTTGGCATTAATAGGGAAGGGGAAACATGTGTTGTGATGTAATTTGTTTTGATAATTTCTAGGGTTCCAATTGTGAAAAGTGAACAGCAAAGTATATCAAATACGCGACACCAAAGTATGGCTTGTAAACAAACAACACAATATTTATCATAATCCAGTTAATATGTGAGGTTTTCTTCACAACGATAAAACATTTTGATTATTTTCTAGTCTACTTACGCATATCAATGTTAATTTAAACAGTACCAAAACAAGATAACACTAATCATTTCATTTCACACATAAAAATACTTACATAATTCCTGCTGTACTAGATTAGTTGATAGCATTGATAATTATATGTTCCCCCAAAATATGCAACATACAAACTACAAACAAGGGCCAAACTGAATATTAACCACTAACACTGATAGCAAAATATTAACCACCAACACTGTGAGCAAAAGTTACCGCCGCCTCCATGTACGAACCACCAAAACACCCCGTCACCTTGGATTCCCCTTAAAGATCGACGCTGTTGGCTGATTTCAGTGACCACTTTCTGTTGTGCACCCACCATTGGGCGGTGTTGAACTTGTAGTCTGCAACACAAGTGGCCATCTTTTCCGCGGCTGCATGACTGAGCATCCCAAGGCGGAGTCCATCGCCCAGGCAGTAAATGAGAAACATCATCGCAACTATCCAAGGTTTTCCAACATCATTTGCAATGCTTTTAAATCTGTACCGGTCTAACATGGGACAAATTAAATCCCAGTCGTCCGGTAGTGGCAATGGCGATGTGGGTGGTTCATAATCTGGGAGGGCTTCCAGTTGGCACTTTAGAAGTTGAAATTTCACCCCCATGAAAAACCCATACAGTACATCACACTCCCTCCTGACGAGGACGTCCGTCAAGTGTCCGACGATTGTGTCACTAATGAGGTTGAATTTCTGAGCTTCATTAATGAGGTCTGAGTAGAACATGTCTACCATGGACAGGAGATCGTTCTTATTTTTCGCCTCTTCCTTCACCCATTTTTCGTCGAGCAATTGGGCATACATCCTCCAATCATAAGGAAGATTGTTCATTTTTTGGTTGGTTGCAGGGAGTTGGTTTTTGTATAGGGTGAAGGAGGGTACGGTGTGTTGGGGTATGGAATGAAATTGGTTACACTGGTTAATGTGTTGGCAGGATTTGGAGTGGAAGGGTCGTTATATAGAGGGCCAGAGAACAATCTGGAAAATGATTTTGGGTCGTACAGTTTGATTGCTCTATTAAACATGTTGCATTTAACAATTAAGTAGTGCTTCATTTACAGAAAGTAACTCTAAAAAAAATCATTTTACACATAATACAACCCACCTACATAAAGTAGTCGACAGTTTTTGGAGTTAATATCGGAACTGTGTTGGGAAATTGGTCAATTAGATACTAGGACAAACCCAAAACCCTAAAACAAGAAAAAATTAGGTTTGGCCGTAATTGGGAATAGAGTCATCACGTCACTGTGAGGGCCCCAGCGCCTGACACATAATTTATTACTTCATTTTGTTCAATCAATTTATTTTGTTTTGTTTCAGTTCTTTAGGGTTTATCGTCATTATTCCAAGGTCACCCTTCCAACATGTTATCTCCCCCAAATTAACCAAGAAAATTTTGATTCATTTTTATTTATAATTTTCTTTGCAGAGATTTTCCTATAAATGAATTTTTTTTTGTTTTTATTGTAAAAATATATGATATGTATTTGTTGAAAACTGATAATCATTTTTATTCCAGTAAATTAACAAAATCATTGATAATCTTTTTATTTGTATTTCCTGTAAAATATATTTTTTCTAGTAAATGAAGGCCTACAAATGTGTACAAGCTTAAGCCAACACTGATTTTGTCACAATTAAACACTCATTCATAAAACCACTGTCATGTCAATATACTGTAAATGTATGATTGTTAACCTTTAAAAGTCTTGCATGACATGAAGTATGTTTCGGTTAACTTCTCAATACTTAATCACGGTTAACCAAGAATAATAGATCGGTTAATGCGTATCTGACTTGGTTAACATCAAGTATATTTTGGTTAATAGTCGAAGTTGTTCATGTTTAGTACTACATGTTAGCATCTTAATTAAATGTGTTGCAATACCTGACCAAACAAATTCAGTATTGAAAACTCTATGTTAAGGGTTTAGTTATCAATGGGTCATCTTCATTCAAGGTTAACCAAGACGAATCATGCTGTTTATCAAGGCATATCTTGCTTAACATGAAGTTCTTCTGAGTTAACCATTCATGGTGTTCATGTTTAGTAGTTAATGATTAGGGTTATAACGTAAGTTACAGTGTAGAACAATTGACATATAGGACAAATATTTGGTGTCAAATTACAGAACAAAACACTTCATATATTGGCAAATCAAGTGTTATTAATAAAAGTAGTTAATACAAACCCAATCCATACATAATCCAAACATAAACAAGTTTACCATACATAACATAACGTAATCAAATCCATTCGTTTGAATCAAAAAAAACATGATGAAAAATATTTTAAAAACATTCAATGGTTCATGACTGCCTCCTGTAGGACATGCTTAATGTTGTCAATCCAAATGTCAGCACGGTAGAAGTCACCGTTGGCGATTTTAGTTGCCATGTCCTGTGTAGAATCATGTGTAACCAACTTATGCCGAAGAGCCAACCCAAGTGTTCTGATGACGAACATTATCTCAACAATCCAACCTCTGTTGTTTCTCACAGCAATGTTGTTGAAAGTGGACAAATCGAAATAGGGGCATATTGATGCCCAGTCGGTCAAAAGCGGCTTCGGCGGCCTTATCGGATCCCAGTCAATTTCAAATTCCAGTTGAGCACGTAATAATGGTATCTTTAACCCATCAAACCAACCTCTCATGTACACCCAATGTCTTCCATGTATACGAAAAATTATATCATCGAGAACTGGTCCCTCTTCCACCAAATTGTGTTTGCGGGCTTGTGAGACAACATCTTCATAAAACATTATCAAGATGTGGTAAGGATCACCCATGATTTCGGCATCCTCTGCCGTATGGTGTTCGTTTAGGGAAGGAGCGTATAGGCGCCAGTCATATGGTAGGAGTGACATTGGTTTCACATGACCATTCATTTGGCTTTGATGAAGACCGCTAGGAGACGCGCTGGAATTTTGATTTGCCATTGATGAAGAGGATTAGGAACAATTCAGATTCATACTCACTATTGTTTTTTCTTTATTTATAAAGTGTTGAAGGTTTAGGATTAAGTAAAAATCAGAATATAAACCGTTGATAATGATATATTATGGATAACTTCTGAAGGAACTGTTCCTGAAGAAAGTAACGATAGGGTAGGAATAGGGCTGGGCGTGGCACATGTTCTGCATGAAATGACATGCATTATGACAGTCCCATCAATTAGGGTTATTTTTGGTGAGTTTAAATTGTTTGACTTTTAAATGCTATTACAATAAAATCAAAATTAAGCGTGTTAATTAAACACTTTATTTTCGCATAATATAGTTGGCAACTGAAAATATTTTTATGATCATAACGAAATGAACCTGATACGAAATTAAACAGATTGACTTTCCCGAAACTAACACGTGGAGGTCATGCAATGCTGTTCACTTTGCTAACATATCATTCCAACTGGACCATATGGTTCCTCCTTTTAATATGTACCTGTTGACACAAAACATGAGCAAATCACCACTCGTTCGTGATACATTATGGAGGTACCACAAAATCATATATACATCTCAATTAGGTGGGTTGTAGGTTCTACATTTCACCCGCTTGACAATTTAATGTTCGAAGTATTTGTGGATTTTCCATGTCGCTTTGGTCTGATTTCAGTGATTTAGATCGGGAAAGGTTTATCAATCTCAAATGTCAGTTGCCTTATGGTAGAATTGTGCCTGGTCAAATACCACTTGTTATTGAATTCAATGAGAAGTGGTCTTCGTCCAGAACAGAGGCCTGTTTCGATGATGGCCGGCGGTGCTTCCGGCTAGAGCATGTTTTTGAGGAACAGGACATGTGATAAGACATTTTTATATAGAGTTTTTAGGGCTCAAATCATGTCAGTTTCATGCTTTTTATACCCGATATCTCGTATTTTTATAGCAATTTCTGTGATTTATACGCTTGTTCACAAGTTTGGTATGTTTTGTAGGAATTGGTGAATATATATCAAAAGGCATGAAGAATTGAAGAAGAAATAGCAAAAATCATGGAAAATAAAAAAAGAATGTTGAAGAGAAAGAAAAGAAAAATGGGGAACGGCCCAAACGACTCGGCCCAAGATCAGCTGAAGCGGAGAAGCAAGGCGCAGGCAGCGTTTTTAAAACGCAGGCTGCGCCTTGTCCAGAAAGTTTGGCAACTGAGAAAAAACAAAACGCAGCCCGCGTTTTGGAGGCGCAGCCAGCGTCCTCTCACGGAGAAATCCGCTTCTTGGGCAAAACGTAGCCAGCGTTTCCAAAACGCAGGCCGCATTTTGTGCCCTAATCCAGTCACTATAAAAGGGCTTCGACTTCCGCCGTTTCAGAATATCATCCACAGCGAGCGATTTTCTTCCGATTACATTAGTTTTCAGAGAGATTTTTAGGTAGCTTTTAGAGTAGATTTAGATCAAATTTTTTTACAATTGATTCCAAAAGATTGTTATTAGATTAGACTATTGTTCATGATTGAAGATCACGTAAGAGATCGATTCAGGTGACACGAAGGGATCGATTCCGCCAGTTCGAACATGGTTTATTTCTATTGTTCTTTAACGCTTTCTTGTTGTTATTTAGATTTTGCGATGTTTACTTTTAGAATTATGAGCAGCTAATTTTCCTAGTTTGGGGGATAAACTCGATGTCAATTGATTGAATTTGAATACAGTTTCGGTGTTAGGTTATCTTTTTATTCGTTTAATCTGCGTGCATTGTATGTCATGGTAATTTGACAATAGAACAACAGTTTGAGTCTGTACCTGATTTTAGATTCTTGACAATAGAACGACAGTTTGAGTCTGTACCTGGTTTTAGATTCTTGACAATAGAACGACAGTTTGAGTCTTGAATCGGACTGCGTAGATTGCATAGGTTAGAAAATAGTTAGACATAATGATTCTTGCCTAGGGTCAATTTATGATCAGTTCTTATCTTTGATTAGGCTAAATAGTTAGAAATAATGTTTAGGTTAATCACTGTAACTCACCTAGGATCGAAAGATCGAGGTGATAGGGCCTAGAAAGATTATAGACCCCAAATTATCTTGTTACGTGCACCGGAATTGTTGATAATTTGATTAATTGACTATAGTGGACTCCCCTGAATGCTTTTGATTAATTGACTAGAGTGGACTCCCCTGAACGCTTTTAATTAATTGAAAAAACCCCTATAAATTCCTGCTTTCTCAGTTTAATTTAGAAAACTTTACCACACCCTTTGGATCGACCTAGCATTCTTTGTAGCAAACTAGTTTAGTGCGTGATTGAACACAAATCCCTGAGAGAGAACGATATTTTATTACTACACAGACCTGTACACTTGCGACACATAGACACCTATATGTTTTAGGCCTGTCATGTTTTTGGCGCCATTGCCGGGGATTTGTTTCCCCAATCGCCATTGGACGAACGCGCTCTGGGTGACTTGGTTATTTAATTTCTGTTATTTTCCTTTATTTTTCTTAATTACGCTTGGTGTTCTTGTTTTTGTCTTTTTCAGGTTTATGCAAAAAGATTTCTCTTTCAAATAGGATCCTGAGATTGAACGAACACTTCGAGAGAGAAGGAAAAGAGCAAGACTAGAGAAAGAATTTCAAGAAAATCAAGAAACGGACAAAGAGGAGCTAGAATCGGAATCGGAAAAAGAAGAAGAGATGGGAGAACAGCGACCAAAGACATTCGGGCAGTATGTTACTCCCAATGTCACCAACCCGTAATCAGCAATCAACGTTCCCACCATCCAAGCAAACGACTTCGAGCTACGACAGTCTTTGATCAACCTAGTGTCAAAATCACCATTCCATGGGTTGACCAACGAAGATCCGAACCGACATCTGCGACTTTTCCGTCAAGCTTGTGACACTTACAAGGCCAACAACGTATCGGAGGACGCCGTCAAACTACGTCTCTTCCCGTTCTCGTTGGAAGGAAAAGCGTGGGAGTGGCTTGACACACATCCACCAAACTCAATCACAATGTTCGACGAACTCGCCAGCACCTTTTTGGCGAAGTACTTTCCTCTAAGCAAGCTTACCAACCTAAGGAATCAGATTTCGACATTCACACAAGAGCCAGATGATTCACTATACGATGCTTGGGAATGATTCAAGGACACTATTCGACAATGTCCTCAGCATGGATTCGAACGATGGGTTCTCATCCAATCATTCTACAATGGAGCAAGCGAGTCAACAAGAGGAAGCATCCTGTCTGCAGCCGGAGGCAATGTTTTGGGATAAACAATTCCTAAATCTGGACTCTGATCGAGAACCTAGCGAACAACTCACGGCAGTGGTCAGAACCCCGCCTTAGAGCGGGAGGTAAGCAAGATTTAGATGTTATTTCATTATAAACTGCTAAACTCGATTCTTTAGTGAAAAAAATGGACCACCACGACTCGCCTGCACCCTTACCTTTTTTATGTGAACTCTATCATTCGACCAATCATGCAACTTCTGCTTGTTTAAAGGAAATAACCTGTAATACCCAAACCCAACAGATTCACCATGTTGACCAAAAACCCGACTTGGAAATTTTGGTGAAAAACCTTCTGTCAAACCAACAAGAACAAGCAGGAACCATTAAAAGCCTCTTAGAAAAGATAGAGACCTTGACTCACCTAAACAAAAAATTTGCCTCCCAAGTGACTTACCCAAATGATTCTTCCACCTCCCTTACCGATAGCATATCAGGGGATTGTAGTGCCCTGACCCTTAGGAGTGGTAAACAATTAGACGAACCTAGGCGAAAACCACCTGAAGGTACCTCAACTGAGCCACTTCCAACTAATAGCACTCCTGATAAAGACGGTGAGCCAGAAAAAGAATCACCTATAGATGAGACCGATAGGGGGAGGAAGAAGAAACAAGAGGAACCTCCGGTAGTTAACCAAAGAGTCCATATACCATTACCACCCTACCCCGAGAGGTTAGTTAGTACGAAACATGACAAACACTTTGGGAAATTTATGGAAATAATAAAACAACTTCAGGTCACTATCCCGTTAAATGAGATGATTAAGCAAATACCTATTTATGCAAAATTCCTCAAGCAGATCCTTAGTAACAAAAGAAAATTAGAAGAAAATGAGATAATGGCCTTAAATGATTATTGTAGTGCTGCCATACAAAATAAACTGCATACCAAACTTAAGGATCCTGGTAGCTTCACTATTCCCTGCGAAATTGGTATCTTGCACATTGACCGAGCCCTATGCGACTTAGGATCCAGTGTCAATTTCATGCCTTACTCTATGTATAAAAAATTAGGGATAGGAGATTTAAAACCTACCACTATTGCCCTACAGTTAGCCGACCGATATATAAAATACCCTGTAGGAGTTTTAGAGGACGTACCCACTAAAATAGGAGAGATTTTCGTCCCTGTGGATTTTGTTATTTTAGAAATGGACGAGGACTCTCGAACACCCATCATCCTTGGAAGACCATTCCTAGCAACCTCAAGATGTTGCGTAGATGTTAAAAATGGAAAAATGACCTTTAATGTGGGAATGGAAAAGATTGAATTTAATCTAAAGCATGCTACGAAATTTCCCTCCTTTTCTAATGATTGCAATTTGGTAGATTCTATTGAGGGAATTAACACTAACGCATCCCCTAACGATCGGTCAAGTGATCCACATGAACTATGTTTGCTCAATGATTGCTCAGTGCAGAAAGAAGAAGATGCCATAGCCGCTTACGCAAGGCTATTAGATGTCGCACCTGAGGTAACAAGTGAACCTAAAGAGGAGTATCACTTAACCAACGATTCCGACAGCGCAGAATCTAAGGCTCATGAAGTGGAACTAAAACCGCTATAAGATACACTACAATATGAGTTCCTCGGGCCAGATTCTACTTATCCCATGATTGCGAGTTCCACCTTGACAAAAGAAGAAACGGCTTCACTGCTGGAAGTTTTGCGAACTCACCGAAAGGCAATTGGGTATGTCATCGATGATTTGAAAGGAATACATCCTTCCTTCTGCATGCATAGAATTCTCCTTGAAGAAGACCATAAACATTCAGTCGAACATCAAAGGAGACTCAACCAAACATGAAGGAAGTAGTAAAGAAAGAGATACCGAAACTTCTCAAAGCTGGGATAATTTACCCCATCTCAGACAGTGAGTGGGTTAGTCCTGTTCATGTAGTCCCGAAGAAAGGAGGAATGACCGTAGTCAAGAACGAGAAAAATGAGTTAATTCCAACCAGGACCGCTACTGGATAGAGGATGTGGGTAGACTACAGGAAGTTGAACAAGGCTACTAGAAAAGATCATTTTCCGCTTCCATTTGTAGATCAAATGTTGGAGCGCTTAGCAAAGAACTCTTATTTTTTCTATTTGGACGGATATTCGGGATTCTTCCAAATCCCTATTCACCCTAAAGACCAGGAAAAATCGACATTCACCTGTCCTTACGGAACCTTTCCCTATAGAAGGTTGCCTTTCGGATTATGCAATGCACCTGCCACATTTCAGAGATGTATGATGGCAATCTTCGCTGAGTTTCTTGTGGATTTTGTTGAAGTATTCATGGACGACTTCTCAGTTTATGGAACCTCATTCGACCTTTGCTTGCAGAATTTAAAACGGCTACTGCAGAGGTCAAGAAGTCAACCTAGTTCTAAATTGGGAGAAATGTCACTTCATGGTGCAAGAAGGAGTAGTCTTAGGACATGTGATCTTTAGCAAGGGAATTTCAGTGGACAAGGCCAAGGTTGAAGTAATCGAGAAGCTTCCCCGCCAGTAAGCGTGAAAGGTATCAGAAGCTTCCTAGGACATGTATGTTATTATCGCCGATTCATCAATGGTTTTTCAAAGATAGAAAAGCCTCTTACAAACCTTCTTGCGAAGGACGTTCCATTCGAGTTTAATGAAGAGTGCTTAGCTGCTATTCAAAAATTAAAGCAGGCTTTGGTTTCAGCTCCCATAATGCAAATGCCAGATTGGAGTCTACCTTTCGAAATTATGTGTGACGCAAGCGATCACGCTATAGGAGCAGTGCTAGGGCAAAGAATTGATGGAAAACCTTATGCCATCTACTACGCTAGCAAAACTCTTGACGGAGCTCAAGTGAATTATGCAACAACTGAAAAAGAGTTTCTAGTAGTGGTATATGCCCTAGACAAATTCAGACCCTATTTGATCAACTCTCAGGTCATAGTCTACACAGACCACGCAACTATCAAGCATTTAATGACGAAGGCTGATTCAAAACCTCGTCTTATTCGTTGGGTGCTACTACTTCAAGAGTTTTACATTGAAATTCGAGGCAAACTCGACCTGCAAAACGTAGTAGCCGATCATCTATCGAGGCTTCAGTCTGATTCTTCAGTTAAAGATGATCTACCAATCAATGAGTGGTTCCCGCACGAACAACTCTTAGCTATAAATCGACACTAAGCCCCATGGTTTGCAGACTATGTGAATTATCTAGTTTGCGGAGCTCTCCCATCTGATTTAACATATCAATAAAAAAAGAAATTCCTCTCCGATGTTAAAAGATATGTTTGGGAAGAGCCACTATTATACGAACTTTGTGGTGATGGAATTTATAGACGTTGTATACCCGAAGAAGAAGTACGAAATGTGTTATTCCATCTCCGTGCTACCCCCTTCGGTGGACACTTTGGACCCGACAAAATAGTAGCCAAGGTTCTTCAAGCAGGTTTCTATTGGCCCACTCTTACAAGAGATGTCAGGCGTTACGTTATATGCTACGAAAGATGCCAAAGGACAGGAAATATATCCAAGAGAAATGAGATCCCTAAAACTGGGATGCTAGAGGTCGAACTATTCGATATATGGAGAATAGACTTCATAGGACCGTTTCCACCATCCCGTAAAAACCTCTACATTCTAGGTGCTGTGGATTATGTATCTAAGTGGGTAAAAGTCATAGCCTCCCCAATTAATGATACCAAAACAGTCATCAAGTTCCTCAAAAAGAACATCTTTTCTAGATTTGGGACTCCTAGAGCGCTCCTTAGCGACAATGGAACCAACTTCTGCAACCGACCACTAGAGACCCTCTTAGCCAAATATGGAGTCAAACATAAGGTGGCCACACCTTATCATCCCCAAACTAGTTGTCAAGTTGAGCTCTCGAATAGAGAAATAAAGAGCATTCTCGAGAAAACAGTTAATAGATCAAGGAAAGATTGGTCCCTAAAACTCGATGATGTGCTGTGGGCCTACAGAACTGCTTTCAAAACTCCTCTAGGCACAACACCCTACAGGTTGATATTCGGAAAATCTTGTCATCTCCTAGTTGAGATTGAGCACAAGGCTTACTGGCCCATCAAGGCCCTCAACTTCGACCCTAAGATTCCTAAAGAAAAGAGAATTGTGCAACTTCAAGAACGTGATGAACTATGGCTAGAAGCTTATGAGAACTCCCGAATATACAAGGAAAGAACAAAGTCTTGGCACGACAAACATATTATGCGAAGAAGATTTCAAGAGGGGGACATGGTGCTCATGTTCAATTCAAGGCTAAGGTTGTTTCCCCGGAAACTAAAATCAAGATGGACTAGACCATATAAAGTGCTTCGCGCTTTCCCTCACGGAGCGGTAGAGATTTGGCATGAGAATACTGGTTCATTTAAAGTCAACAGGCAGCGATTGAAACCATACTTGGTGACAGGGCCACAAGCGCACGGTGTACGTAGTAGCATTTCAAGGTCGATCCCACACGGACTCACTTAGCAGCTCAATAAACTAATCTCTATCGCGATTGCTAAGCTAATCAGGTTTTGGGTTTTGAAAAGGTTTAAAAACTAATCAAACTAATAAAGCAAGGAAAATCAATTAAGGGTTTTTAATCAAGAGAGAAAGACTTCTAGGGAGATGTTAACCTAACAACGAGTTAGATTACTAAAACCTAGCCTGCACAATCATACATTCAAGAATGAATCAAGAATCGATAACCTCTGAATCGTATCGCCCTTTCGATGCTAAATAGAATTATTATAAACAACCTAATCAACAACTTTCGTGTGCCTTTTAGGTTAAACAGAATTGAAGGTCTCAAAAGGTTAGGTTATCTAATGATTCCCTAGTTCACTACTCCTTTTTCAACTTTCACAATCCTAGGTAGACAGGCTGGTAGTCAGATTACCCTAATTCACCTTTCAGTACTTCTTAGGTTAATCTCAAACTTACAAATATCCAAGGACTTAAGAATACTCATAAACATGGAAAACACAACCTTCTATTGATTCTAATCAAGAACTCATTCACAAACTAATAACATTGAATCAAACTACATTATTTCGGGCTGCAAAACCCTAGAAATTCAAAGAAACTACTCACTCATGTTCAAGAAAAGGACGACACAAGTTCAAAACATCATGATTAATTCTCAAAACAAAGAAAGAAATCGAAAAGAGAAATAAATACAAGGAATTACAACTGTCGAGCCTTTCGATCCCGGGGTGGAGTCTTCCTCGCAAGCGTTGATGTTTTCCTCCCGAATCTTGACCTTCACTTCTCTTCGAATCGATCTCAATCTTAAATCTTGATGGAGGTTTGATGAGTGGAGGGATTGTATCAGGGGTTTTCTCTCTTGAAAGGGTGGATGGTGATAGATGGAATGATGGACGAATTTAATGATTGATGAATGAATGGAATGAATGATTGATGGATGAAGGGGAATGGAATGAATGATTAACAATGGATGAATAATGGGTGAATCATCTCTGATGAATGGGTGAAAATAATAACCGTCACTTGCTGCTTCCATTCTTGCGACGCACGGCTATCCGCAGCCAGCCATGGACTGTGGTCATTGCCACGGCTTACCCATGGTATGCGCTGCCTTAGCCCGTTTTTTCTTCTTTGTGTTTTTATGCTGCGTGAATGAATCATGGAACCAAACAAGTCAAAGACCTCCACTTCTCCTTCTTTTTCCTCTTGATAGGACCAATTGAATGCTTGGACCGAATGAATGAATTCATGGCCCAATTTCCCTCACTTTCACTCTCTTTCATTGGGCCGAATGAGGGCATGGGCTTCCACTTCTCATTCTCTGTGTTGGACGAACGAATTGTTGACCCAAGAGCAACTAATTTCCGTCCCCCTTTTTCCCTTTTTGTGATTGGGCCACCTTTCTCTCCTTTGTTTGATTGGCAGAATTAAGAATGGCCCAAATACAATTGATTTCCTCTTGTTCATTGGGCCGAAATGGATGAAGGCAATTCAATTTATTGTTGTAGCTGCTTCCTTCTATTCTCCCACAAAACACCAGCTGCTTCCAGCCACGGCCCGTGGGATCTACCACGGGCTGACCGTGGTGGTCACTGGTCGTGCATTCCTTGTTCCGCTTGCTCCGAAATTCGTGCCACGGCATGGGTTTGACATGTAGAGGCCCGTGGTGACTTCACTCTTGCCAAAAATTGAGACAAAATTGGTGTTTTGGTCTCAGAACCTACAAATTTACATCACAAACAACAACACCAAGTGTAATAGGGAAATTGGAATAAAAATCAAGTTTCACACATAAAATTATCCCTAATTCACTGTTGAAAATCCCCAAAAACATAGTCATGAAACGCAGTTATCAAATCCCCCCATGCGTACTCCTTGCTTGTCCCCAAGCAAGTACAAGACTCAGAACAAGATGAAAGGACTTGAAAAGGAAAAGAAATCTACTCACACCTCCTCTAATAAAAAGGCAATGTAAGACTACCAAAGCAAGCATACACTTTAGGGCATGTGGATCACTCCCCTCGTGTGTTTGCAAAAGATATCACAACTCAAGCATAATCAAATCCATTCACATGTTTGGCGAACTAGTTGGGATTGATAGGACCTCACTTTAGGGCATGTGGATCACTCCCCTCGTGTGTTTGCAAAAGATATCACGGTTCGCTCAAAACCTTTAACCAATGTAAACAGCCTACCATAAGCTTGTCAAGACTCTCGATTCTCTACCGCTATAGACAACATGCATAAAAGTTAATCATGAGGACTTTTCAAGGGTTGTAATGGGGCTTAGGCGTAGGGTAAGGAGGGAATTCATTTGGGTAATGTGGAGCTAAGAGCCAAGGACCTAAAGAGCAACATTCCCAATACATATAGCACAACACCTCTTACATCACACCGCAATGAAGCCTAAATACCTTCCCCATCGAAACAAAATAACGGAAGAGTCAATATAACCAAGAAAACCACCATGCTATTCACCTTGTTTTGTTCTTTTTTTTTTATATATATGTTTCATCCTTCTCTTCTTTTTTTTTTTTTGGGTGAGTAGCATAGATACATAAAGATAGACTTTTTTTCCTTCAACCCAATTAAAGCTTCGAACAACAGAGGGGATAAATAATAATCAACAACAATGATCCTCTCATCGAGCAAACCAACCAACAAAGTCACCGACAAATAGACCACAAACTGCCCCTCAACTGAATTGTTTCTCCACTAACTTGGCTGAAGGGATATAGGATTAAGAATAGGCCAAGGGTGCACAATTTAGGTGAAACAAAAAGACAAGAAAAATGGTTAGTAAAGGGCTAACAAAAAGGAGTCAAAATGTCGGGTGGCTTTTGGCTTTGTTGCTAGAAAATGGGTCTCAATCATATTAACACAATGTACAAGTCAAATGCAGTTTCAAAGAGAGTCAAGTCAAGTTCTAGAGATGCAAACAGGGTAAGGTCACACTCAAATAGAAATGAGACTATGAAAATGATAGTCTTTTAGGCTTAAGAAGTCTCACGGGTTAACCTACCACAATCACAAACAACTAGTTCCTTTGATGTACCAAACACAAGAACTTCACTATCATACACTTGAATCGATCAAGACTAGATGAATCACAAACATGACAAGCAACCTAAATCAAACAAACAACCAAGTTTCTCCTATCATCTACATCAAGCCAAAAATCTCATGAGTACACACTTGTAATGACAATCCAAACACACATCTCAAAGGCGAAAGACTATCCTAATTTATTTTTTTTAACTTTTAGCAAGAAAGCAAGAAAACTACTCCTATATGCAACCTAGATGCAAATTCAATGCCTAACAAACACAAAAAGAAACTAAAAAATAAGCAACTATAAATGTAAGTCTCACTCAAGCACATGATTTCAAGACAGTCAAACCAAATCCCCCATGTTTGGACAAAGCAGTGTCCGTAATGCATTTCGAATAAGGGTAGCATTCACAAGAGGGAAAACGACATAATGCATCACACTCTAAAAAAACCGAAGAAAATTAAAGGAACAAAATAAAACCTAATAAAGCAATTAAACGCTTGGGTTTGCCTCCCAAGAAGCGCTAGTTTAATGCCTTTAGCTAGACGAAACTCACCTCAGTTGCAGTTAACGCCCTTAGAAGATTGTCAAACTCCGCAGCATGCGGTTCACAAGCCTGCAGATAAGAGAGCAACAAAATACTCATGGCAAAGAATGTTAGTTGCGTTCGCTTAAATAGATCAAAAGTACTAGAAAAATCAGAAGAATCAAAATAAGTAGTCCACATGATTTTTCTAGCTGAGTCCTCTAGGCATTTACAATATGGATCAAGATAGGGATGAAACCCTTCTAAAGTGCCTAACGACAAATCAAGAACATTGTTGGTCCCCTCAATCACAGTCACATCACAAGAGTTAACAACACATTCCACATCAACATGAACATCAATGGTCTTTTCACAGGGAATGGGCTCCTTAAGGTTCTTAGGGACAAAGGAAGGTGGTGAACAAGGTATAGAAGCATGGAATACATCATCAATTTTTTTTCTTGAAGGTTCTAATCCACACACAATCCCCTCACAAGACTCCTCATCAATAGCATCAATTAACTCATAACAAACATCATCATCATACCTAGAATCAAACCCATGGGAATCACTCACCTCAAACACCGTCGACTGAGAAAAAGGTAAGGATGCATTTTGAAAAGCAAAGACACCATCACTAGTGTCTCCATGTAAGCTAGGATGGGAAGGAGCAATAGTTGGCAAAGATGACTTAGAAGGGTCCACTATTCCCTCTATTTTCTTTAGACAAGCTTTCAACTTATCTTGTTGCTCTTGCATTGCCCTCATGAAAAAATCAAGTTTGGCTAAATCAGGGCATGTAGATTCATCATGGTCAAAAGAAAGACAGAAACAACGAGGCAAACAATGGGGCTGAGTATATAATCTAGCATGATGTGCACAAAGATTGGGGAAAGAGGATGGACAATAATAATTTTCAAAATCACGAGTATCACGTGCAAGCCACTCAAGCAAACTCCAAGCTTCATCAACAGTTTAAGCATAGAAACCAAAATACTCTAATAGCGTACGAGTCTCTCTATCAGCAACAATGTCAAGAATATCTGATTTCCTAGGCACAACACCACGTGGAACTGGACATGCACGTAATCGCTCAAAATAGTACCAAAATAATTCCTGCTCAAATTGGGGAAAATCAAGAATTGCCATTTTTTTTTGTTTTTTTCTTGAAAATCAACGATAAAAAGAAAATAAAATAAAGAAAAAGAAAACGGCTTAGTCAACCTAAGAGGTTCGTTTACCGGTTGCTAGGGATAAAGTCCTCGGCAACGGCGCCAGAAACTTGACAGGGCCGCAAGCGCACGGTGTACGTAGTACCACGTCAAGGTCGATCCCACAAGGATTCACTTAGCATCTCAATAAACTAATCTCTATCGCGATTGCTAAGCTAATCAGGTTTTGAGTTTTGAAAAGGTTTAAAAACTAATCAAACTAATAAAGCAAGGAAAATCAGTCAAGGGTTTTTAATGAAGAGAGAAAGACTTCTAGGGAGATGCTAACCTAACAACGAGTTTGATTACTAAAACCTAGCCTGTACAATCATACATTCAAGAATGAATCAAGAATCGATAACCTCTGAATCCTATCGCCCTTTCGATGCTAATTAGAATTATTCTAAACAACCTAATCAACAACTTTCCTGTGCCTTTTAGGTTAAACAGAATTGAAGGTCTCAAAAGGTCAGGTTATCTAATGATTCCCTAGTTCACTACTCCTTTTTCAACTTTCTCAATCCTAGGTAGACAGATTGGTAGTCAAATTACCCTAATTCACTTTTTCAGTACTTCTTAGGTTAATCTCAAACTTACAAATATCCAAGGCCTTAAGAATACTCATAAACATGGAAAACACAACCTTCTATTGATTCTAATCAAGAACTCATTCACAAACTAATAACATTGAATCAAACTACATTGTTTCGGGTTGCAAAACCCTAAAATTCAAAGAAACTACTCACTCATGTTCAAGAAAAGCACGACACAAGTTCCAAACATCATGATTAATTCTCAAAACAAAGAAAGAAATCGAAATGAGAAATAAATACAAGGTATTACCACTGTCGAGCCTTTCGATCCCGGGGTGGAGTCTTCCTCGCAAGCGTTGATGTTTTCCTCCCGAATCTTGACCTTCGCTTCTCTTCGAATTGATCTCAATCTTAAATCTTGATGGAGGTTTGATGAGTAGAGGGATTTTATTATGGGTTTTCTCTCTTGAAAGGGTGGATGGTGATAGATGGAATGATGGACGAATTTAATGATTGATGAACGAATGGAATGACTGATTGATGGATGAAGGGGAATGGAGTGAATGATTAACAATGGATGAATAATGGGTGAATCCTCTCTGATGAATGGGTGAAAATAATAACCGTCACTTGATGCTTCCATTCTTGCGACGCACGGCTATCTGCAGCCAGACACGGACTGTGGCCATTGCCACGGCTTACCCGTGGTATGCGCTACCTCAACCCCTTTTTTCTTCTTTGTGTTTTTGTGCTGCGTGAATGAATCATGGAACCGAACAAGTCAAAGGCCTCCTCGTCTCCTTCTTTTTCCTCTTGATTGGACCAATTGAATTCTTGGATCGAATGAATGAATTCATGGCCCAATTTCCCTCACTTTCACTCTCTTTCATTGGGCCGAATGAGGGATGGGCTTCCACTTCCCATTATCTGTGTTGGCCGAATGAATTGTTGACCCAAGAGCAACTAATTGCTTTCCCCCTTTTTCCCTTTTTGTGATTGGGCCACCTTTCTCTCCTTTGTTTGATTGACCAAATGAAGAATGGCCTAAATACAAATGATTTCCTCTTGTTCGTTAGGCCGAAATGGATGAAGGCAATTCAATTGATTGCTGCATCTTTTTCATTCTATTCTCGCACAAAACACCAACTGTTTCCAGCTACGGTCCGTGGGATCCGCCACGGGCTGACCGTGGTGGCTACTGGTCGTGCATTCCTTGTTCCGCTTACTCTGAAATTCGTGCCACGGTATGGGTTTGACATGTAGAGGCCCGTGGTGACTTCACTCTTGCCAAAAATTGAGAGAAAATTAGTATTTTGGTCTCAGAACCTACAAATTTACATCACAAACAACAACACCAAGTGTAATAGGGAAATTGGAATAAAAATCAAGGTTCACACATAAAACTATCCCTAATTCTCTGTTAAAAACCCCCAAAAACATAGTCATGAAACGCAGTTATCACTTGGTTGGTGATCCCGACCTTCAGTCAACAAAGAGACTACTCGAGGATCCCGATGAGTAGGGTCCATAACGTCGAGCTAACGACGTTAAACAAAGCAACCCCGGGGAGGTACGCTATTATCTACATATTTATTCCTTCCCACTTTTTTTTATTTTATTTTAGTTCATATTTTAGCTTTCAGATTTTGATCCCTAGCAATTTTATTTTTGAAGTTTACTAATATTTTTCTTTTAGTGTGTAGAAAAAGGAAAAAATTCGAGAAATTCATGGCTTATATTGAATTTTATTTCTAACCGAATGAGTTCTATGTTGGTAGATGTTTGTTGAGATTTTTGATGTGTCAATTTGTAGGGAAAATAAGGAGGAAACAAAGAAAAGGGAGTAAAACAAGCAAAATTGGCAAAAAACGAGCTGCCAGCATCAGGTAGGAAAACGCAGCCAGCGTTTTCCAGGCGTTGGCTGCACCCCGTCCAGAAACTTCAGGTACGCAATTTTAACAAAACGCAGGCCGCGTTTTGCCCTTTTGCCAATAAATTTTGCCCGCTTTTTTAATTTAGTCGGCCCTCCCCTTTCTTTCAAAACAAAACCCCGTCCTTCTTTTTCCTTAACCTCTCGACACCCCTCCTTCCCCAAGCACCATCAGCACGCCACCTGCGCCACCCACCACCATCGTCGCCGTCGACTCTCGCCGGCGCCGCCACCACACACCACTCTCCTCTCACTTTTCGCTTCTCACATGCACTCTAATACTTTGAGTCTTCAAACTCCATTCCTCTTCAAACTCAAGGTATGGAATTCTCAACTCTTCTCCTTGTTCTTTAACTACACACTTCGTTCTTGGTATGATTTTGGTTGAATGCTTGAGTTTATTGAGTAATTTGTTCAATTTATACCAATTATTATGTCCTAGATTCAAATTTCTTGATTTAAGGTTGAATTCTTGGATTGATTTCTTGATTAGGGCTTGGGTTTAGTTGGATGATATTTAATCTTTTTGTTCTAAAATTGAGAGAATTATGTTGTTGAATGTGTTTAGAGAGCAATGTGATGATAAAATTGAGGAATTTAGGTCTAGGTTTTGGTTGTGATTATCTTGTGGTGTTATGCTCTGTTTTTAGTAAGGTTTTAATTTAGATATATATATATTGATTTCAATCCCTAGTATCAAATAAGCATGGGGGGATTGATCGTTCTAAGTTTATATGTTATGCACATGCTAATTTGATACCTAGGATTTGTCTTGGTGAATTTACTGATTTTGTGAGCGTTCTTAGATGGTGAGAACTAAGAATCCTAGCTTCTCCGGACCACCGGGAAATGATAACAAGGCTAGAGGCAGCCGGAAGCGAAACGCCACGACGGCGGAGAAAGGAAAACAGAAAGCCGCGCCTTCAAAAGATTCGAGAGACCCAAACCCTTTCAACTTTGAAGGGGACGTCAAGAAAAGGTACGACTCCATCTCCAAACGAGCCCTCGTCCCCACCAAATATATGCATGAACCTTTCTTTCATAGTTGTGGTATGTTGGATGATGTTGATTGGATGTTAGGTCGTTGCCACATGACCAACATAGTTAGGTTAGGAGAGCCGACCTATAGGGGAATTACCCTTGAATTCTTTTCGACCCTAGTTGTAAATCTCCAAGGGAGGGATGGGTGTATTCGTTTCCAGCTTTTGGGGGCAGAGAGGAACATGACCGTATCCCAATTTGCCCACGCCTTTGGTTTTCCTGAACGCACATGTAGGGATTCATCCCTTATACCCATAGAGTGGGACGGGAGGGGTTTCTTTTTCGGAATTTCCGGCTTTGACAGTTGGGACCCTAGCAACACCCCCGCGACCTTGATTAGGAACCCCGTATTGAGGTATGTCCACCGCATACTCTCTTGCGGTTTTTTTTCGGGAGGCCCGGTAGCTCAAACAAAGCTGCCCGGGCTGATTGCTACATGTTGCATGCCATGTTGGATACCGACCCTCGTGCCGACCCAGCAGCTATGCTAGCCCACCATCTTTCTAGTGTTGCCACCTCAACCAACAAGGGCATTGCCGTAGGGGGCTACATTACACACCTTGCTCGCCAATTTGGCTTTAGGCCACCTAGGAACCTCACTGACCTAGTCCCGGGTAACTTATTCTTGGATGGGGGGCAGTGTAATTTCTTTGGCTTATGTAAGTTTGACAAGGACTCGCGTTGTCTCTAGGTCTATCCCAACAACGCTAGGTTTCCCGTGCCTAACCCCCACACCTCTCCCCAAGTTGTTGAGAATTTAATATGGATGCCTCCCTTCCCCGAGTTCCACCCCGAACCAGAACCAGAAATCCACCCTAACCCTCAACCCGAACAACCCCAAGTAGACTATGAGGCGCACTTTCGCGACCTCCAAACGTCCATTGACCGGACCGAACACCATGTCAACGAGTTGAGGGATAGCTTTGTTGAGTATAGGGTGCAGTCTAACCTACGATTTGACCGTCTCAACGAGTCAATCGCTAACCTCACCGGCCTTATTCAGGCCATGTTCGATCGAGCCTCACTACCACCAGGACCGAGCCATACCGAGCCATCCCCACTGACCGAGGATCCTTGATCCTTGGCTAATCCCTTACCCTTCACCGTTGTCTTCTGCATTGAGGACAATACAACATCTAAGCATGGGGGGGTTGAAAAATATTTCTTCCTGTAAATTTTTCTTATTTATCTGTTTTTCGTTTATTTTTCTGTTTTTCCTTCATTTTCTTTTATTTTCGTCTTTCTTTTTTCTTGTTTCATGTTTCTTTTTCGTGTGTCGTCTTTCTTTTATTTTCTGTTTTTGTTTTTCTAGTTTCTTAAGTTTTTCTTCAAAATTTTTCTTTTAATTTGCATCCACCTAGCTTGCATTAGATAGAAGCATATAGTTTTTCCTTTTTCTTTTCCTAGTTTGTTTCTTTTTCTTTTTCCTTTCTTTTGCATTCACATATTCAAAAATCCAAAAAAAAATCAGAAAAACTAGAAAAAAAGACCAAAAAAAACAGAAAAGCCAAAAACAAAAAAAATATAGGATAGGATTAGGATTAAAACCGGAAACACCTTCAGTGATGATTTGTAAACCTTTCTTACTTTCAGTTTAGCTTGCTTTGCTTAGAAAAGTCAGGATTAGATCCCAAAAGTTTTTGAAACCTTTTCCTTCAAATCTTCTGAATTTGAGACAAGTTATGAAAGTTGTGTCTTACCGCTTTGACTGTCTTAGAAAGTATAAATGCGCGTGCTGCAAATCTTTGGGCTAAGTTTAGTTGATTGAGTCCCATCCCGTGAGTCTACATTGCCTAAATTTTGAATTGATCACTTTTATCAATTCCATATTCCCTGAGTGACTCACCCATTAGTTGCATCTCTAGAACTTGCTTTGCATCTTGCTTGAGACTACATACTTGCATTGCACGCTGTGACAAAGTGATTAAGGCATTCGTTTTATTTTGCTAAACTACATAGCCAAATAGTCTTCCCTACACAATATTTAATCGTTCTTTTTTCCCCGCCTAGCCTTTGTTTATCCTTCTTTCATGATTGAACCCTGACAATGCAACCCTTGGCCTTTGATGTCCAGTATCCCTTTTCCTTACTTGGTTGAACGAGAGTTTGTCGTTTTTTCGGAAGGAACCATTGGTTAGGCGTGTTTGGACAAAAATGTGAAGTTTGGGAGAAATTATGCTTATTATTTCAAATAGGTAGAAATTAAAGTCCCACCTTTTGAATAATTAGAGTTTGGTTATGTTGTTCATTTATATATCGAAGTCGAAGTTGTAATTTCGTAGTTTTCTTCTCCCCGATCACCCGCCAAAAAGAAAAAAAAAAGAAAAAAAAGAAAAAAAGAGTTCCAAAAAGAAAAGGGTGTTTAGGGAGATTCAATTTAAATTTGTAATCTTTGACTTGATTGTATTCAGTTGTGATGTTTAATATCGTAGGAGGTGAGAGGTGAAATTCCTTGCATACACTAAGCAAGAAGGAGAGTTTAGAGTGTTTTATTTGTTGAAATTCAATCCAAGCATGGCTCTTAACTCCTCAATCCCAAATTTTACCACTCCTTACCCCTAACCTAAGCCCCGTTACAACCCGATAAAGTCCTTTTGATTGTCACTTGTGCATTGCATACAAGTGGTGGAGAGCGAGGTTCTTACCAAGCTTATGGTAGTTGTTTTTATTGGTTTGAGTATAAGAAAACCCACATTACATATTGAAATTTGAGTAATTGAGTGATTTTGTTCTTTTCTATGTCAGGTTTGCTCTTTTTGACTGACTTACGTCCATAACTAATCGCGCACATTTGCATTATTCTTAAGGCTGTTAGCAGGTTTATGCTTCATAAGTACTTGTTCTCTCCTTTTGGTTTCGAAATTTTCGTCCTTTCTCTTTTAAACTGAGTTTTGATCTTGTCCAGACTAATCTTTGTGATTGCTTGATTGAATTGATGTGTTAGATTGGTTAGCCTGAGGAGGTGTTAAGATTTTGTTTTTGTAATCCTTTCGAAAGCTTTTACCGCCTCTTTCGCTTCTTTCACTTGGTTTTTCCTGTTTGAGCCCTAACCCACCTATTTTTAATTCTGACTTGCTTGAGGACAAGCAAGAGCTAAGCATGGGGGGGTTTGATAAGACATTTTTATATACAGTTTTTAGGGCTCAAATCATGTCAGTTTCATGCTTTTTATACCCGATATCTCATATATTTTATAGCAATTTTTGTGATTTATACGCATGTTCACGAGTTTGGTATGTTTTACAGGAATTGGTGGAATTATATCAAAAAGCATGAAGAATTGAAGAAGAAATAGCAAAAATCATGGAAAATGAAAAAAGAATGTTGAAGAGAAAGAAAAGAAAAATGGAGAACGGCCCAAACGACTCGGCCCAAGATCAGTTGAAGCGGAGAGGCAAGGCGCATGAAGCGTTTTTGAAATGCAGGCCACGCCTTGTCTAGAAAGTTTGGCAACCGAGAAAAGACAAAACGCAGCCCGCGTTTTGGAGGCGCAGCCAACGCCCTCTCACGGAGAAATCCGCTACTTGGGCAAAACGCAGCCAGCGTTTCCGAAACGCAGGCCGCGTTTTGTACCCTAATCCAGTCATTATAAAAAGGATTCGACTTCCGCCGTTTTAGAATATCATCCGCAGCGAGTGATTTTCTTCCGATTACATTAGTTTTCAGAGAGATTTTTAGGTAGCTTTTAGAGTAGATTTAGATCAATTTATTTATAGTTGATTCCAAAAGATTGTTATTAGATTAGACTATTGTTCGTGATCGAAGAACACAAAAGAGATCGATTCGGGTGACACGAAGAGATCAATTCCATCAATTCGAACACAGTTTATTTCTATTCTTCTTTAACGCTTTGTTGTTGTTATTTAGATTTTGCGATGTTTACTTTTAGAATTATGAGCAGCTAATTTTCTTAGTTTGGGGGATAAACTCGATGTCAATTGATTTAATTTGAATACAGTTTCGGTGTTGGGTTATCTTTTTATTCGTTTAATCTACGTGCATTGTATGTCATGGTAATTTGACAATAGAACGACAGTTTGAGTCTGTACCTGGTTTTAGATTCTTGACAGTAGGACGACAGTTTGAGTCTTCAATCGGATTGCGTAGATTGAATAGGTTAGAAAATAGTTAGACATAATGATTCTTGCCTAGGGTCAATTTATAATCAGTTCTTATCTTTGATTAGGCTAAATAGTTAGAAATAATGTTTAGGTTAATCATTGTAACTCACCTAGGATCGAAAGATCGAAGTGATAGGGCCTAGAAAGATTATAGACCCCAATTATCTTGTTACCTGCATCGGAATTGTTGATTATTTGATTAATTGACTAGAGTGGACTCCTCTGAACGCTTTTGATTAATTGACTAGAGTGGACTCCCCTGAACGCTTTTAATTAATTGATAAAACCCCTAGAAATTCCTGCTTTCTTAGTTTAATTTAGAAAACTTTACAACACCCTTTGGATCGACCTAGCATTCTCTGTAGCGAACTAGTTTAGTGCGTGATTGAACACAAATCCTTGAGAGAGAACGATATTTTATTACTACACAGACCCGTGCACTTACGGTACACAGACACCTCTATGTTTTAGGTCTGTCAACATGGTGGAAGCGTTTGATATTGATCCGGTCCCAACGGTCATATATATTCCTCATTTGAGGATGACACTTAATTCTTCATACGAGGAAGTTAACTACAACGGACGGATAGACAACACATACATGTTCTATCTCCCACTTGGCCGCAGTATGGGTGAGTTTGGAATTTCCCTCATCCCCAATGAGCAACTTAATGGTGTAGTGTACAATGTTAGAGGGAAAATGGTTCCTTCATCTGGCGATTTACCAAAAGATAAACGTCGGATTTATTGTTCCCAGGTTCCAATTTTTGTATGGAATTGCAAAGGTCTCGCCCGTGCATCTTTTAGGTAACTTGCACACTATTATGCAGCAAAGTGAAGCATCTGTCGTCATAGCAACTGAAACAAGAGTTAGTGGTTCTAACGTAGTTGAATTATTAAGTTGTAATAAAAGCATTCACTTCGATTATGTGAATGCGGTTGGATTTGTGGGTGGTGGGATCCAGCAAAGGTATATGTTGCGGTTACTATTTCAGATGACACAGAGGTTTGCTTTGTTGTTAAGGTAAATGAGGTTTAACTATTAATCATATTCAAGTTCATTATTTCTCTATAATAAGCATAAACATATATTTTTTTTGAAACTTGTAGGGGATCCTATGACAAATTTCAATGTCCACTGATGTTCTTACATAACCCCGGGAAGCAGGTGAAGAATAACAGGGTCATTTCGTTAAATTTGTCCGAAATTAGAAGATGTAATATGAATGTACTATGCTAATCCCATTTAGCCACTTTGATTGTGACGTCCAGAAATGTGGGTCAACTTTGACTATGTTCAACATTTTCTTCCATATTTGTGTTAATTTAAGTTCTCTGAACCTATCATGATGAATAGAACGATGCATCAATTTTGTTTGTGTCATTTTGCATTTTTTTCCTTATATTGTATCAAATCAGACCTTGGTACTTCATGTAGGATTTGCCCTATTAAGTGTCGTTTTTGGAAATTGTGCAATCAGTGTAAGAATTTTTTGAACCATTACGTTGGGGACAAAAATTGCTATCATGAAAATTTATAATAATTTATGTAACAAATTAATTGGCAGTTTAAGTAACTTTGTCTGTTGAAAAAAGTAATTGTTTTCTGGTTATTCCACCATTAAAGATATTTAGAATTTATTTTTTAATTATCAATGGTTTATGTATTCATCAATAAATTTTGAACGTGATTAGTTTACTGTTTGAAACTTCATTCACAAAAAGGAGGACAAAATGACTTCATACAAATATTTATTTTTAACTTATAAATAAATGCAAAAGTCATCTTTAATAAATAAATAGAAATTATTCCGCATATCATGGCAACCATCGACATTGGACTTCGAGTCGCCGTTTGCAATGCTTCTCCATTGTTGATTAGACAGGCCTGCTGCACATATTTGATGGCATGGGTTGATTTGACAATAAAACCTTTGCATGGTTCCCTAAAATATAGAAGCGTCATCATTACCTTGGTTCAACAGCACGCTTCCACTCCAATTTTTTAGATTCTTGGACGAATATTCTTATTAAATAAATAACATTTGGTGTTAATTTTTTTACATAAACCTTTATAATTGAAGGGTTATCATTGTAGCCAAATTGCGTAGTTAACCCAGACATGACTTGGTTAACATGGTCTTTTTCCGGGTTAACAAATGTTCTAGTTCATGTTGAGTGCTTCAACTTAACCCAGAAACCCATATGACATACATTCATAACCTAAAAAACGTTATTTTAGTTGCTAACATATTTCATTGAGCTTACCAAGATGAAAGGTGTAGTTAACCCAGAATTAAATTGATTAACATGGTATTTTTCCAGGTTAACGTCCGTTTAAGATCATGTTCAGTGCTTCAACTTAACCCAGAAACCCAGATTGCATACATTGATAACCCTAAAACGTTTAATTTAGTTGCTTACACGTTTGATTGTGAATACCAAGATGAATGGCGTGGTTAACCCAGTCATAAGTTGGTTAACATGGTCTTTGTCCGGATTAACATGCGTTGTAGTTCATGTTTTGTGCTTCACCCTAACCCAGAAACCTAGGTGGCATACATTTATAACCGAAAAAGCGTTAATTTAGTTGCTAACACATTTCATTGTGCATACAAAGATGAAAGGCGTAGTGAACCCAGACATGACTTGGTTACCATGGACTTCTTGATGGATAACATTCGTTAAAGTTCATCTTGACTGCTCCAAGTAAACCCAAAAACCCAGATGGCCTACATTCATAACCCTAAAGCGTTAATTTAGCTGGTTACAAATATCATTGTGCAAACCAATATGAAAGGCGTAGTGAACCCAGACATGACTTGATTAACATGGTCTTCGTCCGGGTTAACAGACGTTTAAGTTCATGTTCAGTGCTTCAACTAAACCGAGAAACCCAGATGGCCTACATCCATTAACCATACCACGATAAAAGGCGTAGTTAACCCAGAAATGGCTTGTTAACATGTACTTCTTCGTGGTTAACATTCATTTAAGTTCATGTTCAGTGCTCCAAGTTAACCCAGAAACCATATGGCCTACATTGATAACCCTATAACGTTAATGTTGTTGCTAACACATTTCATTTGAGCAAACCAAAGTAAAAGGTGTGGTTAACCCAGAAACAACTTGGTTAACATGGATTGCTTCTGGGTTAACATTCATTTAAGTTCATGTTCAGTGCTCCAAGTTAACCCAGCAACCCAAATGGCAGACATTCATAACCCTAAACCGTTAATTTTAGTAGCTTACACATTTCATTGTGCAAACCAAGATGGAAGGCGTAGTGAACCCAGACATGACTGGGTTAACATGGACTTCTTGATGGTTAATATTCGTTAAAGTTCATCTTCACTGCTCCAAGTTAACCTAGAAACCCAGATGGCCTACATTCATAACCCTAAACCATTATATGAACCATTGGAAAACGGTACAAACATTAACATAAACTCATACATCACATAACAGGGTGAACCATGTCAAAAACCTAAACATAAAGAATTTCACCATACATTGCATTACATCATCTCAAATTAGGACAAACAAAATAAAAACTACAAGAGTCAATCACCCCATATCACTTTAGGGCCTGCTTAATGGTTCATGCTTGCCTCCTTTAGGGCCTCCTTAGCGTTTAGAATCCACAGTTCAGCAGGCCGAAATCATAGTTGGCAACTTTCATCGCCATTTCCTCTGCACTTTCTTTTGTCAACACCCTATGGCGAAGGCTGCTATGCCGTTGTACTTGGCATGATCAAAATGGGGGCAGATGGATGCCCAGTCAAAGAACAGTGGGAATAGGTCCCTGGTTGGGGCAAAATTTGGGAGATTATCAACTTGAGCAAGTAATAATGGGTACTTTAGCCCTTCAAACCACCCACTCAAGAAAACCCACTCTCTCCCATGGATTCGAATGAGTATATCATCGACCACCGGTCCTTATTCAAGCAACATGTGTTGTCTAGCTTCTTGAAAAACTTCATCGTAGAACCTCTCCGGTAAGAGGTAAGGATCACCCTTTTCTTCGGCTTCCTTCTGAACATGGTCTTCGTTCAGGGAAGGGGCGTAAAGTCGTCAATCGAACGGTAACAGTGAAATTGGTTTGACAACGCCATTAGTTTGGGTTTGTTGACCAACTGTTGCCATGGATGAAATGAAGATGAATTTTAGAGGTAATTAGGATTGGGAGTGATAAGTTAATTTGTAAAAGAATATATCGATTATAGTTAATGGTGAAGTAAACAAGTGAATATATAACCGTAGAATGGATGATAAACAGTTGTCAAAATTTTTAAAAAAATATTGAAAGGTGAAAATTTGGTTTAACTGACAAATAATTACAATTTTAGGGAGTAATGAAGCGTTTAGGGTTTACGGAAAAGATATGCACATGGCGGGACGTGCCAGTTGGTCTGCATTTGCGCCTGTCCCATCATATACATGCATACTAGTCACTCACACTGGATGACGTAGTATTATATGTGCATCTGTAATAATAAATATTTTTTAACTTTTTAAATGTGGACAGAAAACTAACCATATTACATTAACATATAATAAACATATGATATTGTTATCAATATCATTAAGTCATAACAACATACAAACTAAACATTCAACTACAATACACATATTACTTTCCACAGATACCTATGTTTACCCCATACCTAGTGGTCACATATTGCAAGTTCCACCGTATTTGGAAACAATGATACAACTTGCATGATGTGGCCAAACAAAACAAGGGCTAATGACATACATAGTAATACCATAACCGAACCGTTCACTGTTGACATCAAGTGGAACCCTAATACACAAAAACCACATGGACACAATAACTTCAATCTAAACTTAGGGTAATCTTGAAGGCTCCACTTGGGATATAACACTTAAACTTTCTTCTTTGTCACCCCAAATGACCTGGTAAACATCCTCACCATCCACACCGCAGTAGACCCCATTATGAACAGTAGGTTGTAGAAAGCAAACTTCAAGATTGTCGTAAACTTCTTGTTAATTTGAAATTCAAGAGCCCTAACGTCACCCCTACTTAAGTTCAGTTGTGATTTGAGTTCCATATTATCACGTAGGAGTAACTTCAGAAAAATACGGTCCGATCTAGTTGGTTGATCGCCAACCCACATGAAATGTGGGCATGTTCCCTGCAATTGATAAATTTAAAACCGCACGTTAAATGATATTGGACAAATGATAATGAGGGAGAGTAGAAGCATCAGGTAATTGTGCCAAGTTGTTACTATAGAATTGTAGTAGAACTTACTGATGAGAATTTTGAATGAAGTCGGAGTTCGTCATGTGGTGAAATGGCTAATTAGACTGGTAAGCCACATTCACATATGATTACACCGTCGTTATCAACTCGGACAGTTAGGTTATCCGGCATTTGGAAAGTCATCTCCCCCATTTGACAGGAATTAAATGTACGTTTATTGGATGGGTTACAGTTGTGTTTCTCGTTGCCCTAAAATCTGATAGTGGGTGGCATTAACCTGGTAAACATGATGGTTGTATATGTATACCATACTGCCGGTTATTATTGGCGCCAATGTTCCCACCAAATTTATGTAATCATTACCACTTTTCCCCTTGCGTAGTGGGTTTGGCGCCTTACTTGTCATAATTTAATGACGTTAATCGGCTTGCATGGGAAAAATGCAGTCACTGTAGACCATGTCAAATCATATTTACTTAATGTTTCGTATGGAGGACGTCATAGGGAAATGTTTGGCTTTTAAAATTGATAGCATGCACCACATAGTGGACGATAAAGGTTACATTGACATTAAATAACGCAATATGTTTTGTACAATTATTTTGTGGTTAAGAAAAGTTATTTACTATTTAATGCACTTAACATGGGAACAATAGTTTCATTTGATGTTATCTGACTCACTCATTGATACGGTTGAAGTTGAAAAACCAACTGTAAAATGTGAAATGGGATACAATACTAAGGTTGATGGAGATAAACTTACAACTAATAATTGCGGCCCATTGACAAACTTACAAGCAGTTCACTTACGACATTGAAACTTATAAGAACTAAAACCATATGACAAAATAAAACCCGAAAATAATGACATGAGGGTCATTTTTAACTTACATCAGGTCCAACCAGTAGTTTAGGTTCATGTGGTTACACTAGTACGCCTTCATAATTGCGGAGACAATGTATGACATCAAAATAAACAGGACTACCACCAACAATTTGAGCAACGTTGTAAGTCTTCCAAGATCACCTTCCGCTTTGATTAGAATGTCACGTTGAGTTAACATACTTAGGTTTTCGATTGTTCGCATTCTTTCGACACTAGCATTCAGTGTTTCAATCTCCATCCTGTAATCTTTAATGACCTCTATGGACCTGGGAGTGAATTCTGACTCGTAAGGCATCATGCAGCCACATCTACCAGGTCCCTGTAGAAGTTGATCATATGTTGAGTGACATAATACGTAACCGATAGAGTCATAATAATATCCCTAACACACGTTTGTCCCATTGTTGAATCACTGTATCATTCTAAAAAAAGCGGAAGTTGATAGGTTGACTAACACAATGCAAAATAGCTTTAATCTTATCATAAAAAATACAACAGATGCCCAGTGACCCTAAATACAGTTAAAAAAACGCTTACTAACCTCCATGGGACAAACGTAATATAGGCAACCATATTCATCTTCAATAATCTCAAGGACGCACTCCATACCATGGTTGCATCGGACGACCGGATCTAACAGATCAACATCATCAATATCTGACTCAGAAAAACTTTCGTAATAGCCATACCTTCCGAATGTGCTTTGTGAACTGTCGCTCGTCATCATGAGTTTCTTTGTATGGATTTAGGGTAACTCAATGATGACGAGCGACAGTTCACAAAACGGTGATTGACACAACTAAACAGGTGGTTGATTCTCACATCAATAAAACCCTAATGCATTCATTATGATTTTTTAACTAAAGTACTAATATTAACCAAATATCCTTGTGCATACCTTATGTTGTAACAGCTACTTACCAGTCACTGAACTTGGTATTGCATAAACCCACATAATAAAAGTGGTTAACGAAGACATAAGTTGCATCTCATGCACTTCTTATCTGTTAACGAATAATGTTGTCCATGTTAACTCCATCTTACCATTGTCAACCCTACATCCTTGATAGCCTAAAGCATAACTTATGCATTTCTACTTTAGTTGTAACCAACCCATTTCATTATGCAAAGGTTATGTTCTAAGTATGGGATAGGAGAAGGTGAACTTCATTCTAGCTAAACCCTAAACAATGCAGTACATAAACATGAACATGTTGTGGGTTTACTGTCCATTGGTGTCCATGTTGACTCCTTTATGTTTGCATCATAACCCCTATGGGCTACCATCATATCCCTACATCATGACATCATCATTATGAATTTAATTGTAACCATAATCCATGTTTCCAATTAGTTTATTACCTAAACCTTATATTTAACCTTAATGGTATGTCCAGAGAGTTTTGTTTGAATGAACAAAAAATTAGGGAACTATCTTCAAAATCTCTTAAATAATCCCAACATATATTGTAAATGATATTTACAGATTATATTGTATATTATTCCAGAATATATTATGGTAGATAACGATTAAATCTTCCAAATAGAATGAACATTGAAGATGAACTCAAATATGGAAAGGACCCACCATGCAAGAAAAGGATCAACCATAGTAGATATAGTACAACGTTGTTGAAGTACTGACCATTAAAACCCTAAACCCTAAATTCATATTGTTAAATTAAACATTAAACACTAATGCCATGAACCTGAAACAAACATGGTTCCTAATCCAGACATCTTGGGATTTTAAGAAATACACATCAGAACAATCGACAATGAACAAACGACAGCCACAGCGATCTGCACCTTCCTCTTAGCTGCAACAATCCTTCTTGCTGCAGCTTCCATTCGTTGAACACCAATGTCAGTGTTATACATATTCTCCAGTTGCTCATAACGAATAGTTTCTTGAATATCCCGCATCTGACTGTCCAGCTCTTCAATCACCTCCATTGATTTATTAGTGTAAGGGGGATCAAATGGTGCATAATAATTGAATGCATGTTCACCCTGTATGAAAATTAAGCAGCATTTAGTATGTAATTACTTCATTTCATTGCCCATAAATTAGCAACAAATATTATGCATGGTTTACCATTTTTTGGCATTTTGCATATCGACGCCTGTAAAGACCACCTGACTCTACTAACACAGCTTCAACACCACATGAGCACCGTGGATGATTCATTTCACTTGACAAAGCTAAGATAATGGAAATTGAACCAAGTTTTGAAATCTCCTTCTGCTTCAAGTTGAATAACTTTATATAGAAGTTGGTCGTTCATGTCATTCAAAATCCCTCAATTAATGTAGTTGTTGGGTAGATGGCCCTCTCCTTGTTCATAACTTTAAGCATTAAAGTAGGGTTCCTAATTTTTAAGGTGAAAGGTAACCAATAATGGCAATGAAGAATTTCACAATGAAACCGTCATATGGGCAAGGGAGTTGTTGGGCCATTACATACATACACCTTCTTCCCTCTTAGGCCCAAACACAAATACAAAATAAATTGTACACAGTTTGGGCCCTCTTCTACCAACGCCGGCCTTGTCCTAGGTTACCACATTCGGCAAATGTTGGGCCACAATCCATGAACGTTATTGAAAACTTAATTATTATGGAGTACTAGGCTTCAACCCGTGCGATGCACGGACTCAATTAGCTACTTTTGAAATTTTATAAAAGTCATGGATAAACAAAACGAAATATTAATGAAATTGTTACATGGAAAACATCATGATAAATTATTCCGATAAAACATGTAATCTAGCAATAGAAAGTTTCCTAGAATGTGAATGAACGTCGACCACAGCGAGTTGCATGATGCATCATCCTTCCTTACGTTGACCTGCAGTTTTAAATTATCGTATAATTAGTAGTGAAATTTTATGAAACAAACTATGATTGAATAGTTAAATACAATGAATGCAATCAAAGTAGACTTAAACTGGTTTTAAAATCCATATAATAGTGACATGTGACTTACCTTAAAGATGATAACTTGAGAGTATGAAGTGTGAATGGTAATCAATTATGTCAAATATGATTATGTAAACTGAATCTGCAGAATTCAAAGTTTTTGAATACGTCAACAACAGTGAATGCAATCGAAAAAGACCTAAATAGGTCTGAAAATATATATAATAGTGACGTGTGACTTGCCTAATCGAAGATAACTTGAGTGTATGAACTACAAATGACACTCAATTAAGGCGAATATGTTGAAGTGTAACAATTATGATGTTGATTGCTCGGAATAGTAAATGAAAAGATTTTAAACCCTAACAGATGTATTGGATTTATATGTTTTCAAAAAGTTATGAATGTAATTGACCTAGCTGATTACGTTGGTAATGGAAGAGTTGTAAACATAGTCGGAGTCCAAAGCAATCAGAGATTAGTTATGTTGGTTATGGAAGAATTGTAAACTTAGTCGGAGTCCAAAGCAGTCAGGGATTAGTGATACTTTTTTTTAATTTTAAAATAAAATACGGATTGTAAATAGAAAAAAAATAAAATTTTCTATGTCGTGATTGGCCAACTCCTCTACAGTCACTCCCGTGACTCTATTTCGTGGGACCCACAATGATTTTTATTATAATATAGATTATTATTAATATTATTACTATATAGATTATTATTATTATTATTAGTATTATTATTATTATTATTATTATTATTATTAAAGGCAACACCAAAATAATTGCTGTTATTTCCACCAAAATAATTTAATTCAGAGTCCAAAACAGTCAAGAATTAGTGATACTTTCTGATTTTTTTAATTTTAAAATTTTCCAGACTGAAAATAAAAAAATTAAAATAGAAAAAAAATATAATTTGCTACATTGTGATTGGCCAATTCCCCTACTGTCACTCACGTGGCTCTATTTCATGGGACCCACAATGATTTCTATTAGAATATATTGATTTGTATTAGAATATATAGATTATTATAATTATTATTATTATTATTATTATTATTATTATTATTATTATTATTATTATTATTATTATTATTATTATAGGCAACACCAAAATAATTACTGTTATTTGCACCAAAATAATTTAATTCAGAGTCCAAAGCAGTCAATGATTAGTGATACTTTCTCTATTTTTAAATTTTAAAATAAAATCCGAATTGAGAATAAAAAAATATAGAAAATAGAAAAAAATATAATTTTCTTCGTTGTGATTGGTCAATTCCCTACAATCACTCCTGTGGCTCTATTTCATGGGACCCCAAATGATTTCTATTATAATATATAGAATATAGATTATTATTATTATTATTATTATTATTATTATTATTATTATAATTACTGTTATTTGCACCAAAATAATTTAATTCAGAGTCTAAAGCAGTTAATAATTAGTGATACTTTCTGATTTTTTTTAACTTTAAAATAAAATTTGGATTGAGAATAAAAGAAAATTGAAAATTGAAAAATAATAATAATTTTCTACGTTGTGATTGTCCAATTCCCCTACACTCACTCCCGTGGCTCTATTTCGTGGAACCCACAATGATTTATGTTATAATATATAGAAGATTATTGTTATTATTATTATTATAGGCAACACCAAAATAATTACTTTTATTTGCACCAAAATAATCTAATTCAGATTCCAAAGCAGTCAAGGATTAGTGATACTTTCTGGTTTTTTAAATTTTAAATTAAAATCCGGATTAAGAATAAAAAAAATTGAAAATAGAAAAAAATATAATTTTATACATTGTGATTGGCCAATTCCCCTACAATCACTCCCGTGCCACTATTTCATGGGACCCACAATGATTCCAATTATAATATACTAGTCTTAAACCCGTGCAATGCACGGGATATAACAAAACAAATATTTTACTAAAAATAGAAACTAAATTGTAAATATATATGTAAAAATTTGAGAAAAATATAAATGATTTATCAAACAAAAAGATTTCATAATGAATGGTTAATACTGTTGGACAATAAACAAAAAGATTGTTATAAGTTTATCACCACCATAGTATAATTTTGTGTAGATTAGTTTTATATAGAGTGACTAATAATTTATATATTTGGAATCAGATATTTTTAATACAAAAATATTTATTGTCCATTTCTGCTTAATTGTGATAATTATCATTTATAATTTAATCAAACTTTAAAATTTTTCACTACTAAATTCTTAACATGTACTTTCCTTCTTTGTTTTGTATCTAAAATGTTCTAAGTTAGAGGAGGATATTAGAGACCTTAAAGTATATAACATTTATGAAGTGATAATTAATATAAAATAGGAGTATATAAAAATAGATAATGCACTGATACAATGATTGATTGCTAATACACGTTTATGAAATTAAAGGGAGTTTAATCTTACAATTAAAAAAAGAAGAAATTAAAGAGAGTGGGGGGGGGGGTGTGTATATATATTATGTTAACATAGTACTGGACTTCTTGAGTTCTTGAGGGCAAATCTCATCCAGATTACTCCACCACAAATAGGCAATATATATTCTAGTTTTTTTCTTTTTACAGCAAATATATATTCTAGTTAAGTTGTGAGCAACTTCATTTCTCTTGTTGAACACAACCTATAAGTCATAAAAATAAAAATAAAAATGTGTTTTAAAACCAATGCTTAAAAGGAATTACTATACATAAAAATGTCTTTTAAAATGAGATCAAAATACTCAAGAAAACCTCCTCCTCGCATCTTAGGATCACTCTCCAATATCTGAATTTTTTGGCAGAATAAGCCCGTTTGCCACATGCCATAACCGTGGTCTCTGCTTCCTCTGTTTCTCATGTTGCTCGATTGTTTTCTCTTTGCTTGATATGATTTTATGTGATGCTTCCCACAATGTGTTGCCCTTCCTCTAAGCCCTTCACATGGTGCTATATTAATAAGCTGCATAAACTCATTTTGATAAGTTCTTTCAATATTATACATTTTCATACATGTACCAAAAGTGTTGACTTGGAGTATAACATAATATTTGTCAAGCTCTTAATGGCTGCATTAGAGATAATTTGCTAATTGCTCCCGTGGAAGTAAATTTAAGTAGAGTATAAAATTATATTAAAACTAACAGATCTCCAACACATACATACAGAACTTTAAACATAGTTGAAGTCATACCTTAACTATTAGCCTTGGTTTGTAATACTCACTCATCCCGATTGACTCAGTCTTCCTGCCATACCCATACCTGGTTCCTATTAAATCTTCATAACCAAAGCGACATGAGATTTCAATTGATAGATAGCAAATTCAAAGCTTAATTTGGAGGAAGCAATTGATAAAACAAAAATATAACTCCACTTAAAACATGCATACAATGAACATAATGGGGAAAAAATAGAAACACAATGTTACCTGTCTTCCTTTCTTCTGCATCATCATACACTTTCTAATCACCAATCACAACCAGAAAGAAATTAGGTAGGTTTCGTGCCAATTCAAATTAAAAAAGTTATAAATAAATCAAGTTTAGAGCTTCGGTAATTAGAGAGTTGGCGGAGGAGATTATAGAGTTCTATATGAGATCAAAAGCAAAAACAGAATGCATGAGTGGTTAGAACTGCACATATACTGGAGAGTGAGAGGGGGGATGACGGTGAGTGGGTGTGACAGCAATAATTGATTGTATATTCATTGTATACCAACTTGCAATTTGATTACTGCAACACAATCTTCAATTCTCTGCAAATTGAAAAGGAAATATTATCATTATTAGTATAAGTATAATTTTTTGAATTTAATTAAGTGGGATAAAAGAGGCTTTACCATATAACAAAAGAAATGAATAATGATGGCAATTTAAATATATATAAGCCTTTATTGGGAGTTTATGGCCGGTTACAATTATAGTGGTATTGGGATACGTGACTTTCGTGGGGATCAATATAATCGGATAGAATGGGAATCCTAATTGGGTTGGAAAGTAGATTTCTAATTAGATAAGTACACCCTTAATCTGATTAGACGTGTTGTTTATTTTTTTTAATCGATTTTTTTATTATTATTTCATGGGCGGAAATTTTTTATTGTTTTTTTTAATCGATTTTGTTTTCTTTAATCAGATTGGTCGATAACCCCTACAATCACTCTGGGTTGAGTATTTCAAATTTTGAATATATTACTTTTATATTATTATATATATATTATATATAGAATATAGATTATTATTATTATTATTATTATTATATTATAATTACTGTTATTTGCACCAAAATAATTTAATTCAGAGTCCAAAGCAGTCAAGAACTAATGATACTTTTTGGGTTTTTTTAATTTTAAAATAAAATAAGGATTGAGAATAAAATAAAATTGAAAATAGAAAAAAAAAATTTCTACGTTGTGAACTTGTGATTGGCCAATTCTCCTACAGTACTCCCGTGGCTCTATTTCGTGGGACCCACAATGATTTCTATTATAATATATAGATTATTATTATTATTATTGTTATTATTATTATTATAGGCAACGCCAAAATAATTTAATTCAGAGTCCAAAGCAGTCAAGGATTAGTGATACTTTCTGGTGTTTTTATTTTGAAATAAAATCTTGATTGAAATTTAAAAAAATTGAAAATCGTAAAAAAATATAATTTTATACGTTATGATTTGCCAATTCCCTTACAGTCACTCCCGTGGCTCTATTTTACGGGACCCATAATGATTTCTATTATAATATATATAGATATGGAACAGTTAGAAACGTTATCAAAGTTCAAAGCCGTATGTGATTTGTAATAGTTTTTTTTTAATTCTAAAATAAAATTAAATTTAAAACAGTTATGGAACAGTTGTAATTGGTGTCAGAGTCCTTAGCAACTTAGGTTTATAATAAAATCCGGTTGAAAATAAAATCAAAAATTATTAAAAATTGGGTCCTTTTTTTCTTAATTGTGATTGATTGAGACTTCAAACGCATTTCGTTGCGATTCATTTGGTCCCACATAGATTGTCATTATAAGTATATAGATTATTATTATTATTATTATTATTAATATTATTATTATTATTGTTATTATTATTATTATTATTATAATTACTGTTATTTGCACCAAAAAAAATTAATTCAGAGTCCAAAGCAGTCAAGGATTAGTAATACTTTCTGGTTTTTTTTAATTTTAAATTAAAATTAGGATTGAGAATAAAATAAAATTGAAAATAGGAAAAAAAAAAATTTTCTACGTTGTGAACTTGTGATTGGCCAATTCTCCTACAGTACTCCCGTGGCTCTATTTCGTGGGACCTACAATGATTTCTATTATAATATATAGATTATTATTATTATTATTATTATTATTATTGTTGTTATTATTATTATTATTATTATTATTATTATTATTCTTATCATAGGCAGCACCAAAATAATTTAATTCAGAGTCCAAAGCAGTCAAGGATTAGTGATACTTTCTGGTTTTTTTAATTTTGAAATAAAATTTGGATTGAAATTAAAAAAAATTGAACATAGTAAAAAAAATATAATTTTATACGTTATGATTTGCCAATTCCCTTACAGTTACTCCCGTGGCTCTATTTTGCGGGACCCACAATGATTTCTATTATAATATATATAGATATGGAACAGTTGGAAACGTTATCAAAGTTCAAAGCCGTATGGGATTTGTAATAGTTTTTTTTTAATTCTAAAATTAAATTAAATTTAAAAAGAGTTATGGAACAGTTGTAATTGGTGTCGGAGTCCCAAGCAACTTAGGTTTATAATAAAATCCGGTTGATAATAAAATCAAAAATTATTAAAAATTGGGTCCTGTTTTTCTTAATTGTGATTGGTTGGGACTCCTCGAAACGCTCTCGTTGCAGTATTTGTTGGGTCCCACATAGATTGTCATTATAAGTATATAGATTAATAAACTTTTTCTAGAATTTTTGTTAACAACCTTTGCTACATCCTTCAATATGAAACACATAGAAAATTTGACATATCACACAAAATAATGTAACATTTCCTTGTGTTCCTTTGTCTCAATAACAATCTTCAATGAAAGGCCATCGGTAAGCATAATAATGTCAACATGTACATACATGTACACACAATGCAAGAACAAATTACTATTGGTCTCCGTTAACAAATTCGTCATCGACAAGTTGTTGGTCGCCGTGGACATCTGCGTACATGTGCACCGGTGTCTCGGTACAAGTGTTCCTATGAATTATGATGACTAGTACGATGGCAGTTTGAGCAACGGTGCTTCAGCTTATTTTGGTTCTGAGACTCATGCCTTCTCTTTTGAGGATGACCGACTTGCCTTGGATTCTTTGGGGGAAGTATTTCCCTGCAAAATCCTTCATCAAGGTCATCCCCCCTACCACTTTCCCTGTAGCAACATCCACTGACGGATTACCCTCACTCACCATGGGTTGTATCCCTGCCACATACATCATTGTCTGTGTATTCTTCTTGTAATAATCACTCGCAAAATCATACAATGGAAGCCCGACCCTTTGAATAACAGCCATAGCATGTACACAAGGCAACCCTATCAGCTGGAACCACTGACATGTGCATGTCCGCGACTTTATGTTGACAACAACCCTCATGCTGTTAGACATGTCAACGCAATATTCACCCCTGACAGAAGACAACGATTGAACACGACTGACTGAATCGCATTTTGCAATTGTGTCCTTCAACTTGTCGTAAATTCTAGGACCAACAACTGTTTTCCACCCGTTCAGTTCTTCGTTTCTCCTCTCATACTTCTGCCCAACCTTCTGTAAATGTCGTGACAATAACCATGGAATGTGCATGTTTCTTAGACCTTTCATCCAATTATTCCAGCTGTCAATTGGGTTGTTGTTCAGTCTTCCCCAACGATCCTTCTTGAATTTGCTTTGCGCCCATTGAGCGGGCTCGTTGTCCTCAACCCATTTTGAATACAAAGGAATATATGCACGTAACTTCTCCATCCCTTCAAATTTAAAACAACAAGTTGCATCATTAACCATCACAGATAATCATTTCATTGACATCTTCACATTATTAATGCACATCTGAAACTTACCAACATTGTAACCTTCATCTGTGGTCGCATAAGCTATTCTAGACAACATCTCCTTTGCCTTCTCCTTACCGGTTGTCGTCCTCTCTCCTTTCTTTGAGATAAACTGACAAAAGTTCTCGGTCAAATGCCTTAGGCAATAAGAGTGGAACTCTTTCTCAAAATATTTAGGCACATATTTCAGTAAAGATCCATGTCTATCAGTCATTACAACCATGTCAGTGTACCCAGTACACTCTCTAAGATTCCTCAGGAACCAGTCCCAGTTGTTATCGTCCTCCCCACCCACAGCAGCATATGCAATGTCAAACAGATGGTTGTCTGCATCCAACGCAACTGCAGACAGCAGTGTACCACAATATGGGCGACTGAGATGGGTTCCATCAACGAACAAAATTTTTCTACAACAAGTAATAAACGCCTCCACAGATGGGGAGTAAGACACAAACATCCGGCTGAACAGATTCCTATCAACCTCAACAAACGCATAAGAGCCTTTGTTCGCTTTCCTGATGGATGCACATAACCACAAAAGTAGCTTGTACTGGTCTTCAGCGTTCCCAACTGCTAACATCCGAACATACTCCCTCACCCGCCAACACTGCTGGTATGTAGCTTTAATACCAAACTCCAACATAACATCCTTCAGTATTGAAGCCGGGGAGTAATCCAGGGAAATCCTTATCTTCCCATCCATCAATGACCCTAACATAGATGCCCTCAATCGTTTCGTCTTCCACATCCCCATGTTGCACTCATCCCCAGTGGTGTGCTCATGATCACCATTAAATTCCTTAACATACATGCCTGGGTTTTTTGCACTACCCTTAGCACATACAAAAAACGGACAAGAATAAGCAACACACCGAACAACGATCCTCTGTCGGTAGTTACGTTCAAACCTATACCCAAATCTATGTACCAAACAGTATTTGAATACACTTTCCTGGAAAGCTTCTTGACTAGGGAACAACTTCCCTTTCCGTGTCAACTCATTTTTCCAAGCACACATTCGGGTGTTGTATGCCTCACAATTTCAACCTGTCTTCGGCCATATCAAGCCTTCACCGTCATTCTCCCAACCCTCTTCCATCCTATCCATATCACTTTCATAACCTTCCTCCCGCACTGGATGCTCATCCATACAGCCAACATGGTTAACGTCTTTCAATTGATCCAATTCCTTTACCAACTTCCCATTTTTTCCCTACAAATTCAAACAAAATACAACATCACAGACATCAACATTTAATACTTTCAACAAACACAATGCATTATGCGATGCTACACTTACCTATTCACATCATGTGCATTGACTACTTCGGCCTCCTTTGACGTTCCAGCCTCCACTACATCACACTCAGTTTCCATGCATATATCAGCAGCACTCTCATTTTCCATGCATATAGCAGCATGTCTGTCCCCTCTAATTTCCACAGCCTACGACTTCGAAACGTCATCATTCTACCCTGAACGATCTGTTACATATAAATAGCCGACACCATCACTTCCTCTAAACATTTTTAACACGTATTCGTCCTTGCAGAACCGAATCATCATTGTCCTATCATACTTCAAAGTATAGAATATGTCCATCCCATTTATGTTCTGTTCTATCAAATCATAAACCATTTTAAGAACATCTTTTACCTCCATCGTATCATCCACCCAAATATAACCCTTCTCACCACCAACATATCCAACTCTACCTGCTTCATCCTTCATTTTACCACCATATAGAACATATACAACCATTTCACGTTTTTTCATCACCCGAAATTGTACTTCACCATCACCCTTTTTTCACTGTAAATTGACAACCATTCATATATCAAAATATTTATAAATGAAACAGCAATTATACACTGACAACGTACATACAACATATTCATCTACTACTTACTATTACTGACCATGCTATGTTAATCAAAAAAACTTTTTTTAATCAACATCTTTTTGCACCATATACACTTCAAACAAACCCTACAGCACACTACCATCGTTTTTTTACGTTAACAATCAAAATCCTCATTTCCAACAATGTAAACCCTAACCAACACCACAATAAAACATACATATTCACCTCCTCAATTTTCGATACCATTATACACGATATTATCATTCTACCAGATTAACATTATAAACTCCAACCATGACACCCCAAAAAAACAATATTTCGTGAAAACCATAAACCCTACGTCAAATATTCCAAATGTTAATAGCAACTTACACTAATCTTTTACTCCTCCACTGGAATTAAAATTTTCTACACTTCTGCCGCGAAATTCTGAATCAACGTATTTCGTTCTCGAATAATTTAGGGTTTCCACCAGACAATCCTCCCTCAGCTTCAAGGGCTCTTCGCTCTTGCAAACGAATAGAGTACTGCTTCAGATTTGATTAATCTTCCACAACAAGCTTCCTTTTCCCGCTACAAAATTGGCCCACTCAAGACACTTTTATTTATTAAATATTGATTTTCCCAGAATGCCCCTATGCATATAGGTTCGGCTCTACTAAATAACAGCTAACTGTAAATGTTTTTCTGGTCAAAGCTCATTTTGACTGAGTTTGATTGATGGCAACACTAGGTTGTAAATAAAGTACCTCATTGTAAGTAAATCTTAAGCCCAACACCAAAGAGTAATAAACCCTAAATTTAATGCATATTATTGCATCAAACTTATACTGTAGAACTATAATTTCATGTGCTTTGCACGAACATTTTTGACTAAGTTTTGAACTTTTAATTGTTTAAGGTAAAAAAAGTTTAATGATAGAAAATAAATCAAAACTTAAACTATTCAATAAAAAAATTGAATTAATTCTCAATAAAAATCTCAAAAGCGACGAACTGGAGGCCAAAAAAACAAAATAATAATAAAAGCATTAAAAAATCACGTGATCCCATCACAACAATACGGTAGGGGCGTAGGACCAACCGCCTAATAAAGGTGAGCAAGTGTCGCCCTTGTAAATTTGAAGGGTGTCCATCACTAATTAATTGACATAGAACATGAAAGAGGGTCCAAACAAATACAGAGCTAATTGATGGGGGAAGATGCAAACAAGTTAGAGGCATTGCTTTTGACGAGAGGGATGAGGGGACTGGGCCCAATTTGGCAGGAGATGACGCACTCTGTAATATTTATGGGTGGGCGAAAAGTCCGTAATTTGTAATCCGATCCAAAAATTCGATTATTCGATCCGAAAAAATAGATAATTAGTGGATAATTTTTTAAGTTAAGTTGGTGGCTCGGTTAATCGATCCGAATTTTTTCTTCGGATCTCGGATCGGATATGGATCGGAGGTTGAAAAATACGGATAATCCATCGGTCATCCGAAGATCCAAAAAGTAATAATTTTCAACTTTGAAGCCGTCGAATGTTATTTTTTTTATCGTGAATTAGTAGTCATTAGCGTAGAAATGTAACACAATACTTAAAGTTTATCATTTTAAACCCGTTAAGGTAAGAAGGACAATGATTATTATTGTACGAGTGCGTTATAATCCATGGATATATGGTTATCCGATCCGAAATCCGGTAACCGAGACTTTCGATTCAGATATGGATCGCAAATTTTATTATCCGACAATTCGGTTAACCGAAAACCCGGTTAACCAAAACTTTCGAATCGGATACGGATCTTGATTTTAACTATCCAAACATACAGTTAACCGATCCGAATTTATGATCGGATCGGTTAACCGATCCATGCCCACCCCACTAATACTCACCTACACATCCAGACGGTGATACTAAAATCCTTGAAAGGTGAGCCCCTTATTATTATTATTATTATTATTATTATTATTATTATTATCTTCTAATTTGTGCTCGTATATTTGCATGGTTTTGTAGACATCGGATTTTGTATCGGGACTAGTGTACAATCAAGCATAACAAAAAAAGGCTAGCATAAAAGAAAATATAATGGGTCTTCCTCAATCAAAAGTTACCGGGCCAACCCATCACAAAAAACCTTCATTTTCCACCCTTTCTACATAAATATGACCACCCTTTCGAATTCCATTTTTTCCACAAGTCTCGTTGACCCTATTTCCTTTTATGAGAGTAAAGTACACATCATAAGCTTTCCAACGCCTTTTGATTTGCCTCAATCGGAGACCGGATGAAAGAGTTATGGTTGTTCGAAGTTGTACTTAGCAGTTTTAAAATCCATGTGGGTTTTAACAATTCTCAGGCCTAGAAATCAAGCCCAGAAGCAGATCTGGTCCAATACCGGGAACAAAACTCGCACGGGTTTTAGTAAGCAAAGGCGGCCTAGAAGCAGGATAAGCCCAAGGCGCGCCCTGACCCAAGCAAATGGAAACCCGCGCGGGTTTTCTATCAGCTAAGCGCGTCGTTTTGTCGTCCACATCAGCGATCCGTGTGTGGATATTATAAAACCCACGTGGATTTTCTCCTTTAAACTCGGCGCCAAAAAAATGATCACAACCCCTTGATATTAGCCCCATGTGTTTGACCTCTTCCCTTGACTTGCCAAAACTCATGGGGATTGTATGATTTGCATGACATGATCATGGGGATGTGTCCCCATGATTTTCCCTCCAAATCACTACCTCTTCACCTATAAATACCCTCCTTCCATTCCATCCATTTCATCAACTAATACCATCATTATCACCTAAACTCTCTTAAATTCCATCATTCATATTCACTCTCAAAACCTCTCCTAATCACTTTTGTCATATCCATATCATCACCCTCATACCATTTTTCTAAACCATTTACATCCTTTCATCAAAAGTTCCAAGTCAAGGCAAAGTCACGATTTTCGATCGGCCCATTCGGGCTCCTAAATCAAAAGAGGTTCGCTTTCACTTTCATTATTGTTGTTTAATCATGTAATTTGTATTTTAATCACATTACTTGTGCATATTTTGTAAACTAAAAATCCACTTTGTATTGCATGACGAGAATATAATTTCACGAAATTAATTAAACTTCTCCATGCTCTTTTTCATTTTAATGTCGAGTTTAGTAGAGTCTGTTTTCTAACAGACGAATTTGAGAATTCTTATAATTCTCGAATTCGTAACTTTAGCCCCGAACTTACAATCGGGTTTCATAGACTAGAGTTATTTTATTATTTTTTTACGGTTTGTCGGTTTCCTTAAATCGGCTGGCGACTCTTAATTGCTTTGTAACCCGTTTAATTATTTTAAACATACGGATTTACACCAAAATATTTAAAAATGGTTTAGTATTTTCCATACGCTAATCCAAGGCTAAAACCGAGAGAAAATGGGTCAGAAATTGATAAAACCCACGCGGGTTTTATCAATTTCAGCCCATCTTCTCTGGCCCAGGGAAGAGCACGGTCCTACAGATTAGGCCTGGATCTGGTATTTGGGCCAATATTGAATTTTTTTTTAAGTATTTCGGTGTAATTTCGAATGGTAAAATAATAAAAATGGATTTATAAATAAATAAAGTTTCATCACCCCTAAAATAAATTTTGAAAATAAAAATATCCTCATTTAACGATTAAGCAACCTTAGTCGGCTCCCGATCGCTTAAGTAGCGCATCCGAAAACCGACATCCCCTAAACGGGGGGCGATTTTTCGGGTCCTACAGATTGGCGACTCCACTGGGGACTTAAACTTAAAATGAGGGTAAAACTTGAAAAAATCGAATTAATTTGATATTGTAAAAGGGAGAAATTGATTTATTTCGCGATTTTATAATTCTTTTTAGGCATCCTTTGCATATCGGGGCACTAATCGCGTCTTTTGACACGTTAGCACAAAGGCGACGGTTTAGGTATACCTAGGTGATTCCCTTGAGAGCGGGCAGACCACTACCTGTGTGATGCATCCTATATCGCCAAGCATTTCGTCTCTCCTCTCCCCATGTTACACTCAAAGAGCTTCTTTGAAGTTCTCTGAGCAATACCTCACACTCCTTACCTAAGGGTATAGAGCACCGGGGTGAAAACATGCGGTACGCCATGTAACCCAACCATAGGAATCCATGAATATAGAACCTTGGTTTACGGTGTCCCTTCAGTTTGTATGTTATATGCTATGTGTATCCCCTCCCCTTTTCTTCTTTTGTTTTCGATTCGACCCTAGTTTAGAGGTTTTGTTCTAGTCCATATAAAATTCATTTGGTTGAGAAAATGATTATTCATTAATTAAAATAATTAACCCAAAAAACATCATGATTAGCCCAAGTGGAAGGGTCCATTTATGCTTGAAGGATGATTATTTTAATTGATAAATAAAAATTGAGTTGCCTTTGATGATATTATGTTGCCCTTTACGAGATCCTCTCAACAAAGGTCCAAAAATTAATTAAAAGGTCCAACAAAGTTAATGGATAGCGTTTTAGACTGCATAATAGTCACTAGGCTCGAGTAAATTAATTTGCCGATTTAATTAATAAATCCATCACATTTATGGTTGGCCCGTTGTTAGGCCCAACCATATTGGATTTGTCAATTAAACCCATAAATTAATTATAACTCGCTTATTGCTGGCTTTATTTAGTCCTTTAAATAAAGCTTGTTGTATGCTATGTGTAAATACATGTCTGTATGTTGGGTCTTCATTATAGTCGGACCTAATTTTGAGATGTTGTTTTAGTTCGCGTAATAATCGTTGGGTTTGAGAAGAAATAAGTTTATAAACTCGATTAATTAACCTTAAATTTTACGGTCGGCCCGGTGGCGAGGCCCATCCAATTTAAAGGTTAATTATCCTTGTTTATCGATTCATTTTAACTCACCTTTGATGATTTTATTCGGGCCTTCTCAATATTCTCTTACTCATGGTCCAAAGAAAATTGATTAATAATAGACAAAGTCAGTGTGTGTTGTTCTAGCCCGCGTAATACTCTCAAGGTTAGAGAAGATAAATTCATAAACTTGATCATTAAGTCTAACAAATCCATGGTTAGCCCGTTGTTAAGCCAATCCATGGTGGAATTAATTATTGAGTTTATAAGTCTGTTTTGACTCGCCTTTTGACGATTTTATTCAGTCCTTTACAACATCCACTTTCCATGAGTTAAATAAATAAATATGTTGCGTCACAAAAAAAAAGATAAAAAAACGGGTCGTCAGATTTGTCGAACATTATTGTAGTCTGCATAATAGCCAATAAAGCTCGAGTTGTCTGAGTTGTTGGGCCAAGTTACATATTCTCTTTAAAACGGCAGGCCTTTGGATTAAGCCCATCCGAATTGAGAAAGACTGACTTGTTCTTTCCAACTTATGTCGACTCGCTATATTTAACTTTATCCGGCCCTTTATAATGCTCTTGTTGTAAAAAAGTGTTGTTGAGTTGCTACATGAGTCAGTGTATAGGTGTCTTACATGTTAGGAGGTATCATATATGGTCTAGTAAACCCAGTTCATAGATGAGTCTTTGTTTCAGAGTCTACATGTAAATGTCTTTCAGTCTTTAGAAAGTCTCATACAAGGTCATGTCATATGTGAATCTTTTCTTAAGTCCATATTTGTGTTTTGTTTTTGAAAGTCTAAACCCGGGTCATGGGTGAGTCTTTAGTCTAGGTCATAAGTGGATCTTTTCCTGGGTTTATGTGTGTTTGTCTCTTTTAGAAAGTCAAGTGTAAACCCAGGTTATGGTTGAGTCTAGCGTTGTCAGGATATGACTGTCTTTTTTCTTTAGAAAGCATCATATAAGGTCTAGGATGAGTCTTTGTGTTAGTATTTGCATGTAAGCATCTTGCATTCTTTAGAAAGTCTCATATAGGTTCGTAGGGCATGGGTGAGTCCTTTTCAGAGTACACATATGAATGAATGTCTTGCATTATAAAAGTCTCCTATAAGGTCTACATCATGCAAACCCATGTCATGGGTGAGTCGTTAAGTCTTTTTCTTGAGTTAGAATGTAAGCGTCTTGCATTCTTTAGAAAGTCTCATATAGGTTCATACGTCATGAATACCTATGTCGTGGGTAAGTTTGTTTCTAGAGTCATCATGTAAATATCTGTCTTTCATTAGAAGTCTAATGTAAACCCACGTCATAGGTTAGTCTTTCCGGGTCAGCATATAAGCATTTGCACTTTAGGGGGTCTCATATAGAACATGTAGACCCATGTCGTAGGTAAGTCTTTTCCTTGTGTCGGCATATAGCAGTCTTGCATCCTAGGAAGTCCCATATAGATCGGTTTGCTCTTTCAAACCCATGTCCTGGTGAGTCTCTCCCGAGTCACCATATAGGGTTTTGCACTTTAGGAAGTCCCATATAGAATTTAGACATGCAGTCTGATGTCGTAGGCAAGTCTTTTCCTTGTGTCGGCATATAGTAGTCTTGAATCCTAGGAAGTCCCATATAGATCGGTTAGATCTTTCAAACCCATGTCTTGGGTGAGTCTCTCCCGAGTCAGCATATAGGCATTTGCACTTTAGGAAGTCCCATATAGAATTTAGACATGTTGTCCGATGTCGTAGATAAGTCTTTTCCTTAAGTCGGCATATAGCAGTCTTGCATCCTAGGAAGTCTCATCTATATCAGTTAGCACTTTCAAACCCATGTCCTGGGTGAGTTTCTCCCGCGTCAGCATATAGGCGTTTTTTTTTTTCATTTCAGGAAGTCCATATAGGTCATTTAGGCCATGCATTCTCTGGGATGGGTTTTTCTTCATTTGTCTAGTGTCAGGGTCAAGGCCTAAGCTAACCATAAAGGGAATATTTGGATGATGAGAAATTCTGCAGCTACCATAGATCCCGAGGGAATAACATAGAGCATTGTTAGACTTTGGAGCACATGATCCAGTCAAGGAAACTCCCCCAACCGAAAGCAGCACAAAGGACAAGACATAACATGGATTCCCCATAAGAGGACAAGCAGGGCACATCATCGAAGGAGCTTTAGAAGTAGCTACAGTACTAGTTGTCAAGCATTTCATGCTCAGAGTTTGTTATAGTCAGTTGTTCATTCATTTCTTTGCTCTTGTTGCTCTGTGATCAAACATAATTTCGTGCTTGTGCTTTTCACTTGAGTTAAGAAGTTCTCTCATCTATCCATCATCCGTACAAACCAAGTCTGACAAATTTTATTTTCCTTCCATCTTTGCCATCTTTTATTTTTCCGAATCCAGGGTTTAAAAAAGAGAGGGTTTAAAAAAGAGAAAAAAGAGAGAAAAATAGAGAAAAATGAAAAAAAAGAGAGAAGCCAGTTGTAGACACTAGAATTTGTATCGGCATAATCCTGACTCATCAAAATCAACAAAACAGTTTGGTCAAATGATAAATGGGTCATTGGGCCCAAAAAAGTCAATTGCTTGAGCCCGAGAAGTCGACAAGCCGCCTACATTCGCTTAAAACCCCCCTAGGTTTTAATTTTCAGAAAACCAGCTCACACAGAAGCAGGCCCAGAAGCGCGCCCCGGCCCACAGATAACTCAAAACCCGCTTAGGTTTTGAGAGGAATGGTGGAGCGACGCCGTTTGGAGCCTCGTCACCAATCCGTGTGATGATTAGCTAAAACCCGCCTAGGTTTTAAGCTGTCTGGCGCCAAAATCTGCATGCATGCAATTGAATCCCTTGACCTTTGCCCACGTGGTTGACTTTGCCCTTGACCTCCGAAAACACGCCTAGGTTTTGATCCTTGGAGGCATGATTCGTAGGGTATGTTCCCTATGATTCATAGGGCATGATTCGTAGGGTATGATCCTTGGAGGCATGAGTTGTATTAATATTTTGAAGAGGAGAGAAAGTGCAGATAAGAGATATGAAAAAAGTTTTCCCCCTCCAGTCAGTTTTTAGAAATGTATGGCACCTCCCAGCAATTGTTCGATAAAAACATAGGGGTATTTCTGTCTTTTCATATATAAATCGCCGGAATTCAGTCAAAATGGTCGGAAAATCACCCAACAGCCAGTTCTTTGAAGATGTGGTCCCCTTCGAGTGCACTAAAAAAAATGTGGTCCCCTTCTAGTCAGTTGTTAGAAATGTGTGGCACCTCTCAACAATTTTTAGCCATTTCATCTACTAACATCAACCATTCTCATCATCTACTACCTTTACTCTACCCTCATTTCACCAACTATCATCATCATCCTACCAAAACTCTCTTAAACTTCCTCCACTATATCCATTCTTATCTCCTCATATAATTATAACCGCTCTCATAATCCCCATACCACTCATATACCGTTCACCGAAATCATCCATATCTTCATCATCCTATCCGAGGTCATAATCGGGGCTAAGTCAAGGAATTCAATCGTCGCATTCGGGCAACCCACATCAAACAAGGTTTGCTTTTGTCATTATTATTGTGGTTTTTCATCATGTAATCCGTTCTTTAATTCCTTTACTTGTACATATTTTGTAAAGTAAAAACCGCATTTTATATTGCATGATTTGAAGAATAACTTCGCGAAATTAACCAAACTTCTCCCCGCTCTCTTTCTTTTCAATGTTGGTTTTAGTAGAGTCTGTTTTATAACAGGCGGATTCGAGAGTTCTTATAACTCTCGAATTCGTAACCTTACCCCCGAATCTAGAAATCGAGTTTTGTAACGCGGTTTGTGAGACCTCGGTTTTTATCGTTCTTTCTCAGGGAGCTGGCGGCCTTGGTCATAGAAACTAGGTCTAAGGTCGCGTTAAGATTGCTAAGGTAAGGTATTCGGTTGAAAGGGGGTCACAACGCAAGAAACAAAACTAAGGTCGGTCTAGGAATAGAAAATGGGTTTCGGAGGCTTTTCGGGATGCAAACGGGGATGAGGAAATGGGTTTTGCAACAAGGGAATAACAAGAAGGGAGAATCAACTGGTAATTCCGTTAGAAAATACCCACTGAGCTTCCTCTTCCGAGGATAGTCCGGATTAACTTCCCCAAAGTCCATCGACAGACCCGGAGGGTTAATGAAACGAAATTTCCTAGTTAGCTTCTATTCGCTTTCGTGAATAGAATACTAACTATCCCAGCTCCCACCTTCCAACACAAGTGTTGGATGTATTCGGGAGCTTTCAAACCCAAATACATCCTACTTGAGGGAAGGATAGGAGTGGGAAATTGATTCCTCAACTAATTACTCACTAACATTGCTAACCCAAACCTAATCACCCATTCACATCCTTAAAATCTCCCTAACCCATTAGGGTTCTCGCCTCTAAACATCCTAACTATCATGATAATAACATCAACAACTTCATTCATTGCTTAAAAGGGTAATCAAAATAAACAATAAACAACAATCAACAATCACCAACAATTATAATAACAAAACAGAGATTAAAAAGTAAATGATGAACTAAAGAGAGAAGAGTTATGAAATGCTCATTGATTTCGATGCCAAAGGAAATACTCCAGAACAATAAAGCTTCAATGCTCCAAAGATAAGAAATAATCTTCAAACTTCAAAGAGGATTCCAATAAAATCCAGTGCAAGAACAATAGTCTAAGTAAAAACTCTCACTAATCACTCTAATTCAAAGCTTAAATGTGATAAAAGTATGTGCTAAGATAAGGTAATAGATGCTAAAAGATAAGATAATCAGCTAAAAGACCTAAATACAATATATAGAAGCCAAGTTTGTTACTCAAAACTCGTCACTTTGCTAAACAGAGAAAACGCGTCTGAAAGAGACCGTGGGCACGGTTAATGAGACCGTGGCTACGGTCCTGCGTAGCTCAGGCGATTTCTCTTTTCTCTTCGCAGCACCGTGGGCACGGTGCCCCTGGACCGTGGGTACGGTCTGGCGATTAGGGCAAATGACTTTTTCGCTCCTTCGCACCGTCGTGGCTACGGTCTTGGGAGACCGTGGCCACGGTCTTGCTCGGCCAAATTCTTCCTTAGGCAGGTCATGAACCCACTGTGGCTACGGTCAACTTGATCGTGGCCACGTACTGCTCGACCTTCACTCTTCCCTTGGGCTTAGTTTCAACTCACCATGGCTACGGTCAACATGACCGTAGCCACGGTCTGGCTCGGCTCCTCACTCTCTTCTGGGCGTTACGCCTGCTACGATGATGGTGACGGGGGCTACGCCTGGGAGTGCATCGATCAGCCGAGGACTTGGGAGGCATAGCGCCCACTACAGCATGCGTGGCGGGGGCTACCCTTCGGTGCTCTTCGACAAGTAGGGATGGCAATGGGGCAGGGAATCCCCGAACCCGTCGGGGCCCCACCCCGCTATAGGGAAAAATCCCCGCCCCCATTGGGGATGGGGACGGGGACGGGGATCATTTTCCAAAATCCGCTTGGGGACAGGGCGGGGATGGGGACAAAATTTTCCCCATCCCCGCCCCCATTTTCCCCCCCGGGGTGAATTCCCCGTCCCCATCCCCGAATCCACATCCCCGAAAATGTTAGAATTACCAAATAACCTTTATTCAAATTTAATATATATATTAATGGGAAGGACAAAGTAGTAATTTTCCAATTTATGCTCACTTGTTGATGTATTATTGTTTGATTTTGATGTATTATTACTTGAGCAAGTTGAATACATTGTATTTTAAACATGTTAAAAACCGGGTTCGATTAAAAACCGGATCCGATTAAAATTTAATTAAATTTAGGATAATTTTAAAAAATCCCCGTTGGATCCCCGTTGGGGATTGAGTATCCGCGGGGATGGGGATGGGGATGGGGATGAGTTTTGGGAGCGGGGATGGGGATGGGGGTATACTCCCCCATCCCCGATCCGCCCCGTTGCCATCCCTATCGACAAGTTACTTCCTTCCGAGCTTCTTGACATGATCGGCCTTTCCGTTTCCTTCGCCTTCGACTCCGGGAATCTCGGGAAATCTCGGGATTCCCACGATAGGTGCAAAATTGGCCCTTTTAACCTCGTTTTGAGTAAAAACTCCGAAATCTACCAAATTACCAAAAATGTATTAAAAGTTATTGAGATAAACTACGAAACAAGTCAAAAGCCTAAGGATTTAGGCGGTATTTAGACACAAAATTGGGTCTAAATCGGCTGACGACTCTTTAAACATTTTACAAATTCGTTTAATTATTTAAAGTATTCGATTTCTTGCACAAAAATAATTAAAGAAAATAATTTAATTCATGTCCAATATTTATCCAAGGAGGGTCCCGAGAGAAACGGGCCAGAAAATGATAAATCGTAGGCGGGTTTTATCATTTTCAACCCAATTTCTCTTTGGGCCGAGGAGACCCGTGGTCCAGCCTGGAGTCCGCTAAAACCTAGGCGGGTTTTAGCATATTCCAGCTGCCCGCTTGTTTTCTCTTGGGCCTGGATTTATTAAGTGGGCCGGGATTAAATTATTGTTAAATTAATTTGTGTAATTATGGATAATGTAAATAATAAAAAACGAGTTTATAAATAAATAAAGTTTCATCACCCTGAAAATGAATTTTAAAAATTAAAAATATCCTTATTTAAGGATTAAGCAACCTTAGTCGGCTCCCGATCACATAAGTAGCGCATCCGAAAACATTTCCCCGAACGGGAATTTTCCGGGTCCTACAGATTGGCGACTCCACTGGGGACATAAACTTAAAAAAGAGGGTAAAACTTGAAAAAATTAAATTGATTTGAAAATGTAAAAGGGAGAAGTTAATTTATTTCGTGACTTTATTATTCTTTTAGGCATCCCTTGCATACCGGGCCACTAATCGGTTCTTTTGACACGTTAGCACAAAGGCGACGATTTAAGATACCTAGGATTTCCCTTGAGAGTGGGATGCCACTATTATGGGGATGAACTCTAAATCTCTAAGCATTTGGTCGCTCCACTCCTGGTGTCACACTCCAAGAGCTTCCTTGATGTTCTTTGAGAAATACCCCAACTGCTTACCTTATGGTATGAAGAACCGGGAGGGGGGGGTGTGGGAAGGCATGCGGTAGGCTATATAACCCAACCATAAAAGTAAATGAATTTAGAGCCTTGGTTTAGGGTAACCCATCATGTGTATGTTATGTGCTATGTGTATCCCTCCCCCTTTTCTTATCTTTTTGTAAAAGAGCCAACCCTAGTTTTGAGGTTTTGTTCTAGTCCATATAAAATTCATTGGGTTGAGAAAAAGATTATTTATTAATTAAAGTAATTAACTCAACGACATTATGGTTAGCCCAAGTGGAAGGGCCCATTAATGTTTGAAAGTCGATTATCTTAATCAATAAATAAAAATTGACTCACCTTTGATGATATTATATGGCTCTTTATGAAATTCTCTTAATTAAGGTAAAAAAATTTTAATTAAAAGTTCAACAAAGTTAATGGATAGTGTCTTAGACTGCATAATAGTCACTAGGCTTGAGTAAATTAATTCATCGATTTAATTAATAAATACATCACATGTATGACCGACCTGCTATTAGGCCCAACCATATTGGATTTGTCAATTAAGCCCATAAATTAATTATGCTCACTTATTGTTGACTTTATCCAGTCCTTTACAACATCCATTTTCCTCGAGTAAAAAAAAAAAAGCATAAAGAGGAAAAGGTTAAAAAAAAAAGGTTGTCAGTCTTGTCTAGTATTAGTTTCAGAGTCTACATGTAAATGTCTTTCAGTCTTTAGAAAATCTCTTACAAGGTCGTGTCATATGTGAGTCTTTTCTGAAGTCAATATATGTGTTTTGTTTTTCAAAGTCTAAACCCGGGTCATGGGTGAGTCTTTGGTCTAGGTCATAAATGAGTCTTTTTCTTGGTTAATGTGTTGTAGAAAGTTCTGTGCGAACCTAGGTCATGGGCGAGTCTTTGTTCTAGAGTTAGGATATGAGTGTCTTTTTCTTTAGATGGTATCATATAAGGTCTAGGATGAATCTTTGTGTTAGTGTCTGCATGTAAGTGTCTTGCATTCTTTAGAAAGTATCATATAAGGTCTAGGATGAGTCTTTGTGTTAGTGTCTGTATGTAAGTGTCTTGCATTCATTAGAAAGCATCATATAAGGTCTAGGATGAATCTTTGTGTTAGTGTCTACATGTAAGTGTCTTGCATTCATTAGAAATCATCATATAAGGACTAGGATGAGTCTTTGTATTAGTGTCTGCATGTAAGTGTCTTGCATTTTTTTTTGGAGGCTTAATACAGGTTCGTAGCGCATGTAAACCCAAATCATGGGTGAGTCCTTTTCTAGAGTCAGCATATGAATGTCCTGCATTATAGAAGTCTCCTGTAGGGTCTACATCATGCAAACCCATGTCATGGGTGAGTCGTTAAGTCTTTTTCTTGAGTTAGCATGCAAGCGTTCGTCGTTCTTTTCAGAGTCTCATATAGGTTCATAGGTCATGAAAACCCAACGTTATGAACAAGTTTGTGTCTAGAGTCATCATGTAAATATCCGTTTTTTTTAAGAAGTCTAATGTAAACCCATGTCATAAGTTAGGATTTCCGGGTCAACATATAGGCATTTGCACTTTAAGAGGTCTCATATAGAATTTAGGACATGTAGTCCCATGTCGTGTGTAAGTATTTTCTTTAAGTACATATAGAAGTCTTGCATCCTAGGAAGTCCCATATAGATCAATTAGCTCTTTCAAACCCATGTCCTAGGTGAGTCTCTCCCGAGTCAGCATATAAGCGGTTTTTTCTTTTTAGGAAATTCATATAGGTTATTTAGGTCATGCATGCATTGGGTTGGGTTTTTCTTCATTTGTCTAGTGTCAGGGTCAAGGCCTGAGCTAACCATAGAAAGAATATTTGGGATGATAGGAAATTCTGTAACTACCATAGATCCCGATTGAAGGAACAACATGGAGAATTGTTAGAGTTTGGATTCCCTATACGAGGACAAGGAGGGCATATCATCGAAGGAGCCTTAGAAGTAGCTACAGTCTTGGTTGTCAAGCATTTCATGCTCAAAGTCTGTTAGAGTCAGTTCTTCATTCATTTCTTTGCTCTTGTTGTTATGTGATCAAACAAAACTTCATGCTTGTGTTTTTTTACTTGAGTTGAGAAGTTCTCTCATCTATCCATCATCCGTATAAACCAAGTCTGACAAATTCATCTTCTCTTATCCTTCCATCTTTGTCATATTTGGGTTAGAGAGATAAAGAGAGATAGTAAACAAAATAAAAATAAAATAAAAATTGAAAAGCTATAAAGTGGCCGGTTTGAAAACCTCATTGAGGCAAACAGGGCAAAAGGAGAGAAGACCAAAATCATCAGTCTCTTGAAAATGGACATCTCAATGCTCCTAGACCAGTAGCTTAACCAAATGTGACGAGGACAGGCGGCTTGAACCTAATCTTCATTTCACCACCCCCATCTTTTCATCCAATCTCGACTTACCACCTACCATTCACATCATTGACCTCTCCATCAAACCTTAACCCTTTTCAATCCAAAAGGTGTGCTATGACCAAAGGAGACAAGGGGTTTCAATAGATTCATCTCAAAGCTCACCATGACTTGTGAACCTTTGTTCAAGAACTTGAAGAGGGGAAGTAAAATAGAATAGGATGATCAATGAGTATTTGCAACATCCACCGTCCTTATGCCTCTAGTACCAGATGAGCCTCTACTCCTTTATCTTACAGTAACTAGCACCGCAATGGGGGCTATGCTAGCCCAAAAGATAAAAGGTCAAGAGAGCGCCATCTATTACTTGAGCAACTCTAGTATTTGCCAAAGGGTGGGTTGTTTCAGATTTTTTGGTCACTTCACCATCACAGGAACCTCCAAGCACTCGCTTGCGATTCCTAGATGAAGACATTTTCCTTACAGATGAAGATACATGGGAATGTATTTTGACGGGGCTTCCAATCAAATGGGTTGTGGAGTAGGAGTACTACTGATCTCTCCAGAAGGGGCACATGTTCCTGTATCTGTGAACCTGGATTTTGACGCCACAAACAATGCCGCTGAATACGAAGCATGTATAAAAGGGTCTGCAGGCCGCTTTAACCCTAGGGATACGCCACAGAAAGGTCATTGGAGATTATAGCCTTATCATTAATCTGGCCAAAAACACATGGAAGGTCCAAAATGAATGGTATACCAATAGAAGCTCATGGGACTTGCTGATCAATTTGAGAAGATTAGTTTCCAATACCTTTCTAGGGATCACCATGAAAAGACCGATGCTCTAGCCAAGTTATCTTCAATGATATTGATCCCATTAGGCACGCTCCAGCTACAAGTAATAGTAGAGCGACAGTCTGAACCAGCATATGTCTGCAATATGGAGATACAAGAAGAAGAAACTGAGGAATGGTTCCATGACATATATAATTTTCTTCGGAAAGGAGAATATCCAGTCGAGCTAGAGGACAACGGGCAATCAGATCTTTAGCAGCACAACAATGTTTGATCCAAGATCGCTTGTACAAGAAATCGCCTACAGACATCAATTTGTTGTGCATCAATGCTAAAAGTGCAAAAGAGGAGAAGGTGGACCTCAAGTGAATAGGTGCATGCTAGTGAAGAAGATTCAAAGGGTTGGCTGTTATTGGTCCATTATGACGGCAGATTGCCGGGATAATGATTCGAAGACGTCCCAAATGCCGGGAGTATGCCAATTTGCAACATCAACCTCCCTCGTATTTGACTACTTTGACATCTCCATGGCCATTTTCGGTATGGGTAACAACATCATTGGCAAGATACACCCAACAGGAACAGGAGGACATGAATACATCTTGGTCGCCATTGAATATTTTACTAAGTGGGTAGAGGCAGCCTCTTATGCCAAACTCACATCCAAACAAATAGCCAAGTTCATCCTTCAGAACATCATATGCCTCATGAGATCATCAATGACGATGGAAGCCACTTCCGGAAAGAAGTAGAGACTTTGCTTGCTGCTTACCATATTCAGCACCACCAGTCTTCACCATATCTACCCCAAAGCCAAAAGGTGTGTTGTGACTAATGTCATCAGAAAGGCGAACAGGAGTCAATCCCATGGAGATGAAATTCGAAAAAAGATGAGAAAAAAGGAGGGGGGGTTAGAGGAGAATAAGAAGTGAGAACGCGAAATTAAGAGTCATGCACACCTCAGAAAATCTAGCTAGTCTCAAACCTTCACCTCATCATCCATACACCTCAGCCTTATATAAACCTTTTATCCACCCATAACCTGCATAATCGTTAAGCCTTCCTCGAGGCACTATCCATCAAAATTGTGCTTAAAGAACTACGACTGGCCTTATTCCACCTTGGATACATAGGAAAACCTCTTTGAGGCCCGACCACTACAAGGAGCATCCTTTGTCCGCAAAACGTTGGTCTTTGAAAAAAAAAGAGAGGCTAGGTTGGGATCTTGGTTAGGAAAAAGGAGAGTAAGAGAATAAGAGAGTATAGCTTGAAAACCCGTCAGGATAGGTTAGGAAAAAGGAGAGTGAGAGAATACGAGAGGCTAGCCTGAAAACCCGTCAGGGCAGGTTAGGCAAAAGGAGAGGAAACCCTGGATTCTATCTTTCATCATCATTAACCCTCTATCTTCCTTTTGACAGACTTGGACATCTTTCGATAACCATGTTCCAACCATTTCTCAAGAGATGATTTCTATCCCATTTAACCATCTCTTTAAGACATGATCATTATTGAGTGTCTCCATATCTCATTCATCAATAAACTCTCATCTACCATCCCTTTCAACCCATTCTCAAGAGATGATGTCCATCCCATTTGACCATGTCTTCTCCCTTCAAGACACGATCTTTCTTAAGTGTCTCCACATACTACCGTCTCTTTCCCCTAACATCTTCCAACCCTTTTTAGTCTTTTCATCCCATCTCACCCTTTGAGGACTTTTTCAGCTCAATCATTAATGCAAGTACAAGGCTTAGTGTGGCTTACTTCTCAGCAAGAGCAAAAGTCGTCCACATCAGATCAGCGGCTAACTGTCAACCACATGATCATGAACAGACTTAGAAACAAGCTACTGGGGGCTCGCGCTACCGTTGGGACATCATTCAAGACATTTATCGGAGATAGCTTCAAAAAGGGACACTTAATCCCTATCCTACAAGGTCCTGCATCTTCATTCTCATAGAAGTCCTAATCAAGAAGAAAAAAAAAAGGAGAGAGAAAAAAAAGAGAAAAAAGAGAAAAAGAGAAAAGGAAAAGAAAAGAGGGGCTAACTTGAAAAACCCTAAGGGCAAGTTAGGCAAAAGGAGAGTTTGAGACTCACTACTAAGGACTATGCCTTCTCCTATTTTATGGTCCCCATGCATCATCTCGTCAATCCACATCGAAACTGGGGGCTTGTAAATCTCCAAGGTGCTCTCGAAAGCAGGAGAGTGTCATCAAGAGTCTACGCCAAACCGGGGGCTTGTCATACATGAGCATACATTTGCAAGCAATCAAGGTCATCTACATGATCATTCAAGAAATGCATCCCTCAGGCCTGTTGCCTCCATCATTATTTCCTGTCCCGTGGATCGAAACATTACTCATCCTGAATTTTCCTGAAATTGCCCACGAGTGGCCTTGATCCTTAGAAAGCATTGTGTTAGGGAGTCATGGTTTTAGGAAATCATTGTCCAAGAAAATCTGTGTCTAAATATAGAGTTGGTGGTTGCCTGCATGTAGACCTGCATAGCGTAAAAGTATCATGTGTGTATCATGTCTAAATAATAGGTTTGCATTGCATCTCTATGTCATGTCAGAGTCACATAGAGTTAGTTTGTCTTGCATTGAGTCAGTCTGTTGTGCATTGAGTTAGTTTGTTGTGCATTAAGTCAGTCTGTCTGTTGTGCATTGAGTCGGTCTGTCACGCATTGAGTCACTTTGTCATGCATCAAGTCAATTTGTCATGTATCGAGGCAGTTTGTCATGCATCAAGTCAGTCTGTCATGCATTGAGTCAATCTGTCATGTATCGAGTCAGTCTGTTGTGTGTCGAGTTAGTTTGTCCTACATAAGGTCGATAGTCGTGCATAAATGCATGAGTGCATGAATGCTTGTGTCAAAACAAAATTGCATTGTCTACGCAAGAGTTTGGTATACTAGTTGCATGCATACCCACATGTCTGAAAAAAAAAAGAGAGGGAAGAGAAAGACGAAGAAGAAAGGAAGTGCCACATCGCTGCTCCAGAACGCAACACTGGGGGCTGTTCAAGCCCATATGCTATCTCAATTAGACCGGTCGACATGGTTTCTAATCATCAAGAGCAAGATTAGAGAAATCTCTAATCACACTCTAGATGACTTCTATCTATCATTTGAAGCTCATCCTCATGACGATCTTCCAGCCTGTCATGGACGTCACTGACACCATCATCAACATCGGGAAAAGTCGATTCACCTCGGGGAAATTCGTTGGGCATTAACATCGGGAAAATTCGATCCGCCTCGGGAAAATTCGATCCGCCTCGGGAAAATCAGTTGGTTTCCCGTTGGGCACCATCAACTGCTTCGGGAAAATCCGATCTCCCTCGGGAAAGTCCATTGTGCATCGTCATCAATCTGCCAGACAAGTAATTCTCTATATATCTAACCATTGTTCAAAATAATCTCACATTCTACTTTGGTTTCTGTGTAGGGGACCATCATCGACACCAGGAAAACCGGGCCACCATCATCCAGCTGCCGCATAAAAAGTCGCCAGCTCTTCCGTCGCCGACAAAGGGACCACCACCATCCAGCTACCGCATAAAAGGTCGCTGTCATCATCATCACCCAAGGCCATCGGCAAAGCTTCGATGCAATCCCAATCCTGAGCCACCGGCATCGCGGCCGGTGAAGTCTCAATCTCCGAGCCATCGGCATCGTGCCCGATGAAGTCTCGACCCCCAAGGCCATTATCATCGCGTCTGGTGAAGTCCTTCGGCATAAAAGATGCCAACAATCATCAACACCGACACCGGGAAAGACTGGAGCCGACACCGGGAAAGACTAGAACCGACACCGGGAAAGACTAGGACCGACTGTTCGATCTCACTTAGAGCCAATTTAAGACCGTAAATTAAGTATTTTTTGTTACGATTTCTTCACTTGATTGGAAAATTAGTGTGATTTACAGATCTTAATCCAAATTCATAGAGAAGTGAAAAAAGGGTAGAGAAAAGATGAAAATTTATGAGAGAATTGGAGAATTAAAAAGAAGATGAGAAGAAGAATTAAAAGAAGCAGCCCAATCGCGTGAGATCCGCCCCAAGAATGAGCGGAAGACAAAAACGCAGGCAGCGCCTGAGACAGAAAGTAAGAAAAGTCGAGAATACAAAACGTTGGCTGCGTTTTTCAACGGAAAACTCAAAGACGGAATACAAAATGCTGGCTGCGTTTTTCTACGGAAAACTCAAAGACGGAATACCAAAACGTTGGCTGCGTTTATAAAACGCTGGCTATAAAAAGACTTAGCCGCCGCGAATTATCGTAGTTACTTTTTTAGATGAATTATCATAGTTACTTTTTTAGGTTTACTCGTTCTTAGCATTATTGTTCTAGGGTTTAGTTCATCGTTTTTCTAGCTTTTGCTACCATTATTCTTCGATTGTAATTCACTCGTTCAATCTTTAATCGAATTCAAGTTTTTAGTTCTCGTTCTTCTCGCTTTTTGTTTCTAGTCTTGTTACTTCGAATTATTAGTATTAGTTCACAACCAAATTCCACTTTTTAGTGAAAGAGGAGTATTAAGGGTTCACAAATCCTCCCTTCTGGTGAGGATTTGGGGGATTCTTTGTAATCCGAATCACGACTTTTGTTTGTTCGGAAGAGTTCGTGATGCTAGCAAGGGGAGGTAGAGTGAAGAGAAGACTGTCAGTATATTCTACTCCCTTAATTTCATCCAATCTTTTAATTTAGTTCATATTTGCAATTTAGATTGTTATTTATTGTTTTCTTGATTATGAGCTCTTCGTTAGTTTCAGTTTTTTTCTTCTAGTTGAATTAGGTTAAATTTTCATTCTCGATTCATGTTTACTTAAGTAATAACTGTTTTCAATTCGTGTTTAATTTAGTTTTATTATTATTTACTGTTTTTTCGCAAATTGAAACCCTACCAAACCAATTTCCTAAAAACCTGACACACCATCCCTGTGGATTCGACAACCCTTACTCTTTAAACCCCAATTTACCACAACCGAACAATGGCGCCGTTGCCGGGGATGGCGTTATTTGGTAGATTATGTTATTGGTTTGTTTGTGAATAGTTTAACTGCTTCCTTAGATTAGTTCAAAAACAAAAACGCAAAATAATCTATAAAACTGAAAAAATAAAATAATTGAGACTTCAAGGAAAAAACGGAAAGTACATCAACCTGAGGTTTGGGTTGTAGTCCTGGTTGTCAAAGATTGGTTAGGAAGGAGGAACTCTCGGTAGAATCACCAAAGATGTCTGGAGAAGCACCACCACCTCCACCTAGGGTAACCCTTTATAACCAGTTATACCCATCTTATGACCCATCACCATCATGTTTTGTACTTCCCAACCTGCCTACAGGAGTGACCTTCGACCCTAGGCAGCACTACACCCAGAACCTACCACTGTTCACGGGTAATGGGTTAGCACTCATATGGACCGCATAGTATGTACAAAGAATACATTAGCATGATAACTCCATCAGGAGTCCCATTAGACCATGTACTTTTAAAATACCTACCTTTTGCTCTGAGGGACACCACTAAGCGGTGGATGTATAGCATCTAACCTCGGTCCATTAATTCATGGGACAGTTTTCTAAAAGATTTCATGAAAAGGTTTTCTCCAACCTCCTTAGCAAATCAACTGAGGAATTCAATTTTAAAATTTAGACACGACATAGGAGAGCCTTACTGGAAAGCTTTCGAACGTTTCAAAAACTTGTTGTCCCAATTCCCTCATCATGGTCTTGACTTGGTACGACTGTGTCAGATTGTGTACGAGGGTGTTGACCATGAGACCAGAGTCACACTAGAGTCAATGTGTCAGGGGGTTTCATGGACAAAACTGCTGATGAGGCATAGGATTTCTTAGAGAGCATGTTCGAAAGGGCAATGCAATGGGGAACCACTAGAGATGAGTCCTTAGGTGCTCAATTGTCCGATGCTAGGGGGAGGGGGGTGTGCATGTTATGAGTGAGAGCACAAGTTATGAGGCAAGGTTTGCTTCTCTTGAGAATATGATTAAAACCTTAGCCAACAACAATTACTTGTTTCACATCCTAAAACCTGTGCTCAGGTTAACTCTTATGTCCGGACTGCTCATTTGTTCCCCCACAACCTGTGTCATGTGCCGTGTGCCAAAGTGTTGACCATGTTTATTCTACCTGCCCTATTTATATTCAACAATTGGCTGCTAGTACTGAAATTGTGAATGCTATGCATTATAACTATAGGCCTGACCAGGACCAACCCTACCAGCATCAGGGGATGCGCAAGCACCCCTTACTCTCTTATGGCCCCGAGATTCATAATGTGTTGAGACCACCTAGTAAGGTAGGGGGTTTCCAAGGAAATCCTCCTCCTCAGAATCAACCACCACCCCAGGCAGCTTATCAAGCTCCTAGAGGGCTACCTATCCAACCCCAGATTGCCCAAACCCAACATCTACTATGGTACACTAATGAGGATAGGAATGAGAGATAAATGAGGGAATTAAAGAATTGCCTGAGAGAAGCTAAGGAATCCATGAAGAGTGATTTTGAGAAAGTGTTAAAACAAATGAATGATCAATTCTCTCAAATGATGCTAGCTAATAAAGATAGAGGATCTTTTCCTGTGCAGCCTGAGGCAAACCCCAATGGGCAAGCTTCAGGTTTGTCATCTATTGACCCAAATCAGGTTAGCGGTCTGAATGCTGTTATTACTCTTCAGTCCGGGAAAGAGATATATGACAAGGTACAAGTGACATCTTCTGATGTCTGTAATGAAAAGACTGTAACTGATGAATCTGTTGATGAGCATGTTGATGATGAGTTAGAGGGAGGAAGGCCAACTGTTACAGTTGAGCCTCCTCACACCAAAACCTTGTCCAAAACTAACCCTTTGACTAGTCCACCATCTCAAGGGGTCTACAAGCCCCCTCCACCTTATCCACAGAGGTCAAAGGGGAGCAAAGACCAAAAATTTCTGGAAAAAATTAGGGAGACTTTTTATCAAGTTAAGGTGAACATCCCTCTTTTAGATGTTATTCCGCATATCCCTCCTTATGCTCGCTTCCTTAAGGAGCTTTGTACTACCAAGACGGCCACCCAGGTGCCCAAGAAGGCTTTCCTAGCCATGAACGTGAGTTCTATTCTGTCGAACCAAATGCCTATTAAGTACAAAGACCCTGGATGTCCCACTATCTCTATTACCTTAGGTGATAGTATGATAGAAAGGGCATTGCTTGACCTAGGAGCTAGTGTGAATTTCTTCCCTTTGCATGTGTATGAGATGCTTTGATTAGGTGAACTAAGGCCTACTAGGATGGTATTGCAATTAGCCGACAAATTCACTAGAGTACCTAAGGGGGTAGTAGAGGATGTTCTGATTAAGGTTGGGGATTTTGTGTTTCCTGTTGCCTTTGTAGTACTAGAAACTGCTAGAGTTCACAGTACTAGAGATGAGATTCTTGTTATTCTAGGCTGCCCTTTCCTTGCTACTTCTAATGCCTGTAAGGATGGTAGAATGAAATTGAGCTTTAGGAATTTGACTATGGAATTGAATATTTTTCACCTGCAAAAGTCACCCTTAGGTTTTGATGAGCATGAGCAGAGTACCCTTACTTGGGTAAGTGATTTTGTTGATAATGAGCAACCTGACTGTGTTGATGTGTCTTTTCCTGATGAGTTGACTGCACTAGGAATTAATCCTCATGATTTGAATTCTTTGTGTGATTCTGATGTGTTTGATGGTGATGCGTTATATGAATCATTATATGCATCTCAAACCAAACCTGAGATAGTTGAGCCTGAACCACCTTCATCCACCACACTTGAGATGAAACCCCTCCCTTCTGAGCTGAAATATGCTTTTCTTGGCCCTAGTGAGACCTACCCAGTAATCATTGCATCTGACTTAGGTAGGGACCAAGAAAACCAAGTAATTGAAATTCTTAGAAAGAAGAAGGGAGCCTTAGGGTGGACATTAGGTGACATTAAGGGGATTAGCCCTTCCATTGTTCAGCATCGAATCTTCCTAGAAGATGAGAATGGTGCCCATAGAGATCCCCTTAGGAGACTAAACCCACAGATGAAGGAGGTAGTCTAGAACGAAATCCTTAAGTGGTTAGATCATGACATTATTTACCCAATTTCTGATAGCAAGTGGGTGAGTCCAATCCATATAGTCCCTAAGAATGCTGGTTTGACTGTTGTTGAGAATGAACAGGGAGAGTTAGTTCCTACTCGTGTCCCTTCTGGTTGGCGAGTCAACATTGATTATAGAAAACTGAACAAAGCCACTAGGAAGGACCACTTTCCCCTCCCTTTCATGGATCAAATGCTTGAAAAACTTGTAGGGCATGACTATTACTATTTTCTAGATGGTTATTCTGGTTATACCCAAGTTTCTATTGCCCCCTGTGACCAGGAATAGACCACGTTCACTTGTCCTTTTGGCACCTTTTCTTTTCGAAGGATGCCTTTTGGCTTGGGTAATGCCCCTGCAACCTTCCATAGGTGCATGATTTCAATATTTTTTTACTTAGTAGAGTAATGTGTTGAAATTTTTATGGATGATTTTTCTTTGTTTGGTACCTCTTTTGATGCTTGCCTAGCTAACTTGAATCGTGTGTTGAGTCGATGTCAGGAAAAAAGAATTTGACACTGAACTGGGAAAAGTGTCAGTTTATGGTTAAAAAGTGGATTGTCTTGGGGCATGTGATTTCTAAGGATGGGATTGAGGTAGATAAGGCCAAAATAGACTTAGTTAAGATTTTATCCCCTCCAACCTCTGTTTAGGAAGTCCGTTCATTCTTAGGGCATGCCGATTTTTACCGGCGATTTATAAAAGACTTCAGTAAAATTGCTAAGCCCTTGTCTTCACTGTTAGCTAAGGAGGTACCTTTTCACTTTTCTGATGATTGTATGAGGGCCTTTAATCAACTTAAAGATGCCCTTATTTCCCCTCTTGTTCTCAAACCTCCCATCTGGGGAAAACCTTTTGAGATTATGTGTGAAGCATCTGATTATGCTATAGGTGTTGTGCTAGAACATAATTTTGATAAGAAACCTGTAGTTATTCATTATGCTAGCCACACCTTGAATGATGCTCAATTAAATTACTGTATGGCTGAAAAAGAATTTCTAGCTATTGTGTATGCCTTTGAGAAATTCAGACGTTAGTTGCTTGGTGCTAAGGTCATAGTTTATACTGATCATTCAGTTATTAAGTATCTGATGGAAAAGAAAGATTTCAAACCTAGGCTAGTTAGGTGGGTCTTGTTATTGCAAGAATTTGACTGTGAGATTAGGGACAGGAAAGGAGCTGAGAACTCTGTAGCTGACCACCTTTCTAGAATTGTGACTGATATTGTGAAAACCACCCCTATTGCTGCTCAATTTCCTGATAAGCAACTCTTTAGTGTGGGAGTGGAACCTTGATTTGCTGATATTGTGAACTTTAAGGTAACTGGAGAGATGCCTAGTGATTGGAATTACCATGACAGGGACAGGTTTCTTCACATTGTGAAGAATTTTGTATGGGATGACCCTTATTTGTTTAAGTATTTCCCTGACCAGATACTTAGGAGATATGTTCCTGATGAATCCCTTATGGGTGTCCTTTCTTTTTGCCATGACCAACCTTGTGGGGGACATTATAGTGGAAAGAAAACAGCTTACAAGGTCTTACAGAGTGGGTTTTATTGGCCCACTATCTTTAGAGATGCTCATGACTATGCCCAAAGGTGCCTTAGGTGCCAAAGTTTGGGAAAGATTACTAAGAGACATATGATGCCTTTACAACCTGAGATTTTTGTTGATGTGTTTGTGTAGGACCCGGAAAATTCCCGTTCGGGGAAATTGTTCTCGAATGCGCTACTTAATGATCGGGAGCCGACTAAGGTTGCTTAATCCTTAAATAAGGATATTTTTTTTCGAAATTCATTTTCGGGGTGATGAAACTTTATTTGTTTATAGATCCGTTTTTATTTATTTAAACACTCGAAATTACACCGAAATAATTCAATATCGACCAAACACTCGACCCAAGCCCAACAGAAGGCAAACGGGCCTCCATAGAGGGTTAAAACCCACGCGGGTTTTAATACTACATGGGCCGGACCGTGCGGTTTTGTGGACCAGAGAAGATGGGTTAAAATTGACACAACCCACGGGGGTTTTATCAACTTCTGGCCCATTTTCTCTCGGTTTTAACCTTGGATTAGTGTGTGGAAAATATTAAACCATTTTTAAATATTTTGGTGTAAATTCGTATGCTTAAAATAATTAAACGGGTTATAAAAGAATTAAGAGTCGCCAGTCGATTTAAGAAAACCGACAAACCTTAAAAATAATAAAAATAATTCCGGTCTACGAAACCCGATTCTAAGTTCGGGGGTAAGGTTACGAATTAGAGAATTATAAGAACCTTCGAATTCGCCTGTAAGAAAACAGACTCTACTAAAATCAACATTAAAATGAAAAAGAGCGGGGAGAAATTTAATTAATTTCACGAAATTATATTCATCATCATGCAATATAAAATGAAGTTTTTTTATTTACAAAATACGCAAAAGTAAATGAATTAACGTACAAATTACATGATTTAAACAACAATAATGAAAATGAAAGTGAACCTTTTTTGATTTAGGAGCCCGAATGTGCCAGTCGAAAATCTTGACTTCGCCTTGACATGGAACTTTTGATGGAAGGATGTAGTGGCTTAGAAAAATGGTATGAGGGTGATGACATGGGTATGACAAAAGTGATTAGAAGAGAATTAGAGAGTGAATATGGATGATGGAATTTTACGAGAGTTTAGGTGATAATGATGGTATTAGTTGATGGTAGTTGGTGAGAATAGGAGTTTAATGGTGGTGGTTTATGAGAGTTGTTGATAGAATAGATGGAAGTATGGAATTTTGAGGGGAGATTTAAGTAGAGTATGAGTGTTGTGAAGGATAGTTGATGGAGTTTTGGGAGAATTTAGATGATAATGATGGGTGATTGTTGGGATTCACCCATGAGTAAATGTCCCACATCGAAAAAGTAAAGAGAAAGCACATGGTATATAAGTCAAGTGGGCTACGCCTCCTAACACCAATTGGTTTTAAGATGGAACCTCACTTAACTTGTGTACCATGGGCCTTGGTTGAAGTGGGCTCCCCCCTTGGATCTACCCAACAAGTGGTATCAAAGCCGATGGTTCGTTCGACTGGGCGTAGGCAAGGTGCGGCAAGATCACCATGGACAGGAGGAGGGACCATAGCGCGTGCTCGGCTGGGTCTCCTGAATGCTCAGAGTGGTGGCATGGGACTCGGGTGGAGTAGGGTGCGGCTCTGTGGAGTAAGGTGCGGCTGGGACTCTTGAGACAGAGTGGTGGCATGAGACTCAGGTGGAGTAGGGTGCGACTTTGTAGAGTAAGGTACGGCTATGATGGGCTCCTGATGGTGACTTAAAACATTGGGAAAAAAAAGGCTTCCGATCAAGGGGGAGAGATTCATGTGTGAAGGGGGAGATTGTTGGGATTCACCCATGAGTAAATGTCCCTCATCGAAAAAGTAAAGAGAAAGCACATGGTATATAAGTCAAATGGGCTACTCCTCTTAACACCAATTGGTTTTAATATGGAACCTCACTTAACTTGTGTACCAATGGGCCTTGGTTGAAGTGGGCTCCCCCCTTGGATCTACCCAACAGTGATAGTTGATGATAATAAATGGAATGGAGGGGGGTATTTATAGGTGGAGGTGAGGTTTTAGGAGGGAAAATGATGGTATTAATTGATGGTAGTTGGTGAGAATGAAATTTAATCAGAGAGTGAATATGGATGATGGAGTTTTAAGAGAGTTTAGGTGATAATGATGGTATTAGTTGATGGTAGTTGGTGAGAATGAGAGTTTAATGGTGGTGGTTTATGAGAGTTGATGGAATGGATGGAAGTATGGAATTTTGAGGGGAGATTTAAGTAGAGTATGAGTGTTGTGAAGGATAGTTGATGGAGTTTTGGGAGAATTTAGATGATAATGATTGGTGGTAGTTGATGATAATGAATGGAATGGAGGGGGGTATTTATAGGTGGAGGAGGTGAGGTTTTAGGAGGGAAAATCATGGGGGACACATCCCCATGATCATGCCATGCAATCACGTAGCTTCCAAGTCAAGGGCCAAGGTCAAAGCACATGGGGCTAATATCATGGGAGGATGATCACATTTTTTTGGCGTCGGATTCTTGAATATAAACCAGCGCGGGTTTTAAAATACCCACACACTGATAGTTGACGTGGACGCTGAACGACGCGTTTTGGCCGCATGGTATCTCACGGGGGTTTTGAAGTCGTAGGGCCGGATCTGCTTCTGGGCCGCCTTTCTTCTCTCTGTTGATTAAAACCCGTGCGGGTTTTGTCGCAGCTAGTGAGCCGGATCTTCGAACGTCCATAACTCTTTCATCCGAACTCCGATTGAGACAATTCAAAAAGCATTGGAAAGCTTATGATGTGTACTTTACTCTCATCAAAAGAAGTAGGGCCAACGAAATTTGTTGAAAAAAATGGGATTCGAAATGGTGGGCATATGTATGTGGAAAGGGTGGAAAATGAAGGCTTTTTGTGGTGGGTTGGCCTAGTAACTCTTGATTGATGGAGGCCCAGTGGCTTGGCTTTCCTTCTAGCCTCTTTTCTTGTTACTCCTGATTTGTACACTTGTCCCGGTACAAAATCCGGTGTCTACAGAGAGCCCCCTCTTTGATCGAGGCCAAATAGGACGAAGGTCAAAGTAGACTTGATGCTTGTCTTAATGCTGGAAGTGTTCTTTTATATGGTGATCACATGATGTTGCTGATGATAATGTCGTCGCTAACCTTTAGGTGGCAACCGTTGGACGACAGCTGCTGAAGATGTCGTTGGAGACCTTTAAGTGGAATATGTTGCACGACTAACGCTGATGAAGAGGTCGTCGGTAACCTTTAGGTGGCAACCGTTGGACGACTGATGCTGAGAATGTCGTTGGAGACCTTTAAGTGGAATCCGTTTGGACGATTGCTACTGCTGATGAGGTCGTCGGTAACCTTTAGGTGGCAACCGTTGGACGACTGATGTTGAAAATGTCGTTGGAGACCTTTATGTGGTATCCGTTTGAACGACTGTTGTTGCTAACATCGTCTGAGACCTTTATGTGGAACCCGTTGGACGACTGTTGGTGGCGACATCATTAGAAGCCTTTAGGTGGCGATCGTTGGACGGCTATCGCTGACGGCATCATTAGAGGCCTTTAGGTGGCCACCATTTGACGACTGTCACTGTTGGTGCTCTTTTGTGTGACAACCGGATGACAGATGGTCCCTTTTTAGCGGCGACCTGATAATGGTGCTCTTTTATGTGGCAACCTGAAAATCACAAGAAAATTAAGTATTAGTTTTCGAAAATGCAAATGGGTTCAGATTTTTACCTGAACTTTGGAAATCTTCGGTTCGCAGTCTTAGGGCCATCGGTTTTGGGTTGTGTGGATGGATGACGTCAGTGCTCTTTTATGTGGCGACCAGAAGATGGATGTTTTCGGCGCTCTTTTATGTGGCGGCCAGATGATGGATGATGATGGCGCCTTTTAGCGGCGACCTGGTGTCAGTGATGGCTCCCTGTCTGGCAGATTGATCGCTGATGACCTCCCTTTCTACCTTGTTTCTGTCGATGTCCCAGTCTTTCCCGGTGTCGATGATGCCCATCGGATTGATGATGGCCAACGGATCCTTCCGAGGCGAATCGATGTGGATGATGCCTAACGGATTCTCCTTAGTCGAATCGGATTTTCCCGATGTAGATGGTGATGCCCAACGGATTTTCCCGAGGTGAATCGGATTTGCCCGATGCGGATGGTGACGCCCAACGGATTTTCCCGAGGCGAATCGAATTTGCCCGATGCAGATGATTGTGTCAGTGGCGTCCCTGGCAGACCAGAGATCGTCGTGAGGATGAGCTTCGGATGATGGATAGAAGTCATATAGAGTGTGAATAGAGATTTCTCTAATCTTGCTCTTAATGATTAGTAATCAAGTCTGAGCCTTTGATTGTCCTTCTTTTCTCGATGAGTATGCATGCACTTGGCTAGATGCTAAATTGTCCAACAAGAGTTGGATTTAGAGATCACTCTAATCTTGCTCTTTAGTGACTGGAAACCATGTCGACCGGTCTGATTGGGCTTGAACAGCCCCCCTGTGTTGCATTCTGGAGCAATGATGTGACACTTCCTTGCTTCTTCTTCTTCTCTTTTTTTTTTCTCTCTTTTTTTTTGTTCATTTTCAGATATACCGGTATGCATGCAACTAGTCTACTAAACTCTTGCACAAACAATACAATTTTGTTTTGTTTTTGACACAAGCACTCATGCACTCATGCATTTATGCATGACTATCGACCTTATGTACGACAAACTAACTCGATACATGATAAACTGACTCACAACAGACTTACTCAATGCATGACAGACCGACTTGATGCATGACAAGCTGTCTCAACGTATAATAAACTGACTCGATACATGACAAATCGACTCAATGCACAACACACTGACAGACTGACTCAATGCACAACACACTGACAGACTAACTCAATGCACAATAGACTGACTCAACACATGATAAATTGACTTGATGCATGACAACCTGACTTGATGCATGACAAATTGACTCGATCCATGACAAATTGACTCAATATGACTCTGACATGGCATGTGGATGCAATGCAAACCTATTATGCTTAGACATGACACACGTGATGCTGCATACCTCTATACATGCAATGCATGACTATTAACTTTATACACGACAGACTGATCCTATGCAAGAAAAACTGACTCTATGTGACTCTGAAATGACATATGGATGCAATGCAAACCTATTAGTGCTTAGACAAGACCCACGTATGATGCTTTATGCTATTCTACATGTAGAGAACCCCCCGACTCTATATGTAGACATAGATTTTCTTGGACAATCCTTTCCTAAGACAATGCTTTCCTAAAACACATGAGTCCCTAAGACAATGCTTTCTAAGGATCAAGGCCACTCGTGGGGAATTTCTGGAAAATTTAGGATGAGTAATGTTTTGATCCACGGAAAAGGGAACGATGATGGAGGCAACAGTCTTAAAGAATGTGCTTTTTGAATGATCATGTAGATGAATTTAATTGCTTGCGAATGTATGATGATGTATGACAAGCCCCCAGTTTGACATAGACTCTTGATGACACTGTCCTGTGTTGGAGAACACCTTGGAGATTTACAAGCCCCCAATTTCGATCTGGATTGACGAGATGATGCATCGGGATCATGGAATAGGTTGAGGCATAGTCCTTAGTAGTGAGTCTCAAACTCTCCTTTTGCCTAACTTGCCCAAAGGGTTTTCAAGTTAGCCCCTCTTTTCTTTTCTTTTTTCTTTTTTTTTTCTCTCTCTCTCTCTTTTTTTTTTTTTTTGATGAGACCACTATTAGGACGTCTATGAGAATGGAGTTGCAGGACCTTGTTGGATAGGGAGTAAGTGTCCCTCTTTGAAGCTATGTCTTGAACGATGTCACAAAGATAGCACGAGCCCCCAGTTTAGAGTAGCTTGTTTTTTAGTCTGTTCATTATCATGTGGTTGCTAGTTAGCCGCTGATCTGATGTGGATGGCTCTTGCTCTTGCTAAGAAGTAAGCCACACTTAGGCGTGCTTAAGAGTGGGCATTAAGAACAAAACCTCATACTTGCACTAATGACTGAGCTAAAAAGTCCTCAAAGGGTGAGATGGGATGAAACGGCTAAAAAGAGTTGGAAGATGTTTGGGGAAAGAGGCGGTAGACGATGTACGATGGTGAATGGGATGTGGAGACAGTTAAGAATGATCGTGTCTTGAAGGGAGAAGAGATGGTCAAATGAGATAGACATCGTCTTTTGAGAAAGGGCTGAAAGGGATAGTAGATGAGACTTTATTGGTGAACGATAAAGGGAGACACTCAAGAAAGATCGTGTCTTGAAGAGATGGTCAAATGGGATAGACATCATCTCTTGAAAAAGAGTTGAAAGGGATCGTAGATGAGAGTTTATTGATGAGTGAGATAGGGAGACAGTCAAGAATGATTGTGTATTGAAGAGATGGTCAAAGGGATAGATATCATCTCCTTGGAAAAGGTTGAAACATGGTTATGGAATAATGTCCAAGTCTGACGGAAGGAAGATGGACGGTTGATGACGATGATAGATAGAATCCAGGGTTTCCTCTCCTTTTGCCTAACCTGCCCTGACGGGTTTTCAGGCTAGCCTCTCTTATTCTCTCACTCTCCTTTTGCCTAGCCTGGGATTCCAAGCTAGCCTCTCTTTTCTTTTTTTTTTCAAAGACCAATATTTTGAGGACAAAGGATGCTCCATGTAGCAGCCAGGCCTCAAAGAGGTTTTCCTACGTATGCGAGGTGGAATCAGGCTAGTCGTAGTTCTTTAAGCACAACTTTGATGGATAGTGCCTCGAGGAAGGCTTAGCGGTTCAAAAAGATGGTTATAAAGGTTTACGGGTTCATATGTAGGTTATGGATGGATGAAAGGTTTGTGAAGTTCATATAAGGCTGAGGTGTATGGATGATGAGGCGAAGGCTTGAGATTTTATAAGGTGTGCATGACTCTTATTTTCGCGTTCTCACTTCTTATTCTCCTCTAACCCCTTTTTTCCCCTTTGCATTCCTCCATTTCCTCTTTTCTTTTTTTTCTTTCTCAACTTTTTTTTTTTGCTTATTTTTTGGCTATCTATCTAAGCTTTGCCCCCTCTTTTTTTTTGCTTTCACTTTTTTACTCTTTTTTCACCTTTTTCACCTTTTTTTTTTATTTTTCAAACTCTGTCTTCATGAGTTGACTTCTATTCTCCTTTAGATTACATTAGTCACAACACACCTTTTGGCTTTGCGGTAGATATGGATTGGTCATGAAGAGAATGATTGGGTTGGACAAGGCTAAGGTTTTTTTTTAACGATGCTTGTTATGAGTGACGCAAAGAGGGATGAATGGGATTTTGGGATGGAGATGTAGACGATAGATGTTGCAGGAAAATGGGAAGGTAACAGGGATGCTGATGTGGGTGGTGAGGCGGTAGCCCCCTGTCCTCGACACATTAGGTTAAGCTGCGACATTTCCAATGGGGAGCGTTCATTTTTCGAGAGACTATTGGACTTGGTCTTTCCTGATGACATTCTCTCCTTTTGCTTAGCCTGTTGGGTGGAAAGTGCAGGCTAACTTCTCTCAATCAATTTTTACTCTCTCCTTTTGCCCGGTTTGCCTCAGTGAGGTTTTCAAACCAGCCACTCTATCGTTTTTCACTTTTTTTTATCTTTTTTTTTTTTTAATTTCTCTCTTCATCTCTCTAACCATGGATTCAAGAAAACTGAAGGATGAAAATGAGGTAAATGACAAAGATGGAAGGATAAGAGAAGATGAATTTCTCAGACTTGGTTTGTACAAATGATGGCTAGATGAGAGAACTTCTCAACTCAAGTCAAAAGCACAAGCACAAAATTCTGTTTGATCACATAGCAACAAGAGCAAAGAAATGAACGAAGAACTGACTCTAACAGACTCTAAGCATGAAATGCTTGACAAGTAGTACTGTAGCTACTTCTAAAGCTCCTTTGATGATATGTCCTCCTTGTTCTCTTATGGGGAATCCATGTTATGTTTGGTCCTCTATGCTGCTTTCGGTGGGGGCTGTTTCCTAGAATGGATCATGTGTTCCAAAGTCTAACAAATCTTCATGTTGCTCCCTCGGGATCTATGGTAATTGGAGAGTTTCTCGTCATCCAAATATTTCCATTATGGTTAGCTCAGGCCTTGACCCTGACACTAGACAAATGAAGAAAAACCCATCCTAATGCATGCATGACCTAAATGACCTATATGGACTTCCTAAGATGAAAAATGTCAATATGCTGACTCGGGAGAGACTCACCCAGGACAGGGGTTTGAAAATGCTAACTGATATAGATGAGACTTCCTAGGATGCAAGAATGCTGACTTAAGGAAAAGACTTACCTACGACACCGGACTACATGTCTAAATTCTATATGGGACTTCCTAAAGTGAAAATGTATATATGCTGACCCGGATAGACTAACCCACGACATGGGTTTCCTAGACTTCTAAGACAGATATTTACATGATGACTCTAGACACAGACTTGCCCATGACTTAGACCTCATATGAGAATTTCGAAGAATGATAAAAACATACACACTAACTCGAGAAATGACTTAACGACTCACCCATGACATGGGTTTGCATGACGTAGACCCTATATGAGACTTCTATAATGCAAGACATTCATATGTGGACTCTGGAAAAGGACTCACCCATGACATGGGTTTACATGACTTATGAATCTATATGAGACTTTCTAAAGAATGCAAGACACTTACATGCAGACACTAACACAAAGACTCATCCTGACCTTATATGATGCTTTCTAATGAATGCAAGACACTTACATCCAGACACTAACACATAGATTCATCCTAGACGTTATATGATGCTTTCTAATGAATGCAAGACACTTATATCTTGACTCTAAAACAAATACTCACTCATGATCTGGGTTTACACTGGACTTTCCAAAAGAGACAAGCACACATTGACCCAGGAAAAGACTCACTTATGACCTAGACCTAAGACTCACCCATGGCCCGGGTTTAGACTTTCAAAACACACATATTGACTTAAGAAAAGATTCACATATGACATGACCTTGTAGACTTTCTAAAGACTGAAAGATATTTACATGTAGACTTTGAAAAAAGACTTATGACCTGGGTTTACTAGACCATATATGATACCTCCTAACATTTAAGACACCTATACACTGACTCATGAAGCAACTCAACAACACTTTTTTTACAACAAGAGCATTATAAAGGGCCGGATAAAGTTAAATATAGCGAGTCAACATAAGTTGGAAAGCACAAGTCAATGTTTCTCAATTCGGATGGGCCTAATCCACAGGCCGACCGTTTCAAGGAGAATCCGTAACTTGGCCCAACAACTCAGACAACTCGAGCTTTATTGGCTATTATGCAGACTAAAATAATGCTCGACAAAACTCACGACCCTTTTTTATCTTTTTTTTTTTGTGACGCAACACAATTATTAATTTAACTCATGGAAAGTGGATGTTGTAAAGGATCGAATAAAGTCGTCAAAAGTCGAGTCAAAACAGACTTATAAACTCAATTATTAATTCCACCATGGATGGGCTTAACAACAAGCCGACCATGGATTTGTTAGACTTAATGATCAAGTTTATGAATTCATCTTCTCTAACCTTGAGACTATTACGCGGGCTAGAACAACACACACTGACTTTATTTATTATTAATCAAGTTTCTTTGGACCATGAATAAGAGAATATTGAGAAGGGCCGAATAAAATCATCAAAGGTGAGTTAAAATGAATCGATAAACAAGGATAATTAACCTTTAAAACGGATGGGCCTCACCACCGGGCCAACCGTAACATTTAAGGTTGATTAATCGGATTTATAAATTTATTTATGCTCAACCCAACGATTATTACGCGGACTAAAACAATATCTCAAAATTAGGTCCGACTCTGATGAAGACCCAACATACAGACACGTATTTACACATATTATACAACACGATTTATTTATTTACTCAGGGAAAATGGACATTGTAAAAGACTGGATAAAGCCAACAATAAGCGAGTTATAATTAATTTATGGGTTTAATTGACACATCCAATATGTTTGGGCCTAGCAATGGGCCGGCCAAAAATGTGATGGATTTATTAATTAAATCGACAAATTAATTAACTCGAGCCTATTGACTATTATGCAGCCTAAAACGCTATCCATTAACTTTGTTAGACTCTTTAATTAATTTTTTTTTTGGACCTTCCTTCGGAGAATTTTGTAAAGGGCCATATAATATCATCAAAGGTGAGTCAATTTTTATTTATTAATTAAAGTAATCATCTTTCAAGCATAAATGGGCCCTTCCACTTGGGGTAACCACGATGCTTTTTGAGTCAATCATTCTAATTAATAAATAATCATTTTCTCAACCCAATGAATTTTATATGGACTAAAACAAAACCTCTAAACTAGGGTCGACTCTAAAACAAAAGGAAAAGGGAAGGGGTAGCACATAGCATATAGCATACAACATGAAGGGATACCCTAAACCAAGGTTCTATGTTCACGGATTTTTCTATGGTCCGATTACATGGCCTACCGCACGTTTTCATCTCCGTACCCCATATCTTTAGGTAAGGAGTGTGAGGTATTGCTCTAAGAACTTCAAGGAAGCCCTTTGAGTGTAACGTGGGGAGAGGAGAGACCAAATGCTTGGCGGTGTAGAGTGCATCACACAAGTAGTGGCCTACCCGCTCTCGAGGGAATCACCTAGGTATAACTTAACCGTCGCCTTTGTGCTAACGTGTCAAAAAACGCGATTAGTGACCTGGTATGCAAAGGATGCCTAAAAAGAATTATAAAATCGCGAAATAAATCAACTTCTCCCTTTTACAATTTCAATTTAATTCGATTTTTTCAAGTTTTACCCTCTTTTTAAGTTTAAGTCCCCAGTGGAGTTGCCAATCTGTAGGACCCGAAAAATTCCCGTTCGGGGAAATTGTTCTCGGATGCGCTACTTAATGATCGGGAGCCGACTAAGGTTGCTTGATCGTTAAATAAGGATATTTTTATTTTGGAAATTCATTTTCGGGGTGATAAAACTTAATTTATTTATAAATCCGTTTTTATTTATTTAAACACTCGAAATTACACCGAAATACTTTAAGAAATACTTCAATATCGACGAAACACTCGACCCAGGCCCAACAGAAGGAAAAGGGGCCGCCATAGAGGGTTAAAACCCGCGCGGGTTTTAATACTCCATGGGCCGTACCGTGCGCTTTTGTGGGCCAGAGAAGATGACTTAAAATTGACAAAATCCGCGGGGGTTTTTATCAACTTCTGGCCCATTTTCTGTCGGTTTTAACCTTGGAATAGTGTGTGGAAAATATTAAACCATTTTTAAATATTTTGGTGTAAATTCGTATGCTTAAAATAATTAAACGGGTTATAAAAGAATTAAGAGTCGCTAGTTGATTTAAGGAAACCGACAAACCTTAAAAATAATAAAAATAACTCCGGTCTACGAAACCCGATTCTAAGTTCGCGGGTAAGGTTACGAATTCGAGAATTATAAGAACTCTCAAATTCGCCCGTTAGAAAACAGACTCTACTAAAATCAACATTAAAATGAAAAAGAGCGGGGAGAAGTTTAATTATTTTCACCAAATTATATTCATCGTCATGCAATATAAAATGAAGTTTTTTGATTTAGAAAATATGCACAAGTAAATGAATTAACGTAAAAATTACATGATTTAAACAACAATAATGAAAATGAAAGCGAACCTCTTTTGATTTAGGAGCCCGAATGTGCCGGTCGAAAATCTTGAATTTGCCTTGACTTGGAACTTTTGATGGAAGGTTGTAGTGGCTTAGAAAAATGCTATGAGGGTGATGATATGGGTATGACAAAAGTGATCAGAAGAGAATTAGAGAGTGAATATAGATGATGGAGTTTTAAGAGAGTTTAGGTGATAATGATGGTATTAGTTGATGGTAGTTGGTGAGAATGAGAGTTTAATGGTGGTGGTTTATGAGAGTTGATGGAATGGATGGAAGTATGGAATTTTGAGGGGAGATTTAAGTAGAGTATGAGTGTTGTGAAGGATAGTTGATGGAGTTTTGGGAGAATTTAGATGATAATGATTGGTGGTAGTTGATGATAATGAATGGAATGGAGGGGGGTATTTATAGGTGGAGGAGGTGAGGTTTTAGGAGGGAAAATCATGGGGGACACATCCCCATGATCATGCCATGCAATCTCATTGCTTCCAAGTCAAGGGCCAAGGTCAAAGCACATGGGCTAATATCATGGGAGGATGATCACATTTTTTTGGCGTCGGATTCTTGAATATAAACCTGCGCGGGTTTTAAAATACCCACACACTGATCGTTGACGTGGACGCTGAACGACGCGTTTTGGCCGCATGGTAACTCATGCGGGTTTTGAAGTCGTTGGGCCGGATCTGCTTCTGGGCCGCCTTTCTTCTCTCCGTTGATTAAAACCCGTGCGGGTTTTGTCTCAGCTAGTGAGTCGGATCTTCGAACGTCCATAACTCTTTCATCTGAACTCCGATTGAGGCAATTCAAAAAGCATTGGAAAGCTTATGATGTGTACTTTACTCTCATCAAAAGAAGTAGGGCCAACGAGATTTGTTGAAAAAAATGGGATTCGAAATGGTGGGCATATGTATGTGGAAAGGGTGGAAAATGAAAGCTTTTTGTGGTGGGTTGGCCTAGTAAATCTTGATTGTTGGAGGCCTAGTGGCTTGGCTTTCCTTCTAGCCTCTTTTCTTGTTACTCCTGATTTATACACTTGTCCTGGTACAAAATCCGGTGTCTACAGTTTGATGTGTGGGTTATTAATTTCATGGGACCATTCCTTAATTCTTTTGGGAATGAATATATTCTCCTTGCTGTTGTGACTAAGTGGGTAGAAGCTATCCCTACTAGGAAAAATGATGCTCAGGTGGTGACCAAGTTCCTTAGGGAATACCTATTTTCTAGATTTGGAATGCCTAGAGCCATTATTAGTGATAAGGGAACCCACTTCATCAATAGATCCTTTCAGGCCTTACTGAAGAGGTACTCAGTGCAACATACGCTCACCACTGCTTACCATCCACAGTCTAATGGTCAAGCAGAAGTCTCCAATAGCCAAATTAAACAGATCTTAGAGAAAACTGTGTCTAAGAATAGGAAGGACTGGTCTGTTAAGTTTATTGATGCCTTATGGGCCTACAGAACGGCCTATAAAACCCCCATTGGGATGTCACTCTATAAAGCCGTTTTTGGGAAGCCTTGTCACTTACGGGTTGAGCTTGAACATAGAGCCTGGTGGGCTTTAAAAACCCTTACCCTTGATTTGTCAACATCTGGTAAGGTGAGGAGACTTACACTTTGTGAGCTTGATGAGTTAAGGAGAGAAGCCTATGAAAATCGGTGATTGAGTAAGGAGAGGTCTAAAATCTTACACGATAAGATCATTCATCAAAAGACTTTCTTTCCGGGAAAAAGGTACTACTTTATGATTCCTGATTATACTTGTTTGCTGGAAAGCTAAGATCTAGGTGGATTGGACCCTTTATTGTGACTCAGGTATATCCTTTAGGAGTGGTTGAGATCAAGGACCCATCTAACAATTCTGTATGGAAAGTGAATGGGCACAGGTTGAAGCCCTTCTTAGAGTTTCCTGATACTGCTGACGTGGAATGTGTCACATTCAACGACCCACCTAGTGTTTGAAGGAAGGTAAGTTGAGATTCTTGTATATATTGTATATCTGACCTTTCTTTTCTTGAGCGCTTCTCCTAACTTTGCTTTGTCAAGAAAAAAGGATTGAAAGTTTTGGCAAGAAACCATCCAGGTAATATCTTTCCTGGTCTTCTTATTACAGTTAGTAAGTTGACCTTCTTTTCCCTCTTTTATTTTATTTTCTTTTGGTGTATTTCTTTTTCTTTCCTTTTGTGTGCTTGCTTATCTCTATTTCTCATTCCAATGAGGACATTGTTGGCCTTTTTGTGTGGCAGTGGGGGAGGCATACATGTTGGCTTGAGTTTCTTTTCCTCTCTTTTGTTTGCTTTTTTTCTTTTGTGTGGTATCGCCTTATTGACAATGAGGACATTGTAGAGTTTTTGTGTGGGAGTGGGGTGGCACAAGTGCCTTACTAGTTTTGGAAATCTTTTAAAAAATTTTAGGTTTAGTCTGTCCGGACACTTTCAGTGAACCTAAAATTTTTAGTTTGTCTTGTTTCACCTTGAAAAGTTTGGTTGAGAACCTAAAAGTTTTTGAGACCGTTTTCTTTAAATCTTCTGATCTTGAGTCAAGTAATGAATAGTGTGTTCAACTTCTTTAACTATCTTAGTAAGTATAAATATGTGTGCCGCAAATCATTGGGCTAGGTTTAGTTGAATGAGCCCTATCCCGTGAGTCCACATAGCCTAAAAGTATGAATTGATCACTTTTATCAATTCTTTTATTTCCTGAGTGACTCCACCACTAGTTGCACCTCTAGAACTTGTTTTGCATCTTGCTTGAGACTGCATCTTTGCATTACATATTGTGATAATATGATTGAGGAATTCTTTTTTTTATTAAATAAACTACATAACCAAACAATTTCCCTAACAATATTATTACCGTTCTTTAGCCCCGCCTAGCCTTTGATTACCTTTCTTTTTGTGATGAAACCCTGACAATAGAAGCCATGACCTTTATTAATTCCTACCCTTTGCCTTGCTTGGATGTGTGAGAATTCATTATTTCGGGAGCGAAAATTGGTTCGTTGTTGCTGTGAATGGAATTGAGATATTGGGGGTGTAGTTTTGATTTTAATTGAATTGGGATACATTACATATCCCAATTATTATGAGTGAGCCAATTGGTTATGTTGTTCTTTTGATATATTGAGGTCGAAGCTAAGTTTATATATTCGTGTTTCTTCTCCCTTGATCACCCACCAAAAATAAAAGTAGAAAAATAGAACAAAAAGGAAAAAAAAAAGAAATGAGAAAAAAAATGCAAAAGAAAAGGGTGATTAAGGGAGACTCAATTAAAATTTCTTAAAGCTTTTGACCCGATTGTAATGTTTGATAAGGTGTTTTGTTCTTAATGAGGGAGAAACGTGAGTTCCTTGTATAATTAAGCAAGAAGGTGAGATTGATAGCAATATTTTATTGAAAATCAATCCAAGCATGGCTCTTTCACTCCTCATACCCAAATATTACAACTCCTTTCCCCTAACCTAAGCCTCATTACAACCATAAAAAGTCCTCTTGATTGTCACTTGTGTATTTGCATACTAGCAGTGGAGAGCGAGATTCTTACCAAGCCTATGGTAGGTTGTTTCTTTTGGTCTGGGTATGAGAAAACCCGAATAGACATTCAAATTTGAGTGTTTGAGCGCTCAATTTTTATCCTAAAGTGAGGTTTGCTCTTTTGACTGGCCTACACCCATAACCAACCGCACATATTTTGCCATCATTTTAAGTCTGTTGGCGGTTTTTCACATCTAAAGTACTTGTTCTCTCTACTTAATTTCGAAAACTTCATTCTATCTATTTTACTCTGATTTTGTTCTCTTCCAGATTGATCTTGGTATTTGCTTGATGGTTTGATGTGTTTGATTGGTTAACCTGAGGGGGTGTTTAATTGTATTTGTAACCCTTTTTATTTCTTTTATTTCTTCCTTTTCCTTTATTTTTCTTTGGCTTTTGTTGGTATAGTTGATATAAACCCTCATGAGACCTTCCTCGTCCACTTGGGCTGCCAAGGAGTTTCAAGGGCTTGTTGCATACGCTATCTGCAACCGTAATTCCTACGAAAGTGAGTTAGGATAGTTTAATTTTATTTTCTTTCTTTGTTTTAGTTTGCTCGGGGCAAGCAAACCTTTGTGTGGGAGTGTTGTTCGGTCTCACTTTGAGCCAAATTCAGACCGTAAATTAAGTATTTTTTTGTTGCGGTTTCTTCACTTAATTGGAAAATTAGTGTGATTTACAGAGCTTAATCCAAATTCATAGAGAAGTGAAAAAAGGGTGGAGAAAAGATGAAAATTTAAGTGAGAATTGGAGAATTAAAAAGAAGATGAGAAGAAGAATTAAAAGAAGCGGCCCAATCGCGCGAGATTCGGCCCAAGAATGAGCGGAAGACAAAAACGCTGGCACATTTATAAAATGCAGGCAGCGCCTGACACAGAAAGTGAGAAAAGTCGAGAATACAAAACGTTGGCTGTGTTTTTAAAACGCTGGCTGCGTTTTTCTACGGAAAACTCAAAGACGGAATACAAAACGCTGGCTACGTTTTTCTACGGAATACTAAAACGCTGGTTGCGTTTTTCACTCACTGCCTATAAAGAGACCTAGCCGCCTCGAATTATTGTAGTTACGTTTTTAGATGAATTATCATAAATACTTTTTTAGGTTTATTCGTTCTTAGCACTATTGTTCTAGGGTTTAGTTCATTGTTTTTATTGCTTTTCCTACCGTTATTCTTCGATTGTAATTTACTTGTTCAATCTTTAATCCAATTCAAGTTTTTAATTCTCGTTCTTCTCGCTTTTTGTTTCTAATCTCGTTACGTCGAATTATTAGTATTAGTTCACAACCAAATTCCACTTTTTAGTGAAAGAGGAGGATTAAGGGTTCACAAATTCTCCCTTCAGGTGAGGATTTGGGGGATTCTTAGTAATCCGAATCACAACTTTTGTTTGTTCGGAGGAGTTTGTGATGCTAGCAAGGGGAGGTAGATTGAAGAGAAGACTGTTGGTATATTCTACTCCCTTAATTTCATCGAATCTTTTAATTTAGTTCATATTTTCAATTTAGATCGTTATTTATTGTTTTCTTGATTCTGAGTTATTCGTTAGTTTTAGTTTTTGTCTTCTGGTTAAATTAGGTTAAATTTTAATTCTCGCTTCACGTTTACTTTAGTAATTACCGTTTTCAATTCCTGTTTAATTTAGTTTTATTATTATTTACTGCTTTTTCATAATTTGAAACCCTACCAAACCAATTTCCTAAAAACCTGACACACCATCGCTGTGGATTCGACAACCCTTACTCTTTAAACCCAAATTTACCACTACCGAACACTGACACCGGGAAAGACTGGGACCGACACTAGGAAAGACTAGAAAAACCATGAACCATCGACATCATTTCCGATAACAAGTAAGGCGTCATTCTCGCCTGAGATCAACACCGACACCAGGAAAGACTGGAAACGACACTGGGAAAGACTAGAAAACTCCATGAACCATCGACATCTTGTTCGATAACAAGTAAGGCGTCATTCTCACCCGAGAACAACATCGACTGATCAACGGCCAGGTAGAGCATCATTCTTGCTTGAGATCGTCCCCAAAGAAGCGCATGCCGCCCGCAACTTCGACACAGGACGGAGCTTCCAAGTGTCAACCCACACCTTCATGTAAGGTGTCATTCTCGCCCTAGATCAACATCGACTCATCAACGGTCAGTTAGAGCATCATTCTTGCTCGAGATCATCCCCAAAGAGGCGCAGGCCGTCCGCAACTGCGACACAAGACGGAGCTTCCAAGTGTCAACTCACACCTTCATGTAAGGCATCATTCTCGCTCGAGATCAACATCGACTCATCAACGGTCAGGTAGAGCATCATTCTTGCTCGAGATCATCCCCAAAGAGGCGCATGCCGCCCGCAACTGCGACACAGGACGGAGCTTCTAAGTGCCAACCCACACCTTCATGTAAGGCGTCATTCTCGCCCGAGATCAACATCGACTCATCAACGGTCAGGTAGAGCATCATTCTTGCTCGAGATCATCCCCAAAGAGGCGCATGCCGCCCGCAACTGTGTCACATGACTGAGCTTCCAAGTGTCAACCCACACCTTCAAGTAAGGCGTCATTCACGCCCGAGATCAACATCAACTCATCAACGATCAGGTAGAGCATCATTCTTGCTCGAGATCATCCCCAAAGAGACGCATGCCACCCGCAACTGCCACACAGGACGGAGCTTCCAAGTGTTAACCCACACCTTCAAGTAAGGTGTTATTCTCACCCGAGATCAACATCGACTCATCAACGGTCAGGTAGAGCATCATTCTTGCTTGAGATAACCCCAAAGAGGCGCATGCCGCCCGCAACCGCGGTGCAGGACTCAGCTTCCAAGTGTCAACCCAGGCTTTGCAATCCAAAGTCATATCCTCATACTACTTTGACCTTCGTGCTATTCGGACTTGATCAAACTAGATGTCGGAATTTGTACCAGCATAATCCCGACTCATCAAAATCAGCAAAACATTTTGCTCAAATGATAAATGGGTCATTGGGCCCAAAAAGGTCAACAACTTGAGCCCGAGAAGTCAACAGGCCGCCTACATTCGCTTAAAACCCCCCTGGGTTTTAATTTTCAAAAGACCAACCCACGCAAAAGCAGGCCCAGAATCGCGCCCAGGCCCACAAATAACTTAAAATTCGCCTAGCTAGGTTTTGAGAGGAATGGTGGAACGATGTCGTTTGGAGCCTCGTCACCAATCCGTGTGATGATCAGCTAAAACCCGCCTAGGTTTGAAACTGTCTGGCGCCAAAATCTACATGCATGCAATTGCATCCCTTGATCTTTCTCCACGTGTATGACTTTGCCCTTGACCTCCGAAAACCCGCCTAAGTTTTGATCCTTGGAGGGCATGATTCGTGGGGTATGTTCCCCATGGTTTCCCTCCAAATCTCTCACTCCCTCACCTCTAAGTACCTGAAGAATCTCAACTTTGAGGACCTCATCACAAAAAGCTTTGAGGACCTCCTTGCAGTACACTCCTAGGACCTCCAACGACAGCATCAAGGTTTTGTTTGAAAGACTGAAATTTAGGGAAGTATCTTATACAAACCCTAAAGTATACTTTCTATTATTCTGCATGATCTGATACAATAACCGCTACCTTCCTTATTTCCAGATATCATTCGTATGGAGAACAAATCAAGGAAATCAATAAGATTTGGAAGAGAGCTCAAGAATGGAAACTATCCCTTGGAGAATAAAGAAGCCGTTGCTGCCTCCAACTCCCAAATATATATACAGCTGCATACCTACATTGAAGGGCAGTGATTTCCAAGCAAGAAAATCAGTTGTAGGAACTTTATGAAAGAAAGTTCTGAGTGTAGGAATATTGAGTGAATATTCTAAGTGTAACCATTGTTGTAAGTGGTGAGCCTTCGTTGTAACCAGTGGTTAAACTGGTGAGGACCTCTAAGGTCGTGAATTTGAAGTTAGATAAGTGCCTCTCTGTCAAGTGTGGTCACTAGTTGTAATCACCTCCACTGTGAGGCCTCTGATCAAGAAGACATCTGCTGAGTCTTCTATAATTGAGGACCTCACAAGTTCTCTGTTGAGCTGAGTTGTAACCTCCTCCTTCTTAGCACTTTTAATTATTGAATAAAGAAGTTATTTTTTCATATAAAAGTGATACTGACTTAGTTGTGTTTGATCAAAGTGCAGAATTATTTACATAACCCTATTCACCCCCCTCTGAGGTCATTTCAATTGGTATAAGAGCAGTTCTACAGATCTAAAGAGTCTAACAACTCGTGGTAAAGATCATGGCCGACCTCAACACAACCGAAGCCCCTCAGGGACGCTCATGGACAAGAGCACATCTCCTCACCGGAGAAAACTATAGAATGTGGAAAAGGCAAATGGAAATCTTCCTCAAGGACCAAGATGAGGACTTCTGGACTGTGGTTATTGAGGGAGATTATCCTACTCCCACGAAGAAGAACAGTGCTAGTCAAGATGTCCCAAAGAAAAGATCTGAAATGACCAAGAAAGATTTGGAGCAATTGAGAAAAAATACTCATGCCCTAAACTTGATTTATTGCATTTTAAATTCGAATGATTTTGAACATATATCTAATTGTGAAACTGCGAAATAGGTTTAGGATTACTTGATAACCTCATATGAAGGCACAAGTCAAGTCCAGGACACCAGAGTAGATATCCTTGTCCAGAAGTATGGGGCCTTCAGAATGAAGGAAAATGAGACTATTGAAGAGATGTTCAAAAGATTCAGCAGCATCACCAACCACCTCATATATCTAGGAAAAATCTACCCAAATGAGGAACAAGTTAGAAAGGTCCTCCGATGTCTGCCTACAAGAAAATGGGGTCCAAATGTCACAGCCATTCAAGAAGCTTAAGATCTCAAGGACCTCAAGCTGGAGGAACTCATTGGAAAACTACTGGCCTATGAGATCCAATTGAATGACCTCTCTGAACCCAAGGAAATTGCCCTTAAGGCAGTATGTAAATCTGACAGTGAGTCAGATGATGATGATGAGGAAGATACAATGACAATGATGGCTAGAGGGTTCAGAAGATTATACAAGAAAAATCCAACCTTTCGAGGATACATCAAGGATGGACAAAACAGAAAAGCAACATCAAAAGGTAAGTCCTCATTAAGAAAAGATCCTGACACATTCACTTGTTTTGTTTGTGGTAGCTCAAAACACCTTGTGAAGGACAGCCCTCACGCCAGAAGAAACAAAGACAAGAGAAACAGTCGACCTCAACGGCATAACCATGAGGCAATGATGGCAACATGGAGTGATAGTGCTTCCAGTGAAGGCCACAATGAGGTAGAAGAAATAACAAATGTATGTCTGATGGCAAACACAAGTGAGGATCAAGATCCAACCTCATCTCATGACGAGGTAAACATTGATGACCTCCTTAATCTTTCACCAGTACATCTTGCTCTGAAGTGTATGCATTTTTTTAAATACTCTAAGTCCTCGATAGAAAGAATCAAGTACCTTACCAACCATGTGCAAAGTCTCTGTGAGGCCATAGAAAGTCTGAACTCTCAAAATGACCTCCTGTTCACAGAAAGTAATAGACTGTCTCTTGAGGTCAAAGACTGCTATAAAACCATCACTCAATTATCCAATGAGGCAGTTAATAATTCTCATCCTTAACAAATAAAACCAATCTCCACAACCCTCTCTTCTCAACCTCGGACCAAAATTCCTACAAATCATCCTCCCAGAGGACCTCTCCTTCCAAAACCTAATACACCACCTCTCAAAAACTATCAGTCCAAAAGTCCTCCTTTCCATGCCAACAAAGGACCTCTCCTTCCTATCTCAAACATTGCGCCTCTTAGAGAAAATCATCATAGAGGACATCCTATAGAAAATAAAATAAGGACCTCATCAAACCCCTGTCTAAAGGAACTAGACCTCCGTGCATTACTAAAATCTGGGTCCCAAAGACCTCATTGCAATGATCTCATCCTTGGTCAGAGACTAAGAAAGGTATAGTGTCTTCTATTACAGGTATGCCTCAAACACAGAGATCCAACCAAGCTCTTCAAACTGAAAATCAACAAGAATGCAAGAGTGACCTTTGGAGACAAAATCCAAGACAGGATCCTAGACATTGGGAAGGTCGTGAAACAACACCACCCGCACCATTTGAGGGGAAGTTGTCTACTATGAGGACCTCAACCTATGCACAAGCTGTCAAATTGAGGGGGAGTCCTATCATCCATCCTCCCTACGTGTAGTCTCTCTCCTCCTCCCAGGTTCGTCAACCCACTGCATGCCTGAACCTCTAATGTCCTCATCAACATGGCCTCTTGGACACCTCAAAATTTAATGAGGGAATCTCTTTTCCTCCAATCCCTCTTACTTCCTCTCTCTATCTTCCTCTGCTTTTTAGGCTACACAATTTAGCACTTGTACTCTCCTGTTTCCCTTCTGTTCGAAAGACAAAAAGGGGGAGATATCCTTGGTCTGTAACTGAAACAATATGGTGAACTGTTGCTTGCTACTATATGATACTCTATTACAAGAATGTACTGTTGCATCTATTATCCATATCTGCAATACATTGAGAATGCATGTATAGAAGCAGCATCTAGGAAGTTTTGTCTTTTAAACAAAAAGGGGGATATGGAAAAATCTCAACTTTGAGGACCTCATCACAAAAAGCTCAGAGGACCTCCTTGCAGTACACTCCGAGGACCTCCAACGACAGCATCAAGGTTTTGTTTGAAAGACAGAAATTTAGGGAAGTATCTTATACAAACCCTAAAATATACTTTCTATTAATCTGCATGATCTGATACAATAACCGCTACCTTCCTTATTTCCTAATATCATACGTATCGAGAGCAAACCAAGGAAATCAATAAGATTTGGAAGAGAGCTCAAGAATGGAAACTATCCCTTGGAGAATAAAGAAGTCATTGCTGCCTCCAACTCCCAAATATATGTACGGATGCATACCTACATTGAAGGGCAGTGATTTCCAAGCAAGAAAATCAGTAGTAGGAACTTTATGAAAGAAAGTTCTGAATGTAGGAATATTGAGTGAATCTTTTAAATGTAACCATTGTTGTAAGTGGTGAGCCTTCGTTGTAACCAGTGGTTAAACTGGTGACGACCTCTAAGGTCGTGGATTTGAAGTTAGATAAGTGCCTCTCTGTCAAGTGAGGTAACTGGTAGTAATCGCCTCCACTGTGAGGCCTCTGCTGAGTCTTCTATTCTGGTAGGCTAATTGAGGACCTCACAAGTTCTCTGTTGAGCTAAGTTGTAACCTCCTCCTTCTTAGCACTTTTAATTATTGAATAAAGAAGTTATTTTTTCATATAAAACTGATACTAACTTGGTTGTATTTTATCAAAGTGCAGAGTTATTTACATAACCCTAATCACCCCCCTCTATGGTTATTTCAATAACCCCCTCCATATCATCAACTATCATTAACCATTCTCATCATCTACGACCATTACTCTTCCCTTATTTCACCAACTATCATCATCATCCTACCAAAACTCTCTTAAACTTCCTCCACAATATCCATTCTTATCTCCTAATATAATTATAACCGCTCTCATAATCCCCATACCCCTCATATACGATTCACCCAAATTATCCATATCTTCATCATCCTATCCGAGGTTATAACCGGGGCTAAGTCAAGGAATTCAATTGTCGCATTCAGGCAACCCACATCAAACAAGGTTTGCTTTTGTCATTATTATTGTGGTTTTTCATCATTTAATCCATTCTTTAATTCCTTTACTTGTACATATTTTGTAAAGTAAAAACCGCATTTTATATTGCATGATTTGAATAATAACTTCGTGAAATTAACCAAATTTCTCCTCGCTCTCTTTCTTTTCAATGTTGATTTTAGTCGAGTCTGTATTATAACAGGCGGATTCGAGAGTTCTTATAACTCTGGAATTCGTAACCTTACTTCCGAATCTAGAAATCGGGTTCGTGGACTAGAGTCTTTCTTTTCTTATTTTAGGGTTTGTCGATTTCCTTAAATCGGCTGGCGACTCTTTAAACATTTTACAAATTCGTTTAATTATTTAAAGTATTCGATTTCTTGCACAAAAATAATTTAAGAAAATAATTTAATTCATGTCCAATATTTATCCACGGAGGGTCCCGAGAGAAATGGGCCAGAAAATGATAAATCCTAGGCGGGTTTTATCATTGTCAACCCAATTTGTCTTTTGGCCGAGGAGACCAGTGGCCCAGCATGGAATCCGCTAAAACCTAGGCGGGTTTTAGCATATTCCAGTGGCCCGCTTGTTTTCTCTTGGGCTTGGATATTTAAGTGGGCCGGGATTAAATTATTGTTAAATTAATTTGTATAATTTTGGATAATTTAAATAATAAAAAACAAGTTTATAAATAAATAAAGTTTCATCAACCCGAAAATGAATTTCGAAAATTAAAAATATCATTATTTAAGGATTAAGCAACCTTGGTCGGCTCCCGATCACATAAGTAGCGCATCCAAAAACATTTTCGCGAACGGGAATTTTCCGGGTCCTACACCAGTCTGCATTTATCAAGCAGGTTGGGCAAAAGGAGAGAAGACCAAAATCATCAGTCTCTTGAAAATTGATATCTCTATGCTCCTAGATCAGCAGCTTGAACAAAGCGTGCGTAAGACAGGGGGCTACCGCCTCACCACCCACATCATCATCTGTGTCATCGGTTATCTTCTCATTCGCCCCAACATCTATCCTTACTTACCATCTACATCTCCATCTCCATCCCAAGTCCACATTCACCGAATCATCCCTCTTTGCATCACTCAAAACAGGCATCGTTCAAAAAAACTTAGCCTTGTCCAACTCATTCATTTTCCTCATGACCAATCCATATCTACCCCAAAGCCAAAAGTTGTGTTGTGATTATTGTCATCAGAAAGGCGAACAGTAGTCAATCCTATGGAGAAGAAAGTCGAAAAAAGAGAAGGAAACAAAGGAAAAAAAAAAGAGAAAAGAAAAAAGTTGAGAAGGAAATAAAAAGTGAGAATGCGAAAATAAGAGTCATGCACACCTCAGAGAAAACCTCATCGCAAGCCTTCACCTACATCATCCTTACACTTCAGCCTTCTATTACCTTCACAAACCTTTCATATGAATCCTCAAACCTTCATGATCATCTTTTCGAACCGTTAAGCCTTCCACGAGGCACTATCCATCAAAGTTGCGCTTAAAAAACTATGGCTGGCTTGATTCCACCTCGGATACGTAGGAAAACCTCTTTGAGGCCCGGCCGCTGCAAGGATCATCCTTTGTCCTCAAAATGTATGTCTTTGAGAGAAAAAAAAAAGAGAGGCTAGCTTGGAATCATAGGCTAGGTAAAAGGAGAGTGAGAGAATAAGAGAGGCTAGCCTGAAAACCCGTCAGGGCAGGTTAGGAGAAAGGAGAGGAAACCCTGGATTCTATCTATGATCGTCATCAACCCTCCATCTTCCTTCCGCCAGACTTGGACATCATTCCACAACCATGTTCCAACCTTTTCCCAAACAGATGACGTCTCATCCCATTTTACCATATCTTCACCCTTTCAAGACACGATCATTCCTGGGTGTTTCCCTATCTCGTTCATCAATAAAATCTCATCTACCATCCCTTCCAACCCTTTTCCAAGAGATGATGTCTATCCCATTTGACCATCTCTTCAAGACACGATCATTATTGAGTGTCTCCCTATCTCATTCATCAATAAACTCTCATCTACCATCTCTTTCAACCCTTTCTCAAGAGATGATGTCTATCCCATTTGACTATCTCTTCAAGACACGATCATTCTTGAGTGTCTCCTTATCTCATTCATCAATAAAGTCTTATACCACAAGCCGGGGGTGGGAAGTGAGAAGAAAAACCTCCAAAAGAGTGAAACACGGGATGAGAGTGCTTCGAGTAAAGGAAAGCCACATCGGGCTTTACTTTTGCAGAAAAGCGACCTTAGTGAGGTTGAGTGAACCTTAGCTCCACAGAAATTTCAAACCTCCCTTTCTTGTCCCTCACCCTTACCCAAAACTCCTACTGGGCTCCGAATAGAGTTCCCTAGTGTTGAGTCGTGCTCAATCGGTCCCGAGCCTCGCCATGGAGTTGAGTTGCATGAATACACGTCCATGACTACTCACCCAAACTCCATTACTTCCACATTGAGGTTGAATGAGAAAAGGTTGTCTCCATTAGCCTTGACCCCGCGCTCTCATGTGTTGAATTCCTTGTTGCTTTCAACAAGTTTATGGGTGCTTGACGTGTTCGGGTACTTCATGATGTCGACTTGGCCCCTCCTTTCCACCGGAATTGCTACAATTTTGAGAAGGACGGGTTGATGAGCGTTACTCTACTTCGATTGTTGGAGTACGTGGTTTTAGGTCTACATGAGTATTTGGTAATTTTGAATCCCCAAGAGTTGAGGACAACTCTTTTCGAAGAAGGGGAGTATGAACCATATGGGGATCGGTTTACTTTTTGTTCGTCTCTATTGGACCATTCTCGAGCCTTCTAAGGGGCTTCGGAATCATCGGCAAGAATAAACACAAGTTGGTGAAGGCGTTTAAAAGCTAGAAAAGGGCGTGCCTTCACTCTTTTAGCCACAACATTTTCAATACTACTCCGATGGGCCTCAAATTTCGAGAGCTTAAAGTAAACACCGGGAGCTTTCCATCGATAACTTATGGGCCTAAAACAGAGCCCGGATGAAGAAGTTATGCGCGTTTGAAGTCGGCAGAAAAAACTGCCCATAAGGTCGTCACGCCCGTGACACATATTGTAGCGCCCGCGACGCCTTGGTGAACGGCAGGGAATTTTAATCAGGAGGTTGTCGCACTCGCGTTCTTGAGTGGCGTCCCGAACTCTGCTGTTCGCTATCGCTGCTATATACGCTCCGTCGCCGCATGACAAATACCTTAGCACCGCGGCTTGGCGTGAGCGTGTTTTGCTGCAATTAAACCCTAAGTTTTATTTGTTAAACCCTATTAGTATAAATACCCCCTTAGCTTATTTTCCAAGATAGATTTTGATGATGAATATTTAGGAATTAGACTCAAGAAAATTCCTCTCAATTGGAGAGTTGTAATTGTGGGTTTTCAAACCCTAATCAATGAAGCTAATCCTTTGGTGGAAATTGTTTTGTGATTTCTCTTCTTATGAGTGAGTATCTTTTCTCCACTCTTTGTGAGATTTCTTGGGTGATTCAAGACGCTTTGCTTGTAGGAGATCCTTGTGCAAGTTTTGAACATCTAAGTTCGATTCGGTGAGATTTTTCTCTTTAGAATTGTCCATATCTTTTAAATTCATGTTTATCTCCATTAATCAAAAAACCCTAAAAATTGGTTCATAGTGTTTATGAGTTCTATGGGTGGATTTCCATCATCCACATGTTTGTTTAGACCCTAGGCTTCCGCGCATTGCTCTCCAGTTTGGCTTTATCTTTATGAGTGTTTATCCCTCAAGGTACATAGGCGATTTGAGTCTAGACTCAAATACAACCATCACAAACAAAAAAATAAAAAATCATCATGATTTAACAAAATTAAAGACGTTCAAGTCAACAAACTTCAAGATTCTCATGTCACAAGATCAACCGTCTTGTAAGTTAACAAGAAGACAAAGACTTCCAAGTCAGACGAACTCCTACGTCAACAAGTCTCGTAGCTCCTAAGTCGACAAAAGGAAAGACTCACAAGTCAACCAAATTGAAGTCAACAAAATGAAAGACTCACGAGTCATGTGAAAAACATCGTGTCTTCCAAGTCAACATACTTCCAGATTCGCAAGTAAACAATGTTCAAGACTTTCACGCCAACTAATTTAAAGACTCTTGTGTCAAAAATCTTCATGACATCAAAATTTAGGACATTCAAGTTGATAAAATTCAAGACTACCCAGTCGCCAAAATCAAAACTTACAGGTGGAAAAAAATCAAGCACTCCTAAGTCACTTAAGAAAAAGACTCTCAAGTCACCCTTGACAGAAGATGCACAAGTTCACGACTTCCAAGTCAAAGTCAATAGCTCACAAGTCAACAAGATGCAAGAATCTCAAGTCAAGATATGAAAAGACTCACAAGTCAATACGAGACTCTTAAGTTAGTAAAGTAATGGTCGTAGACTCCATAGTGAAGACTCTCAAGTAAAAAATACAAGAAATGGACCAACTCCCAAGTCATCAAAATTGTGGGTTGTCATGCCGCACTCTGGTTTGCCAAGATCTTTATGCTGGTAGTTTGTTTCAAGTTAGCACCATTAATGGAATACTTAGGCTGGTTGACAACTTCCTTCAAGCATGCAACGTGGGGGCATCCTAGTCGGGTTGGTTGAATTCTCCTCCAAGACGACATCATCGTCCTTCAAATCAACGACTCACTCCTTTGGCTAAGTGGTAGACTCTTTCAAGCTGGTGACATCGACGTCTCCTTCAGGTCAATATTGAGGGCAAGCCAGCTAGTGGTGTCCTTTCTATCAATCGATGATGCTTGTAACCGAGAACATACTAGGTCGTTTAGCGTGGATCTTCGGAAGAAAGTCTGACTGGTTCATCGTGGCTCGACAGAGACTTGAAGTCAGCTTTCCATAGCCTGTCGACAATATAAAGTCCTAGAGTAGTAAACGAGGTGACGACATTGTCGACCTAGTGAGTTCTGAAAAAGAGACACCTCAAGATGTCTAATACATCAGAACATCACTGGGGAGTACTCCACTTCCGATGAGGCCATGACTCCGTCGACCTAAACTATACTGCCGTTTTTGAGAGAGTTGTCTAAGACAACTCTACGCTAGTAAACTAGAGAGTAGCCCACATAAGCCAAGGTGAAGCGACGACTCCATCGACCAAGACTGTATTGACATTTCTGATAGAGTTATCTTGGACAACTCTACGTCAGTACACTAAGGAGTAGTCAACTTGCGGTGAGGCAATGACTCCGTCGACCCAATTTTGTTTTGAAAAGACACTTGAAGATGCCTAATATATCAGAACGTCGCTGAGGAGTATTCCATTTACAGCGAGGCGATGACTCCATTGACCCAAGGTCCCTAATTGCAATGACATTTTTGAGAGAGTTGTCTAGGACAATTCTATGTCATTAAACTAAGTAGGCCACGTAAACCAAGATAAGGAGATGACTCTGTCGACCTAGACTATACTGTTGTTTCTGAGAGAGTTGTCAAAGGAAACTCTTCGTCAGTAAGTTAAGGAGTAATCCGCAAAAGATGAAGTGGAGCGATGACTCCATCAATCCAGATTTTACTATCGTTTCTGGAGCGTATCAGGCGAGGAACCAAACTTTGAATTATGTGTTTGCAAAACCTTCCCACACTACCTTTGAGAATCACGAGCGAATTCGCTTCAAGGTCGGGTGCGGGGTGCATTTTAAGGTGGACCCGAGACCTTGGAGGCATATTCGGACCATCTTTAGGTGTGGTATCCACTTCAAATGGGACCTCGAACCATGGGAGTGGAGCTACGGGTGCTCATCAGGACCTACTTCGGGCCTTTAAAAGGGTTCGGAGTCTTTCAGAAAGAATAAGAGCAAAAGGGTCAATATGGGTTTTTGGAATTGACGTTCCTTCACTCTTTGGACCATAACTCCTTCAATACAACTTCGATGGGTCTCGTATTTTGGGAGCTTAAAGTACACATCGAGAGCTTTAATCGATATCTTACGGGTCTAAAGCGGAACCCAGATGAAGAAGTTATGCGCGTTTGAAGTCGGCAGGAAAAACTGTCTCAGAAGGCGGTCGCGCCCCCGACGCATTTGGTCGCCCCCACGAACACCTTCTGCCCAGATGACGTTGTTGTATCTAGAAAGGTGTCGCTGCGGCTGCGTTCGTCCGCTGCGTAGCGCCCGCGACAGGACTGTGCCGCCCGTGACGACCTGCTGCCTTCACGTGATTTTATGTTAATTGTTGTGTTTTACTGTTCCCCCCCCCCCCCCATTAGTATAAATACCCTCCTTAGTTTATCTCCTAGATAGTTTTTGTTGAATATGAATGTGTAGCTTAAGCATTGTTAGGGTTTCTCCCTTGTTCTCTCAAAAATCTTGTTATCATTATCCAATCAAGTTTAGTGGTGATTCAAGTCATTCCTTTAGTGATTATTTAGTGGATTATCTTCGATAATCAAGGTGGGGTGTTGGGCCTAGAGTTGTGGTACTCCTTGGTCAAGGTCATATCTATCCGTTGTTGAATATCGATCATCCATCATCACTCAAGCTAATCTTCACCCATCCACGCGACTGTAACACTCCAGTTTCTTAGAAAGTTGTCTACGACAATTCTACGTTAGTAAGCTGAGGAATTTTCAACTTGTGACAAGGTAACGGGATGTCGACCTAGTTCAATACTAAAACGGACTTGTCCAACCAGTGAGGAATGAGGAGTCCTTCCAGCCGAATCAGGCCTTACGATCGTGACACCCATCACTACAACATTAAACGTCTACGGCGACCGACCCAGATGACCGATATGTATCGCAATGCTCACTTTATCGGTCGCTGAGCCAGCGACCAATACCGTGTCGTTCGCCGGGTATCGGTCGCGAGGCTCAATAAATACTACAACGGCAACATTTATTTCATTTGATTCTTTATCGGTCGCTGAGCCAGCAACCGATATGGTATCGGTCGCTGGCCCTTTTTAATGACTCAACGGGCATAATACCATTCAAACGTTGCTCTTTCTCTCCATCTCGTTCGTTCTCTCTCACACCCCGACCCCAACCACCGCCCCAACCACCTTCACCCCGGCCCACCATCGACGCAAGCGGACACTGCGACATGGAAAGGGAGACCTCAACAAGAATAGCAAACCAAGACAAAGCAACCCCAGAAAAACAGACACACAACCAAGCATTACTTGAGGTAACTGAGAAAGAACTAGTTTGGTTATGCTTTGAAATTCAAATTTAGAATAGTGTATGTTTTGAATGTAAATTTTTAGGGTTTATTACGAATGCTTATAATTTATTATAGTATTATGTTGTTAGGGCTTGAAATTAATGTTAGAATATTGTTGTTTATTAATGTAAAAGTATATGTTGTTGAAATTGTTGATTTTTAATTGTAAAATTCATATATGTTGTTTTATTTAAGTAATTTTAGTGTGGCTATGGTTTGAAATTCAAATTTAGAATAGTGTATGTTTTGAATGTAAATGTTTAGGGTTTATTATGAATTCTTATAGTTTATTATAGTATTATGTTGTTAGGGCTTGAAATTAAAGTTAGAATATTGCTGTTTATTAATGTAAGAGTATATGTGTGGGATGAATTTGTTGATTTTTAATTGTAAAATTCATATATGTTGTTATATTTGAGTAATTTACTTGAGTAATTTAGGGTTTACAAGGTTATGAATAATTAGTTTAATTAGTTTAATTAATTATAGGATGTTTGTATGGGTTAGGGATGTGGTTAGGGTTAATTGATTGTATATGTTTGGTTAGTTAAGTTAAATTAATTTAGTTAAAAAATTGGGTTAAGTTTAATTAAATATTTAGTTAAATGAAGTTAAAATAATGCTTAAGAATGTTTATGATTATTCAAATTTAAGTGAGTTAGTTTTATATGTTATAAGTTAGGGTTGAGTATGAATGGTTTTGGTAGTTATTAATAAGTGAGTTAGTTATTATGTTTGGTTAAGAACAAATTTACGCGACTGCCAACTTCGTTGGTTAACTTAATTTAAGGGGATGTCTTCAAACAGCAGATTCATAGTTGTTATGGGGAACAATCTGTCATAGTTTTATAAATAGGTCATCATGTAGTTGCGACGTATGAATGTTGGTCGTTACACATTCAGTTTTTGTAGAAGTTATGGGATAAACACCCAAGAAATCAAATCTTGATTTTTTAGGAGTTTATCTCACAGTTTTTTGCGAAACTAAATGCATCAGGACCATCGTTGACACGTCGCAAGCCCAAGATGACATATTTATAAAACTCTGACATATTGTTCCCCATAAGAACTATGAATCTGCTTTTTGAAGACGTCCATTTAATTAAGTTAGCCTATAAAGTTGGTAGCGTAAATTTTTTGCTAAACCAACCTAATTGCTAACTTAATTACTTATAACTCCAAATGAAGACATAAATTGTAAATAATTATGTCACGTCCATTTACGTAATCAACAACAAGTTGCTACGTAAGTACTCAACAACTATTTAAGTAGCTTAGTTGTAGATGTCATAAAAAATTGTCGAGTTTGGATGATTTTGGTAGTTATTAGTTAGTTATTATGTTTGATTAGGAATGAATTTACGCGACTGCCAACTTCGTTGGATAACTTAATCAAAGACAAGTCTCTAAATGCCAATTCAACCCTGTTGTGATGAACAAGTTGTCGGAGTTATATGTACAGGTGAACAACCGCTTGTGATGTAGCAAATGTCGATCGTTATTTTTAGCATCTTGTTGGGATGATATATACATTGTATGCAGCTAAATACATAATATAGACTAGTAGAAAATGGATGTATGAAAGACATGATGGTGAATATCTTAGTGTGGAATTCGTACGTAGGGTGAATGAAGAATTTATACCTGTTGCAAAACAATGGAGTACTTTGGGGAAACTTAGATGTCCTTGTAGCAAATGCAAAAACTTGATGTACGTTGACGAGGATACTGTGAAGCTACATTCGTACAAATATGGCTTTCGTCCAAATTATTATGTTTGGATAAGTCACGGGGAGAATTTCGCAATTCTCGAGGGTAGTGGTCAAACTGTTAACACTGTAGTTGATGGGTCTTCTAGTATTGGAGGTGTCAACAGTATGCAAGAAATGATCACCGATGCCATGGGCCATATGCCTTTGAGCTGCGGTGATGATATGAGGGAAGATGAGCCAGAGGAAGGGACTAAGAAGTTCTTAGAAATGCTCGATGCCTCCAAAAAGCCTCTATATGAAGGTTGCGACATGTCTTTGTTGTCGGTTGTCTCACGGATGATTAATATAAAATGTGAGTCCGATCTCCCAAATGAAGCCGTGGACAGTCTGTTAGGCTTAATGAAAGACATATGTCCCCCTGGCAATGAGATGACAAACACCTACTATCAAGCGAAGAAATTGCTTGGTGCTTTAGAACTTCCACATGAGAGAATAGACGCGTGTCCCAATGGGTACGTGTTGTTTTGGAAGGAGAAAGCTGACTTAGATAAGTGTGACCACTGCGGAGCCGATAGGTATGCTAAAACGACGTTGCGTGGGAAACGCATTGCACACAAGCAATTGATTTACTTCCCAATCGGGCCGAGGTTGCAAAGATTGTATGCAACTAAGACATCTGCGGAGCACATGAGGTGGCACTCAATGAATGCGCGTGAGGATGAAACTATGGTTCATCCATGCGATAGTGAAGCGTGGAAGCATTTCGATGCCCTCCATAAGGAATTTGCGTTCGAACCCCGAAACGTACGGTTGGGGCTATGCACAGATGGTTTTGCACCTTTCGGCAGTTTCGGTCAGACATATTCATGTTGGCCGGTGATTGCAACTCCATATAATTTGCCGCCTTGGTTGTGCATGAAGAAGCAGTACTTGGTTCTGACTCTGCTAATTCATGGGCCGAAAAGTCCAAAGGGCAATCTTGATGTCTACTTGCAACCGTTAATCAATGAGTGGAAACATTTATGGGAGGTTGGAATTGACACGTATGATGTCTCCAAGAAGCAAAATTTTAAAAAGAAGGCATCTGTGTTGTGGACCATAAGCGATTTTCCGGCATACAGAATGCTCTCTGGTTGGACCACAGCGGGGAAAATGACTTGTCCCTACTATATGGAGAACACAAAGGCTAAATGGTTACAACATGGTAGGAAACATTCTTGGTTCGATTGTCATAGACAATTTCTCCCAGAGAACCATCAATTTCGAAAAAATAATAGCGCTTTCTCAAAGAATAAGGAAGAAAATTCACCTCCACCCCCTCGATTGAACGGGGAACAAATTTGGGATTGTGTATGTAAGTTCCCGAGCTCCACGGAATAGCATAACCGTGTTGATGGCTATATAGGTCTCACAATTGGAACAAGAGAAGCATATTTTGGGAGTTGCCGTATTAGAAAGATCTTAAAATCTGACACAACTTGGATGTCATGCATGTTGAGAAGAATGTATTTGATCAAGTGTTGAATACCATCATGAGTGTTAAAAACAAGACGAAGGATGATAAGAACTCGCATAGGGACCAAGCCACCCATTGCAAGCGTCGTCAGCTAAACATTCAAGAAACTCATCACCGAGGGGGACTAGCACCGAAACTATGCAGAACGCTCCCTATCAAATGGGTAAAGAAGAAGTTAAGGCCTTGTGTGAGTGGTTGAAAGGCCTCAAACTCCCTGATGGCTATGCAAGCAATTTGAACAGATGTGTCGATCCCAAAAATTCAAAGTTGCAGGGGTTGAAGAGCCATGATTGTCATGTTTTCATGGAGAAGTTGTTACCAATTGCAACCAGGGAGCTGCTTCCTCAAAAACTTTGGAAACCATTGACTAAACTCAACCAGTTCTTTAGAGATTTATGAGCTTCCAATATAAAGGTGAGTGACATGATCCTTATGAAGTAGCGATGGAAGGACCTGTTGCAACGTGGTTTGTAGACCTCGGTTTTTATCGTTCTTTCTCAGGGAGCGAGGGGCCTTAGCTATGACTACTTGACTCTAGGTAGGGTTTACGATCATAAAGATGATAGGTTTAGGGTAAAAACAACACAAACACACTGAGGTTTAGTCAGAAAGGGGAAACAATGGGTGTCGGGAGACTTCGGGATGCAAACGGGGATGAGGAAATGGGTTTTGCAACAAGAGAGTAACAAGAAGGGAGACTCAAGTGCTAATTCCGTTAGAAAAATACCCACCGAGCTTACTCTTCCAAGGATAGTCCAGATTAACTTCCTCAAGGTCAATCGACAGACCCGAAGGGTTAATGAAACGGAATTATCTAGTTAGTTTCTATTCACTTTCGTGAATAGAATACTAACTATCCCGATTCCCACCTTCCAACACAAGTGTTGGATGTATTCGGGAGCTTTCGCACCCAAATACATCCTACTTGAGGGAAGGATAGGAGTGGGAAATTGATTCCTCAACTAATTACTCAATAACATTGCTAACCCAAACCTAATCACCTATTCACATCCTTAAAATCTCCTTAACCCATTAGGGTTCTAGCCTCTAAACATCCTAATTATCACGATAATAACATCAACAACTTCTTTCATTGCTTAAAAAGGGTAATCAAAATTAACAATAAACAACAATTAACAATCACCAACAATTATAATAACAAAAAGAGATTAATAAGTAAATGATGAACTAAATAGAGAAGAGTTAAGAAATGCTCATTGGTTTCGATGCCAAAGGAAATACTCCAGAATAATAAAGCTCCAATTCTCCAAAGATAAGAAATAATCTTCAAACTTCAAAGAGGAATCCAATAAAATCCAGTGCAAGAACAATAGTCTAAGTTAAAACTCTCACCAATCACTCTAATTCAAAGCTTAAATGTGATAAAAGTATGTGCTAAGATAAGGTAATAGATGGTAAAAGATAAGATAATCAGCTAAAAGACCTAAATACAATATATAGAAGCCAAGTTTGTTACTCAAAACTTGTCACTTTGCTAAACAGAGAAAACGCGTCTAAAGGAGACTGTGGGCACGGTCAATGAGACCGTGGCTACAGTCCTGCGTAGGTCAGGCGATTTCTCGTTTCTCTTCGCAGCACCGTGGGCACGGTGCCCCTGGACTGTGAGTACGGTCTGGCGATTAGGGTAGATGACTTTTTCGCTCCTTCGCACCGTCGTGGCTTCTGTCTTGGGAGACCGTGGCCACGGTCTCGCTCGGCCAAATTCTTCCTTAGGCAGGTCATGAACTCACCGTGGCTACGGTCAACTTGACCGTGGCCACGGTCCTGCTCGGCCTCCACTCTTCCCTTGGGCTTAGTTTCAACTCGCCGTGGCTAAGGTCAACATGACCGGGGCCACGGTCTGGCTCGGCTCCTCATTCTCTTCTGGGCGTAGCGCCTGCTATGAAGAAGGTGGCGGGGGCTACTATGGGAGTGCATCGATCAGCCGACGACTTGGGTGGCTTAGCGCCCGCTACGGCAGGCGTGGCGGGGGCTACCCTTCGGTGCTCTTCGACAAGTTACTTCCTTCCGAGCTTCTTGACATGATCGGCCTTTCCGTTTCCTTCGCCTTCGACTCGACCAAGACTCGGGGAATCTCGGGGTTCCTACGATAGGTGCAAAATTGGCCCTTTTAACCTCGTTTTGAGCAAAAACTCCGAAATTTACAAAATTACCAAAAATGCATTAAAAGTTATTGAACTAAACTACGAAACAAGTCAAAAGCCTAAGGATTTTGGCGGTATTTAGACACAAAATTGGGTTTAAACACCCCCCCACAATTAAACTTTTGCTCGTCCCGAGCAAAACAAGACAAAAACTAACTAAACTAACACTAACTCCTCTGTCGTGGGAGAGAAACAGGTGCATTTAGCGTATGCACCAAGCCCTTTGAACTCCCCGGCAGCCCGGGTGGACGAGATGGACTCGTGAGGTTTTGTAGCGGCTATGCCCACAAAAGCCAAAGAAAAAGGAGAGAGGGAAAGTGAAAACAAAGCCGATGAAAACAAAAAGAAAGAAAAACAAAGGCTTTGATCCAAAAGATCTCGCAACCCAAACTAAGAAAACGTTATTAAGCCTCCAAAAGCAACCGTTAGGAGCATCTCACAAACACCAATCTCAGATAAAGGTCAATCTTAAAGGTTTTTCACTCCCTACACTTTATGCCCAGCAAACCCCACGTGCAAATGCACAAATGGGTTCTAACCGGAACCAAAAGACACTAAAGACTTGTGTCCGAACACAAAAACAACGAAACAACCAAGAGAAGCGTTTCCCTTCCTCGCATTTGGTCGCCCTTGGCTTGGTGAGGGCCGTAGGTGATGCAAGTAGGGGCCCCACTCTTTTAGAAGCAAAAACTTTTTCTTTTCTTTTTGGGTTGGTTTAACCAACGAAATTTGCTTTTTCTTTTTCTTTTTTCTTTCTTTGTAAAAGTCGGTATTAGCCTTACTGTCGGGAATTGGACAGCCCATATAAGGGGTATACCCTCCCAACACGGTCTTTTCCATTTGCCTCTCCGTCGCAAAGCAATATAGGAGGAGGGTTAAGAGGTATCCGTTCCGTACCACTGATACCGGGCCCGTGTAGGTTGGCTAAGTGTAGGTGGTTAATGTCATTCAGCGACACGCTCCACTTAATCAGGTTATTGTAGCTTAAAACTTCTTTTTCTTTCTTTTTGAACTTTTCGCTTTTGCTTTTGCTACACAAGAAAACAAAACAAGCTCGGACACAAACCCCTATAATCTCCCGGTTCAAATCGGAATGTGAAAGGAAACGGGGGTCTCACTAGACACTCAATGAAGGGAGTCTAATTAAGGTAAGTCTTGACTAGAACCCAAGATAGGGTCGAAAATGCTCAGACCGGTTACTTTTAAAGAAGATTAAGAACAGCTTCTCAACTTCGACAACAAGATCCAAGAAACAAAGCAAAACAAAATGAAAGCAAAACTGGAAGAAAAACTTTCAAGGTTTTCACTCCCTTTTTTCTCCTTTTTCACACGAAATTTTTTCAAATTTTAGGTAAAAACTAAGAAAACAAAGATCAAACTACTAGGTGAACTACCCTTGAAACAGAATATCTCCCCCCCCCCCCCCCCCGCAACACACTTAAAACGCCACAGTGTCCTCATTGAAAACAAAAGCAAAAGAAAGAAAAACTAACTTACTAGACTTTGAAAGGAAACTACAAAGAGGAAAAATAAAACTATAAACAATATATACATTACCAATTACTTACCGTATCCCCGAATCTCACTCATTGAGGCGGGAAATAAGGGTGAAACGCATTACACACTCACCAGAACAAATGATTCATTGCATTAGTTTCAAACGTCATTGCTTACATCCTCAACCACAACCAAAATACATTCAAAACATGATGAAACAAACCGACATATCCCACAAAGGAAAACATCATACGACCAACCCCAAACATGCCAAAAGAAACCAAGAGACCAACAAACCAAAACCACCAGACGTCGCATCCAGAACACTGAAGAAGCATCCCCCCACACTTATACTTCACAAAATAAAGTAAATAGAAACAGTGTTAAAGATCGGGTGGGGGGTGGAATGCTTACAAACGGTCCTCAAGCGGACCCTCTAGGAGGAGGACAGGGTTAGAGCTGCGAATGGATGCTAACAAGCATCTCCTGTTGGGTCTCAATCAGCCCTTGCAAGTTCTCGATCAATGTCTGTTGGTTTTGAAAAAGCTCCCGCTGTTCTTGAAATTCGTCCTGAAGCTCCTGGAGTTGTTCACTGATACGCTCCAAGGCGGCGTCCCGTGCTTGGCTCGATTTGGCTTCCGCCTCTTGTCCTTCTTCACCCTCTTCTTCTTCCTCAACTTCTTCTTCACCCTCCTCCTCGGGCTCCCCGGGACCACCCACCACAAAACAGCCCCCAAATGTTTGGCCACACGACCAATTGCATTGGTCGGTGACATCTAATCGTTTCTCGGCATGGTCGTCGCTCAAACGAACCACGACGCTATGGGTGTCGTTTCCGTGGCAAAGGCGCCATTTTGTGTAATGTGGTTTGTAGACCTCGGTTTTTATCGTTCTTTCTCAGGGAGTGAAGGGCCTTAGCTATGACTACTTGACTCTAGGTAGGGTTTACGATCATAAAGATGATAGGTTTAGGGTAAAAACAACACAAACACACTAAGGTTCAGTCAGAAAGGGGAAACAATGGGTGTCGGGAGACTTCGGGATGCAAACGGGGATGAGGAATGGGTTTTGCAACAAGGGCGTAACAAGAAGGGAGAATCAAGTGGTAATTCCGTTAGAAAAATACTCACCGAGCTTCCTTTTCCGAGGATAGTCCGGATTAACTTCCCCAAGGTCCATCGACAGACCCGGAGGGTTAATGAAACGGAATTATCTGGTTAGTTTCTATTCACTTTCATGAATAGAATACTAACTATCCCAATTCCCACCTTCCAACACAAGTGTTGGATGTATTCGGGAGCTTTCGAACCTGAATACATCCTACTTGAGGGAAGGATAAGAGTGGGAAATTGATTCCTCAACTAATTACTCACTAACATTGCTAACCCAAACCTAATCACCCATTCACATCCTTAAAATCTCCCTAACCCATTAGGGTTCTAGCCTCTAAACATCCTAACTATCATGATAATAACATCAACAACTTAATTCATTTCTTAAAAAGGGTAATCAAAATTAACAAAAAATAATAATCAACAATCACCAACAATTATAATAAAAAAGCAGAGATTAATAAGTAAATGATGAACTAAAGAGAGAAGAGTTAAGAAATGCTCATTGATTTCGATGCCGAAGGAAATACTCCAGAACAATAAAGCTTCAATGCTCCAAAGATAAGAAATAATCTTCAAACTTCAAAGAGGAATCTAATAAAATCCAGTGCAAGAACAATAGTCTAAGTAAAAACTCTCACTAATCACTCTAATTCAAAGCTTAAATGTGATAAAAGTATGTGCTAAGATAAAGTAATAGATGCTAAAAGATAAGATAATTAGCTAAAAGACCTAAATACAATTTATAGAAGCCAAGTTTGTTACTCAAAACTCGTCACTTTGCTAAACAGAGAAAACGCGTTTGAATGAGACCGTGGACACGGTCAATGAGACCGTGGCTACGGTCTTGCGTAGCTCAGGCGATTTCTCGTTTCTCTTTGCAGCACCGTGGGCACGGTGCCCCTGGACCGTGGGAACGGTCTGGCGATTAGGGCAGATGACTTTTTCGCTCCTTCGCACCGTCGTGGCTACGGTCTTGGGAGATCGTGGCCACGGTCTTGCTCGGCCAAATTCTTCCTTAGGTAGGTCATGAACCCACCGTGGCTACGGTCAACTTGACCGTGGCCACGGTCCTGCTCGGCCTCCACTCTTCCCTTGGGCTTAGTTTCAACTCATCGTGGCTACGGTCAACTTGACCGTGGCCACGGTCCTGCTCGGCCTCCACTCTTCCCTTGGGCTTAGTTTTAACTCACCGTGGCTACGGTCAACATGACCGTGGGCACGGTCTGGCTCGGCTCCTCACTCTCTTCTGGGCGTAGCACCTGCTACGAAGATGGTGGTGGGGGCTACGCTTGGGAGTGCATCGATCAGCCCAGGACTTGGCAGACGTGGCAGGGGCTACCCTTCAGTGCTCTTCGACAAGTTACTTCCTTCCGAGCTTCTTGACATGATCGGCCTTTCCGTTTTCTTCGCCTTCGACTCGACCAAGACTTGGGAAATCTCGGGATTCCCACGATTAGTGCAAAATTGGCCCTTTTAACCTCGTTTTGAGTAAAAACTCTGAAATCTACAAAATTACCAAAAACGCATTATAAGTTATTGAATTAAAGTACGAAACAAGTCAAAAGCCTAAGGATTTAGGCGGTATTTAGACACAAAATTGGGTCTAAACAGTTGTGCAATATAGGTGGATGTATCCTTTTGAAAGGTACAACTAAACTTACATATCTTTCATAGTTACTATGAGATGAATTATGTATCTTAACGAAAATCAATGTTTATTACTTGTAAAATGTTGTAGATTTTTGCACCACTTAAAGAAAAAAGTGGGGAACAAGGCACGAGTAGAATCGTCTGTCTACAATGCATATCACATCGCTATGTGTATGTACATGCTCCATGTAACTAATTACCTAGTTAACACCTTAAATTATTTGTTGAAAGGCAATTTGCAGAAGACATGTGCCTATCACATCCACGCACACAAATAGGGGATTTGTGGAGCAAATTTGGTAAACAATTTCCCGAATGGTTTAAACGAAAGGTGAACGATCAAGTTTGATTGAATTAGTAAGATTCTAGTGCAATTATCATAATGGTGTCCACTTGAAGTTGACGACTTTGCTAAAATTATATTGTGTAGGCTATCAATTCAAATGAAACAAATGACTTCATTCGAGCGTTAGCCTACGGTCCCAACAAAAATGTGCGTTGGTGGAACCATTACTACATTAACACCAACTCCGGGGTATATGTCAAAGGAATGCACGGCGTAGACTTCTACGGGACACTCCAAAAAGTGATTCAGTTGGAATACTTAGGAAAAGTTGGCAAATACAAAGTTGTTTTATTCAAAGTTGATTGGTTTGACTTCGTCCATGGTTTGAATGAACATGAGCATTACAATTTCGTGGATGTGAACCACACAAAACGGTATCGAGTATATGAACCATTCGTGCTGGCATCCCAAGCACTGCAAGTGTTTTATACTCGTTATCCTAGTACAAGGCGAGAAAGAAACCAATGGTGGGCGACACTCATCATAAAGCCGAGGTCAACGATTGACGGCATTGATGATGCCGCATATCAAGAGGATAGCACTGAAAATCCTCCAACACTATCTGGCATTGATGAGGAACAAATCGAAGATCGAGATGACTTAAGTGATAAGGAAGCCATGAACGATGATGCTAATGAATCCATTATGGGGGAAGAGGGAGTGGGAATAGAGGAGGATAATATGTTAGACCCTATTTGTACCGAGATTATTAGTAGTGAGGATGAAGAGGAGTATGAGTAGTGAATTTTATTATCTTGTCAATATACATTACTAGTCATTGAACTTTTATTATATTCACAACTTGGTTCAAATTTTTCATGTACTTAGTTGAAGCCAACGCATTCTACTCGTACGCATGCCATTTTATATATATATATATATATATATACATATATATATATATATATATATATATATATATATATATATATATATATATATATATATATATATATATATTAACTATTATATTAGGGGGAGACAGCCACATAGTGTTTGGAAAAGAGCAGCTCCGATCGACCCTGCTCTATAACCCAACCGTATACGACTTGAACGGGGGGAGGATTGGTAAGATGATCACATAAAATCCTATGTACATTTATTTAGAATTGGTTTTATTAACTTTATTTGTTTTTTTCGTAACGATTGCATAGGTTCGCCATACCCGTTTAGCACGGTTTGTTGGAGGGCAAATTCGTTCCCACCCATATCCGAAGCCTGCTTCCCAATGGTCCAAATCAGAGAAAACAACTTTGTGGGGGGAATTCTGTGTAAGTAATTATGCAAATTGGGTTATGATTTTCATTTACGTAATAGTCGGTTAACTAATCACTAATAAATTACTTTATACATCGACATTATGTATGGGATGAAGAATTAACAAGCGATGTGTTTAGTGGGTGGCACACGAAATTATGCGACCGGGCTTCTGATATGAGGTACAAGGTCAGGACCTGTAGACACCGGAATTTGTACCGGTATAAACCCGACTCATCAAAAAATACATACAAGACGGATGGGCCAAATGAAACGGGTCAACGGGCCCAAAAGATCGACAAACCGAGCCCAACAAAAATAAAATAGGCCGTGAATAATTAATAAAACCCATAGGGGTTTTAATTTTATTAACCAGCCCACACAGGAAGCGGGCCAGTCGCGCGCCCCGGCCTAGAGTAAATAAAACCCGCCTAGGGTTTGATCCGGCCCAGAAAAAATCAAACCCCGCCTAGGGCTAGAGCGAGGTCGCGCGCGACGTCATTTGGTGCCATGTCAGCGATCCGTGTGATAATATTATCAAAGCCCGCCTAGGCTTTGATGATTCTAGCGCCAAAAATTTCTGCATGCATGCAATCCTCTGATTTTTGCCCACGTGATTTGACCTCCCTTGACCACCCTAAGACCCGCCTAGGCTTTGGTATGAGATGACGTGATTTTTGGGGTATGTCCCCCACCATTTCCCTCCAAACCTCATACTCCCTCACCTGTAGATACCCCCTCCATTCCACCTTCATTTCACCAACAATCTTCATCTACTATCACTTTACTTCCACCCTCTCAAATTCTCTTCATAATTCAATTACCACCATAATCACATTCTTCACTACCATATAACCCTTCACACTATACTTTTTCTAAACCATCCACATTTGTCATCCGAGTTTCAAATCAAAGGGCAACTCAAGGGATCAGGTTCGCCGTCGCTACACCTTAAGCAAGGTTCGGATCTTTGTTTTAGTTTATTATATTTAAATCATGTAATCCTTTATTTAATTCCGTGCTTGTACATATTTTATAAAATAAAAACCACATTTTCTTTATATTGCATGATTCGAATAATAATTCCGCGAAATTAATCAAACTTCTCCCCCGCTCTCTTTCTTTTCAATGTTGATTTTAGTAGAGTCTGTTTTATAACAGGCGGATTCGAGAGTTCTTATAACTCTCGAATTTGTAACCTTACCCCCGAATCTAGAAATCGGGTTTTGTAGACCGGAGTCTTTCTTTTATTTTATGGTTTGTCGATTTCCTTAAATCGGTTGGCGACTCTTTAAACAACTTTATAAATTCGTTTAATTATTTAAAATATTCGACTTCTTACACAAAATTAATTTTAGATAATTTAATCTTTGTCCAATGATAATGATAGGCTTCAATGTCCGAGGAGAAAAGGGCTAGAAATTAGTAAACCCTAGGCTGGTTTTACTAATTTCTGCCCATTATCTCCCTGGGCCTGCAAGCGAGAGGTCCGGCCCAGGACTCGTCAAAGCCTAGGCGGGTTTTGACGAGTTCTAGTGGCCCACTCGCTTCTTGGGCCCTGATTTGTCAATTGGGCCGGAATTAAATCAAATGATATTATTTTTGTGTAATTTTCGGATAATTTAAATAATAAAAAGCGGGTTTGTAAATAAATAAAGTTTCATCACCTTGAAAACGGTTTGAAAATAAAAATATCCTTATCTAAGGATTAAGAAACCTTAGTCGGCTCCCGATTGTTTAAGTGGCGCATCGCGGAAAAAGGGTCACTTTTTCCTGGGTCCTACAGATTGGCGACTCCACTGGGGACTTAAACTTTAATAAGAGGGTAAAACTTGAAAAAATCAAATTGATTTGAAAGTGTAAAAAGGGAGAAGTTAATTTATTTCGCGCTTTTATTATTCTTTTAGGCATCCCTTGCATACCGGGCCACTAATCGGGTCTTTTGACACGTTAGCACAAAGGCGACAGTTTAAGTTACCTAGGATTTCCCTTGAGAGCGGGAGGCCACTACTATGGGGATGAACTCTACATCTCTAAGCATTTGGTCGCTCCTCTCCCGATGTCACACTTCGAGAGCTTCCTTGAAATTCTTTGAGAAATACCGTAACTGCTTACCTTATGGTATGAAGAACCGGGGCGAAGGCATGCGGTAGGCTATATACCCAACCATAAAAGTCCGTGAATTTAGAGCCTTGGTTTAGGGTACCCCTTCATGCGTAAGCTATGTGCTATGTGTATCCCTCCCCTATTCTTGTCTTTTGTAAAGACTCGACCCTAGTTTGGAGGTTTTGTTCTAGTCCATATAAAATTCATTGGGTTGAGATAATGATTATTTATTAATTAATATAATTAACTAAAAGGCATTTTGGTTAGCCCAAGTGGAAGGGCCCATTTATGTTTGAAAGTTGATTATCTTAATTAATAGATAAAAATTGACTCACATTTGATGATATTATATGGCCTTTTATGAAATTCTCTTAACAAAGGTCCCAAAAATTAATTAAAAGGCTAACAAAGTTAATGGATAGCGTCTTAGACTGCATAATAGTCACTAGGGTTGAGTAGATTAATTTATCGATTTAATTAATTAATCCGTTGCGTTTATGGTCGGCCCGTTGTTAGGCCCAACCATATTGGATTTATCAATTAAGCCCATAAATTAATTATGCTCGCTTATTGCTGACTTTATCCAATCCTTTACAATATCTATTTTCCCCGAGATAAAAAAAAAGAGGAGTATAAAAAAAAGAAAAAAAAAGGGATAAAAAAAAGAAAAAAAAGTGGGTTGTCAGTCTGGTTGAACGTTATTCTAGTCCGCATAATAGCCAATACGGTTTGAGCTGTTTGAGTTGTTGGGCCAGGTTACGGATTCTGCTTAAAACGGTCGGCCAGTGGATTAGGCCCATCCGAATTGAGAAACACTGACTATAGTCTACCCACTTATGACCCGCTCGCTATGTTGACTTTATTCGGCCCTTTATAGTGTTCTGTTTTTAGGTCCATATAGAGTTAGGCCATGCACTCCCAAAAAGTGGGTGAGTCCACTGTGTCAGTATACATGTGTCAAGTTGTCTAGGATCATATAGGTCATCTAGGACATGCATGCATCGGGTAGAACATGTCGGAGAATGTCATCGAGTGTCTTAACTTTGAATTTCCATGCAGGCATCATTGGTGATCGACTCCGAGCCCGCATTCTAGATCCACGAACCGGTCATTTGATTCAGAACCCTCGCTACGATCCGTCTGCAACCAGTAAAAGCACCATGTCTGGAGAACAATTCCAAGAGATCCCGGTCTAGAGCACTGAAGCCAACATCACGCAGCACTTGGATGACCTCTACACCAAAATGCAAGGTCTAGTGTTTGCCAATACTTTAGAACAAGAGCAGAAGGTAGGCAAAAGGCTGAATGAGCAGCAACAAGTGATGGAGGGTATACTGCAAGCCATTACTAAATCAATACCAAACTCGGGTTGAATGTTGAGGTAGACGATGAAGAAATGCAGGGATATGAGTCCGAACTTGAAATCATCAAGGCATCCTCAGATTCTGGAGGAATTGGGGTATCCAAAACAAAGGTCACTACTCCTGAGGAATCTAAACTCATGAAGGATCCTGCTGTTAAGGCCCTCGAACAGAAATTAGAAAGCCTTACCAATGCACGAGCCACATGCGGCCTTTCACGACAAATATCCGAAGTGCCATTGCTGCTCAGGTGATTCTGAAGATAGCTGATAAAGTTGGGGTACCAAACATCAGGTTCAAACCCTCTGAGAACCCAGTTCTTCACATCGAACAGTTCATGAGGCTAGCACCATTAAACCGAATCGATGTCAGCTTATACTCTACCGATTTCCAATCCACTCTAGATGGCGAAGTCAAGGTGTGGTACCACGCTTTACCACCTCAAACTAAGGCCGATTGGAATGAACTGTTTAAAGCCTTCATTAATCACTACAATCGCATTCAAAGGAAGCAGGCTACGGTGGATGACCTGACCACCATGAAGCAACGAGATGACGAATCCTTCTTGGATTACTTTGAGCGATGGCATACCAAGCTATCTCACATCAATGAGACAATCCCTCTTCGCCTACAACTGTCTACTTTCAAGCAAGGGCTAAAAGGCAGCCTATCCAAGCACTTGGGATACCACGTCATCAAAGACTTCGACTATTTGAAGGACATCTGTATCCAACTAGAGGCGATGCATAATGATAAGACTACTTTGCCTGGATGGAAGGGGTCTAGTTCCAACAGGAGGGCCACTAGTACGTCTAGCCACCCTCCTCAGATCATGGAAACTAACTTTATCCAGTGCAAGGGGCCTTTCATACCAAAGTATGAGACTTACACACCATTGGATGTCTCTTACTCACAAGCTCTTGATCGACTGGTCAAGAAGGGTTTTTTGGTCCTACCTTTGCCAAAGGAGGAATCAGCCACAAGAGGGAACAAATTGGATCAATTCTGCTGCTACCATCGTTGCTGAGGACACGATACTGAGAAATACTGGTCTCTCAAGAACAAAATAGAAGACATTATAACGGATGGAACATTACCCATGTCGAAAGCTGCTGAAAAGCCTAACAATCAAAGCAACCCTATGCCGGAGCATATCAACGCTATCTTTCATGGAGTTTGTAGCTTTGATCCTTCCACTTTGATTCTTGAAACAGGTCAACCTATCGCCGAGGTGCTCGGCTTTCATGAAGACATGTCCATTCATGGTATTTGGGATAGTGATGACAAGGAGCAACATGAATACTCCAAGACAGAATGGATGGAGCCGGATGAGCCAACATCATATGATGTAGCATTTCTCACTCGATCTGGCTGCCATAACAACAGGAACACCACCACCCCAGTGGCTATTTTAGGTCCTACACCAATGGTTACCAACGACAATCATGTCCCGCCTGAAGATCCTCTCCTTACATAACTCAAGAAGACCAAAGCTGAAGTTACCATCTGGCAATTGATTTGTACCTCACAAGCACATAGACAAAAGATGATGGACGCTCTTACTCCATTAACTGTATCTCCCACGACAACTCCTGAATCTCTAGTTGCTCATGTGACTACCCAGCAAGAGTTTATCACCTTTGGGATTGAAGATCTGCCTCAAGGAGGGGAATCCCACAACAAAGCATTATACCTTATAGTGCAATGTTCCAACAAGACTATCCCTCTAGTTTTGGTCGATAATGGCTCAGCTGTAAATGTGTGCCCTTGGAGGACGGCACAGAAATTGGGAGACCAACAACAACACTTGGCTCAAAATGGTGTATAGCTCAGGGATTATGACAATTCTCCTCGAAAGTTGGTTGGGTCCATAATATTGCCCATCACTAGAGGCAATATCACTTGGAACGTGGAGTTCGTAGTGCTAGACATTCCAGCCTCCTTCAATCTGTTACTAGGGAGGCCATGGCTTCATGAATGCAATGTTATAGCATCTACCTTACACCAGAAGGTAAAGATGTTGGTCCAAGGACAAGTCATCACCATCTCAGGAGAGTCTATCAATGTTGTCTTCACTCCCAAGCAAGCAACCCTTGAAGTGGAACACAGTTCTATGGACGAAGAACTTCATAACTTTGAACTTGTGGCAACTTTGTGCCAGGATGAAGCTTCCTTTGACTTCGATCCTACTCAAATCCCAAAGTGCATGCAATACTCAAGAAACAAGGACACTTCCCTGGGATGTCGCTAGGAAGGAACTCGAAGAGTAGGATTCCTCCGGTTTCAAGACATTTAACCAGAAGGGAAGATTCGGCTTAGGGTACAAGCCAACTGAGAAGGAAGTTAAGCTCGCTAAGATAGCCATAGCTGAGTAGAAGAGGATGGACGATCCTCCTACCTTGTTCCAAATGAAGCCCTATCCACTCACTTTGAATGGACAGTTTGTTAGGGAAGGTGATGACTTCCTTTACTATGGATTCCCTAAACCATACTACCTAAAGAACAAAGGAGTTCAAGTTGCTGGATTAGAAGTTTTCAATGACTGTACCATTAACATGGCTACTGTTTTTATCCCCGCTCGGGACAAACAGCCAACATTGGAATGGACCCACCTTGCTGGGAGCAACATATTTGGCATGTTGTTCGGACAAGAAGCTGCTAAGGAAGAGTTTGAAGCTGACGCTATTATTGCTGCATTATCTAACCCAAGCTTTGACCCAAGTCTCATGATCACTGAAGAAGAAGAAGTCAAGGCGGTCTCATGGGTCGATGCTGAGAAGAATAGCTTTGTTTTATCTGTAGGAGAGTCTGTTCCTATGGACATAGAGTCTGGTTCTAAGAGTCTAGAGTTAAGTGAGTCTGGTCTTGAGTCTGCTGGCGATGTACTCGTTTCTACATTCAATAAGATGAACCTTTATGCTTACTCTGATTCTTCTTTCCCCTCTTCCCTGAACTGATGCGCTAATAATAATATGGAATTTAATGAACCCTTGAAAGAATTTTCTAATGAACATGAGCATAAGATGGCGGTGTTGGAAGACACCATCACCATAAATGTGGGCACGGAAGAACAACCTCGGGAGTTGAAGTTAGGTAATTCGCTCACAGCGGAAGAACGGGTGGCATTTACAAAGCTTCTCCAGGCGCTTGTGGATGTATTTGCATAGTCTTACGAGGACATGCTGGCGATTGACAGGGAACCTGCGGAGCACACCATACCTTTGCTCCCCAATGCAAAACCGGTGCGACAAAAGGCTAGGAGGATCAAACCTGAATGGGCTAAGAAAATTGAAGAAGAGGTGATCAAGCAGCTTAACGCTAAGTTCATCAAAGCGGTCCAATACCCTGAATGGATAGCTAACATTGTCCCAGTACCTAAGAAAGACGGAAAAGTGCGCATGTGTGTGGACTTCCGAGACCTTAACAAAGCTAGTCCCAAGGATAGTTTCCCTCTACCTCACATCAATGTATTAGTGGATAACACTTGTGGACATGAGCTTTTATGGTTTATGGATGGATATGCTGGTTACAACCAAATAAAAATGGCAGAAGAAGATATGGAGAAGACTTCCTTTACCACCCCATGGGGAACGTACTGTTATGTCGTCATGCCTTTCGGTCTCAAAAATGTCGGGGCAACGTACCAGCAAACTGCCAATACCCTACTTCATGACGTGATGCACGTCGAAGTAGAAGTTTATGTTGATGACTTGATTGTTAAGTCCAAGACAAGGGAGAGTCATATTCCTAACCTCTTGAAATTCTTTCTACGACTTCGCAAATACAAGATGCGGCTCAACCCAGCAAAGTGCACATTCGGTGTTACCTCTGGGAAGCTACTAGGCTATGTGGTCAGCCAACGGGGCATTAAAGTTGACCCTTCAAAGATCAAGGCTATCCAACAGTTACAACCACCTAAGACAGAAAAGGAGATAAGGGGTTTCTTGGGCCGAATCCAGTACATCAGCAGGTTCATTTCAAAGCTCACCATGACTTGTGATCCTTTGTTCATGAAGCTAAAGAAAGGAAGTAAAGTAGAATGGGACGATCAATGTCAAGCTACTTTTGAGAAAATCAAGGAATATTTGAAACATCCTCCAGTTCTTATGCCGCCAGTGCCAGATGAGCCTCTACTTCTTTACCTTTCAGTGACTAGCTCGACAATGGGGGCTATGCTAGCTCAAAAGGTGAAAGGTCAAAAGAGCATCATCTACTACTTGAGCAAGAAGTTCCTAGACTATGAAAGTCGATATGCAGACATAGAGAAAATGGCCCTCGCATTAGTTTGGGCCACCAAGAACTTAAGGCACTATATGCTCTCACACACTGTGTATGTAGTAGCTGAGAACAATCCCATAAAATTCACCATGGAGCAACCAACCATCAACAACCGCATCGCTCGATGGGTAGTCATGCTTTCTGAGTTCAATCTTTAATACTTACCTCAGAAATCTATTAAGGGGGGGGAGGGGGAGTTGTTTCAGATTTTCTAGCTGCTTCACCATCACAGGAACCTCCAAGCACTCACTTGGAATTCCCAGACGAAGACGTGTTCTTGACTGATGAAGTTACTTGGGAAATATATTTTGATGGAGCTTCTAACCAAATGGGTTGTGGAATATGAGTCCTATTAATATCTCCAGAAGGCGCACATGTCCTTGTATCTGTAAAATTTGATTTTGATGCTACTAATAATGCGGCGGAGTTTGAAGCATGCATCAAAGGCCTACAAGCTGCTTTGGCTTTAGGAGTATGCCACATAAATGTCTTTGGAAACTCTAGCCTCATCATTAACCAGGCTTAGAATGCATGGAAAGTTCGAAGTGAGTGCCTTCTAGCTTCCAGCAGAAGCTTTTGGGACTGGCTGATCAATTTGAGAAGATTAACTTCCAATACCTTTCTAGGGATCACAATGAACTGGCTGATGCCCTGGCTAAATTATCTTCAATGATATCCATCCCATCAGGCATGTTCCAGCTACCAGTAATTGTAGGGCGACAGTCTGAACCTACATATGTCTGTGCCATGGAAACACAAGATGATGAGACTGATGAATGGTTTCTTGACATATACAATTTCCTTCGAAAGGGAGAATATCCATCTGAGTTAGATGCTCGAGGACAACGAGCGATCAGGGCTTTAGCAGCACAATACTACTTGATCCAAGATCGTTTATAGAAGAAGTCACCTACATGCATCAATTTGTTGTGTATCGGTGCCAAAAGTGCAAAGGAAATCATGGCTACTGTACACGGAGGAGAGTGTGGGCCTCACATGAATGGGCGCATGCTAGCGAAGAAGATTCAAAGAGCTGGTTACTACTGGACCACTATGGAAGCAGACTGCTTGAATTTTGTTCGGAAATGTCATAAATGCTAGGAGTATGCCAATCTACAACATCAACCTCCTTCATATCTGACAACATTCACCTCTCCATGGCAATTCTCGGTATGGGGTATTGACATCATTGGCAAAATACACCCAACATGAACAAGAGGACATGAATACATTTTGGTCGCTATTGATTACTTCACTAAGTGGGTAGAGGCAGCCTCTTTTGCTAAGCTCACATCTAAGCACGTGGCCAAATTCGTCCTTCAGAACATTATATGACGATATGGAGTGCCTCATGAAAGCATCAGCAATAATGGGAGTCATTTTCGAAAGGAAGTAGAAGTTTTGCTCACCAATTACAAGATTCAGCATCATCGGTCTTCACCTTACCGACCACAAACCAACGGAGCTGTAGAAGCGACCAATAAAATGGTGGCGGGAATCATTAAGAAGATGGTCGTCACTTATAAGGATTGGCCTAACAAGTTAGCATTTGCCTTATGGGGATACTGAACCTCAATTCGAACTGCCACAGGAGCAACACCCTATTCATTAGTGTATGGGATGGAAGCAGTCTTGCCAATCGAGTTAGCGATCCCGTCATTATGAATAGTGGCTGAAAGCCAATTGCCAGAAGCACAATGGGCTAGGGCAAGGTTCGAGGAGTTAATGTTGATGGATGAAAGGCGATTAAGGGCGTTTCATAATGTTCAAGTGTAGCAGAATAGAATCACTCGCGCCTTTAATAAAAAGATGAAAAGTCGTTCACTTCAAGAAGGTTATCTAGTGCTTAAGGAAATGAGGGCACCAATACAAGACCCAAGGGGAAAGTTTGCACCTAATTGGAAGGGTCCTTATACGGTTAAGGAAATTTTGTCGGGAGAAGCAGCTTGACTTGCCACTATGGATGGAGAAGATATGACTCAACCCACAAATTTGGATCACCTTAAGCGATATTATGCTTAATATAGCTAAGCAACAAGAAAACCAATTTTTAGATACTTGGTTAATATTTAATTTATGCTCATAAAAAGAAGGAAAGATAAAGTTTGCAAGGACACAATGATTGTAAACAATAATTCTTCTTTTATTAATAATTAAAATGCAAGTACACTGATTGTAAATAAGAAAATTCGAAAGGCGTAATTAAATAAAAGTTTATTCTAGCAAAGCAGTTCAGTTCCTTCGCTTCCATCCATCTTCTAGTCTTGTTTCACCTTCTCTATGTCGCCAGTGGTCTCATGGTCAATCTCCATGTCTTTAGACTCGTTTGGGTCCGTCTCTTTGTTTTTAGATTTATAGGCTCGCTTATGTGATTTCCGCACCTCCACCCTCGGACCAAGACAGTCCTTTGTCGTCACCCTCGCACCGAGACGATCCTTTATAATAGAGCAAGGACCCATTCTATCCTTCATGGATGCCCGACTTCTTAGCGCCTCGCCAGCACGGCGAGACTCAATAGCCGCAATTAACCATCCGTGATATTTAGCGTCAGCAATCTTTGATATATGTGCCTTTGATGGAGCCTTGAGGGTCGGCCTTCTTGCCCAATACTTCAACCAAGACTCTATCACCGTGCCATGAAGCTTCAGTTGCTCGGGGGCTTCACATAGCCGCTCGGGGATGATCTGTTTGCGACCCATCTGTCGCAATACCCGCTCCGGAAAGTAGAAGGTCATGTGTGTCAGGCCGGCAATACACACATAAGCGTTGCGATAGTCACTGGTCACATATTCGGGAACGTGCAACCACTCGATCCACCACGCGATGTCACAAGGTTCGTTCAGAAAGGCGATCCATTCAGTTACCAAAGGGTTACGAGGGTCTTTGATAAGGCCTCCTTTGATAATAATTTGCAAGCGCCAAAGGGTTACGAGGGTCTTTGATAAGGCCCAAATGCTCCATCAGCCAGATCTGCCCAAGACAGTTAGCACGGGTTACAATTGCATGCCAATTATTCCCAAACTAACGGAAAAAAAAACCTTAAAACCCGCCTAGGGTATACAGGCAGTAGGTGTTTTTTTTTTTTACAAAAATAAGGGAAGAAGTGTACCTGAAGAAGTAGGGGGCTCCCACGAAGCTTGAATTCTGGATCCGGATTATCCAAGCCCATCATGATTTCCGCTAGCATCAATGGCACCGGATTAAAGCCTCGAGGCATATCTTCCACGATCTGAATTAGGCCCACCGGCCCGGTTCTTCGCCCGCCATGATAGAAGCAAAGTTCTCCAAGAAGACATAATACAAGTGCTCGCACCCGTATCACGGGACCATATTCCAACGTGTCAGCCGATTGAAAGAATTTGACAATGGTTGGGAAATGTACCTTATCGCCGAATAATGCACTTCCTATGACCCGGTTCGGAAGGCATAGCAGTTCCTTGTATTGTTTGGTGTTGTCGGCAACAGTTGGAGGTGATGTCGGCCGCGCAAAATGATTCGTCCCGAGAATGGACGACCACTCTTCGGGTAGTGGGCATAGCTCTTTCAAGGAAAAGTGGAAAACATGCACCTTCGAATCCCAAAAGGCGCTCGCCGCTCGAAGAAAGTCATGGTTGACTCTCGCTTGTCGGAGACTTAGCAATTTTGTCAAGCTATATCTCCCGAGCTCTTTCTTCTCGTCTCTGGATAAAGTGCTCATCCAAGTAGCAAGCTTCTTCTCGAAGGCCATGATAAGAGGACTTTTTTGTGACTTTAGGAGGCCTTTTAGATGGAAAATGCAATAAAAGATGATGGGTGATCTCCATGGCAACGGAGGGGGTATTTATACACTTTCATCCATAGCCATTGCCATCATATCCCATGATTGAAGCTCTTCTTCAACGGCTAGCGAATAAAAAAAAATAGAAAAATACTTCGAAATTTCATTAAATAAAAGCGTCAAGTTGTGCATACACCAAGTTCGAGTCTTGCATAAAATAAAAATATATTATAAAGAGTCTTGCATGAAAAAAATAAATAAAGAAAAAAAAAGAGTCTTGCACTGCATAAAGGTGATCACCACAAGGAACCAGAATCGCCGCTGTCCTCCACCAAGTTGCCCCCTGCATTTGAAGCTCCTGCATTGGAAGTACCGGCGGTGCCAAAGTAGGTATCCCAGGAGTAATAATCAGCCCCAGGAGTAGTCTGCACAGGAAGTGGTGGCCCAGTCAAGGGCATTTCCGGAGGATGCACACTCGACGGCGAAGACACAGAGTGCTCTTGCGAAGCAGCTAGCCAGGAATGATCAGGAACCTGCCATTCACCAGATGGAGTAGGCCATACCGGACCAGTTCCATAACCAGAGACGGGCCAATCGGAAGAAGCATATTCACCCACCCAAGAGTGTTGAGGCACAGACCACTCTTGGGAACCCATGGGATATGACGAACCCATCTCAGGAGCAGGGATAGGCCATCCTGCAGAACCAGAACCAAAAGATGAAGCATTATAAGGTGCATGACGTGAAGTAGCGTCATCCGCTAGGGCCTGACGGCCAGGATACCCTGCGGATGCACCTGAGTCGCGGTCCCTCACTACCATTTCACGACCACGACGAGCAGAGCGCACTAAAGCCGGGGTATGACGAGAAGGAGGAGGCCGGTGAGTGGCGCTCGATTCAGAGGCGTCCATGACCCAGTGCTGTGATATGACCCTCCATGACCCAGTGGTTCCTCCAAGGACATCTGAGCCATGTCTTCCTCCATGCTCGGAGGGCGACGACCTCTACTACCGGACCTGCTACGATGGGATCCAGTAGAGTGTTGACCCTCGATCAGAACGCCTTTTCCCCGACCCTCTGGTACAGCTACCAGAGGAGGACAAGAAGACCCCCCAATTTCTTCCCGAGATTGACCTCGAGTGGAATATTCCCCAACTGAAGAGCGACGAGGGGCCTCTGTGCGAGGAGCGACTGCAGTGGAACGTCGAGGCGGTTCTCTGGGAACGGACTCTGCGTCGGCCTCCATATCGGCCTTGTCTGGCAGCACCACCTTGATATCTCCCCGAACCAGTAAAGCCCCGATCAATGAACTTCCTCATGGTGCTCCACTCCTTAATCAATTGCCGGAGAAAAGCCCACCTCGGCTGGAAAATAACAAAACAAAGGGGTCATTCACAAGTGGTATACAGGGTAAAAACGGAGGCGATATAAAGCAAAGTCTTACCAGTTTGTGGTCGAATTCTTGGAGCACTCATTACTGTTCTCCACCTCCAGGAAGCAACCGATCTTTCGTCTCTCTTGAGGAGCCTCCACTTCGGCAGCTTTAGCGTAAGGTCCCAGCTGTAGATTTTCCGGTTAGAAAATGGCTAAAACATGACAAGGATGAAGAAGGAAGATACATACCACTTGAGGAGCCAAACGACTAAGATAACGCTGGAACTCTTCATCGAATTGATCCCGGGGAACGTTGTGCACAAAATCGTCAAATGCTTGACCTCGAACTAGATCCCTCAAAATGGTCGGGTCAATCCGCCATGGCTCAAACCTCTGTACTGGAGGATCTAGGGGAATGAGACCAGGGTAACCTCCCAAAATTTGCCTCGAGGCTCTCTCCCCTAAATACCACACATAGCCATAAGGCCCATCAACTAAGAGGCGACGACGGGTGTCGTGTTCCACCCGATCCAGAGGTTGTGGTAATCCTCTAATGTCGAAGTCAGCCCAAGGACGCCAATTTATTTGATCCTGCAAGAAAAAGAATACATTTAAACATGGCATGCCAAGGCAAATAGAAAAGGTGTCAGAAATAAGGAGATACCGGCCGCAAGTTATACAAGATGTCGCGAATGAGGTCGAGACACCCCGACTTGTACTTCTTATCATGTATACCCTCGATGGTCCAGTGTTCAGCAGCTGGCACTGTCTTGTCCTTCTTTGAGCGAATTCCCAGGGCCAAGATATACTCATATGCCCACGACTGCATGCACAACATGTCAAACCAGGAACGAAAGATGAATGAATACATCAAAAGACAAGGATCAAGCGCATACCTCGAGCACCTTCCACAAGGAAGGACCGTACTGGTAGCGAGCCTGGGCTGCATGGAGGTAAACTGGATCCGCATCCAATGAAAGACGGACGCCACGACGGAGCCAATGGATGAAGTTGGCATAGGCCGCCTTGCCCCAGTTCAGGTTTCGGATATTATCAAAGTTGAGGAGGTTCTGAAACCAGGTCAGGGAAATATTATCACCATGGTTGGCAAAAAGGGCAGCAAAGATGATATATGCCAAGAAAATGAAGCGGCGTTGCTCTAGAGGCAGGTTTTGGAAATTCGCATCGCGAACGGTCATCTCAAAGTGCTTATAGGCAAGGTTAGGGAGACCTTAACGACGCCCCAAACGCGCAGACACGAGAGCCAGCAAATCCAGAACTACAGGAGGAACATCTGCGTCGAAAACCACATTCTGTCCGCCCCAAGGAAGACCGGTGATCATGACAAAATCTTTAGGTGTGACTGTCATCTCACCCACAGGGGAGTGGAACGAGTTAGTGGAATCCCACAACCTCTCCACCATCGCTCGACCAATAATCCGGAACGTCCTTTTCTTCCAAGCCTCCTAGCATTTCCAAAATGGCATGAAGCCCGCCGCGGTTAAAGTCTCTTGGACAAAATTCCCCGGAATTGATTTCGCTGCCTTAAGTGGCTCTTTTAAGGCACCAGGATTTTTAAGGTTATCCTCCTAAAGGTAGAATTTTAAGGCGTCATTTTAAATGGGGGCTCTAAGTATAATTTCATGGACCCAAGCTGGACCCAGCACGGACACTGGGCTCACAACCACGGCCCATGAAGCAAATAAACAAAGCTCAAGTGACACGGCCCAAGCCGGTTCAGCAATAAAGTTGGGGAAATCTGAGTCCAAAACCCGCCTAGGATTTAACTCAAACAGGCCCACAGTCGCTGCCCACGAAGCGACCCAGTAGAAAACAAAAAAAAAAAGGGCGCAGGTCAAAACCCACCTAGGGTTTGACCTCGCCCAGTTCAGTTAGGCGGCCCAAAGGACGCGGTCCAGGCGCGGACACGGCTCAGTGAAAAATTGCAAAACCCGCCTAGGTTTGGGAGTGCCTACAGCCCAACTTTTCAGGCCGACAATCGGAGCCCACACTCAGACTTTGCGGCCCGCAGGTGAAAATCGAATCTCCTTCATTTTATTTCATTAAAACTGATGCTCGATTTTTTCTCATGATTTTCAGGTCGCCAACAAAGGGACCACCATCACTCAGCTACCGAACAAGAGGTCACTGTCGGACCATCGGCAGAGCTTCGATGCAGTCCTGAGCCACCGACATCGCGTCCGGTGAAGTCTCAATCTCCAAGCCATCGACATCGCGCCCGATGAAGTCTCGACCCCCAAGGCCATCAGCAACGCGCCTGATGAAGTCCTTCGGCATCCAAAATGCCCACCATCATCAAACATCGACACCGGGAAAGACTGGAACTAATATGAACCGACAACGGGAAAGACTGGAACCAATATGAATCGACACCGGGAAATACTAGAATCGACACCGGGAAAGACTAGAACCAACACCGGGAAAGACTGGAATCGACACCGGGAAAGACTGGAACCGACACCGGGAAAGACTGGAACCAATATGAATCGACACCGGGAAAGACAAGAACCGACACCGGGAAAGACTGAAACCAATATGAATCGACACCGGGAAAGACTGGAATAGATACCGAGAAAGACTGGACCCGACACCGGGAAAGACTGGAAGCGACACTGGGAAAGATTAAAAAATTCCATCGACCATCGGCATCGTGTCCAATAACGAGTCGAGCATCATTCTTGCTCGAGATCATCTCAAAGGAGGCACATGCCGCTCGCAACCGCGATGCAGGACTCAGCTTCCAAGCATCAAATCAGGCTTCGCAAACCAAAGACATATCCTCAGACTACTTTGACCTTCGTCCTATTCGGACTCGATCAAAGTAGGGGTTCTCTGTAGACACCGGAATTTGTACCGGTATAAACCCGACTCATCAAAAAATATATACAAGACGGATGGGCCAAATGAAACAGGTCAACGGGCCCAAAATATCGACAAACCGAGCCCAACGAAAATAAAATAGGTCTTGAATAATTAATAAAACCCATAGGGGTTATAATCGGCTTTGCTAATCGTCGCCCTAGGGGCGATGGTTAAGAGAATCTTACCTATTTTTTTTTATTTTGTAAATCTTATATAAAATAATAAAAGATTATCTTTCCAATAAAAAAATATTATATTATCTAATTAAATCTACAAAAATCTCATCATTACCTAATTAACATTTTCTAATTATTGAAATTTTACTTCCGCAAGCCATTTATACTTAGTCATTCGACAAGCTGAGTAAAACACAAACATGCAACACTTTGTATGATGCTTTGGACCTTCTACAATTAGGGACTGCACCCCACTATAGGGATGACAAAGGTAATTGGTGGTTTGCACATTATGGAGCCACCATAACCCTCAGCTTCAAGTATTATAACAATACTAAAATAATAGGAAGGAAACTGAATCATTGAAATGTATGATTAACTTATTAAGGATTGCAAAAAACTGCCACAGGAGCAGCCTTCAGTATTAGCTAAAATTACACAACTGGAAGCAGGTAACCACAGTTACACGTATTGACTAAGTACCAATTATCCGAAAACAAAAGGAATGTCGTAATGCCGTATGAATGAGAATAATTAATGCTGTCAAAGCCCATCTTCAAGGGCGAAGGAGAAGACTACGAGTGAAAAAAGATGGGACTAACGTAACTTGTTGCAGCTCAAAACTCGAAAACAAAATGATGAATGTTATAATACAAAAAGGGTTGCAAAGTGATGTATCCAGCAGCAGCCACTACTCGTATCTAGATTTCCAATCGAGATGACTACCCTCAGGTCTCAGCAGAGTGTCTGCTTTCATCACTCCCTCTAGGATTCTTTCATAAATAGATTTGATTAGATAATATTTTTGTATACAGAGTATATATTTAAAAAGATAATTAGAAAATGTTAATTAGGTAATGATAAGATTTTTATAGATTTGATTAGATAATATAACATTTTTTATAGGAAAGGTAATCTTTTACTATTTTATATAAGATTTATAAAATAAAAAAAATAGGTAAGATTCTCTCTTAACCATCGCCCCCAGGGCGACGATTAGCAAAACCGTTAATTTTATTCACCAGCCCACACAGGAAGCAGGCCAGTCGCGCGCCCCGGCCCAGAGTAAATAAAACCCGCCTAGGGTTTGATCCGACCCAAAAAAAAATCAAACCCCGCCTAGGGTTTGAGCGAGGTAGCACGCGACGTCGTTTGGTGCCATGTCAACGATCCGTGTGATAATATTATCAAAGCCCGCCTAGGCTTTGATGATTCTGGCGCAAAAAATTTCTGCATGCATGCAATCCCCTGATTTTTGCCCACGTGATTTGACCTCCCTTGACCACCCTAAAACCCGCCTAGGCTTTGGTATGAGATGACGTGATTTTTGGGGTATGTCCCCCACCATTTCCCTCCAAAACTCATACTCCCTCACCTATAAATACCCCCTCCATTCCACCTTCATTTCACCAACAATCATCATCTACTATCACTCTACTTCCACTCTCTCAAATTCTCTTCATAATTCAATTACCACCATAATCACATTCTTCACTACCATATAACCCTCCACACTATACTTTTTCTAAACCATCCACATTTCTCATCCGGGTTTCAAATCAAAGGGCAACTCAACGAATCAAGTACGCCGTCGCTACACCTTAAGCAAGATTCGGATCTTTGATTTAATTTATTGTATTTAAATCATGTAATCCTTTATTTAATTTTGTGCTTGTACATATTTTATAAAATAAAAACCGCATTTATTTTATATTGCATGATTCGATTAATAATCTTGCGAAATTAATCAAACTTCTCCCCGCTCTCTTTCTTTTCAATGTTGATTTTAGTAGAGTCTGTTTTATAACAAGCGGATTCGAGAGTTCTTATAACTCTCGAATTTGTAACCTTGCCCCCGAATTTAGAAATCGGGTTTTGTAGACCGGAGTCTTTCTTTTATTTTATGGTTTGTCGATTTCCTTAAATCCGCTGGCGACTCTTTAAACAACTTTATAAATTCGTTTAATTATTTAAAATATTCGACTTCTTACACAAAATTAATTTTAGATAATTTAATTTTTGTCGAATGATAATGATAGGCTTGGTCCGAGGAGAAAAGGGCCAGAAATTAGTAAACCCTAGGCGGGTTTTACTAATTTCTGCCCATTATCTCCCTGGGCCTGGAAGCGAGAAGTCTGGCCTAGGACTCGTCAAAGCCTAGGCGGGTTGTGACGAGTTCTGGTGGCCCACATGCTTCTTGGGCCCTGATTTGTCAATTGTGTTGGAATTAAATCATATGAGATTATTTTTGTGTAATTTTCGGATAATTTAAATAATAAAAAACGGGCTTTTATATAAATAAAGTTTCATCACCTCGAAAACGAATTTCGAAAACAAAAATATCCTTATTTAAGGATTAAGAAACCTTAGTCGACTCCCGATCGTTTAAGTGGCGCATCGCGGAAAAAGGGTCACCTTTTCCGGGGTCCTACAGGACCAAGAAGAGGACGGACCCTGTACCTAATATGAGCGATGATCACCGTCATGCAATAGAGGAATCCCAAACCGAGGATTTCATTCGGCGGTCCAATGTCGCCAAAGCAAACAGGAACAATGAAAACTCTGCCAATTGCATTACGCACGTCGGCTCGATTTCGTCAGCAAGTTATATGAAGAAGAAGGTGAATCCTATACTAGAACAATTAATAAATTAAAGTTATATGTATACATTAACAATTAAGAACTCTCTAAACAATTGTTTGCATTTACTATTTTAACTTGTAGATGGCCTAGGGGAAATTCATGACCCTGTCTGAAGTCCACGCTCACATTCACTGTGGGCGAGATCCTGCGGGAATCCGATGTGGAGTTCCCCACATGATGCCACACTCGATGTAAGTTTCCTTTACACATATTCATAAACATTAACTTATGTTTTGGATTGTATTTGAACTACGGCGTGTGGCTGTGCATGTTTAATGTGTGTTTGGAATTTATTTGAACTCCAGCGTGTGGCCGTGCATGTTTAATATATGTTTTGGATTGAATTTGAACTCCGGCGTGTGGCCGTGCATGTTTAATGTTAGTTTTGGATTGTATTTGAACTATGGCGTGTGGCCGTGCATGTTTTATGTGTTTTTGGAATTTATTTGAACTCTGGCGTGTGGCCGTACATGTTTAATATGTGTTTTGGATTGAATTTGAACTCCGGCGTGTGGTCGTGCATGTTTAATGTTAGTTTTGGATTGTATTTGAACTCCGGCGTTTGGTCGTTCATGTTTTATTTGTGTTTGGAATTTATTTGAACTCCGGCGCGTGGCTGTGTATGTTTAATATGTGTTTTGGATTGAATTTGAACTCCAACGTGTGGCCGTGCATGTTTAATGTTAGTTTTGGATTGTGTTTGAACTCCGGCGTTTGATCGTTCATGTTTAAAGTATCTTTTGGATTATGTTTGAACTCGGCGTGTGGCCGTGCATGTTTAATATGTGTTTTGGATTGAATTTGAACTCTGGCGTGTGGCCGTGCATGTTTAATGTTAGTTTTGAATTGTATTTGAACTCCGGCGTGTGGCCGTTCATGTTTAAAGTGTCTTTTGGATTATGTTTGAACTCCGGCGTGTGGCCGTGCATGTTTAATATGTGTTTTGGATTGAATTTGAACTCCGTCATGTGGCCGTGCATATTTAATGTTAGTTTTGGATTGTATTTGAACTCCGGCGTGTGGCCGTTCATGTTTAAAGTGTCTTTTGGATTATGTTTGAACTCTGGCATGTGGCCGTGCATGTTTAATATGTGTTTTGGGTTGAATTTGAACTCCGGCGTATGGCCGTGCATGTTTAATGTTAGCTTTGGATTGTTTTGAACTCCGGCGAGATGGTCGTGCATGTTTAATATGTGTTTTGGATTAAACTTGAACTCCGGCGTGTAGCTGTGAATGTTTAAACTTGAGTTTGGATTGTATTTGAACTCCGTTGGCTGTGCATGTTTAATGTTAGTTTTTGATTGTGATTGAACTCCGTCGTGTGGCCATGCATGTTTAATATGTGTTTTGTATTGAATTTGAACTCTGGCTTGTGGCCCTAAATGTTTAATGTTAGTTTTGGATTGTATTTGAACTCTGACGTATGGTCGTGCATGTTTTATGCGTGTTTGGAACTTATTTGAACTCCGGCGTATGGCTGTGCATGTTTAAAGTTTTTTGGATTGAATTTGAACTCCGGCATGTGGCCGTGAATGTTTAAAGTTGTGTTTGGATTGAATTAGAACTACGGCGTGTGGCCGTGCATGTTTTATGCGTGTTTGGAATTTACTTGAACTCCGTCGTGTGGCCATGCATGTTTTATGCCCGTTTTTTATTGTGTTTGCTACTTATGTATGAATGCTTGTAGGAAACTTTTCGCCAAAAGTGTGAGGAGAGAGGCATAATGGAGAACTCCCCGGAAGCTAGGGAGTTGTACCTCCAACTGGCAGGGGGGTACAAACCCAAAGACCAAGTTGTCTATGGTCTTGGGAGTGCGACCTCGTACTTATATGATACTCCACCCCTTGCCCAGGGTAGTCCTTCTTCGAGGCATGCCGGCACAACTCCATCCACCAATGCTATCATGCGGGATCAACTTGCTGCCCACTCATCCGCCCTCTCCTAGATTCAAAGCCAACTAACGCAAGTTTTCCAACATCAACAACAAGGCGATAGTTCTTCTTCCCCATCTCAATATCTAAACTTATCGGGATCCCCGCAACTCCCTCCCTAACCTTGTACGAAACGTATTTATGTATGAAACTTAGCTTATGTATGAAACTTATGCATGAATGTTTAATATTATATATGTTTAATTATGTTATGTATGAAACTGATAGGTGGAAAAATACGCAGCTGAATATTATATATATATATATATAATATCTATATATATATATATATATATATATATATATATATATATATATATAGATAATATAATAATAGCAGCGACCGATATTTCAACAAATACAGTATGATTAGAACCTAGTCGATTTCAATCCTGATTTTTTTTTAAAAAAAAATAAATTAAAATCTGCGACCGATATGTATCAGTCGCTGATTAATAGTCACTATCAGTGCCTATTATACGACGACCGATACAGTATTGGTCGTTATTTTGAGACTGATACATTGCGACTGATAGGGTATCGATCGCTACTTTTGCGACCGATACACAGCGACTGATACCGTATCGGTCGCTGATTAGCGACCGATACGTATCGGCCGCCGTGTTGTGTATTGGACGCAAGTTTGGCGACCGATATCTATCGGTCGCTCGGTTCGTCAGACGACAGATATGCAGCGACTTATATATATCGGCCACCCCCCCTCTCCTACGAACGATAGAGCTCGATCGACCGATAGTAACGGTCGCCGCAGGCCTGTTCTATTGTAATGCATTGTCACGACCGTCACATGCAGAGAGCGCCTCCAACCAGAAGATCCCTACAGCCGTGACCCCCACGTGTCACACCTGTGAGGGAGGTGAACCCAGATTTGTTCTTCGGAAACCTTTAGGTGTCACGACCGTGACATCCCATGTCACACCCGTGACGACCCCTGTTCTGCTGATTTTTTCTGGGCAAAACGACTGCGTTTTGCTCAACATTTTCCCAAGTATATAATGTATTTTTCCTATTTTTGATAGGACACAATCCTTTGCTATGGTTTATAGTGTATGCTCTTGAGTTTTGAGGTTTCTGTTAATCTAGATTAGCATTGATTACTCTATTTCAGAATTTAATGCAATTTAGTGTAGATTCGATTGAAGTTTTAGTTCCCTTTGTTGTAATTTGAGATCTTTCTGTTGTCTTTCTCTCCAAACCCTTATTAGTGAGTATCCTACTCCCTTTCCTCTTATTTATACTCTTTGATTATTTCTATTTGATTAGTTATTGTTTTTAATTGCTTTGATTATTAGTTTTATGCTAGTATTTGATCTTCGTGTTGGAATTAGGATAGATAGTGTCATGAATTCTGAGTTTATGTTTCTTGTGACCGTGAGTAGTTAAGCCATTAGAGTTAGGTGGTAATTAGGTCCCCAAATAGGGGATTAGGCACATATTAGTGGGATTAGGACGATTAATGAGGTAATTGGGTGTCCTCCCTTTATTTTCACTAAGCGTTGGAGATTTTTGGTGTCGAGAGGTTATGAATTCTCACCCAAACATCGAGTTGAAGATTGAGGTAGGATTAATTGGTTCCCAATCCACTCTAGACAAGTATTTTGTGACCGATTAGCTAGAATTACATTCGAATACTACCAAGGTCCTTCATATGCGAGAGTGATACCGGACTTTGGGAAGTAAGTATCGATTTACCACCCGAGAGGGGAAAATCGGTGCTAGCATATGCATGCAATTCTCACACCGGATAACCGAATACAGATGGTTCCTAAAACAACGAAATCCATTTTTCGTCTTTCACTAGGTTGGCCTAGTACTACCCCCAAGCCCTTATTTCTTTTTATTGATCTAAACCTTACTCAAAACCAATACCCAAATCTTTGTTCTTAGAACCTCCCTTGAGACCAAGGACCAGACTTGAATATTAGGGCCCAACTCCTCTAGTCATAATGATCGTTGTCCTAGTCTTTAGGAAAACGTTAAACAAAGGTTATGGTCATTGATAAGTCGGCTATTCTACTGGGAGAACTATGACTATCCAAGGAGTACAAGAAATTCAGAATGAGTTGTTGGTAGCGCAAGAAGATGAGGAGTATTTAGTGGAGGGTGGTAGTGAATCTAAAGATGATGATGTTCCCAACACACTAGCTTCTGATCATGGTGAGATACTTGTGTTGCAGAGGTTTCTACATATGATCAAAGCACCGGTGAACAAAGCACAATGATAGATGATGATCGACTCTCGTTGTACCGTGACGGGAAGGTTTACAATTTGATCGTTGATAAAGGAAGTTGTATGAATGTGGTGTCTACTTATGTTGTAGAGAAGTTAGGACTACCTCTTACTTCATATCCTAGGCCTTACGCATTGAAGTGGTGACCGATAAAAGGGGAAATCAAGGTGATGAAGCAAACTCTCGTGAATCTTTCTATTGGGTCCAAGTATCGGGATTCGATTATGTGTGGTGTGGTACCTATGGACGCTTGTCATATTTTGTTAGGGAGACCTTGGCAATTTGATTTGCATGCGGTTCATGATGGGTTCTAAAACACTTACACCTTTGCCACGAATAAGAGGAGGGTTAAGCTTATACCTTTAGCTCCTCATGAGCTACTACCTTTAAAACCCGGGGTGGGATGTGAGGAACCCTAATACATGAGCGAAACACGGGTTGAGAGGACTCTTGTAAAGGGTAAGGGCGTTTATGCCTTACTCCTCCCTAAAACCAACAAAAGTGAGGTACAGAAACCCATACACCCTCTAGTGGCCCCGCTCGTTGGCCGATTTGTCAATGTTTATCCGGCGGGTTTACCTCCTGGTCTACTGGCCCTCCATGGAATCGAGCATCGCATCGATCTCATTTTCGGAGCACCCCTACTGAATTGAGTGGCCTATCGGTGTACTCCGGAGGAGACTCGAGAGTTGCAATGACAAGTTGATGAACTAGTGGAGAGAGGATACAAGCGGGAAAGCATAAGCCTGTGCTCGGTACCGGAACTCCTTGTGCCGAAGAAAGATGGAACCTTTCGTGTGTGTGTGTGGACAGCCAAGAAATCAACAATATTACCATCAAGCAACGGTATCCCATACCGAGGTTAGATGACATGTTGGATGAGCTACATGGTTCCTAGATCTTTTCAAAGATTGATCTTTGAAGCAACTATCATCAAATTTGGATGAGGGAAGACGATGAGTGGAAAATCGCTTTCAAAACCAAGGGGGATTATATTAATGGATGATGATGACCTTTTGTTTGTCGAATGCTCCTAGCACATTCATATGACTCAAGAACTAGGTATTAAGGCCTTTCATCGAGAAAAATTGTCGTGGTTTATTTCGATGATATTTAGGTGTATTCACGAGTGTAGAACCCCGGGAAAAGGGTGACCCCTCTTTCCCGTGATGCACTACTTAGGTGATCGGGAGCCGACTAAGGTTGCTTAATCCTTAAATAAGGATGTTTTTAATTTTCGAAATTCGTTCTCGGGGTGATCAAATTTTATTCATTTATACACCTATTTATATTATAAAAATACTCGAAATTAAAAAAAAAGATTTTACCCATGATCTACATTTAATTACCCATCAATTTTGGGCCGGAGAGGAAAGACGAGTCCTACCTAGAAGCGTCAAAAGCCGCTTGGCCTTTGACAATTCTTCGAATGGCCTGTCTGTCCTCGGCCCAAGAGAAAAATGGGAAGAAAATGATAAAGGTCATCCGGCCTTTGACCTTTATCATTTTCTAGCCCCTTTTCTCTTGGTCGGTTCCTTAATTTATGAAATGTAATGCAAGATCATTAGTAAATATTTTTTAATTATAACAGGTATTTTTAATAATTAAATTGGTTTGTAAAGAAGAAAGAGTTGCCAACCGATTTAAGGAAACCGACAAACCATAAAATAATAAAATATGACTCCGGTCTACGAACCCGAATTCTAAGTTTGGGGGCAAGGTTACGAATTCGAGAATCAAAAGAACTCTCGAATCCGTCTGTTAGAAAACAGACTCTACAAAAATCGAACTTGAAATGAAAAGAGCGAGGAGAAGTTTAATGTTTTTCACAACGTTATATCCTTGAACATGCAATATAAAACAAAGAGGGTTTTATTATATAAAACATGTGCAATGTAAAGGAATTAAAGCATAAATTACATGATAAAATACAATAATAATAATAATGAAAGCGAACCTCGCTTGATGATGGATGCTTGAATACGAAGATCAACCCGTTGATTTAGCCTCGGTTTGGAACTTGGATGGAAGGATGAGTATAGGGATGGTTAGGAAAATGATAAAAGAATGGTGATATGGTGATGATGAGAGTGATTATGAAAGTATTAAAGGAGGGGAATGGATATAATGGAGAGAGCCTTGAGAGAGTTTTGGTAGTGTGATGATAATAATTGATGGTGAATGAGTGAAAAATGATGGGATATTTATAGGTGGAGAGGTGAGTGTTTTTGGAGGGAAGGAGGGGGAACATGATCCAAGGATCATGCCCTCAATATGCTTGATTGTAGGCCGCTTGACCTTTTATAATATCGTGGTCAATCCGGGTTAAAATATAAGGGCTATGATCAAGGGATGTGAGTTGATTCTGGCGCCAAATTTAAATAAAATGCAAAGGCTAAGCGACCTATAACATTTAATCACACGGATTGCTGACTTGGCAGTCAGCAATGGACCGGTGATTAAATGTTAAAGGTCAAGCATCCTTTTGCATTTTATTATGGGTCGCGGTTCGCTTGTTCGGCCTGATTTCTAGGCCTTAGAATTGGTGTAGGCCGCATGACCTTTGAAATTGGATAAGTGCAACTTCGAACGACCATAAGTCTTTCATCTGGACTCCGATTGAGGCGGTTCAAAAGGCGTTGGAAAGCTTATGATGTGTATTTTACTCTTATCAAAAGAAATTAGGCCAACAATACTTGTGGAAAAAATAGGATTTGAAATGGTGGGCATATGTATGTTGAAAAGGCGGAAAAATGAAAGTTTTTTGTTGTGGGTTGGCCCGATGGCTTTTAATTGATGGAGGCCTAGTGGCTTTGTTTTCATTCGAGCCTCATTTCTTGTTGTTCTCAGTTTGTACACTTGGCTCGGTACAAAATTCAGTGTCTACAATGGGATAAAAATGAACATCTAATTCACCTTGAGAGAGTGTTTAAAGTGTTGAGGAAGCAAAAGTTGTATGAGAAGATTGAGAAGTGTGACTTCTCTACTTCCTAAGTCATGTTTTTGGGATATATAGTCTCGGGATATAGTATTTCATGGATCCATCCAATTTGTTCTTGGTCGACCGCTACTTCTATTACGGAGGTCCAAAGTTTTAATGGGCTTTCATTGTTCTATCGGAGGTTTATTCGAGGGTTTAGCACCATCACCACACCCATCACGGAGTGTGTGAAGAAGGGTGTATTTGAGTGCACAAATTTAGCCCGACGACCATTTGAGAAATTGAATTTGCTTTGTGCGAGACACCCGTTTTAGTGTTGCCGGATTTCACTCAAGTCTCTAAGGTGGATCGCGATGCTAGTGATGTGAGCATTGGGGCTGTTTTGATGCAAAATCTTCCCCCCTTAGCCACTTTTTAGTAGAAGTTAAACGGGCTGGGAGGAATTATTTGACATATATCAAGGAGCTTTATGCTCTTGTTCTGGCCTTTGATCATTGGCCTCATTACCTTCTTTGGAGTAAATTTGTCCTCCATTCCAACCATGAGGCACTTATGTATTTGAATGGCCAACACAAATTGAATGCTTGTCATGCCAAGTGGGTTAAATTTTTCCATAACTCTAATTTTGTTGCCAAACATAATAAGGGGAGCTTGAATATAGTAATGGATCATTTGTCGAGATGACATTCTCTTTTATCTTTGATGGAGGCACGGGTGCTCGGTTTTCAAAATATTAAGCAATATTACCATGGTGATGAGGACTTCCGACATTATTTAAATGGAGATGGAGGCCCTTATGTGTTGCAAGATGGATACTTATTTAAGGGAACATATCACGTTGGCTTTTGAGATGGTTATCGGCTGAGGTTCATGGAGGAGGTCTTGCCGAGAACTTCGGCATCAATAAGACTATTGACATGCCGAAGAAGCAGCACTTTTATTGGCCTAAGATGGGAGGGCACATGAATATGGTGATTTCTTAGTGTTTCAATTGCCAATAGTCTAAGAGCCAATTCCATCAAGGTGTTTACACACCTTTGCCTGTCCCTCAAGATCCTTGGGAGGAGTTGAGTATGGACTTCATAGTGGTACTATCCCAGACGCAACGAGTGAAAGATGCTATCATATTTGTGGTGGATAGGTTCTTAAAGATGGCTCATTTTGTAGCTTGTGAGCAGACGGATGATGCAACACATATTACCACTTTATTCTTCAAGGGAATTGTAAAGCTTCACGACATCCCTAGGAGTATCATGTTAGACCGGGATTCTAAATTTATTAGCCACTTTTGGAGGTTGTTGTGGAAATTGATGGGCACCACGCTACTTGTTAGCACTTCACACCACCCTCAAACAGATGGCCAAACAGAGGTAACCAATAAGACTCTCACTACCTTACTCCGGGGGTTGGTTATTCGGGGTTTGAAAGATTGGGATGTAAAGTTGATAACTGCGTTTCATGACTATATTTAGAGGGGATTTTCGATAGGAAATTAGGGGAGTTCTATGTGTGAACCATGATTTTTATTCCAATTTCCCTACTCTACTTGGTGTTGTTGTTTTTTATGTGAATTTGTAGGTTTTGAGGCCAAAACACCAATTTTCTCTCAACATTTGGAAGAGTGAATACACCACGGGCATCTACATGATAAACTTAGACCGTCGTACAAATTTGGGACGGAAAGGATCATGGAACGACCAAGCAGTGCACACCACGATCAGACCATGGTGGATGCCACGGTCCTAGCTATTCTGCGCATGGAAATAAAACAGCAGCAGCATTTTATTTTCATGGGCCATAATTGCTTTTGGGTCATCCTACCCATTCGCCCAACTAAATTCAATTAATCCACCTCCTTCAAACATTTCAGGCGGCCCAATGACAAAGAGAGAAGAAGAGGGATTAAATTCATTGCACTCACCCACCTTTCACTCGGTCCAATCAATGTCAAAGAAGAGTGGAGGTCGTTTAATTCAGCCTACTTCCATCGGCCCATGTGAGAAGTAGGGACCAAATTCAATTCATTCGATCAACCGTCATCTTTGCGCAGCACAAGAAGTGAAAGACAGAAAGAAGTGAGACAGCGGTTGCCACGGCCTGGGCGTAGTGATTGCCACGGTCCGTGGCAGCTGGGTGCGTGGCTTGTCCATGCGTCGCAAGAAAGGAAGCGGCAGCAATTATATTTTTTGGGAGCTATTATTTCATTGGGGGGGTTGACCCAGCATCAGAGAGACGATTATATCACCAACCACCCATTCTTTATTACGATTCATTCATCATTCATCTCATCCACCCTTGGAAGAGAGAAAATACCCTAATAAAATCCCTCCACTAATCAAGTCTCCTTCAAGATTCAAGATTAATATGGATTCGAAGAGAAGCGAAGTTCAAGATTCGGGAAGAAGTCATCAGCGCTCGCGAGGAAGACTCCACCCCGGGATCGAAAAGCTCGACGGTCATATTCCTTGTAGTTTGTATTTTGTTTCGATTCTTTCTTTGTTTTAAGAACTAATTATGATGTTAGGAACTTGTATCGTGTTTCCATTAATGATGAGTGAGTAGTTTCTTTGAATTCTAGGGTTTTGCAACCCGAAACAATGTAGTTTGATTTAATATTATTAGTTTGTGCATGAATTCTTGATTAGATTCAATAGAAGGTTGTGTTTTCCATGTTTATGAGTATTCTTAAGGCCTTGAATATTTGTAAGTTTGAGATTAACCTAAGAAGTACTGAAAGGTAAATTAGGGTAATCTGACTACCAACCTGTCTACCTAGGCTTGCGAAAGTTGAGAAAGGAGTAGTGAACTAGGGAATCATTAGATAACCTGACTTTTTGAGACCTTCAATTCTGTTTAACCTGAAAGGCACACGAAAAGTTGTTGATTAGGTTGTTTAGAATAATTCTATTTAGCATCGAAAGGGCGATAGAATTTAGAGGTTTTCGATTCTTGATTCATTCTGGAATGTATGATTGCGCAGGCTAGGTTTTAGTAATCGAACTCGTTGTTAGGTTAGCATCTCCCTAGAAGTGTTTCTCTCTTGATAGATTCTTTAACTGAATTGTCTTGCTTTATTAGTTTTATTTAATTGTTAAACCATTACCAAAACCCAAATTCTGATTAGCTTAGCAATCGCGATAGAGATTAGTTTATTGAGCTGCTAATTGAGTCCCTGTGGGATCGACCTTGACGTGCTACTACGTACACCGTGCGCTTGCGGCCCTGCCAAAAGTTGAGCCATGTGGATTTTGCATATAACTAGGCTCCTTCCTTTGCCATAAGTCATTCCTTGTTCGAGACTTTCTATGGCATGTCAACCCTTTCACACCTCTTAAGTTGATTCCACTTCCACTTGAATCTAGAGCGAGTGTGGAGGCTCGTGAAAAGGCAAAAGAAGTCAATAAACTCCATAAGCAAATCTGGGCAACGATAAAGAGGATATAGGTCAACAAAAATAAGAGGGTCATGTCCTTCAAACCAGGAGATTCGATGTGGCTAGTTTATGAAAGGAGAAGTTTCCAACCCGATGAAAGAGCAAACTTTTGCCCCGTGGCTATGGTTCAATCAAAGTGCTCGAAAAAAATCAACGAAAATGCTTATAGATTGGAGATACCAAGAGAGATGGACGTCTCTTCCACCTTCGATATCGGGGACTTGTCTCCTTTCCTTGAAGACGACGACCCCAACGTGGATTTGAGGGAAAATCCTTCTCAAGAAGTGGAGGATGAAGTGTTTTGGATTCCTTTCTCGGCCCTTGTTACTTAGGCCAAGCAGGTTACTTTCCGGCCGGGCGAAGTGCTCCAATTCTACATTGAACCGGGGTCGAGCCGAGAGATCACGGTCATCCAATGGATATGCTATGATAGCCTCTAAAAGGGGCCTTTTCCTCGTAACGGTACGAAAAGGAGAATGGAACTTGAGAATAGGTGAGGAGGTGAAAGAGAAAAAGTAGAGAAGCATCAGGTTAGTCACGGTCGTGACTTACCCTGTTACGACCGTGACAGGCTAATGGGGATGCCATGGGCTGAGGAGGAGGACGTTGCGGGCGCGACTCCTCTGGTCACGACTACAACCCCTGTTTCCACCACTCCCATGTCTTGGTGTTTTCCAGCCTCTTGGGTGACAAAGAGTCGTCATGCTTGCAATGGTCTATTTGCAACCGCAACGCCCAGCCAGCCTTGGCCAGTCGTGGCAGTGGCATCCGTCACGACCTTGGTATACCTTTTGAATATTTTGAAAAATAAGGACCGTCAGGCCCGTGTATGAGAGGTCACACCCACAACACCATGGAGTGTGTCAAACCATCACGACCGCAACATCAACCAATTAATGGTTGGGACGTCGTGCCCGCGATTCCTTGCGTTACGACCGTGACTAATGGAGCAAGTTTTTGGGGATGTTTCTCCCATTTCCTCGTCGCGACCATGACGACGTTCGTCATGCCCGTAATGGCCAAGCCTTGGAGGTGCCCCCTTGTGCAAGACAGTCTGTAATTATGTTTTAAGCTTTTTCCTTCCCAATGTATTGCTAGGTTAGATTAGGCTTTGGAATGTAATTAACTCATGGGCTAATGGCCTTTTTAGTGCTAATCTCTCTTGGGGTTCTATTCTTATCCTTACCTATATATGGGTAATTAGAAAAGAGAGACTTAGCTTTTGATTAATGAAAAAGGTAGTTTTGAGACCTACTTAAAACTCTCTCTAAAATCTTTTGTTCTTTATCCATTGCATTGTTTATGGTGGTGAAACAAGTCCTTCCTTTATTGATTAGAAGTGGAATTTCCTTTTCCTAATCATGGTGGAGTGCTAGTTCTTGGGGGTAGATCATCTTTTATTCAAGAACATATCTAGTTTCATTGTTGATCAAGTATTTGGGACTTTTCTTTGGTTGTTTATTATTCTTTTCTTCTACAATCAAGTCATTGGGTATTAATTCCTCAAGAACAACTTTATTATTATTCTTCAAACGTGGATTTCTTCTATTCCCATCACGTATACGCTCCAACGTTCTCATATTCCGATGAGTTAAATATGTTTAAACCCACAACATAAATCATCTGAACTTTTAACGTCCTAGATTAATAAAATTTAAGTTTCAATCATCTATAAATATATATCCCACTATGTTTCAACAATGGACCAAAAAAAAATACAACGTAGCAACTTCAACCCTCCTTAATTGTATTTTTGTTGCACTTTCAAAGAACATTAGGTCATAATAGCACGTCTAAATTGTCAGAGAAGTTAACGTGTAGTTGACTAAAGTATCACTATCTTTGGTTACATAAATAGTTGTTGAAGTTGTGATCAAGACTTTTATCTATTAAGGTACAGTAAATGTTAATTTTTGCGAACTTTTTATTAATTGAATATTGAACGGAAATTATTTTCAACTACTTAAATTTATTTTATGGGATGCTCTAATCATTGTTCATTGTTCATCATTATCATTCGGGTTATCACCTTGACCATCGTACACGTGCTCATTGTTCATTACCCCTTAAAGGGAATCATTGTTCATTGTCCCTCAAAGGGACTTATTGTTCACTGTCCCATTTAAGGGAACTGTTATCGTTTATTGTGGGGCTATCCACTTATTGTTTCCTCTCATGCATCATTTTGAAAATAAAATGATTTCATAAGTTAGTTTTTTTTATTATTGATTTTTTGTACTGAGATTCCGTTCTCATATTTTAAAATATTTTCTGTCTTCAGGTGATCTATAGCTTGTGAGGATTTTTTATGTCATGGGGCGCTTACCTAGAATTTGGGATAAATAAAAACAAGTCTTAGGGCGTAATAGGATCAAATCCACCATTCCCGGTGATGGAAGGCTATCTGAAACGGATTTGTGGGAAATATGATATAAACCGAATTTCTACAGTCAGAAAGGGCCTTTTCTTGGTGAGGTTCGAGAAAGAGGAATAGAGACTAGAGGTTCTAAACAAAGGGATTTATTTTTTTGACACCAAACAACTAGTGGTGAAACTGTGGTCACCATCTCTGAAAATTGATGTGGAGGAGATCAAGTCCTTGCCCATATGGATCAAATTCCCATATTTGGATGTGCAACATTGGGGTTTGAAAAATTTAAGCGGACTTGCAAGCATTAGTGGTATACCCATCAAAACTGACAGAGCAACGAAGGAAAGGTCTCACCTATCATGCACGCGAGTAATGGTGGAGGTAAAGCTTGATCAAGACTTCCCTGAAGAGATAAGGTATGTGGATGAACATGATGTAATTCAAGTTCAGAAAGTAGAATACGAATGGAACCCGACAAAGTGTACTTTCTGCCACACGATGGGGCATAAGGAGAAAGGATTTAGAATAAAGGCACAGCAAACGAAGGAAACTGAACAACAAAACAAAGGGGTTGGAAAACATAGTGGAAGACCTACTAAGCAAATATGGAGACAACTGGATGAACATAGGTTCATCAAACCAACAAAAACAGCCAGAGATAAAAACCTACACATGGAGAAACCAGGTGACATGTTTCTTGCACAAGCAAATAATTTTGCTGTATTGGTGGAGGGTGCTGACAATGAATTAGAAGGAATTGACAATGAGGAAGAGGAGGAGGTTGCTCAAAGGCATGAGGGATCTCCAACTGTTTCTCAATGTGTCTGATATACTGGAACATCAGGGGTCTGAATGACCCCATGAAACAGGAGGACACAATGTCTTTCCAGCGTAATGGTCAAACTGACATAGTGACTTTGTTGGAAACTAAGATCAAAAAGGAGAAGGAAAAACAAATCAGAGAAGGTACGTTTAATGGTTGGGGTTTTCAAACAAATTTTCTGACGTACAACCATGGAAGAATTTAGATTGCTTAGAAAACAACCAGGGTCAGTATGACAGTGAAGACTACAGACCCTCAATATTTGCATTGCGAGGTTATAGAGCTTAGTTCTGGAAAGGTGGTCTACATCACAACTGTATACGGTTTCAATAGACTGGAAGAAAGGAAGCCTCTCTGGGAAGGTCTGAAACAAATTTCAGGAAACTATGAATGGAGCTTGGTGCATTCTCGATGACTTTAATGCAGTCCTTGATGAAGGAGAACGGATAAATGGTATTCCAATAAATGCTATGGAGACCCTGGATTAATGTAAGGACTACATAGACTTGTGCCACATTCAGGAGAAGAACTTTTATGGTGCGGAGTTTTCATGAAGCAATGGTCATGCGCTCTCGAAAATAGATAGAGTTTTCATCAATGATGATTGGGTTTGGACCTTTGATCACACAAGGGCAGAATATTCAAATCAAGTCTTGTCAGATCACAAGCCCATTCTGCTCACTATGAGTGAAAGTCCCCCACCAAAGCAGAGATTCAGATTCTGCGATATATGGGTACAGGATCCGAGTTTTGAGACTATTATTGAAGATGTAAAGGAACTGATGGGAACGGGATCACCCATGAGAGAGTTGCTGAGGTTATTGAAGTACATAAAGTTGAGGCTGAAGCGTCTCCAAAAGAGTAAGTTTGCTGATATTCATCAACAAAAAGACAGGGCCAGAAAAGAGTTAGAGGATTTGCAACAAAGGTTGGCGATTAACCCAACAGATTCTACCCTCATTAAACAAGAGAAACAGCAAAAAGAGTGTTATTTGAGAATTATTATAAAGTCTTCAATGGCCATTATAGGCCAACAGAGCAAGTTGGAGATTGCAATGTATGGGGACTCATGTTCGAAAGTCTTCTTCAAAAAAATGAAAAGGAGAAAGATCACAAATATGGTTTTTCAAATTCAGGATCATAATGGGAAAGAAGTTCAGGGGCTGGAAAGTGTTGGAATATGCATGGCAAAACATTATGAACACCTGCTTGGATCACCCAGCCACGCTAGTCAGTAGCTGATCATACTTGATGTAATTGCCATGGGGAATACTTTGATAGTGGAGCAGCAATTGGACCTATGTAAAGATTTTTCAAATAATGAGATCAAAGCCGCCTTTTTCTCAATCCCAAACACAAAATCCCCCGGACCTAATAGTTTCAACAGCGGCTTCTATAAGGCAGCTTGGCATCAGATCGGGCAGTTGATTCGTGAAGCTGCTAAAGAATTCCTCTCTACATGGCATATTGATGTATGCTAACTCACTAAGATCAGAGTATTGAGCTATAATACATCATACAGTCACACATACACACAGCTGGTTGCTTGAATTTACAATAACTGATTGAAAGTAACAAGCTGGAATAGAAGACAACCCAATAGCAGAATAAAAGGATAGGCTTTCTTATAGTTGATACAGACACACCACAACTGCAATCAAGGGCAATGGACTCTCACACACATGTCTCTACATACACACCAAAGCATGGATGATCAAGATCAGCTTACACTTGCTGGATTTTGCCAATATCCAGTGACAAGAACTGATTGAACCAAGGTTGAGAGTTGTAGGACACTCACAAACTTTCATAGGTACTAAGACACTCGAGAATGCTATTGAATGAACACTGAGATACCCTTCATTGATAGAAAACTTTAGAATATAAAGGAAACTAACAGTTTGATTAACAGGTGCTTAAGTATAAGCATTCTGTCTAATCTCCCTGATCTAATTCTAACTTACAAAGCTTAAACAAATACAACTTATTACATACTAACTATCTCGAGTACATTTTGTAAGAAAAAAAAAAGAAAAGACTAAACTTTGCTCTGATTGGACCAAATGCCAAAAGAGTGGCAAAATGAACCAATGAGAGGCTTTCCTCTCCTAAGGGGTAAAGATAAGTTTACTGAGGTAATTCTCACGCCAATACTAACCTGGAAGTAATCTCAACAGGTTAATATCAAGCTGGAAAGACTAAAATAACCCCTGTGAACAGAAATCAGGACATATAGCCCCAAAACTGGGGTTCTGGAAAAACTAATAAAACAACCCTGCTGAGATTGTTTGTTTCTGACTTCTGAATCTTACTGTGCCATGCTCGATCATACTGGGGCTTGACTTGGACTTGAAAATGGCATGACAAAGAACAAAAAACTCCTAGGAAACCTTAGCTGAATCTTCCTCAATCAATAGATATGACATTGAGAAAGTCAGCTGCTTGGACTGTTGTTGCTGGGAACCTGAATTGGTCTGGATGACCAATGCTGGTGGGCTGAGTGGCTGTGGATGCCAGGACTTGCTTTACAAGGGTGTAGCAAGCCTGGATGGATGCTGTTGGTGGAGTGGTGGCTGTTGGAGATGCTGAAATCCTCCTGCTGGATGTTTGGACTGCTGAGAAGTCTGCTAAGTAACCTGCTGTCTGTGTTGGGGCTTGGAAGCCTACTGTTTCTGCTGGAAAGGTTTCCCTAGCTGCTGAGTTGTGTGAAACAAGAAGAACTCCTCCTTCTGCTGCTGCTGCAATTGCTAGTGAAGCTCTGGAGATTTCTCCTTTGCTGATGAAGCTGCTGCTGCTGATTGTTCTTCTTGATGGTCTCCATCACATATGGCAGCGGCTTTCAATACAACAGCCTTCACACTAATCCCAAAGAAGGAACCTCCCATACAGGTAACAGATTTTAAACCCATTGCCTGTTGTTCAGTCCTATACAAAGCAATCTCCAAGCTCCTAGCTAGCAGAATCAAGCATCGTAATATCTTGATGTGCCAAGAATTCGCCAGAGGCTTCAACAAGAAACCTACACAATCTAGGTGCATCTTCAAGATAAATTTACATAAAGCCTTTGATAGTGTAAACTGGGACTTCATCAAAGAGATCTTGACAGCGTTCAAGTTCCCTCCTTGGTTCATATCGTAGATAATGAGTAGTATTACCACAACTGCTTATTCCATCCAAATAAATGGAGGCATGTATGGTTACTTTAGAGGTGGAAAAGGCCTACGACAAGGGGACCCAATCTCCCCTCTATTATTTGTCCTATCGATGGAATATCTTTCCCGTAGCCTGACCTACACTGCAAAAGACCCCCGTTTTAAAATTTTCCCTCGCCGTAGAAGTCTGAGCATAACTCATTTGGTGTTTGCCGACGATCTCATGCTTTTTACTGCTGCAGACACCCACACCATTATGTTGGCCAAGACACCCACACCATTGGGCTACAGCAAACACATCATATGCAGGGAGCGTGGTCCTCATTAACTCTGTTCTCATGTGTTTATATACCTTCTAGGCCTCAATAATGATCATCCCAACTGCTGTCATTGAGCAAATCACGAAATTATGCAGAAGTTTCCTTTGGGGCTCCAATGAGCATTACAAAACACCCCCTATAAATTGGACAGAGGTTTGCAGAAGCAAGAGCCACGGAGGGCTTGGCATCAAGAACCTTCAGCAGTCGAACAAAGCGCTTATATTCAAACAAGTTATGGCTATTGTTCAGAAGAAGGACTCCTTGTGGGTAAAATGGATTCATGAAAGATATATTAATGGGAGAAACTGGTGGGAGTACCGGCCAAGAGAGGATATGTGCTAGTACTTTAAGAAGCTACGCCAAACAAAGGGGGATATGAAGGCCATTTTCAGTAATGCAACCCAGTACAGAGTCAGAGACGGATATAAAAAGCTCCAATCAAATGAAGAGAAATGGGAATGGACAAGGATCACCTAGAGCAGGCATTGCACACCTCGACATTCCATTTGCAACTGGCTGGCACTCAGGAACAGGCTCCAAGTTAGATCCAAACTGCACAAGCATCATCCTCAAATCCCTGCTCAACGTGCCTTCTGTCACGAGGATGAGGAAACAGTAGGCCACTTGCTGTTTGACTGTCAGTTCACTTCAGAAATCGGAAGAGCTCTCCAAGGATGGCTAGCTATACCAGATGCAAACAATTGGGAACACTGGTGTAGGAAGATCAAAGACCTCAAAGTCCCCAGCTGGAAGAAAGAATTAATAGTAGCAGGTTTCAACAGTGACGTCTATCATGTTTGGCAAATAAGGAATAAGAAAATTTTCAAAAACCAAACCTTGGGGGCAGACTGGGCTTTCAAGGAAATCAAGCAAAAGTTGAGGGATCGAAGCTTATACCTAACTAGCAAATTCAGAAATATAAGAACTGTATAGATTTCCTGAGCGCATAGGTTGTAAATTTTCGGGGTTTTCCCCAGTTTTGGTTTAATACATACCTTTTCCATATATATATATATCTATATATATATATATATATATATATATATATATATATATATATATATATATATATATACATATATATATATATATATATATATAAAGTCCGGTTGTTACATCAACTTACCCAAATTATTGACCAACGTTTCTAGATTTGGTTGGGTTGTCAGTGGATGGATGGATGGATGGATGGAAATTGGCTAGACTATTGGTGAATTGACGGCCATGTCGTTTATGGGGTCCTTGATTTGTTTGACGTTGATTTTTGTTGGAAAGGTTAGAGTTATTTCTCCGGCCAAAGTTGTATGTGTTTGAGAATGGATTATTGTGTGAGTACAGTTTGAAGTTATTCGCATAGTTAATTTAATGTTGTTACTCATTATTTAATTACAATGCAAAGGAATTAAAGTTAAATGGGAGAAAGAAAGTTAAATAAAATGAAATATTTAAAAAGAAATGAAAAAGAGAACATTTGAGAAGTTGGGATGCGAACTATTGATCCATGTCATTCCCTTCTCCATCAAATTACACACGCATGCTTCTGTTTCTCAAGAAGTGATGTGAGTAAGAACATAATTATTAAAATTCTGATCCTGATCTACGATCTTCCGATTTTTTGATCCAAAATTTTCGATGCAATTCTACTATTTACAATTTGATCCAAATCTTATGTGGAGTTAATTCCGATCCTAACTGCCCCATGAATCCGAGTTAGAATCCCGATTTTAATAACCTTGAGTAAGAAGTAAGAACACAATCCATAATCGACACTATAATGTAATGTCTGCCGATAACAATAGTCGATATTTCCCTCCCATGTTAGCGGCTCGGTTTAAGGACAACTCCGTAAACCAGAAAAGGAAATCATGTGAAAGCCAAACCCAACGGCCTTGGGAAGACGTTTATTAGTTACCTCTTGTTGGACCCAGCGCAATTACAATGATATGATGCAGCAATTACTAGACATGATGTATTGTAGGCAAATCAAGCTTACAACACAAAGCATGCCTATAAAGTGGCTTTCTGCACAGACACAAATTACTCTTTTTCCCTGATTTCTTTGACATCTACGTTTGTGGGTAGCACCCATGCTTTACTTTTTCTATTCTTGTCACTCTTCCTTATGCATCCATTCTGATTGATTAGGCCCCATCTTACATACAAGTTGAGTCATTTTTCCATTTACTGTCATCACATGTTCTTTTCCTCCTTACTTTACAGATTCTACTCCAGAAAGAGTGGAGCTGATCTAGCTAATACAAGGGGAGGAGGGGAAAATAAAAGTAAGTGCATCTTAAAAGATTCATAACTTGATAAAGTTCTTCATGATTAAGCATAGTTATAAGCTATTAGATGATTCATAGCAATTAAAAACTAGAATCTGTAACAGTAAATTATAAGGTTCAAGTATTACAGTGTCCATAATCTGGATAATTGAAAAAGACTATTTTGTTTAATTTAGATTGGGTGATGATACGAGTTTTACTCCAAGACACTTTTTAAATAGTGAGTATTAATTATCAATTATAATTATCAAAAAAAAAGTCTTGGGTCCATTAGCAACAATGAATATAAATTATACCCTAATCTAATCAAGTTCGTTAGGCTTATTTTAGGCATTTTTTGAAAAAATGAAAAATAATGGAAAAGTATAATTATACAGAATTTATATATAATATTATAGTTATAGAATTCAATCATATTATTTTATTTCAACTTATTATATAATAATATAGCTTTAATGATATAACAAGACTTTCCCCAAGACTCATAATTTTCGATTTTGATTATAGAGGACTAAAACAAGGAGAGATGATAAGTTTCTCACGGCAACACACCTTTTTAAATAAATGTCTTACTTTTCTTAAAATTGATACTTATTATGATTTTTTTACACTAATTTGTTTGACAGGTACTGTTAATTTATCAAACATAGGACATTAATTTCGAATGAGTTGACAATGTCAACAATTACAAATAATACTAGAGCTGGCAAAATTTTGTCCGACCCGGATTACCCGAATTGTCCGACCCGGAAAAACCGGGTCTAGACATAGATTTTCCGTCCGAATTTTTATATTGACCGAATTGACAGAATATTCGGACATAAAATTTCTTTTTTTTCTATTGTCCGAATCCGATTTTAGCTTCGACCTAATCGTCCGAATTTTGACATTGTCCGAATTTTTCCGACCCGGATTTACCCGGACCCGAATTTTTGCCAGCTCTAAATAATACCCTAATTAAATGATCATTAGTTGATTTTAAAAATTATGGTTAAAAGTATATTTCTACAATTATATCAGGTGTTATAGGTGTAGAAATCACTCATATCATTTTTTTTTTCAATTTAATATGCAAATATACAGCCTTTATATGCAAATATTTAACTTTTATATTAAGGCAAGACACTCCAAAGGTGTTTTGTCAAAGACTTATATTATTTTTATAAAGTAAAATTCCTCATTAAACCTTCTGTACTTCTTTTCCATGACCTTGTAAGTAACGAACGGTTTCCAAATTTTGAGTTCATTGAAGCAAATCTCTCCAACTCACAAAATATAAATGTAAATCTGATACATCGAATCCCTCTATACCTTGTTTGAGCAAGATTTTGGAGTTTTGATTTTGTTTTGGGTAAGGTTCAAAACTTCAAGTACTACCTACCAACTTCTGTATAATCTAATTCGATATGTTCAAATATTATGGAGTGGTGATACGTGTCTTGGGGCAAAATACTATTTAAGTGTCTTGAGGCATGACAATCCTTATGAAATTAATACTTGTAATCATTTTTAATCCTACTTTTTATAACAGTTACTATTAATTATCAATTATAAGAAGATTGGAATTTGTTGGCAACGTCAACAATTAAAATTGACACTCTAACAAATGAAACTCATCCGTTAGGTATATTTTAGACAATTTTTTGTAAATTTTAAAAAATATAGATAGAAGTGTGATTTTATACCATTTATTAATTGTCACCCTAACTATATTTTAGTCAAATGTGCTTTATTAAATTTGCCACTCAATTTTTTATTATAGTTGAGTGTTTTATTAAATGTGCAACGCCACCAATTATTATAGTTGAGTGCTTTATTAAATGTGCCACCCAATTTTTATTTTGGTAAAAAATGTCACTCTAACTATTTTTAGTCAAAATTGTCACCTAACTTTTTATTTGGGCCAAAATTACCCTGGTGACTGGCTATAGTTGGTTTTTTATTTGATCTTTTTTTTTCTGTAAAATCCAAATCACTTGGGTTAATATTTTGAAACAGAAGAGCATCATTCCAGCCCTTTTTATTCTTCATCTTCTTTCTTCTCTCTCTAGTTGCTCAAGAACCCTAATAACTCATTATCAAATTTCTTCCCCAATCTTGTTGCAATTCCTAAAATTGACTTAGGGCTTTGCTTTGGCTATCGATTTCGAGCAAGTTGAAGCCCAAAAAATGTCAAGCATGTCCGGACCATCTTCCATCCCAAAATAATGAGATGGAACATTAATAATATTTGTATTGGTTATTCCACCATTTCTACTTTATCTCATACTTTCTTACCTACCTTATTTTAAATTTTGACTTTCTTAATACACATGGAACATTAATAATAGGGTTTTTGGCCACTAATAATCCGTAATGAAGGGTTTGTGACTGGGAATAATCCAAAGTGACTTTTTGACCACTGGCATTCTGTACTTTTTCACTATTTTCTCATAGCAGTCCAGAATCAATTTCCGGCACTGGAATGCTGACGTGGCAACCAGAAAATATGTTTATTCATACATCAAAAAGGAAATTTACGGTCGCCACGTCAGCTTTCCAGTGCCGGAAATTGATTTTGGACTGCTATGAGAAAATAGTGAAAAAGTACAGACTGGCAATGGTCGAAAAGTCACTTTGGATTATTCTCAGTCACAAGCCCCTCACTACGGATTATTTATGGCAAAAAACCCTTAATAATATTTGTATTGGTTATTTAAAAGTTGGATTTTATATGATGTATTTTAAAGATGTAGTTAATGTTGTTTTTTTTATATGGGAAGTACTTAGGTTGATTTATAATTTTAGTAATAAGTGTATTAGTTTTTATATTAATGAAATCATTGAAAGAATGTGTATCTTAAAAGTTCCATTAAATCGTAAGGCCTACATGGATATGGTAGTTGATAGATTATGTGATCCGTTACTACTTTTTGACCACAATTGTGAGAACACCTACAATCCTCCGGCCAAATGTCGCTAAACTTCGCACCAGGCCGATATCAGCAACCACCTACATTTTTTTTATTTTTTTAGTTTTTGCATTTTGGATCCTGAAATATATGGATAATTTATTTTCTGGACCTTTAGTTTTCAACATTAATTTTTTGGACCATAATGTTTTGGGCTGAATAAAAAAAAACCTTAAAGTTTGTGGGTTGAAAAAAGGTTCGTCTACAATTTATATTTAATGTTTGGATTTCTCTCCCGATTGACGTCAAACTTAAGGACTAAGGTTAAAATTGATGTTAAGGTTATAATACACCTCTCTTATTCATATTGGAGTTACTTAGACCCCTAATTACCCTGGGTCTAAGTTGTTCCGACATAAATAAGAGAGGTGTATTATATCCCCAATATCAATTTTAACCTTAGTCCTTAAGTCTAGCGCCAATAGGGAGAGAAATTCAAATATGAGAAGAAAAATAAGAACAGGACACATGCCCTTTTTATCGACCAACAAACTTTAAGATACTTTTTTATTTATCTCATAAATTTTGGGATCCAAAAACTTAACGTTGAAAACTAAAGATCTAAAAAATAAATAACGATATATTTCAGGGTCTAAAATGCAAACAACCCCTACTAGAGTTCCCCTAAACAATGGCGATGTACTAATTATTATACTAGCCATTAGGAGAGGAGTCAAAGTCTATAATTTCCTTTAACATTGTCCCATCCTACTGAAATCAAATCCAGCCACAACAATTATTTATGCTCTAAGCTTTGGCTCCTTTTTGACTAAGACATTTGTCCCTTGTTCAAATGACATGTATGTCACATGCCTTAGACATTGATTATTATTAATTATAAGTCACGAGAGTTAGTTAGAATCAGTCCAAATTAATTAAGTGAAATTGTAGACCATAAGTTGACGCGGATGGATATTAGCTATATATATATATATATATATATATTTGTGCAAAAAGAAGAGAGCAGGGGAGAGACAAGAGATAAGAGCTATGGCTTTATTTCCAAGGAGCGCCAACCTCCGCTCGAAGCTTGTTTATGTCTTGGTGTTGATGCTAATATTTTGTCTATCATGTAAGATTTCTTTAGGGTTGGGCAATCAGCATGGAGCGCCAACCTCATTCTTCATATTCGGTGACTCGTATTTGGATGCTGGAAACAATAACTACATCAACACTACTGCTCTTGATCAGGCCAATTTTTGGCCTTATGGAATCTCTTACTTCCATTTCCCCACTGGTCGCTTCTCTGATGGCCGCCTCATCTCTGACTTCTTAGGTATGCTACCATATACTTATATTCATTCATGGGTTTTTAGATAACAACTATCCAAACATGCATTAACAGTTTCGTTTGGATAATCCAAACTTTTGAAATATGCTATATGGTGTTTGGAAGTTTACATCTATTCATTATGCATGGTGTACCACAGCTGGGTTGCTGCCAAATGAACATGACGGTTTGTTGATAGCGCATCAATGATAAATCGTTGATTTTTATAAATTTCAGTTGAGCGCTGACATTTGATTTAACAACACACAACTGCATAAGGTGTAATATAACCCAATTGTGGACTTCATTTGGCAGTGACTTGATGGTTGTATACAAAAATAAAATGAGCGTAAAGTTGAGAATATTGTCACATATTTCAAAAATTATGGATTCTCATAAATCTAAAGCAAAAGTTAGGATTGTTGTAATTGACAATTGAAAAAAGAGGGGGAGGAGGGTTCCCATGGAGTAGCATATCTTATCATGTTGGAGAAATTGGTGTAGATGAATGATTGTATAACGTAAGCCATTGCTTTTAGTTGATTTTGTTGCTTTATCAACTGATACGCCTTTTACATTGATGCTGTGTAGATATTGGTAATGTCAACACCTTTTGGTGATCCTTTTTCATTAATTTAGGGTTTGTTTATTTGATTATGTGCAAAGTAAAAGATATTCCTATGTCTAATTGGGATTTGATTTCATCAGCGGAGCGGGCAAATCTGCCTTTGATTCCTCCATATCTCCAACCAGCAAGCAAATTGTCTCAAGTGCCTCATGGTGTCAACTTTGCATCCAGTGGAGCTGGCGCCCTCGTTCAAACCTTTCGGGGCTCGGTACGTAAGTTTATCCACAAATACATTACTTGATTAATACAGACACATTGCAGATCGACTGATGAATACTTGCAACGAGCAACCCTAGCTAGTTTACAACGTACGTTGATCAAATGATTATTTGAAATAATTAGGTATCATATGAGGTACGTAAGTAGGCATTAATATTAATATGAGATTTGCATGTAGGTTATTAACTTGCATGAGCAACTGAGGAATTACAAGAAGGTGGAGAAGTGGTTGAAACACAAGTTAGGGGAAGGGAAAGCAAGAAAGAAGTTGACAAGCGCAGTCTACTTATTCAGCATCGGCTCCAATGACTATATGAGCCTTTTCTTGACCAATTCAACCCTCTTAAACTCCTACACTCAATCGCAATATGTTACTATGGTCATTACTAACATCATCTCTGTTGTTCGTGTAAGTTTTCCGTCTTCTTTTATTTCTCTTTAATCTTCCATGCGTGCGTATTAAAGTTTCTATGATACTAGCCTCATATTTTAGGTGATGTTGCAATGAGAATTATTTGAAATATTTAAACTAGTTTTGGATTAGTGGGCCAAATTGGGAGGATTAAGTTTTGCAATGAATATAACGTTTGTAAGTTCATGAATTTATTGAATAAGAAATTTATTAAAAAAATAAATTCCGAAAAAGAAAATGCAACGGTGAAGATACACTTGAATTAGTGTTTTGACACAATGATTAATAGCTTTATTGATCATAGCCAAGCTATTGCTATTAAAAACAAAAGTAATTGTTGACGCAGTGCGTGATGCTCCACATTGTTCCGCTTTTTTTTTCTTTCTTTCTAATGGACGGAAGCTCCACAAAGTTCTTGTGTCTATAGATGTTTAACCATTTCAAATTAAATATTAGGAAATTTTATTCAGTAGGTTTTGATTTTTACTTATTCTAAATTGTAAATCATTTTTTAAATTATCTGAAGTGGTAGGTTTATTTTAAAAATTATTTTAAACTGTATATTTATTTTTAAAATTTTAAAAATTATTCTAAGTTTTTCATGCACTTTAAAAATTATTCTTAGTTGTCAAATATTTTAGACATTATTTTAAGCGAGTCGATTGTAAAATTGATAACGATGGCTAAATGAAATTGAGAGAATAGGAAAATTTTGCAAACAATATTTTAACAATGGTACAAGAAGAAGCTCACGAAATTGAATAATTTTCAAAATAAGTCTATCACTTAAAATAATTTAAAAAGTAGTTGACAACTTGAAATAGGCAAAGTTGAACCTTACAAAATGAAATTTCCCTAAAGTACATAAAAAAATTAGATGATTAAAATTAAACTAGAAAAAGGATTTAACGAACAAAAAATGTACTTAAAACTCGAGCTTTGACACAATGATTATGATGACTTTATTGATAAAAACCAAGTTAAGTTTTTTAATAAATAAAGTAATATAATCATGGATGCTCCACATAGGGCGACATGCATGAATGAATCGAAGTATCGATTTACAGTCGTGTAGCTTTTCTTTTCTTCCACGATAGACAACTAAAACATCAATTTTTATATGGTAGACCATTTTGGATTTTGAAGATTTATTTAAGCCCTTTAAAATAATAAATTTAAAAAAATTATTAATAGATATTATAAAATTCATCGTGAATTTGTCCCGAGACACGTTCTTTATCCTACAACTATCTAATTTATACATCAAACAACAACACCAGATTGCTAAAGAAAAATAGGAATTCCATGCTTGATTCGGGTAGTGTATGAATTGCAACAGCACTTGCAAGGAATATGTGAAGATTGTTATCTCTCCAACAACCTTCATTTGCACCATAAGAAAAATTACCTTGACGATAAAAAAAAAAAAGATTGTTGTTTTAATCCAATTTTTGTTGTCCCTGAATATGGAGCTACAAAAAATTTTATCACAATTTAGTTGCATTATCCTCCAAACACAAAACCAAACTACAAATTAGTAGTAAGACAAGGTAGTTGTGATGGCCAATCAATCTTTTTTATTTCCTTAGCAAATTTTGGCTTTTTTCCTAAATTATTGCCTAATTTGCATCAATTGCAGCAAAAAAAAAAAAAAAAAATTGTTGCCATATATATAATGTTTTTAATTACAAAAATATTTGTTTGCCAGGTTTTAAATTAATATAATAATAATTTTTATATTAGGCTAACTACTCTAAATTTATTACCTAAACATATTTTTCTTGTTGTATTGCCATATACATGCAACGCTAGTAAAATACTTATCACTTCCGCTGGAATTACTGATGAAGCTTTGAAAATTTTCCCACCCCATTTTTCTTCACAAGGATCTCCTGTGATACTTTCGTACCCAAACTACGTACTTCAGCACTCTGTGTCTTTTATCAAAGCCCCATGAACTACTACCTCATGCTGCTGATCTTTGTCACTCCCTGGATTAGTATCAATAACAATCATAATTGCTCTTGTATGTACACCATCCTTTGGTTCCTAGTTCTTCTTCCTCTTTCAAATGGCACCGTCTTTTAAAGTCATACTCAAAACTTAGCTTGTTCCATATCTTTCTGCTTAATATCAATAGATTGTCGAATTCCCCAGCATATATGCAGTGCAAGTCCGCTGTGTTTAAGTTGAAGCCAACAAGGTCATGCATAAAGTCATGAATAATTGAAGCCGACAAAGGGCTCCATCATTCGCTTGGTACTTAATATTTTGAAGTAGGTCCATGCGTGCATATGTTTTAATTATCCATGGCACACCAAACCACCGTGTTTCTTATGTACTTACGTTGGGCAAAGGTAACGTTGTCTCATTTGAAACAACAAAATTATAGCTCACTCATAAAGTCGGTTTCGTTAATATTTTTTATGTAAGTCGGTTTGATTAATATTTTTATGTAAATACTTCTATAGATTAAGACTCAGATGAAATTGATTTAAGGACAATATACTAATTTTGATGGAAGACATAGTTTATGTCCTTATTTTTAATGAAATTAGTAACTATCATAATCTTTTAATTACATCAATTTTTTTAATAAATATTATTAATTATCAACTCAAAAAACTTTGGAATGCATTGGCGCCTACACCAATAGTTACAAATGACACCCGATACAAATTGAATCCCATCTAATTGATGCATATATTTTAATCTCCTTTTTTTCGAAAATTTTAAAAATTATGAATAAAATTATAATTTTACATAATTTATATATAGTAATATAGTAATAGAAGTCTATCATATTATTTTTCAATTTAATATCTAAATATATGAGTTTTATGATGCTCATCGAATGAGTTTTGTACCCTATTCAGTTAAACCAATTTATATATAACCCGCAAATTAAACTACTTTGACTCGAAAATTCCAACAAGAATAATAAATATATATACCACCAACAAAAACCTGAAAACAGCAAATCCCATTCATTCATGTCTCAGAGTTCTTACTTGTCAGCTTAGAATGTTGGATATCCTTTTTTTTTTCTTGGATCTATTGAGGGCATTTAAAATGCATGCGGTAGCCATTACAAGTTCTAATTAATGGCTCGAAAATTCTTTCGGCCATTTAATGATGAGCAAGTTACTTAAGATCCATGTGGTACGTACATTGTGGTGGGAACAAGTTTGAATTAGCCTAGAAAATTAAACGCTCAAATCTCTAGCTTGCACTTGACTTTTCCAGGAAATTTACAAGATTGGAGGAAGAAAAATGGTGTTCCTGAACTTGCCACCAATTGGTTGTTTCCCCGCCCTTAGAATACGCAATGAAACCGGTGAGTGTCTTGCAGAAGCTTCGGGTTATGTCAAACTACATAATGAAGGTTTGCTTCAAGCCCTAAACAAACTGGCCAAACGACTTCCTGGATTCAAATATTCACTTCATGACTTCCACGCTAGCACTCTGCAAAGGATCAAACAACCTTCACAATACGGTATGGAGTCTCATAAACAACCTCTCCACAGGCTAGGAGATGTATGACGTTTTATGTTAATTGTTATTGATCATGACAAATTAAAGATGAATGTTTGATAAAATTGGTTTAATTGAACAGGGTACAAGGAGGGAGTGACAGCATGCTGTGGCACAGGCAAGTTCAGAGGTGTATTCAGTTGCGGGGGGAAAAGGCCTGTCAAACAGTATCAATTGTGTGAAAATGTGGATCAGCACGTGTTTTGGGACTCTTATCACTTCACAGAGGGTGTTTACAGGCAAATTGCGGATGATATGTGGAGCAACACTAATAATAGTCTTTATTTCTACGGATCAAACACCGTTAAAGACCTTTTTTCGTCTCCATAATTGCAAATCTTATTCAATTAATGTTTCATCCTCATTTAAGTTTTTGTGATGCCCATTGTACATTAGAATGAGCTCTAATCTAAATATCATGGACATGTGTATCTTAAAGTTATGTTTTTGATTGACGCTAATTTCATGATACTGCTTTCTGAATCTATAACATCATAATGAATTTTTTCTTTAGCTTTCTTTTGTTATGTTGGACAAATATAACATAATTTACAAGATTGTACCAAGATCTTTTCCAGCAATATGATGATGTCCAAGCTCCACTCGTTAGGTATTTATTTGTAGCTTCATCTGTTGCCCTTTAACAACTAACGCCACTTAATGCAATCTAGTCTATAATCAGCAAAGAAACAGCATTGATTGAACAACCCAAGGGGCTCCACACAAATTGCTTTATGTAAACCACATCTATCCATACACTAATATTCATTTAGAGATACAACATCAAAGATATGGATCTTCAGCACAGATACTTAGACCCACTAGAGTCTAGATTATTCATCACTCACACAATTACAACAGTTGAGGTGTTGAACAAACTCCTCCTAATTTGATGCCCAAAACAAACCGGTTTTAAAACTAGACCAAAAACGCAATAACAGAGACACACAAACAGGTTCAGACATTTCCACAAACATGTTATGTGCAAAACCCGAACAAACTCCTAAGTGGACTTAGACTTACAAGCTTCCTCAAGCTTAGAAGCTTCAAGATCAGCAGCCTTCTGAAGCAAATTGTCACCCTGATCCTCGAGGACCATCTGAATGGGGGCTTCCCCAAGTTCGTCAGCGATGGCTAGCATGATCTTCTTCATCTCGGAACGGAACTCCTGGAGATCGACGGTCCCACTGTGGTCCAAGTCAAAGTGGTCAAAGATGGAGTCGTAAAGAGCGGAGAGCTGAGATGGGGTGGGACCGGCGACATCAACACCGAAATGGGTCTCAATTAGGCGCAACGATTCGAATGCCTTTCGGAGCTCCGACCGAGAAAGGGTGCCGTCATGGTTGACATCAAGGTCAGCGAAGTGCTCGTCGATGCTTTTATTGAAGTGCGCATCGTCTTCTACGAACGATCGAACCGTCGTTCCGTCGATTATCACTACTCCCATCTCTCAATTTGGGATTTCTTTCTCTTCTCTCGTTATTCTCTGCGGTTAAGGGTGGCCTTATTAGTTGGCGGTTGAGGCAGGGTATTGATTCTGATATTTTGCTTTGCTGTAGTACGTTGGGAATTTGTACAAGTGGAGGAGTGTGCAATGCTACTAGTGGAATTTATAGTTTATAAAATTTGTCACGTGAAATACTAAATCTCTGGCTGTAAGATAATAATTCTAAACTTTTCCCTCTTGACATTAGAAAATCTATACAATCAATCAACGATAGGGCAAACTATATAGTTGTGATAGTGTTGCTTAATTATTTTGTGTGTCTTCAAAATATTATTTTGGATTAAAAGGGTTTAAATATTGAAGACACAATGGGACGTTTGTGCAATATATTGAGATCCAAGACATATCAGTGGATCAGCCATATACATATATAAGGGCTAATGTCGCAAGTTGAATAGACAAAGTTCTAGTGGACTGCAGATTTTTGACCAGTGTCCAAATGTTGAAGACATATTGCAAGGACAGGACGTTGTCGGATCACTTTCCGGTGATTCTTGCAAGTACGAATGTTATATGGGGGCCGGTTCCATTCAAAACATCCAATATATGGCTAGAAGAACCAAACTTCACGGTTTTTTTTTAGGAGTGGCTGAAACTTGAGCACATGCCACTGCACCAGGAGCTTCAGGCGATGAAGCCGCCTCTTAGGGAATGGTGTAGGGACATATACTGAAACATTGATAAGAAAGTGAAAACTTTAGAGGCAGAATTAAAGAAAATCGATGATAAAGCAATGGTTAGTGGGCTGGGTCAGTGTGATAATACAAGAAGAGAAGCCATACTAGCACAACTAAGAACATGGTTGGTGAGACAGGAAAGAGACTTGAGGCAGAAGTCAAGATGCTTGATCCTAAAAGAGGGAGATAAGAATACGAGGTATTTCCACACGCTTGCAACAATGAGGAGGAGAAGGAAGTTGATGGAGAAAATTAGTAGTTAGGGTGATATACAAAAATCATAAGGACATCAAAAGAGAAGTTAGAAAATACTTCCAGAGGCACTAGAAGAAGAGAAACACAAAAATGTTTGACTTCTCAGAGTTGGGACTCAATCGGTTGAACGAAACCGACAGACTGATGCTTGAAGCAAATGTCTCTCGAGATGAAATCCTTGAAGCAGTGAAGAAGTGCAACCAAGATAAAGGGCCGGGATACAATGGTTTCAACATGAAGTTTATTCAGCATATGTGGCCGGTGGTGGGAGAGAATACATCTCTTATATAAGCAGTTTTTTTTTTTTTTTTTGAAACCGACCACCTGCCGGAAATGTTGAATACCACATTGTCCACATGGGTCACACTTATATCAAAAAAGAAAAATGCAGAGGAGATAGCAGATTACATGCCAATCAACATGGTCGAGAGTGTGTTCAAAATTATTTCAAAAGTACATAGTAACAGACTGAGGAAAGTGTTACCGAAGCTGGTCCGCGAAACACAGATGGCATTAATTGCAGGAAGACAAATTTTAGATGGGGTGTTAATTGCCTCAGAGACAGTCAATTGGATGAGGAGGAAGAAGAAGGAAAGAGTACTCTTGAAACTGGATTATCAAAAGGCGTACGATTCAGTGGACTGGGAAGCCATAGAAGCAGTCATGAAGCAAATGGGTTTTAGAGATACGTGGCTAAAGTGGACGAGGAGTTGCATCAGAACGGCAAGGATCTCCCTAATAATCAATGGCGCACCGACAAAACCATTTAGGATGGTGAGGGGGTTGAGACAAGGAGACCCGTTATCCCCCTTTCTGTGTTGTGCTGGTGGCTGAACTGTTAAATAATTATAAGATGATGTAGAAGTCAGCTGAGAGGCAACATATATATAGAAGGCATCGTTGTAGGGAGGAGGAAAGTAAGACTGACACACTTTTTGCAGACGACACACTCATATTCATTAAGGAGGATGAAGAGCAATTGATAAACACAAAAGCCCTGCTAACAATGTTCGAGGACTTTACTAGTTTAACCATCAATTATGCAAAGTCTAACATGGTGGTTTTTCGCAGGGACAACCAATGGAGTCAGAGAATGGCGAAAATACTCAAATGCAAAAATGTTGAGTTGCCAATATCTTACCTAGGCTTCCCTCTTGGAGCAAACATGAGAAGGAAGGAAGCGTGGAAACTAGTGATATAAAAACTACAGACAAAAATGAAGAGCTGGAAGGCAAATTGTCTATCAAAAGCGGGAAGAGTGGTCTTGTTGAAGGCGTTGTTGAACAGCATGCCCAATTATTTTCTCTCACAGTTTAAAATGCCAAAATCAGTGGCGAGAGAAATAATTCAAATTCAAAGGAGGTTCCTTTGGACGGGGGAAAAAGGAGGAAAAGTGAATGCACCAATAAGTTAGGAGATTGTACAAAGACCAAAGGCCTTGGGGGGCCTAAGAGTAGGAGATATAAGCATAAAAAATGCAGCCCTCCTTTTCAAATGGTGGTGGAAGTATAGAAGTGAAGAGGGTGTTTTGTGGAAAAGAGTTATTAAATCTATACACAAAGAAGATGATTTGAAACTGCCAAATATATACAAACTGGGAGAGGCGGGACTATGGAGAAAAATAAAGAAGGTGGGAAAAGAACGGAACCTGGCACAAGAAGGTTTCTACCAAAAGCTGAAAATAGAAATTGGAGATGGCAGTAAGACCAGGTTTTGGAACGATGAATGGATGGATCAAATATCGTTGAGGGAACAATTTCCCAACCTATACAGGGTATCAACATAGAAGAATAATATGATAAAAGATATTAGTTAGATGGATAGGGATTGATGGAGGTGGATGTTGATATGGGGTAGAGAGCTTAGCCTGCAATAAGTGGAAGAGGAGCAAAATTTGATTACTAAGCTACAGGACTACCATCAGAGGGAGGAGCAAGAGGACATAATCAAGTGGGTAAGGGAAGAGCAGTTCACAGTCAGGCCATTGATGAGGAGAACAAAAGAAATAGTAAGAGGAAGGGTGCAAGTGGACTCCATGGTCAACAAAGCGTGGAACAAACTAATACCACCAAGAGTACAGTTCATGGTATGGATGTCACTGCTTGGTAGGATTAACACAAGAGCGAGAATAAGGAGGAGAGGGATCCTGCCGGATGAAATTGATGTGTGCCCTTTTTGCGGTAGGATAGGAGAAGAAATAGACCATGTACTGCTATAATGTCCATTCTCAAAAGAAATATGGAAATCACTAATGGATGAATTGGGAAATCAGATGGAAGTGAAAGAAAGTGTCAGGGAGATATTCAGGGCCTGGAGAACAGTAAGATACAGGAATGAAACTTGGACTAAAATGTGGATTGCATCCTTCTATGCAATACTATGGACAACATGGAAACATAGGAATGAGGTGGTATTTGAAGAGAAGTAGCCAGATATACGGACAGTGAAAGAGACAGTCAAGATAAGGGTATGTATATGGGCAACATCGTGGCAAGGAGGGCCTTAGTACCCAGTAGAGACACTGGCAAGGAGTTTCAATGAAATACCAATGATATTCAACTGAAGCGTGGAGGAAAGGCAGTCAGAAAGTGATGGAGGAGGTAATGGGTAATAGCAGCACACAGCAAAGTTACACAGGAAAGCAATGGAGTCCTGTAGGGCACGGATGAAATGTGCAAACCTTAATAGGCCACTGTGTGTAGCAGGTTTTGGTAATTTTGCATGTAACAACAAAACATATTATTGGGTCGTGTAGACACAGTGGACACAGCCTCTTGCAGAAATGCAAGGTAAGGTCTGCGTACATTACACCTTTACGGTGGGGCCCTTATCCGAACCCCCGCTTGCGGAGACGCTTTGTGCACCGGGCTGCCCTGTAGACACCCAAAATGTGTCATTGTAATATTGTAATTTTATTTTCTAGTTTTTCTTTTTATTATTTATTTTCAACTTAGGTAAAATGCTAAATATGCTTGAAATGTAAAAATGAGAGAAAATAACACCACAAAATAGCCCACAAAAAATAGGCCCAAAAGGGGAAGGCTGAACAACCCAACGCGTACCAGGCCCAGGGCATTGGGCGGACATGCACGCTACCCTTTACCCAGATTCAGGGCGCTGGGTGGGTCTGCCCGCCGCCCGTTTACCCGGATCCGACTGTCCTCGGGTCGCGTGCTGCGAAAGCTGGCTTGGAGAGCAAGCCAAGCAGACCCGCCTGTTTACTAACTTTAGCAGATTGGCTATTTTTAGCACATCTGCTATTTTTAGCACATTCCTAAACTCTAAACCTAACTTCCCTTCACTCACTCACCCTATAAATACCCCCTCTTCTCATTTCATTTGGCACACCAAAACCACTTCGGAGTATTGACACTAGGTGGATTTCTTTTCTTCTCTCCCTCTCTCATTTGCATACATGCATTCTGGCATTTTTATTTTCGTATTTCTATTCTCGTTATTATATTCTTGTAATCACCAATAACATTGTAATCTTGATATTAATATCAATTATGACTAATCTAAATCGGATTACTTGCGAAGATAACTTTAATTTGTTCTTTATCGCTTTTCTTTATTTATCACTTGCATTCATTTATCGCATTCCTATTATTATCGCATTTATTTTCCGCATGCATTTAAATAACATCAATTAGTCTAATTAATTCTCCTCTTCTACTCTTTTCTTTAATAAACCTATCTAGTAGAGTTCGTTCTTTGAACGGGCAGATTCGAAAGTTTTTACTTTCGAATTCGTAACCTTGCCCCCAGATCCGAATCTCATGGTTCGCGGTTACGCGGAGTTAAAACATACGAGTTTATTAATTCTCTTAAAAATTAATTGGCAACTCCTAAAAAATAAATTTGATCAATTCGGAATGTGGTTTTTATTTGAATTTTAAATTGATTTATTTCCCGAAATAGTTCGAATACCGGAAATCGCGAATAATAAAGACCTGCATTGTTGGCCCGAGCCCACTTCTGTCACCCCAGCGCTCGGGGAAAGGCCCGGGATCACAGCTCAGGGCGCCAGGTAGGCCTGCATGGCGCCTGGGTTAGTGACCCGAGTCATTCCCCGGCTACCTCGGTTTTTGTGCAGATTATTTATGATTTTTCAGTTTTCTTATTTATTCTGAGCAAATTATAGATTTTAATGTTCAAAATAAAATTCAAACATTTCATGTGAACATTTGTAATATGTAAAAATTCAAGTAAATCCCTTAAAGACTAGACACCTCTTTCGACTCGCCATACATCGCGTAGGGCACCTATGGAATTTTCCCGGGGTCCTACAACCGTTTTCACACCTAACCTAAGAAACACATGTGGCTTTCTATAGTGCTGAAGGGCACTTTGTTGGCTTGGTTGATTAATAAAAGGGTTGTTGGCGCGCAAACTTTCGAAAAAAAATGAAATTATGTTGAAATCAATATACTTAAAATGGGAAAACCTTCCTTTTATATTGGTAATGTTCAAATGAACAGTAATAATGTTACTGTTGCAATGAACAATGTTTGAGAGGTATTTTCGGCATTGTTGCCTTGTTAAAAATGACGGTCTGGCATTCTCATTTGGTGTTGCCTCCCAACTTCCCTTTGCCATCTCATGAGATTGTATGTAAGTTGTCAGTTGCCACTTATCACAATAGCTTGCTTAGTTCTTCATCATTCTGGAATCATGTTGCAATTTGAGATTGCATGTCTCCTTTGACCGGTCCTGTCAATTGTCCCTTGATCCCTCACTCTCCTCCATGGATTTTCTTCTAAAAACATGTTGCTCTGTCTGTTTTATCAGAAAGGGGGAGCAAGTACGGTTTCTCTTATGGTCAGGCTTAGCTAGAATTGGTTATGGTATGGGTTGTGTCCTACTTTACTTTTTGCAGGAAACCTTCTGTAATAAAACAAAAGTTATTGTCGTCAAGATTAGCTAGAATTGTTCGTGTATCTTGCTTTTAATCATAATTAATTACAAGATTAATATTTAGTTTGGTTAATTTGTGTAAGTTGCATGGAACACAAGTTCATAGGGTTGAGAATCGTGAAACTTCAAGGTTTAGTAACAAGAAAGTTGAATCTAACTCAGAATGAGAGGATATCCTTGATAACTGATAGCTCACTTCTCATACTATTTTGTTTTGCCTTTTTTCTTTGTCCTTTTTTTTCTGCAACTTCTAGACACGTTTTTCCTAATGCCCAACTTACTTGAAGCTACACCATTCAATGGGTTTGATTCACAAGATTTTCATTCCCGCATGTTTGGATTCCTTCTGTAGGTTTCTTTGGAAAATGAGGGTTGCTGCATGAAATGGAACTCATGAGAGTGGTACATGTAAACAACTACAATGGAAGGGGGCATTGATTTCTTTTCGGTATCTTTATATTAAAATTGAGTCTCTTTTCTCTAGTTCAAATTTTGCAGTTTATCGACATTGATTTCTTCTCGGTGTCTTATATTGAAACCGAGTCTCTTTTCTCTAGTTCAAATTTAGTAGTTTATCTTTTGTCACTCTAATTTCTCAATTTATAAGTACACTTTTCTGGTTTAATAGGCCACATTCAGATCATTGTAGTACCCAACAATATGTTTAGGTGGTGAATAAATGAGCTTTATCGAGGTTTGGACACTCTATAAGTGGCCAATATTTTTGTTTTTGTTTTGAGATATATGTTTAGAACACACATGCTGTTTGGCTTCTTATCCAAAAGGCTGAGAAAGAATAGCTTCTTCAAGTAACCATCAAATTGCTAGATGTTCTCAAGAAGATGATGAATAATTCTTAGGAGAAGTACCTTAGTTTTGGTGTGAGCAATCGACTCAATTATTACAGGATGTTGTATTTATTTTTGTATCCCCTTTGGAGAAGGAAGCTAGAATATTGTTGAACAGTAGGGTCAAGAGATGGTTGCTTATGGATTATGAAAATGTCTATGGGACAAAGCAACTGATCTCAACTCAAAAGACTAGATTACTCCAAGGATCACTAGCTTCCTGTTAGGGTCCTGGAAAGTTAGTAGCTACCTCCGTGATGTTGGATTCATTTATCCAAATTGTTGATGTGCTAGACACAGATACTATTAGCTTACGATCTCAATATGTTGATGAGCAACAACGTAAACATGATGAGCAAAATATGTTAAAGTTTACGGCTGAGTACAAACTACATGTTGTGGTCTTAGAGTTATGAATTTGTCTCTCACCTGATTAAAAGACGATATATCATCCTCTTCTAATTGTTTGATGTTTGCCTTTAGCAAGTATGTTTGATTTATGAAGATTGTTGTTTCTTATTTGAAATTTTTTATTCTTTATAGGAATTTTGGACGCTAATATACTGAACTTTTGGGGTATTGGACAATAATGCACTGAACTTTGATCTTGGACAATAATGTACTGAACTTTGGGGGGTGTTGGACAATAATGCACTCGAGAAAATTTCGACGATGGCGAACTTAGTGATAATCTTACGTGACAGACCGAGAAAACAAATATTTTTGGACCAATTCATCTCCTCTACCCGCTACATAGGATTGTCACCAAGTTAGCCATTGCCAAAATCATACTAAGTGCATTATTGTTCAACACCCCCAAAGTACAGTGTATTATTGTCCAAGGTCAAAGTTCGGTACATTATTGTCCAATACCCCAAAAGTTCAGTATATTAGCATCCAAAAACCCTTCGTTATATTAGACTAAAACACGAAACGGAGGGTTCATCATTATTTTTTCAACATCAAGCCTAAGTTGGAGTATGTTGTACTTTACAAAAAGAAGAATTGGCACAACACAATAAAGCACTTGGAAAGAGTTAAAATACAATACATTTTTATGCAACTCTTCAATTCATACTGTATTTAATATACATTCTATCAATAAATCATTGTAATAGTACAAGATAATTTTTAGTAATGGCTCTCGTATATTGTCATTTGTATCCATATAAGACATTTTCAATGCAACTCTTCTATTCGTTTGAATGTCCAAGTTATTCAACAAACTTATGTGAATGAATACTCTTTTTACTCACAATTGGAATATTGCATTAAACTCACAATGCAACACATATGTTCGACGGCGCGCGCAAGCTTACTAGTATATTGAAAGCTCAAAAATGTCAATAAATTTTAAGAGAGCATCTCTATGAGTTGCCTGATCTTTTTTGTAAATGTGGATTAAATTGATAAGTTGCGGATAGTGTACTAAGTTAATATTTGAAAAAAATGCAATAGAAAAGAATTATATTTGTATGTAGAATATTGTTGGCAAATAAACTTTTTTTGTTAATTAATATTTTCTAGGTTCATTAGTATTTGGAGAGGTGTGGTAAGTAAAGAATAGTGATGTAGAAAAGTGGTGTGTAGATAATGTAGATAACTGCAGATAGTACAGATAAAATTTACCTTTTCGTAGAAAACAAAAGTGACGATCATTGTTGAGGTTATCATTGGGGCTATGGGTGGTCATAACTTTCTATGACACTAATATATACATTCTTGGACTCTTATTAATAAATATGTACTTTGCAGTAATCAAGAATATGTATTCTACATAGTGTAGTTGAGAGGGGCAAAGGTTGATAAGAACAAGGTCTTGAATCCTAATCATTTGACTTGAAAAGTTACAAGAAACTTTTTATTTTTCTACTTTTTGCAAAATCGACAACAATGAATCAAAGAAAACCAAGGCAATTAATTATAAGGCATTGTCCAACAAACAAATGTTTCAAGGCTAAAAGCCTGAAACTAAAATATAGTCAAGGCTACATAGCAAAAAAAAAAAAAAAATTAACTACACGCAGAAAAGCAAAGGACTAGCAATGACAATAGATTAGGGCATATATTCAGCTAATTGCTCCTCATCCATTCTTTACTTGTTCACCTTAGCATCATATTTAACAATCTCTTCATTAAAATCCAGCGCAACTTTGAGTCATTCGAGAGGGAAAAGGTGAAGATTCATGGTGGTCACGCGGTCTTGGTTCAAGTAAGCAGTAATGTGAATCCCCACATAACAACCTATTTTAGCCACATTGAGATGGATTGTCCATTTATGCTTCGCCCAAGGTCTCGCTTCGATAACATGTTCTCTAATAAGCTTTATAGCTTGACAAGGTCCTTAATTTCTAGATTATATATCTCAACCAACTTCTTATCCATGTCTAGCTCAAGGTTCTCAACTTGGGAGTCTCAAGCCTTTCCAAGGCTAATAAACAATGTCTCAAGCATAGCATGATAAACTACATTTAAATAAATCTTTCGTATAACCCCTAATCACCACTGGATTTGATCATTCCTAATGATCCCTCCACTCATAAGGTTCTTATGAGGTGATTACCATACTTCTTGTATCCTGGGCCCTGTTGGGGCTTAGGGAAAAAAAAAAGAAAATACTTTGATCAATGTTGTAAAGGTGATCTTGTAAAGATTTAATGTACAAAATATCAACATTGATCTTAGCATATATGACTTCCAAGGGGCGTCTTGAGTTTACAAACATAGTGGTTTCCTGTGTATCCGGATGTACCAGTAAATTATTAGAAATTTGGTGAGCCATTGATTGTGAGAAAATGAGGAAAGGTTAAGATTACACTAGTCTCCCCAACCTGTTATAAAACACTCATAGTTTAAATTGTCAACTTGAGCATGTAGTGTGTTGGGATTGTGGTGAAAAGATCCCTTTCGTGGAGATTGTCCTAACCCAAAGGATAAGGGGAATATTGTAGTCATTCACTACGAGTCGTATAAACTCCACTAAGGATGCTGCTAATGCCTTGACTTTCAGTGTTGATGAATAGGTTGACCGTTGGATGATAGATTTGGGTGCTTCTTTTCACTCTTCACCTAGTAAGAACTTTTCGTAACTTTGTGACTGAGAGGTTCAGTAAGTGGGGCATGCAAACAACAACACTACAAAAAACATGCCTCATTGTGATCTACTGTCAATCTGATACCTTCACTTTGTCAATATCTAGGAAGCTGGGTAGAGGTGAATTGAAACCCACCACCATAGCATTACAGTTAGCCGACTACTCTTTGAAATACCTAGTAGAGATCCTTGAAGATGTCCCCATCAACGTGGGAGACATCTTTGTGTTTGTTGATTTTGTTGTGTACGACATGACTGAGGATCTTCACACCCCAATGCAATCATTCTTGAAAGGCCATTCATGGCAACCTCGGGGTGTTGCATCCATGTGAAAAAGGGAAATATGACCTTTGATGTGGGTACAAAGAAGATTGAGTTTAATTTGAATAATGATGTAAAGTTTCTGTTCAAGCAAAAAATTACGGTATTTTGTCTGCACTTTTATATTTAATTTAGCTCAAAAGAGATATTTAGTTAGAATTTTTATGTAGTTTATTTAAATTTTGCAGGTTGATGATAAAAGTTGAAAAAATGGAATGGAAAGGAAGTTTTTGGGCTTGATTTGGACAGACATGGACCGACCAAGATTTAAATTGGATTGAAAAGAAAAGGAGAAAAAAATATAATAAAAAGGGGGTCCACAGGTTGTCACGTGCCCAGCCACATCTTTCTTTTTCCCCCAATTCATCAGCACCCTCCATCATCACCATCATCAATCACCAGATTATCATCATCATCGTCATCAACATTTTTTCTAGCTTTCGATTTGGAATAGCAAGGTTTCATCTTTCAATTTCCCAGTTTTAGTTTCACTGTTCAGTGTCCAATGTTGGTTTCAGTCTGCATTTGTCTCAGTTTTGAGTTGTAATTCTCACACTTAGTCTCAATACAACAATTTTCTGGTTCGAATTCTTCTTATTCTCTTTCGTTTTTGTCTACTGCGCGTGGATTTGGAGTAACCATTCCCCTCTGATCACCTTCTCTGTTTCCATGCTCTGCTTTTTTTGCTTCAAGTCTCTGTTTTGGATGAGAAATTTTTGCTCTATTTTTAATGCTTTACATCCTTCCCCGTAAACATTTCTATGGTCAAACATGTGTGCTTCTTTTCTTTTAATTTTCTTTGTCAATTTTTTTTTGTCTTCTACTGATTCTCATATTTTTGCAAGTAGGATAGTACATGTGATTGAACACAATCGTCCTTGTCAGTGGGTGATAATGGATATGTCCAACCCCCCCTTTTTTTTTGCCTTTTGTTTTGTTTATTTTATTATTTGCTTATTCTAGTTTTAGGTTCACATATTTTGCGTAGTTTCTGTTTTTATCAATTAATTCACTATGTTTAAATTTAATCAGTTTCAAGACAAATTAGGGGTCTAGTTAATTGCTAATACTAATTTCTGTTTTAGTGTCAGTCATTTATTCTTTTTATTTTTACTTAATTGTAGTTTATAATTAAATTATTTTAATTTATCAATTAATTACTATAAGTTTGCTAACTATGTTGGTTAAAATTTGATACTTCCGTCTTCGTGGGATCGACCCGTATTTGCCGGACTACGCTACAAGTGGGCACCGTGCGCTTGCGGTCAACAAGTCAGAATCAACAGTTTCCTTCTTTTTTTGATGACTGTATAATTTAATTGACACTACTGATGATACCGTTAGGAAGGCCGAATCTAACCAGCAGTCAAGTAATCCACTTGAGTTACATTTGCTTCATGACTGTTCAATGAAGGACAAAGAAAGCGAGACAACGACATATGCCAAGCTGATAGATACCACCCCCACTATCCCACCTGGATTCATAAAAGAGGACGAGTTGAAGGCTGAGCCTAACAATCTTGAAAAAAAGGCTCTGGAAGAAGAATTAAACCCTTTACCATCCACCGTGAAGTAAGAATACCTTGGCCCAAACTCCACATACCATGTCATTGTGAGTGCATCTTTAAACCATGAGGAAGTCACATCACTACATGAGATTTTTACAAACACCAAAATGCCATAGGGTACACTATTTAAGACCTTAGAGGAATACACCCTTCCTTCTGCATACATAGAATCCTCCTAGAGGAAGACTACAAACTTTCTATTGAACATTAGAGCAGACTTATTCGCCCATTTCTGACGTTGATTAATACCATGGCAAAGTCACGTGGCAGATTTCACGGAGAAAGATCCATCACTCGTTAGTCCTCAACACATTGCATGCTCTTGATCAAAGGATGAGAGTAGGGTAGAAAAGACAAGCTTAGCAATTTCATGGCCTAAAACATCCTTTTACTTTGGGGGAGTCCCATTATCAATAGTGAAACCGGTATCAAGTAGGGCATCCTAAACAACCCTACTATTTAAATTGCACAGTTCAACTAAGGGTTTCTGTTCGCACAAATTATATGACCAGAATTTAACTATATTACCGTTGCCAATTTTCCACCGAATTCCATTTTTATAAAACTAGAAAGCTTTGTGTAAATTCTTCCATACCCAAGAATCTATAATTGGTTGTGCACAACAAGTACAATATATTGTAATGACATATTTATAGTTGCATATGACTATCGTCACTATTCCTAACATATATTTATGTTCTAAAGTTGCGCCAATTGTATTCCAACAGATATATTTGTTGGACAATGTCTATCAAATTGCGCGAAAAATGTGTTACCAACATATACAATGTGAGGGGGAATATATTTAGCACCTAAAAATACATTCCCCCGCATTAACATTTGTTGGTAAAGGTGATGTATCTCCTACAGACGTTAAGTGTTGCTATAAAATTCCCAATAACAACACAACAAAACTATTAGTATTAGCTAGCAATACCAACAAAACAAAATATTTGCCGTTGATACTTTTACAATAATGTTTATTTCCAAAAAGCTAGTGATAGATAATTATATGTTGATAAATTTTTTTTACCAACAGATATTGTATGTTTACTAATAGATAAACCTTATTGGCAAGAGACTTTTTTTTTTTTAATATATAGGGATTACATAATGTATGTAAAAAACATACATTTAAATCATGGAAAAAATATAACACTTATGATGAAAAGATACACTATAATGCATACATAATACATTATGTAAAGATATATAGGAAAAGGATCATGATACACATCTTGCCTTAAGATGGTTAATAATCATCTTGAATTATCTATATTTTACATTATGTTAACTTTTAATAATATTTTTCTAATAATTAAAATTTTTTATCAACTACAAGAGTGTAATACTTATTTGCTAGGTCAAAAAATATAAATAAAGCTAATTTTATCAATCATAGTAAAAAATGCACATTTTATGCATAGTTTTATATTTATGAAAAAATATCAATAAAATAAATATTTTTTATTGTTTATAGGTTCTAATAACCCTCAAAGTAATGAAACATACCTTTATAACAATTTAAATATACTTCCATTTAATTTTATGATTGACTTAGATGATACGTAAGATGATTAAGGACCATCTTGCTGCAAGATGTTTATCATTTTGCATAGGAAAATTGATGTAGTACATTACGTATGTATATGAAAGGTACATTATATGACAGAAAAAAGATATATATTACTCACAAAGCTGTAACGTAGATATAATACATTACGTAAAAAATACATAGGAAAACAGAAATGATAAATTGTGTATTTATTAAAGATACATTACGTCATGGAAACAAAATATATCACACATTAGGTAAACAAATTACAATATGATTCGAAATCTAAACCTATAGGTTGCTAAATATTCTTAACAATGAACCATTGAATTATTATTGATAAATTACAATATGATTCTCCTTTCCCAAATTTCTTTTTCTTTCTATTCGTTTTTCCACCGTCCAAACACAAACTTAGTCTACCTAATTCTTCTATGTAATTATCTTTTTTTATTTCATTATTCTGTTTGGCTAACTTATAATTGGTGATATAATTCAAACTCACGGGTACACAAGTACACCAAAATTATGTCAACTGCCCAACTTGTTTGTTTGATTTCCATTTTTCCACTGATTAATTTCCATTCAGATTTTTAAATTTCCATTACACATTTTTTTTAAAAAGAATGATAACTTTTCCATTACACTCATAAATCAATTAGTAACTAAAATCAAGCAAATTATGACCAAAAAAAAAAAAACGCAACTAGCCATCAATTGGAATTATATCCCCCAAGTGACCGTGATCACGAAAAGCTAACGCACATTTCATCCAGAGAAGATTGGCCTTGGAGCGAGCCGTAGAGCGCCAGGTGGCCGGGGTTATCCCTAACCTTGGGATTATCATGAAGATCATGCTCCACGACCGTCTTGTAACACTCTAGCCCGACTTTCACCACTTGAAGGCAACAACCTCTTGTGATGTGCCCTTTGAAAAATATGGTCCTAAGTGCCTCTATTGCACACGCTGACGTTAGCTTTGATAGGCAGTCGAATACTGGCTTCTCGTTTTTGTGCAATTGTTCTCTGAACTCATCTCCCTCAACTGATACTAGTATTTCTTCGTCTTCCTCATCAAGGGGATTACTCATGGAATTATCACCATGGCATGTGATGAGGAAGGCCAAAAGTAGGATAAGAGCTAAGTAAAATAACACCTTCATAGTATATTCCTAAACTTGAACGTAGGTTGATTGATTTTGGGTTTGTATTAGTAAGGACAATAGTTAGTGAGGAGATCTATTTATAGTAACAAAACTAATACTCCAAATTTTTAAGGTAATAATAATTTATCTATTGTGTTCGGAATAAATTTTGGTATTTGACTACTATAAATGAAATGTTACCAATGCCGGTTAATTTTGGGGGTTTTTTGCATTTTGGACCCCAAATTTTAGGGGTATTTACATTCTGAACCCTTGGGTTTCAACATTAACATTTTGGACCTTAAAGTTTGTAGACTGAACAAAAAAGGACTTTAAAGTTTGTGGGCTGAAGAATTAGGCCCCTGTCTCATTTTTTATTTTCCTCCCAAGTTTGAATTTATCTCCCGATTAACGTCAAACTTTAGGATTATGGTTAAAACTAATATTGAAGCTATAATACACCTCTCTTATTCATGTCGAGGCTACTTAGACCCCTGAGTACATGGTTTTAAGTAACTCCAATATGAATAAAAGAGGTTTATTATAACTTTAATATCGGTTTTAACCTTAGTCTTGATGTTTGATGCCAATCAGGAGAGAAATTCAAACATGGAAAGAAAAAGAAAAACGGGAAATGAGTTTTTTTTCACCACACAAACTTTAGGGTCCTTTTTTTTCAGCCTACAAACTTTAAGGTCCAAAATGTTAAAGTTGAAAACTAAGGGTTCAGAATGTAAATACCCCTAAAATTCGGGGTCCAAAATGTAAAAAACCCGTTAATTTTGCCTAACATCAAATTCATTGCAAAATAAGTGTTTTCCGTTAAACAAAAAAATAAAAATAAAACTTAAAACTAAAATATTGTGTTTTTAAGCCTAGGACTATGACGGTAGCTTATTTGACCATTATGGGGTAACACTAGGCGCACTGGACACCTCATTGACAATTGTTGAACTTGGATCATATCTATTAGAATTTATCTTTAATTACTGATTATTTAAAATAGGATGTGACAGAATTTTGAAGTTTATTTATACTGAATAAATTATTATCTAAAACTATTTCAATAAATATACAAGGATCATTAGCAATTAGCTTAAATATATACTCCCTCTTTCCCATATTATTTGTCACATTAGACATAATTTCAAAACCAAAAAAACCACCCTTCAACATTAATTTAGCTGATTGGAAAAGTGAAAATGTTAAATAAAATGATGAATAAAAAAAGGAAAAGGTGAATAAAAAAGAAAAATGGAAGAAAAATATGTAATTAATAAGGTTAATTTGATAAATTTGTAATTAATGTGTTATTGGAATTATAAAGTGACAGATATTATGGGAAAAAAAGTTAAAGTGACAGATAATATGGGAAGGAGCCAGTAGCTAACTTGGATCACTTGCAAGGTCGACTCTTAGGCGTAAAATGTGACGAGCAATAAATACGTTGAAATAACATATGACTTACTAAAAAACTAAACGTCATTTAAGTTACATGAAATAAAGAAACCTACTGTGCAATTTTATGGGTACAAATACCAACACATTATGTAGTTGATGTGACTTGCATAATAAAATACATCTAACTTAAGTAGTCAAACCAAGAAAAATGAAGTGCGTCAATGTTTTCTTCATCATCATGCTTGTAGCTTTAACAAATGAAGTAATGGAGTCTGTCGGAAATGGTATATTAGATCAAAACCTCTTCTATGCGGCGTTAGACATTACAGTGAATGATCCACACGTGAAACAGTTGAGATGTTGCATGAAGAAAATGAAAGCAGATTGCGGGACTGAATTTAGACACACTGTACTGGATGGCACGAAGACTAGCAAAAGATGTTGTAAACAACTTCTAAATATGGGAGAATGTGCCGAGTTTTTGGACAAAAATATTTTACAAAATCCTGAGCTTAAAAAGAAGAAAACTCTCATCTTGAAACGTAGTCGTTTTCTACATAAACAATGTGCTGAGCTTTTCTGATATATCTTCACATTGTTTTGTTAATTATATATTATGGTTTTACCTTATTTTTGTCATAAAATCAACTTGGCTTTGCCTTCTAGCATATTATAACTAAATTCATACTGGCCTATAATTGTAAGTCTATATTTAGGGTTCTTAGTATGTTTAGGTACGGAGTGTCATGATGTAAAACATGAGTTTGAAGAACTTAAGCAGAAGGGGGTGAATAGAGTTATTGAAATTGTGCATAATTAATGAGGACGTTAGAAAAACTAATCTTGACTTTTGGAAAGATTCAACAACATAATGAATAAACACTTTAATCTTTTATTGAATTCAGAAGTTTGAGGACATTACAGAACATATGGAAATAAATGAACTTAATAGAGGAGAGACTTGAGGGCCTCAAGACTGCTTACAGAGGGGGGTCACATACTTAAATCCCAGAAGGTAACCTTCACCAGTTGATTGATGAAGATCTCACTCATTGAAGAATACTTAACAAGATCTTTAGTTACAGAAAAATAGGAGGGCCTTACCAGAATACTTCTGGTTACAAAAACTCGCCACTAATCATACTAGTGGTTACACTCATAATTTTTCTACCAAAAATTTCTACTCACTTTGATTACTTCCTTGGAATCAAATACACTTTCAGGAGGACAACCAAGACTCTTTATAGTCGACATCTTCAGCTACAACAGGTCTTTATTGGCTTTCCTTGCTTTGTTAATTCTATCCTTTGCTAAATTGATTTCCAATCTTCATATTTTGGAAGTTGTATGCCTGTCATATTTGTTCAAAATCTACAATGGCAATTAAGTTTGAATATTATGATGTGATATTAGAGAAGTTATAAAGATAGAAGGATAGGAGATTTGATTTGATTTGGATACTTCCCTGACTAATCCAGCAATTTAGCAATTTTGTCGCTTTCGACAAAAGCCCAGTGGGAGGACCTCCAGGTCCAAGTGGGAGGACCTCCAAGATGAGGCACGGTAAGGGCGTCATCAAATGTAGCATTGAGGGCCTTGTATCCGCAGGGTGGCTTTGAGAGTTGTGTGCTTTCTTGCTTTAGTAATTTACTAATTTTGTCTTTCATATCAAAACTCCGCCGGAGGTCCTTGATGAGTGTAGAGGTGATGTCCTTGACCCTAGTGCCGACAGTCTCTTTCTTTTTGATGAAAGACAAAATTCATTAATAACTATATTCCTTCTCTCCATTTTTACTTTTATCAAAAAGTTCTAGGAAGCTCCTCCTTAATATAGCAATCGTCTGTAATACTCTCCAACAACTTAATAAACTTATTAATACTAAGAGAGGGTGCTCCCCCTCAATTCATGGCACGAATAAGCAATAACACTGCTATTTAAATAGATCCAGTATGTTAAATTTTACGAAGAACATGAGGTTGTGTTTTCCTTTTGATCAGTTGCCAAGAGTTGTTACTGGTTGTTGACATTTTTCCTTGCCGTTCACACTTCCGAACGTCCACGCGGATTGGGGTATGATTTGATGATTTGTGTTGGGGTTTGAACCTTTGAAAACTCTTTAAGGGTTTAATTATACATTTCAGGAATAATAATTTGTAAAATCACTTTCCCTTTACTTTGTATATTTCATGAGTCATTGAATTAAACTTTCAAGAATGAACATTCACTTGTTCCAAACTCTTCTAAACTTAACACAATTTTCTCATTAAAATGTTAGGCTCAGAAAAAAGCGATTTATGCAAATATTATTTAGAAATATACAAACAAAACCTTAAAGTTGCATCGACACATTGTAAAACCATGTTTTACCATAGTTTAGGCAACCCGATGTGCTTTGGTTTGAAATGCGAGTCGCCACCCGACTTTTTAAGGGAAAAACCAAGATAAAACCAAAAGGAAAACAAGAAAGACTCCGCCTACGAAACCCAAGAATGGATCTGGGGGTAAGGTTACGAACTCGAAAGGTAGAAACCTAAGGAATTCACCTCTCACAAAAGGAAAGACTCTAGTAAAAGTTTTAAGTGTGCTTTTGATAAAGTTTGGAAGAGAGATAAAGAAGAACTTTATAGAATTATTTATTGATCATGCAACATGAATTATAAGAAAGAAAATGTACATATACAACACTTTATTTACAAGAAGAAGGAAAAGATAAAGTTTACATTGTGATAATTGAAGAAGAGACCTTGCCTAGCCTCTGTAGTTGCTTGAAGATACTCCTCTTGATACCCTTACATGATTCTCCTCAAAATGCCTGTTCGGTCTCATTCCGAGCCGAATCTTATCTCTTTTATAAGGTGTTTGTGTTTATTTTAGCCCCTTGTATATATTAGATGTGATGATTTTGTGTTTTGTAGGAAAATAAGGAGTTAGAAGAAGTTTGGGCTTAATTGAGGGTTTTTAGGGAATCTCGAACGATTTCACGAGCCAACCCGAGTCGAGAATCGAAGCAAAACAGAGGAGACAACTGACCAGAAGGCTGACTCACCCGAGTCAGGAAGTGACTCACCCGAGTCAATGTTCTGGTCGCCAACACATAGCCAAGGCAATGGGAGAAGACAGCTGGCTAGAAGGCTGACTCACCCGAGTTAGTAAGTGACTCACCCGAATCAAGCTTCTGGGGGCAGCAAAGATATAGGCCAAGGGAGCGGGGCAGAACTCCGACTCGCCCGCGCCCATTGGTGACTTGCCCGAGTCACCCGATTCTGCGGAAACTGCTACGTGCGTGCTGCGATTAAAATCTTCGGGTTTTGGGTTTCGTTTCTCCTTCTTCTATAAATACCCAATGTAATTTAGACCTAATATCTTAGCTTTTATCAATTAGTCTTAGCATAGTTTTAGGAGTAGGATTAGATTAGATTCAATTGCTTTCTTTAATTGCTTTCTTTAATTGTTCTTCAAGTTTTCAATTGTTCTTCAAGCTTTCTTTGATTTCTTGCATTTGTATTCAAACTTTCTCAAGCTTTCTCAATTCAAGCAAAGTTCTCATTGAAGTTTTACAAGCTTTCTTTGTCTCTTCCTCTCTAGCTCTCTCTCTCTCTCTCTATTCTCCATTGATGTTGATTTCAAAAGCTTTCTAGGGTTAGCCACATCAAATCCACTTTTAGTGGGGAGGAGGGTCAAGGGTTACCAATTCTACTTACTAGTGAGAATTTGGGGGATCCTTCATAATCCAATCAACAATTTCTTGTTTGTTTGGGGGAAATTCAAGTGTAGGTTGAAGATTAGAAGATTTTCGTCATCAAAGGTATAATTTCTTGTCTCTAATTTCATTGTTATTTCTAGTTTTCATTCCTTCCTTTAATTGCTTTAATTGATTTCATGCTCTTAAATGCTTTCTTTGATTCATGCCTAGGTTAGATTTAATTGCTTTCCTTTACATAATTTACCGCTTTCTGCATCGTGAAAAACCCAAAACACAAACCAATTCCCTTAATCAAGCCTAAACACCCATCCCTATGGACCGACAACCCTAACTTATAAAACCACAAAAAATTACAACCGAAAAATGCCAAAATGAACTAAAAGGTGGTAGAAAAGATGATAGAAGAAGGGTGGAAAGAGGACTTTTTTTGTAGGTTTTTTGATGTGTTTAAGATAGGGTTTTTTGTCGTGTTTAGGATCTAGAGGGAGTAGAGATTAAGGTGATAAAGAATATGATATGAATGATAAGAATGATGGTATAAGGATATTACGAGAGTAGTATAAGAATGATGATAAAGAAAGTTTGTGAGAGTAGAATAAGAGTGAGATGAGTAGAACCATGCCAGGAGTTCTTGTTCCTCTTGGAACCCATATTTGTATAATTCTAGAACGATAATGGTTGGAGTAGTGAAATTTACCAGATTGGCACTCATGTTTGAGATGAGAGGAATGACCTTGGGATCTTGGGCCAAGGTAGTTGCATTGTCCTCGGTGTCATGAGTGGAATGTGTGACCTTGGTCCTTTCTATCGAGATTTCTATAGCCTCCTTGGTCACTTATACTGGTTGGCAGTTTTCGAGAGACATAATGTCCTTGACAGCGGTTTTGCTTCTTCATGGAAAGATTGCCCAATCCTTCCTTGTTGAAGAAGCCGCATTGAGATCGAAGTAATTCAACAACATATTCTTCCCCCTTAGTTAGCTTAACAAGAAGCCTTGTGACATTATCGAGGTTGTCCTTGACGTCCAGACTTTTAGCCTCGAGAATTTCAATCTTGGAGGTGAGATTATTGCAAGACTTGTCCAACTTATCTTTAGACTTTTCCATACTCTTGATAGTCCTTTTTAGATACTTAATTTTATCCAAGTACTTAGTATCACCTGCAATAATCTTTTCAAAACAATCTACTAAGTACTTTTTTGGCCAAGTAAGGAGGTCATCAAGAGTTACCTCCTCTGATTCATCTTCATCATTGTCTTGGTAGTCAACATTAACTGTACCCATAGTTAGTAAAATCCTGAATTGAATCAGCAATTCTCCGAGTTTACGATCCAAAAACCCTCCATCGATCCAAATCTTATTAGGATTTTAAAGTAGTTAGGATCTTATGATCCTAGTTTAGCTTGAATATTATTTGTTAGAATTGCAACACAGTTCTACAACCCTACGATTTGATCCACGATCATACGTGAATTTGACAATGTTTGCTACTGTTATCTTTAAATTTTTGTCATAAGTTTTGTATAAATTTTATCAACTAATATACAATTTAACGTATTGCTTCATTACTAGTGAATATTTGTTAAGATATAAACTATTATAGAACTTTTGTTTTTAATACGTTCCTATTGTATTAGAATCATATGGTCCTCGATCTGATTCTACGATTCCGATCCTAACAACATTCATCGATCCTAACTGAGATCCCGATTTTAATAACCTTGGTTGTACCAACTTCCTCGGTATTGTTGGTATCTTTTCCCATAAGATAATGACTGACAGCCTCCTCATCATCGCTCCAGTTGCCACTATCTCCATTCCAAGAGGCCATCAGAGCTAGATGACTCATCTCTTTTTTGTTCTTTCTGCTGTAGGGACAGTCCTTGATCAAGTGATCTAGATTAGCACAAACAAAGCAAGAAAGTTTGTTAGTTTCATTACATGAGGAGTCCTTACATCTTAGGTTGACTCGTTTGGATGAGAATCCTTTGGAGTTATGACTTTGTTTGCACGGTCTCTTGAGTTCCTTGGCAATCAAAGCCAAAGACTGGTTCTTATCATCCTCATTTGACTTGTCGTTAGAACAGTTGAGGTCCTTGCTGTAACGCGCAGACTCTTAGGGTGTTACTTAGCAATATTTTAATTCATTTAATCTTGATTTAGAGAAAGCGTATAAAAGCCGAGAGCGTTACGCCGCTCTTCCAAGAGAGGGAAAGCAAGGCTTTTGCTAGGTAAATAACTGAAATAAAATATATTTCATAAGGAAAATTTGAGAAAAAGAAAAGGTTGTTCAACTACAATGAAAAATATTAAAACATGCGGTCCAACTAAGGAGGTGAGTCATCTATTAATATTGAAACTTAAAACTAGGAAACTATTTGGCGGCCTGATTTCCTATGTGAGTTATCCTTGCCATGAAACTGCCCAAAATGTCTCGCTGATACCTAAAAACAATACATTTGAAAAACATGAAGAAAAATGATTCGGAGCTCAATATATTTGACGTTGTAATGTAAAACATTTTAAAAACAAATAGTTTTATTGGGGCCCAGTGTAAATACATTTTGAAATGAGGGAAAGGAGACTATGCAGAAACAGTTGCAAGTCATTATCTCAATGTGGAACTCTGGCCAAATAATATTAATAAAATAATAACAAAATGTAATAAAATAGCGCGACAATGATTCGATCATAGACAAGTAATAGAGATTGGGTAGCACATAAATAAATCAAACACAATATAATTACACACAACCAATAATTGTTTAAAAAGTAACGACACACATTGAACGTTGAATTGCGATAGGGGTTAGTAATTGGATCCTGGAAGCCAGCACCCCCTTCCGGCGCGGTTCCCAAGACACATGCACTCGAGGAAGGTCAACCCTCGATTAGGTAAAATTTGGACCATGAAGACGCATGTGTTCGGGGCGATAAACCCGATTATTAAACGGAACATTAAACGTTAGGGTTTTCGGAAACGACAAAGAGGTGAGTCCACATATATTAGTCATAAAATCAACTTTGAAAAATAATAAAACAATAATTATTCCACTTTAATTAGAGTAGCTTATGTATTTACATTTAAAGAGTTTGAAGGTTACAGTCATCGAAATATACCTAAGTTGGTGGATAAAAGGGTTACTAAATCCTCCCTTTAACTTTAGAAATTTGATTGTATTAATATAAATAAATAGTAATAATATTAATATAAAAGATAATTAAATTAAATAAGATAAATTGGGAATTGAGATATAGAAATTAGAGAAGAAATTACCCAAAATGAATGTGTGGGCTGCTGAATTGTTGAAGGCCCAAAAGGAGAGAGGGAAAGACTAGAGTTGGGTTTTGAAATTTGAGGGCCTTAATATCTAATTATCCCCCTCTGCCTAACCACACAACAGAGAGAGGAAAAGAGGAGGGTGTCCATGGAGTTCAGGGCGACAGAGGGCAGCGACGAAGGTAGGCGACAGGTGTTTCTCGGCCGCCGGAAAAGTTAGAGGGAGCCGGGAATCACACCGGCGATGTTGAAGACCCCCGAGGTGGTGGTCAGAATCACGAAACAGAGAAGGAAGAGCGTTTGGAGTGTTTCTGGAAGTGGTTTAGGGCGGCAGTAATGGTGGCTTTCCGGCAAGATTTTTGGCTCCACTAGGTAAGTAAACTCGAATTGGTGAATTATAGTTGTAGGTGTGAATGTTTGAATTGATTGAATCTGGGTATTGATATGGAATCGAGGTGGATTAGAGATGGATATTGATTTGGGAATTGAGTCTCGGTTGAATTGGAATTGGGTGAGTGGTGATTGTTGGGTGGTGGCCGAGAATGAAGAAGAGGAAGAGGATTATGATAATTGTGGAGGTGATGGAGGTGGGTCGTAGGTCTGAGAAGAAGATGATGGAGAAGATGGTGATGTAGGGTGGTGTTGGTGGTGAACGAGAAGGAAGAAGAAAATGGGGATTATGGTGATGGTGTTTGATGCTGATTGGATTGTTATTTATAGTAGTTTTTGTAGGTTGTATAGCTTTGATGAGTCATGAGCAATGACGTGTTGTCAAAAGGAGAAAAGAAGGACAATACAATTTTTCTACTACCATTGGGAAAAAGAAGCCATGGGAGGTGGTGGTTGAAGCTTGAGGAAGAAGAAGGAGAATATGAGAGGGAGAGAGGGATGGTGGTGGAGGTGCTTTATCAAAAACCAAGAACAGCAAAAATTATTTTCTACAATTAATTTATAAAATAAGAAAAATGTGTGAAAATATTAAATACTATTATTATTTTACAAAGTAATAATATGAAGAATGTGTGAAATATGAAATACTAATGTTATTTTTCAAATTAATAAGTAAAATGTGAAGAATGTGTGAAATGTAAAATATTATTATTTTGCAAATAAATAAATGAAATATGAAAGATTTGTGAAGTATAATAATTATAAAATAGGGAAATTACATTTGGTAGGCTTCAACTTTTGCCTATTCCAAGTTATGAACCACTTTTTAAATTATTCCAAGTGGTAGGCCTATTTTGAAAATTATTCCAAATGGTAAGCTTTTTTAAAAATTATTCCAAGTTTTCAAGCACTTTAAAAACTATTATTAGTTGTCAAACGCTTTAGATATTATTCCAAGTGAGTTGGTTGTGAGATTGATGGTTTTTAAAGTGCTTGAAAACTTGAAATAATATTTAAAAATTTCAAAATAAGCCTACCATTTGGAATAAATTTCAAATAAGCTTACCCCTTGGAATAATTCAAAAAGTGGTTGGCAACTTGGAATAGGCAAAAGTTGAAGCCTACCAAATGGAATTTCCCTTTAAAATATTTACAATTGGTAAACTAAAATTTAGGTATTCAAATTACTCATATTTGAGTAAATATAATTAATTGAAAAGTAAAGAACTTTAGCTAATTAAATCAAATAATGCACCATAATTGAAATTAAGATTTTAATTTGCATAATAAATAAAGTTTAAAAATACGGGGTGTTATAGCTTATCATCGCCGGTGTGATTCCCGGATCCCTCTAACTTTTTCGGCGGTCGAGCAACACCTGCCGCCTGCCTCCGCCGCTGCCCTCTGCCACCCTGAACTCCATGGACACCCTCCTCTTTTCCTCTCTCTGTTGTGTGGTTAGGCAGAGGGGGACAATTAGATATTAAGGCTCTCAAATTTTAAAACCCAACTCTAGTCTTTACCTCTCTCCTTTTGGGCCTTCGATTTCCAATTTACCTTATTTAATTTAATTATCTTTTATATTAATATTATTACTATTTATTTATATTTATACAATTAGATTTATACAAATCAGATTTCTCAAGTTACAGGGAGGATTTAGTAATTCTTTTATCCGCCAACTCAGGTATATTTCGATGACTGTAACCTTCAAACTCTTTAAATGTAAAAACATAAGCTACTCTAATTAAAGTGGAATAATTATTATTTTATTATTTTTTAAAGTTGATTTTATGACTAATATATGTGGACTCACCCCTTTGTCGTTTTCGAAAGCCCAAACGTTTATTGTTCCATTTAATAATCGGGTTGATCGGCTCGAACACATGCGTCTTCATGGTCCAACTTTTACCTAATCGAGGGTTGACCGTCCTCGAGTGCATGTGCCTTGGGAAACCACGCCGGAGGGGGTGTTGGCTTCCAAGATCCAATTACTAACCCCCTATTGCAATTCAACGTTCAATGTGTGTCGTTACTTTTTAAACAATTATTGGTTGTGTGTAATTATATTGTGTTTGGTATATTTATGCGTTATCCAATGTCTGTTACTTGTCTATGATTTAATCATTGTTGCGTTATTTTAATATTATTGTTACATTTTGTTATTATTTTATTAATATTATTTTGGCAGAGTTCCACATTCAGATAATAACTTACAACTTTTTGCGCATATTTTCTTCTCCCTCATTTCAAATGAATTTACACTGGGCCCCAATAAACTATTTGTTTTTACAATGGTTTTACATTACAGTGTCAAATATATTGAGCTCCGTCTCATTTTTCTCCATGTTTTTTAAATGTTTTGTTTTAAGGTATCAGCGAAACATTTTGGCAGATTCGTGGCAAAGATAACTCACATAGCAAATCAGGCCGCCACATAGTTTCCTAGTTTTAAGTTTAAATATTAGTAGATGACTCACCTCCTTAGTTTGACCGCACGTTTTAATATTTTTCATTGTAGTTGAACAACCTTTTCTTTTTCTCAAATTTTCCTTATGAAATATACTTCTATTTTCAGCTATTTACCTAGCAAAAACCTTGCTTTCCCTCTCTTGGGAGAGCGGCGTAACTGAAATACCCCGTCCCCAAGAGGAGAAAAAAAAAAGTCCTATTAGTATTATTATTTCTTTTAGCCCCTTTATAATTTTTATTTTTAGGGGACTTAAACCTTAAGCCCTAGCCTCCCTAATTATATATAGTTACCTCCTTAGAAAATAATACAATGCCTCCAACCGTCAGTCAAAAGGAAAGACGGCGTTGAGGAAGGAAAGGCGGGTTCAACCCAGAGGCTTCCAAAGGTAAAGTTTGATCGATGGAGTTTGGCTAATTAATTTGAATAGCAGTCTGGTAAGTGGTGTGATACTTCTTTAGTCCTTTTCGTGCCAAAAATATTATTTTGTAACCTCCCTTTTTCCATATGTTTATTTTATTAAATCGGGTTGGCATGCTGTTATTTAGATATATTATATTTAGTTATATTTATGTTCGAAAGATTTGACTGACTCCGTATTGATTTATATGTTTACAAAGTGAACCTTTCGACGTCAATTTTGTAAGTTACGTTCGTATTTTGACATATATTTAATTCTGGAACCCTTGATAATAATTTTAAATTAACATTTGCAAGTATATCGTTACTAAGTTGTTTCCGTACTGATAAGTATGTTTACAAAGTATCCTGTTTAGACCCAATTTTGTTTCTAAATACCGCCTAAATCCTTAGGCTTTTAAATCGTTTCATGGTTTAATTTCATAGCTTTTAATGTGTTTTTGATTATTTTGTAGATTTTTGAGTTTTCACCAAAAACGTAGCAAAACGAGCCTTTTTATAACATTCTTGGCGATTTCCCGAGCCGAGCCGGACCAGAAATTGAGATGGAATCGACCCGGGACCACACTCCCGACCTTTGGTGCCAATTAGTGAAGTAACGCATGCTACGACCTTCGAATCGAGCGTTACATACTTCGGAATGAAGGAAGAACAAAGGGAAGGGAAGCCGGAGCGTAGCCCCCGCCACGAATGGCGTAGCACCCGCTACGCCCAGAGTGCACTTGAAGCCGAGGTGGACCGTGGCCACGGTCATGGCCACCGTAGCCACGGTGGGTGTGTGCTGGGGTCAGAAAGACAGAGAAAGACCGTACCCACGGTCTTTGGACACCGTAGCCACGACGCCTTGAAGCCCAGAATCGCCCGTGAAACTTCGCTCGTCGCGCCCGCGACCCCCCTGCTGGGCTGCGACTCTTCGGCGTTAAACGCTGCGTTTTGGCCAAATGTTTTGGGGGTTTAAATAGCTCTTTTGCTGCAATTTCCAGGAGGGAGACTCGACATATCTAGGGGTGAGACCTAGACATTATTTTCAGCTTTGTATTAGTGGATTTTAGAGCGAGATTAGTGAAAGATTAATCTAGGGTTTTGGAGATTTGTGTATGTTATTGAAGATTTGGGGATTCAAACAATTGAAAGATTGTTGGATCATCTTTTATTGCTTTCTCTTGTTCATCTACAGCATTTTGATAAGTATTGTCTTCCCTTAACTCTTTTATTAATTACCTTGCTAATTACTTTGCTTGTTCTTAATTGCTTTGCTTTGCTTGCTATTTCATTGTTCTTGCTTATTTATGGTTGTTTGATGTTAGAAATCATGTTTAGGTTTGGTTTGGATGTTGTTAGCTTAGTTTTTATCATGATTAGTGGATAGAAACCCTATGGGTTAAGGGGTAATTAAGGGTGTGAATGGGTGATTAGATTTGGGTTAGCAATATTAGTGAGTAATTAGTTGGGAAATCAATTTCCCGCTCCTATCCTTCCCTCAAGTGGGGTATATTTGGGTGCGAAAGCATCTCGAATACATCCAACACTTGTGTTGGAAGGTAGGAATTGGGATAGTTAGTATTCTAGTTCGCGAAAGCGAATAGAAACTAACGAGGAAATCCCGTTTCATTAACCCCCCGGGTCTATCGATGGACTTTGGGGAAGTTAATCCGGACTATCCTTGAAAGAGGAAGCCCGGTGGGTATTTTCTAACGGAATTACCACTTGATTCTCCCTTCTTGTTACTCCCTTGTTGCAAAACCCATTTTCTTATCCCCGTTTGCATCCCGAAAAGCCTCCGAAGCCCATTTTCCATTCCTTGACTGACCTTAGATTTCTTTATTGCGTTGTGATCTTTTCAAACTCATATCCTTATCTTAGCAATCTCGACCCGACCATTGACCTAGTTCCTATGACCAAGGCCGCCAGCTCCCTAAGAGAGAACGACAAAACCGAGGTCTTACAAACCACTGTTACACAAAATGGCGTCGTTGCCGGGGGGCCAGCGCCCCTAGTTTTTGTTGCTTGGTTTTTGGTTATTTGAGTTTGCTTTCACGCTAGAAATCAGATTGTGTTAATCCAAATGAATTTGATGCTTCTTCATTTCTTGTAGGAGTCTTCGGGTTCAAATGGGTAAAGCTCAAGCTGGTTCACCCCGTACCCTTCTATCATATGCCGTTCCATCATTGGGTACGGGAGGCAATCCTATCACGTTACAACCATTTCCACCTGATGTTGTGTTCGAGTTTAAGTCGCACTTACTTGACGTCTTCGAAAGAAACCCATTTCATGGGGACGATGCTGCTGGAAGTCCCATTGCTCATATTGATAAATTCGAAGATCGGATTAGCTTTATGCACATTCCAAAGATATCATCAGAATTTTTGAAGTTGAAGTTCTTTCCTCTCACTCTTGGGGGGAAAGCAAAGATATGGCTACAAACATGTCCACCTGGTTTTTATTCTTCATGGGAGGCACTCAAAGGAGATTTTCTTCACCGTTTCTTTCCGGCGGAGGAGACACACCGACTTCGAGCAGAAATTTTAAGTTTCAAGCAAGGGCCGGGAGAGAGTCTTTTCGACGCTTGGGGGAGATTTAAGAGTCTTCAACAACAATGCCCTCATCATAATTTACCGGATTGGATGTTGCTTCAACATTTCTATCATGGGCTCCGTGGTCCTCTTAGAGAATCTATTGATAATGCGTCCGGAGGATGTTCCTAAAGAAGACTGCGGAGGAAGCCAAGATTTTTCTTCATGAGCTATCTCAGAATGTGCCCAGTTGGGGAGGCGGCCAAAATTCAGGAAATGGGGATGATTCTTTGGAACACAACCCCACTATCAAGCTTCTAATGGCTACCGTCCTTGATTTACAAAAGAATATGGTGAATGATGGAGTTTCTAACCAGTTGAACTTAGCCCGAGGTATGCAAGCCATTGCATCTATTTTCGCCCCCCATCTCGAGCATCGATGTGTGGAGTATCGTCAAGTGGGACATGTGAAGGCTGTTTATTCCAACCAACTTTATTCCCATTCTCATGAGGATTATGGTCCTGGTTATACTACATTTGCCAATCCTACATTTGATCATGTTTCTCAAGTCTATGACCATCATGCATGCTTTCAAGAAGAGTTTTCGCCTCAACCCACCTCACAACCTCAATTTTCTCAACCATCCCAAGATTCTATGATTGAAAAGTTGTTGCAACAAATTGTAGCTAATCAAGAAAGTGAAGGTGCTCGCCTTAGAAACCTTGAAACCCAAATGACCCAAGTTGCTCAACAAATATATTCTTCTCAACCCATTCAACCTCAACTCATCCAAGGGGAGCAAGCTGAAGCCATTACCCTAAGGAGTGGAAGAAAAATTGAAGAACCTATGGTAGTGCAGGAGAATATGGAGAAGGAGAGACCTTTGGGAGAGAATGAGGGAATTGTGGTGGATAGCAATGAAGAGGAGGACTTAGAAGTTGAGCAGGCTAGCATTGAAGAAAAGGAGAATGATGTTGTGGTTAATGAGGCCGAGGATGAAGAAAAAGAGAAGTTGGAAGAGATGGTCGAGATTGAGAAAAGACGAGAGAAAGGAAAGGAAGTGTTGAGGGAGGATATTCATGTAAATCCATTGGAGAAACCCGTTTCATATAGACCTCCAGTTCCATTTCCCGGAAGATTAGTTCAACAAGAGAATGATGATAAATTCTCCAAGTTTATTTTGATGATGAAGAAGCTCCAAGTTAATATATCGTTTCTAGATGCCATGTCGGAGGTCCCTTCATTCAAGAAACATCTCAAGGACCTTTTGACAAACAAGAGAAGAATCAAGGAGTCATCGACCGTTCATCTTACGGTTAGTTGCAACGCCATTATGGGAAGCAAGTGTCCCGAGAAACTAGCCGATCCCGGTAGTTTCTCTATTTCATGCTTAATTGGTGATATGAAGATTGATAATGCATTATGTGACTTGGGGGCAAGTGTGAGTGTCATGCCACACTCTATATGTAAGAAGTTGAACCTTGATGACTTGACCCCGACAACTATTAATTTGCAACTTGCAGACCGGAGTATTAGGAGGCCCTTGGGAATATTAGAAGACATCCCGGTTCAAGTGGGAAGTTTCCTTATCCCTTGTGACGTCGTTATTTTGGAGATGGATGAAGATAGGATAAATCCTATTATTCTTGGTCAACCCTTCTTGGCTACCGCAGGAGCTATTATAGATGTGAAAAGAGGTCGTTTGTCTCTTCATGTGGGTAGAGATCGTTTTGATTTTGACATTGACCCTTCAAGAATGAAATCCCGCAAAGAATCTCATTTTAAGGACAATGCGGTGGTAGGCATCTTGAATGAACCCCAAAAGGAGTCTTATTTTCTCGAAGTTGAGCCCGATGATTGGGGAGAAATCAAATATCTAAGGGTTTCGCATCCAAATCTAAGTGAATTTGAGGACATTCACTATGATCATCCTCTAAAGATCATTCCATGGAGGAAGGAGATTCCTTTGAGTGAAACCTATGTTGAATGCAACAAAGTCAACGAGTTGATCTTCAAAGGACCTAGGCCCGGTAAACCACCAAACACCAAATTAAAGTTACTTTCTACTTCTGTATCCTCATGGCCTACTAAGTTCTTGAGGAAGCGAGATTCGTTTCTACGCAAGGGTGGGAGGTGTTGGAAGAGAAGAAGGAAACGTTGGTGGAGAAAGCCCAAGGAAATGCCACCTGGATATCCTATGCAGATGATTAGGCTACCGGAAGAGTGTCCCCATGACATTCATGAACCTCTTTGAGAATCATGGGAAAAAGAGGAAGAAGAACTGGTGGAAAAAGGTTAATGATGTTTTTGGTTTGTGTCCCGAGGATTCCAAGAATCAAGTAAGAATTTAGGTCAAGCTAAGGACCTTAAACAAGCGCTCTATGGGAGGCACCCCATGATTTTTGAGTTCTTATTTCAACTTTTAGTTTTTTTTTTTGCATTTTTCTAATTTTATTCCTTTTTCTTTTCTTTAATTTTTCTTCATTTTAGCTTTCTTTAGGTTTTTTCTATTTTTCTAGTCTTTTTAATTTTTCTTTATTTCTTTCTCTTGTTATTGAGGTATTAGTTCTAGGTTTAGAAAGAAAGAGGTTTGAAAAAAAAAGAGAGAGAAAATGATGTGAAAAATATAGAAAAAAAATGAAAAAAAAAGTTGGAGTTGAAAAATAAGAAAAATTTAAATTGGGAGTGAAAGAAGAATGTGTGAGTGAGTGAAGTTTTGAAAATATTTGAGTGTTAAAGGAGAGTTTGAGAGTTGGAAAATTTTGGATTAAAAGTGAGGGAGTATGTAGACAAAAATGAGTGTGAAGTATGATAATTTTTGGGAGTTGGATTTTGGTTACACAATAGCAAAGAAGCAGCACGCCAGAGCTCACCGCGATTCTGATGAAGAATACCGTGCACACGGTCACACGCAACGCTCGCATGCCGCCTCCAGGTTTGTCGCGCCACGACTGACATCACAATGAGCAATTCCAGCCCTAAAATCCCGATCTATTTTCCGCTTTTCTCATTTCTTTTCTTTCTCAAACTCGACTCTCACCCTCTCCACAGCCCTAGCGACTGCGAACACCCCTCTCTCAAACCCATTCCTTCCCTTTCAACTCTCAATTCATCCCTCTCCTTCTTCCCATTTTCGATCTAAACCCTAATTTCTTCTTCTCTGCTGCGTGTTTCTGCGGCTGGGGATTCGATTTCTGCCCAGAGTTCGTCCAACTGTGCTGCATTGTTCGACTACTTGGTATACGCAGATGAGTGAGGTAATCCTTTGGTAAATTATGCGAAATCCTCTCCCTTTCTCTTGCATTTGGTTCATTTGGCATGCTTTGCTGAGTTAGGATCGGATTTTGTCAATTTTTATACTCAAATTCTACCTCACTGTGTTGCTGAATCCGAATGCTAGTTCTTGATTGATGTTCTGTGTAATGGGCTGCTGTTTTTCATCTGTTGAAAGCACATACTCTTGTTACACCATGAGTTCTTGTCAATACACACCCTCAAAGTAAATTGGTTTAGTGTGCTGTTTTGGTATTCCTGGTGTACATGCTGTGCTACTGCTTTATGTTGATGTGATTAGTTGCTGTTTTTCATCTGTTGAACACACATACACTGAGTTTGTCGATTTTCACGCACGCTTGCACTATCAGTAGGCTGTTTTTGTGCTTCCTATGTTCTGTTTGTGTGTGTTGAGTTCGAGTGTTTTATTCTTGCATTAGTGTGTTGTGTGATTAGCTGTTGTTTTTCATGAGCAAGATCCGATCCACCTGGCTGAATTTGTGTCCAACTGCCCCTATTGCTTCTTCACCGTTCACCGATTTAGAGTTGTTTCACCTCACCCCGCCTCAAACTAGTGAGATTCGGGGTTGAGGTTAGCTAACGTCAATGTACATGTTGTGAATAGTTTGTCTTTTCTTTAGTTTTTAGTCTCTTGTGTCTTGTTTATTACTTCTGTTTTTGCTCTTTTTCTTTTATGCATGCGACATTCACACTTACTATGCTTTTCTCGTCTATTCCTAACCCAAGTGTGATGTTTTCCCTGGATCGCGGATTGGTTCGTTAATAAATTGAAGATCTCGAGGTAACCTCTTTCCGCATTCTTTGTTGTGTATATATATTGATCCATGTTGCATGCTTGACTTTTCTTTTGGGTGGCGAACCCCTTTGTGTGTTTGCGTTGGGATATATTCATTTGTTGAGCCGTGTGGCTCGGTCCACCATTTTTACTTGCTAGTTATTTTTGTTTGTTTGTTTTTGTAGGTTCTCTACCCTTTTCATGTGACACCTTCCCATAATGAGGACATTGTGGAGTTTTAAGTGTGTGTGGGGGGGGGGGGGAGATATTATGTTTAAAGGGTAGATCACCTGGTAGTTTTGTTCTTTGTTTTCTTAGTTTTTGCTTAAAATTTGAAAATTTTTGTGTGAAAAAGGAGAAAAAAGGGAGTGAAAACCTTTTCAGTTTTTCTTTTCGTTTTGTTTTTGTTTTGCTTTGTTTCCTGGATCCCGTTTTCGAAGTTGAGAAGCCGTTCTTAAACTTCTTTTAAAAGTAACCGGTTGGAGCATTTTCGACCCTAACTCAGGTTCTAGTCGAGACTTACCCTTAATAGACTCCTTTCATTAAGTGTCTAGTGAGACCCCCGTTCCTCTCTCGTTTTGCTTGGAACCGGGAGATTCTAGGGGCTTGTGTCTGGGCTTATTTTGTTTTCGTTTAGTAAAAGCAAAAAAGTGCAAAAAGAAAAGAAAAGAAAGAAAAGCTCCCTTAAGATACAATAAACTGAATAAGTGGAGCGTGTCGCTGAAGACATTAACCACCTACACTTAGCCAACCTACACGGGCCCGGTATTCGTGGTACGACATGGATACCCCTTAACCCTCCTCCCACATCGCTTTGCGACGGAGAGGCGAATGGAAAAGACCGTGTTGGGAGGGTATACCCCTTATATGGGCCGTCTAATTCCCGAAATTAGGCTAATACCGACTTTTAAAAACAAAAAGAAAAAAAAAAGAGAAAAAGAAAAGCAAATTTCGTTGGTAATTCCAACTCAAAAAGAAAGAAAAGAAAAAGTTCTTGCTTCTTAAAAGAGTGGGACCTCCCCTTGCATCACATACGGCCCTCACCAAGCCAAGGGCGACCAAATGCGAGAGAGGGCAACGCTTCTCTTGGTTGTTTCGTTGTTTTCAAATTCGGACGCGAGTTTTTAGAGTCTTTTGGTTCCTGTTAAAACCCTTTTTGTGCTTTTGCATGTGGGGTTTCGCTTGGTACAAGGTGTAGGGAGTTGAAAAATCTTCAAGATCGACCTTTATCTGAGTTTGGTGTTTGTGAGATGCTCCTAACGGTTACTTTGGGAGGTTTAATCGCGTTTTCTTAGTTTGGGTTGCGAGATCTTGTGAATCAAAGCCTTTGTTTTTCTTTCCTTGTGTTTTCTTCGGTTTTGTTTTCACTTTCCCTCTCTCCTTTTTCTTTGGCTTTTGTGGGTACAGCCGCTACAAACCCTCACGAGTCCATCTCGTCCACCCGGGCTGTCGAGGGGTTCAAAGGGCTTGGTGCATACGCTAAATGCACTCGTTTCCTCCCACGACAGAGGAGTTGGTGTTTAGTTTTCTTATTTGTTTTGTTTTGTTTTGCTCGAGACGAGCAAAAGTTTAAGTGTGGGGGGGGTGTTTAGACCCAATTTTGTGTCTAAATACCACCTAAATCCTTAGGCTTTTAACTCGTTTCGTGGTTTAATTTCATAGCTTTTAATGTAGTTTTGATTATTTTGTAGATTTTGGAGTTTTCACCAAAAACGTAGCAAAGCAAGCCTTTTTATAGCATTCTTGGCGATTTCCCGAGCCGAGCCGGACCGGAAACCGAGACGGAATTGACCCGGGACCACACTCCCGACCTTTGGTGCCAATTAGTGAAGTAGAGCATGTTACGACCTTCGGATCGAGCGTTACATGCTTCGGAATGAAGGAAGAACAAAGGAAAGGGAAGCCGGAGCGTAGCCCCCACCACGAATGGCGTAGCACCCGCTACGCCCAGAGTGTACTTGAAGCCGAGGTGGACCGTGGCCACGGTCATGGCCACCCTAGCCACGGTGGGTGTGTGCTGGGGTCAGGATGATAGAGAAAGACCGTACCCACAGTCTTTGGACACCGTAGCCACGACGCATCAAAGCCCAGAATCGCCCATGAAACTTCGCTCGTCGCGCCCGCGACAGGGTGGGTCGCGCCCGCGACCTCCCTGCTGGGCTGCGACTCTTCGGCGTTAAATAGCTCTTATGCTGCGATTTCCAGGAGGGAGACTCGACATATCTAGGGGTGAGACCTAGACATTATTTTCAGCTTTGTATTAGTGGATTTTAGAGGGAGATTAGTGAAAGATTAATCTAGGGTTTTGGAGATTTGTGTATGTTATTGAAGATTTGGGGATTCAAACAACTGAAAGATTGTTGGATCATCTTTTATTGCTTTCTCTTGTTCATCTACAGCATTTTGATAAGTATTCTCTTCCCTTAACTCTTTTATTAATTACCTTGCTAATTACTTTGCTTGTTCTTAATTGCTTTCCTTTGCTTGCTATTTCATTGTTCTTGCTTATTTATGGTTGTTTGATGTTAGAAATCATGTTTAGGTTTGGTTTGGATGTTGTTAGCTTAGTTTTTATCATGATTAGTGGCTAGAAACCCTATGGGTTAGGGGGTAATTAAGGGTGTGAATGGGTGATTAGATTTGGGTTAGCAATATTAGTGAGTAATTAGTTGGGAAATCAATTTCCCACTCCTATCCTTCCCTCAAGTGGGGTGTATTTGGGTGCGAAAGCATCTCGAATACATCCAACACTTGTGTTGGAAGGTAGGAATTGGGATAGTTAGTATTCTAGTTCGCGAAAGCGAATAGAAACTAACTAGGAAATTCCGTTTCATTAACCCCCCGGGTCTGTCGATGGACTTTGGGGAAGTTAATCCGGACTATCCTTGAAAGAGGAAGCCCGGTGGGTATTTTCTAATGGAATTACCACTTGATTCTCCCTTCTTGTTACTCCCTTGTTGCAAAACCCATTTTCTTATCCCCGTTTGCATCCCGAAAAGCCTTCGAAGCCCATTTTCCATTCCTTGACCGACCTTAGATTTCTTTATTGCGTTGTGATCTTTTCAAACCGATATCCTTATCTTAGCAATCTCGACCCGACCATTGACATATTTCCTATGACCAAGGCCGCCAGCTCCCTGAGAGAGAACGACAAAACCGAGGTCTTACAAACCATGTTATATATCCCCTTTGACGTTAATTTTATAATTCGTAGTTTCTTTTGTCTTTTATACACCAAGTGAGGTTTTGTGACAATTTGGCATTGTATTTGTAAAGTATCCGTTTCGAATTGTAGCTTTGGTATTTAAATTAATTTTGAACCGTCCCTCTCTAAGTGATTTTGTTGGTTTAATTTATTGTTATTTGAAACTGCTTGATTGGGTTTTATTTTGTATGATTTGACACTCAAGTTACTGGTTTTGTTTTTGGGCTATGTCTTCTGCCTTAGCTAGTTAAGATATGCACTGGACCTGTCGATCGACTTGTATGCGTGCTATTGTGTATTCCGATATGTGTATGTGTTCCGTTGGGCCCAATTCTTCGTTGCCCCGCCACTGGGTCAATATTGGTTTTCGTTGCCCCACCACTGGGTCAATAGTGGTCTCTGTTGCCCATGTCGCTGGGCTAGTAGCGGCTGTCTGTTGCCCATGCCACTGGGCTAGTAGTGGCCTTAGCCCCAAAGTGCGTTTTGTGTTTCCGATTGCTAAGTTTTTATATGTATTGTGCTATTCAACGGTAAATTAATATTCTTGTGTATTTCGGGAAGTTTTGGAGTTAATTAAGTAAAGTGTTTTGAAAACCCAGTCATGTTTTATCAATTTATTTATTAACTCTGACCCAACCTATGTTTTACCAGCATGCCTAACCCAACTAAGGGAGTGTTATACTACTTACTGGGCTTCCGAGCTCATCCTTTCATCTTCCTATTTTTCAGGTTATGATTCTTCGCTTCTTGGTAGTGTTTGGGATTCTTTATGGTATCAGAGTTTAGCAGTGAAGCGTAGTGGGCCAAGAGGTTGTGTGGAATAAGGTTTCTATTATTTTAGTTGCTTTGTGAGTTAGAAGATTTCAATATCTTTTGTTGTGGTATCCGCTGTGTAATTAAGTATCTTCCCTAGTTGTCTGTTCAAACAACTACTCTATTCCAAGTTAAGTTTATTTTTGTATTTTAGATCCGTTTTTGTCTTTTGAGCCTTGCATGCTTGTGGGACCTTGTCCTACGGGTGTGCGGCGTCTATCATTCCCTGGGTTCGGGGCGTGACAGTAACGCTCTCGGCTTTTATACGCTTCCGCTAAATCAAGATTAAATGGATTAAAATATTGTTCAGTAACACCCAAAAGTCAGGGCTTTACACTTACGGACTACTTCTTCTTTTTTCATCATGCTCTTCTTGAATATATATCTCGTGAGCAAGAAGTTTCCCGATAAGGTTATCTAATTGGAGAGTTCTCAAATCTTTAGCTTCCTCGATTGCGGTGATTTTCGGTTCCCATTTCTTTCTTGGAATGCATCTGAGGATCTTACGAACTTTTTCTTCATTGAAGTAGGTTTTCCCCAAGGACTTGAGATTATTGATTATGATAGTGAACCCTTTGTACATGTCCTTAACGAATTCTCTATTCTTCATTTTGAAGAATTTGTAATGCTTGACATAATTGTCAAGCCTCATTTCTCGAAATTGGTTTGTTCCTTCATATGTGGTCATTAAGGTATCCCACACCTGCTTAGTTGTATCACAAGCATAGACATATTCAAACTCATTAGAATTAAGTCCACAATAGAGAGTATGTAAGGCTTTAACATTTTTATTTGCTTTTTCTACTTCTTTAGCAATATATTTAGATCTAATTTTGGGTTTCGTGATCTCTCCCTCTGTGATCATGGGGACAAAGTCGTCATTCTCAATTCTGTCCCATAGATCATAATCTTGATCCATGGTGAAGGCTTTCATACGCTTCTTCCAGAGGGGAAAGTTTGATCCTCGGAATAATGGGGATGTGCCTAAACAACATCATTGTCCTATATCAACATCTTCAATCCTAGCCATGATCTTTTCCATGGAAAGAAAAAGAAAAACGGGAAACGGGAATAGGTTTATTATAACTTTAATATCGATTTTAACCTTAGTCTTGAAGTTTGATGCCAATCGGGAGAGAAATTCAAACATGGAAAGAAAAAGAAAAACGGGAAGCGAGCTTTTTTTTCACCTCACAAACTTTAGGGTCCTTTTTTCAGCCTACAAACTTTAAGGTCCAAAATATTAAAGTTGAAAACCAAGGGTTTAGAATATAAATACCCCTAAAATTCAGGGTCCAAAATGCCAAAAACCCAATCCTAGCCATGATCTTTTCCACAGACTGGTTAGTCTCTTCTCCAGTGGACCTGCTCTGATACCACTTGAAATAATCCTACAGGATTATTGAAATTTTGCGTACTCAATGAGGACGTTAGAAAAACTAATCTTGACTTTTGTCAGTATTCAACAACCCAATAAATGAACACTTTAATCTTTTATTGAATTCAGAAGCTTGAGGATATTACAAAACATATGGAAATAAATGAACTCAGCAGTGGAGAGACATGAGGGCCTCAAGATTACTTATAGAGGGGGATCACAGACTTAGATCCCAGAAAGTAACCTTCACCAATTAATTGATGAAGATCTCACTCACTGAAGAATACTTAACAAGATCTTCAGTTACATAAAAACCGAAGGGCCTCACTAGAATACTCTCTGGTTACAAAAACTCGCCTCTAATCACACTAGTGGTTACACTAAGAATTTTTCTACCAAAAATTCAGACTCACTTCGATTACTTCCTTGGAATCGAATACACTTTTAGGAGGACAACCAAGATTCTTTATAGTCGATATCTTCAGCTTCAACGAGACTTTATTGGCTTTCCTTGCTTTGTTGATTCGTTCCTTTGCTGAATTGATTTCAGATCTTCTTATTTTGGAAGTTGTATCCTTGTCATATTCGTTTAACATCTACAATTGCAAGTTTGAGTATTATGATGTGATATTGGAGAAGTCATAAAGATGGAAGGATAGGAGATTTGATTTGATTTGATTTGAGTTGGATACTTCCTTGACTTATTTAGCAGTTTAGCAATTTTGTTGCTTTCGACAGATGCCCAGTGGGAGGACCTCTAGGTGAGGCACGATGAGGGTGTCGTGAAATGTAGCGTTGAGGGCCTTGTACCCGCAAGGTGGCTTTGAGAGTTGTCTCCTTTCTTGCTTTAGTAATTTTGTTTAATATCAAAACTCCATCAGAGGTCCTTGATGAGTGTAGAAGTGATGTCCTTGACCCTAGTGCCAATAGTATTCACATTTGTATTGCATGTGAGGCATCCAATAATTTTAAGTAAAAGCGTATGCATTGGTTTTGTGTCTTAGCCATGGCTTAAGAGTGTGTTGTTTTTAGAAGCATGAGAAGGTCGAATGAGGTATATAGTATATTTTATTTAATAAATTTAGAGAAAAGTTAGAAAAGTTGAGTGTAAAAAATATGAGGGATAAGATAAAGAGAGCTTTAATCCATGTTCAAAACACATCTTTCATCTCGCTCTTACCCTCTAAACTTGTAAGTCATCTTTAACACCTTTCCGTCTTGAACACTTGACCTCTAATTCTTCCTCTATGCAAGCGTGAGCAATCATATAAACAAGTGAAATGTTGAGTAATTTCATTGATATGAACTAACGTAAAATCTAGCAAGGTGAACTCGAAGTGCCAATACAAAGAAGTGAGAGGAAACAACGAACGAGACATATTTACACAACAAAATAAATCGTCGCTTTGCATGAAATTATTTCATGGAAAATCTGAATTCGTTGCAACTTCTTTATTAGTCTTGTTGCAAAAAAATTTCAACATGTATGTGATGTTTAAAAATTTGCCACAGACCACAACTCCCCTGGCAAAGGAATATTTGTGCAGTGAGAAAGTATTGCCCATGGCAATAATATGTCATTGAATACAAGTCTTGTGACCAAAAAAAATACTTGTGCCATTAGAAAATGTCACTTGTGGCAATAATATGCCCCATGTATAAGTTATCATGACAAACATGACTAATTACACGAGAAAATATTGTCTATGACAATAATATGCCACAAATATAGATCGACGTGACAAATTGTTGACATATAAACTATGAGACAACAACCCATACTAATTGACCTATTTAGGCCTGTAAATTTTAGTGGTAAGTGGTAGGTATGGCAAATGTTACTTTTGGTGAAGTTCGGTAAATTTTAATAAATTTTTGGAACTTTTGGTAAGTTTATGTAAGTTTGGATATGTTTTTAAAAATACAAAATGAACAAATTAAAGTTAGAGTTTGAAAATTTTAAATTTTCATATTTTTAAAAATGTACAAATTAAAAAAAATACAAATTAAAAAAATACAACATAAAAATATATTAAAATTTTAAAAATTAAAAAATTAAAAAAAATTAAAAACTTACAAAGAAGAAAAGAAAAAAATTAAAATTTTAAAAAATAAAAATTGAAAAAAAATATTTATTATTAAAATTACAAAATTAAAAGATTAAAATCGAGAAATTAAAAAATTAATAATTTTAAAAGATTAAAAAAAATAAAATAAATTAACAAATTAACAAATTAAAATATAAATAATTTAAAAATTAATATTAAGAAATATAAAATTTAAAATAATTTTTGTAATTTTTAATATTTTAAAATTATAAAAATTAAAAGTTAAAATTAAAAAACTTAAAGAATAAAAGTTAAAAATCAAAAATTAAAAAGTAAAAAGTAAAAATTAAAAATTAAAAATTAAAAATTAAAAATTAAAAATTAAAAATTAAAAATTAAAAATTAAAAATTAAAAATTAAAAATTAAAAATTAAAAATTAAAAATTAAAAATTAAAAACTAAAAATTAAAAATTAAAAATTAAAATTTAAAAATTAAAAATTAAAATTTAAAATTTAAAAATTAAAAATTAAATATTAAATATTAAAAATTAAAAATTAAAGACAAAATTTAAAATTTAAAATTTAAAATTTAAAATTTAAAATTTAAAATTTAAAATTTAAAATTTAAAAATATAAAACATAAAATATAAAATATAATATTTATAATTTATAATTTAAAAATAAATAAATAAATAAATAAATAATTCCGTAAGTTTCGGTATTTATTGATAACTTTTGGTAAATTTCGGTAATTTTTGGTATTTAATTACTTACCACAATATACCCATAAAATTTTTGGTATTCTTATTAGTTTCTTTTTTCTGGTTTACATTGAAATAAGTTTACATTGATTTAAATAAGTTACAGATGATTGTCAAATGAAGTCGATGTTAAATTTAAAAATGGCTAAGTTGATTGTGTTGTTCGAACTCTCACAATCCCAAATTCAAATCTAGGCTATTTAAGTAATTGACCTTTAGTTGAGTTGAGAAACGCACAACATTGTTTTTTCTTTTTTTTCAAAATATGATCCATAGTAGATGTAACTTAGCAAGTTGCCCGAGTGTTACGGCCAACCATTCATACAATCAAGTGGTCTGGACTGTTTCTAGTAAGATAGTATTGATATGATCTTGCTTAAGTAGGTAATTAGACGGCCAATTGACAGGTTGGATCTAACATCTTGATGATTGTACGCAAGGTTTCCCTGTAATAGTTATCATTTATCAACTAATAACTCAATTGGAACTATTAACATTGTCGACTAAAGCCTTTATAAATATGTGTGTAAACATATCTATATAAAATATAATATTAAAGTGTGATGGCCCCTCAAATTCTACTATAGGAGTGATTTTAGGAACTTTAACCAATCCTAATGCAAAAATTTTAATTTCCCCCAATTTCTAATTATTTAAGAATACAAATTCCCATAAAAAAATATAGCTTCTCACTCTGCACGTTTCTATGAATGTCAGTAATCATTTAATTATATCCACATCATTCTCCTTCCCCCTCTATTTCATTTCCGATAATCACGTCTCCCTCAACAACTGATTCCATCTTCCCCCTCCTTTTTTTCCCATAAAAATAATCCCTAATTGATGCTCTCTCTTCATGCCCTTTCTAGTTTTCAAACTTGCGCATGCCCAAACATTGGAGACCAAATTCATGGCTTCAAAAGGTAAAGTGAGTCTGCCCCTGGTGGGGCCCAGGAGGGCAATGAGCTGTTGAACTTGGACTTGATTCGGTTAAAGTCTTCGCAAAAGGTGTCGAGTTGGAGGACAACATACTAGGCGGGGCGAAGTGAGGCGGGGAGGATGCGGTGGAGAGGATGTCGGCAACGACAATGATCTGGGCGGCGTGGAGGTGGTTGGGGTGGCGGTCGGGGTCGGAGGGGTGGTGGGATTCGACGGCGTATTGGCGGGTCAGGGAAAAATTACTGAGGCGGAGGTGCGATTCGACCAATTGGAAGCGTTCAGGAGCGGAAAATGTTGCTCCTTCTTCTAGGTCTCTCGCCATGGATTCAATTGAAGAAGAAGAAGAAGAAGAAGAAGAAGAAGAAGAAAGAAGAAGTTTAGAGTTTGAGGATTGTGCAAAATTTGATGGTGAATTTCGACAGAAAGGCCCCTAGATAACAAAGGGCACATGAGTGCAACATGTGATGGTGGATTTTCATTATGTTGCATTTACTTCTCAGTCGGGTACTTGTTGAGTGTAATTTATATATTTGTGAACTGAATGATTTGGAGTAAATTTGGGTGATTTTTGATATGATTGTATTATTTTATATCTGAATTTCCTACTTTATGCTTGGTTAATGTTTCGTGTATTTTTGTAGGAAATTGGAGAAGAAATGAAGAAAATCAAGCTTAAAACAAGTGTTTGCATCCAAGCGGGTCACAAATAATAGAACAAATCCACTCCAAGGCCCAATCACCAAGGCCCAATCGTGAATCAAGCCCTTTATGCCCAACATGGGCTCCATAATAGAGGGCGCGCAACCGTTCATGACGGTCGCGTCTGATTGGTCGTTTGAGGTGAGGCGGGCGATGAGCTCAAACGGTAATTTGCGGCCGTTGGCGATCGCTCACAAAAATAAAACGGGGTATCGCTCATGAATGGTCACAGGCGCATGATCGTTCAATTGAGCGGTCACAAATTTGCGACCGTTCAATTCAACGGTCACAAATTTGCGACCGTTTAATTGAACGGTCACAAAATTTTCGAATTTTTTTTTCAATCAAAATTACTCGAAAAAATAACCCAATTACAATCCAACCCATAAATTGAAACTAGATCCAGAACAAGGGAGAAGGGAAAAATGAACATGAATCAAGCAACCCAACATATTAAACCCCGAAACTTGAACATGAACATAAAAAATCGAATAAAACATTCGTAGAAAATCAAGACAAACCCAGAAATTAAGCAAATAAGAAACGAGGAACAATCAACCCAGAGAATGTATTAAACTTTTGAAAGTATCAAAATTCAGATCTAATTACATGAACTTAAGATCCGAGATTACAAGATGTTAAACAAAAAAATCTGAATTAAACATGTGAAATTAATTTTAATCTAAACCCTAAACCTAAAAGCGAAATCTTTCACACTGTCTACACCTTCTTCGGCTTCACTACTCCCTTTTTATACTTGAATTGCTCAATTCTTCCACAAAGCTCAACTGTTCGATCTCTTCCCTTGAACATTTAGATGGAGGCTCTCGATCTTACTACTTTTGTATTGCATGTCGGGCTTCATGTAACGAGAAAGAGAATGTGATGGAGATTGCTTTGAGTGTTTAGGGGAATGGAGAAGAGAAGAGTGAGAAAGAGAGGGAATCGGAAAAATTAGGGAATAGGAAGGGCGAGTTTCGTTCTGACATTTAATAACAAACGCGCGACCGTTTAATTGAACGGTCGCAAAATTTGTGACCGTTAAATTGAACGATCACAAAATTTGTGACCATTCACTGAACGGTCACAAATTTTGCGACTGTTTAATTGAACGGTCGCAAATGAACGATCGCCCGACAAAAAATGCGACCGTTCATTGAACGGTCGCCCGAAAAAAAATGCGACCGTTCATTGAACGGTCACAACGGACGGTCGCATCTGAGCGTCCATCTTGTAGTGAATTGTGATTCTGGCTATTTTGTTCATCATTCATGCATGCAATAATCATCCTTCATTGCCACATTCATAACCTTCTTCATCCATAAATCCATATCCATTGATAAAGCAAGTTTAATTGGGAGATATTGTTGAGTTTTGAAGATCGATCGATTCCGAGTTTGCTATTGAAGTGGAGGAGTAAAAGTCCCCACAATTCATCATTTTAAGCAAGGATTGATTCCATACTCAGTTTATTTCACATTCTTACAGGTTTTCTATGTTTTCTAGTTTAGATTTTGACATGTGTAGTTTAAACATGAATGGTGAGTAGTTTTTCCTTAGTTTAGGGGATAAATATGGCTTTTTTAGCTGATATCATGAATTTATTTTGTTGGATTGAACAAGTATTAATCTAGTTTGAATGCATTTTATTTAACCTTAGATTATGTATCTCATTGTTTTTGATTGGCCATCAAAAATATGGATTTAGATTGTTGGGTGAAGTATCGAAAGGAGAAATTTGATAATCGGACACCTAGCGGTGGCAAAAAATCGGGTTCGGGTCAAACCGGGTTCGGACAATTCGGACATTCGGATAAAACCCCCAAACCCGGACCCTGTCCGAATTTCAAATTCGGACAGTTTTTTGGTGTCCGAACCCGAACCCGAACTATTCGAATTCGTCCGAACCCGGATTTGTCCGAATATAACTAAACCAGAATTTACACTAAATATATACATAATTTCAATATTTTGTCCGAATTATAGTATTCGGACACTGTCCGAATGCGTCTGAATTTGTCCGAACCCGAATTTGACACAAAATTCGGACGTCCGAATTTCTTCTCCCAAACCCGAACCCGACCCGGTTTGTGAATCAGACATGACCGAATTGTCCGAATTTAAAATTCGGACAAAATTTTGATGACCAAACCCGATTTAATTCGGGTCGGACAAATTCGGGTATTCGGGTCGGACGAATTTTTGCCAGCGCTACAGACACCTTAGGATTAAACTAATTATAAAATGAACTACATGTAGATAAGTTTATAATTAGGGGTCTTTTGATAATTTGATCTTGAACTTAGTTAAAATTGAATTAACAACGAAATTAGGTGATAGATTTTGCAAAGCTATTCGTTTCATTGCCAAAAGCTTGCTACAAAAGAATTAATGCACTTATCGACCCTAAAATGTATCAAACTATTGACATACAAGTTAAATCTACTTGATTAGTTCATAGACTGACTTAGGTTTATCCTCTAAACGTCTTTCTTCATTGATTTTCCCATGTGAATTGTGTGATTTGTGTTTGGTTTGCCTATAAAAATGATAAGAGTTGGAAAAAGCTAACCTGACACGATTATCGGCCTGAACCGAACACGATGTTAAGTGGGTTTAGGTAGAAATTTTCAAATAGTTTAATTGAATGGGTTGACATAGTAACCCGGTTAATTAAACCCCTTTAGTTAGGCATGTTAAATAAGTCAAGTCATTTGTTCGATGATTGTTACCAAATTATATCATTTATCAATAAACTTAAGCAGTGGCGGATCCGGGATTTAGCATAAGTGGAGTCAATATTAATTTGCTAAAAAATTAAAATTTAACAGGACCTAAAGGAAGTTGGCAAATTAGTAATTCATAATTCAATTAACTAGCAATAATTCAATGAACTACCAAGTAAATATTCCGAATCTTAACAATTGACGATATCCGAAGTCAAATAGAAACATAGTAAGTTATGCATTCAATTAGTAAATTCTATTTTCATAACGTTCACATAATTCAATTCATGAACATGTACTCCAAATTAGATAATATTGACATATTTAATGAATCAATAAATACAAACCATGATTTAGCCGCAAGACAACAAAAGGATTGAAAAAAAATACCTGAGTGTCACGAAAATTGAGAATGTACAGAGAATGGTCTATGGAAAAATTACAAATGATCATAGAAACTTAGAACTTAGAGAGCAATTTAAAATAATATATCATGAGAGGTTGAGTTGAGAGAGTGGATATGCAGAGATGGACTGAAAGAAAGATACTGGCAGCAGATCGAGCGCAGACTGCGGTGGGCGGCTGCACAGGATGCGAAGAAGTGGTCGATATATGACGACGAGTTCTCTGATTTTTTGAGTTAGTGGGTTCGTGAAGGATTCGATATTTGATCTACCGTAGTATACCTACCTAGATACACTACTCCATGTCCATTTCGGAGAATTGGATTAGGGTCTCCCCCAAAAAGAGACAGCGAGCGGTTAACATCAATCGCCAAAGGCCTACTACGGGCAATCTGAGGCCTAAGAGGGCCCACCCCTCGGCCAAGGGAAAAGAAGTTGCTACTGATTTGAAAACCAGAAGCTGCATTCATGGAGAATATGGGTCAACTCTCTCCTATTCACTCGGAGGACCCTAAATTTGAACCAGTCAATCCGAATCTCCCACTTGCCCCCCCCGAATATTATTCTGGCACATAGGGATCAAATGGTCCCCAAAGTGCCGACATGCCCTAGTAATGCTATTGACCCTCTTGGTGACGACTATGGTCAGTATATGGATGATGATAGCCAAGCGGTAAGCAATCATGAAGACTTTTCTGATGCTTTTCTGGATCTCCCAAAAATCCAGGATGTGTAGATGTCATCGGATTCGCCCAAACGTAAGAGGGGAGAGGATGGTGAAAGCTCTGCCTAAACCATCCTCTAGCAGTTCGTTCGGTGCTTTTGTGTGATGTGTCTGGATATGTGTGTCAATTAGGCTAGTTGTGTGTTTTATATGATCATTATCGATGTATATGAACACACTAGTGTATCGTGGTAGGGTTCACCCACCCTTAAAGCTAGCTTCCAAACACATAAAGGGGGTAGTGTGATTTATGTTTTCCTTTGTTATGTTATCCTACTGTACTGTGTGATGTTGGTTTCTACGAATCAAATTAAGGGGTCTACCCCCAGTTGTTGTATGTGTCCCATGAGATTGTGTACTGTGATGTTGAATTCTGTGAATTTTTACAGATATTTCTGGTTACATTGGTTGGTTCGCTTAATGGGCCAGCCTCTGAGTCTCCTATGCAATCTGAGGTTGTCGTGTTTAATCCTGTGTGGGATAGAGTGCTGGGTTTGGACTCTTGGAATCTGTAAGGATCCGTTTTCAATTTTCTGCTTGCAATGCCATCTCATTTTATGGAGCGGGTATCTTTACCTTGCGCCAAGTGGTTGGAGGCTGCAAGTGGATTGGAATACTGGATCGCTGCTGAATTGTATAAAATTTCAGCCTCTAATCGCAAGAAAGCCGCCTAATACTGTCTATGATGCGAGACCCCTCTGCTTAACAGGGTATTCCCTGAGACAAATACAGCAAATTTATTTGCTATTTTTGGTTCTGTAAAAATTTGTTTTTCCTTTTAGCTCCTTAACAGTAGAGAGTTTTTCCGGTGAGAATTGGTTAATCAATTTGTTCCAAATGATCTTGCATTTTAGATTGTGTGATGGTTTATTTATGAGGCACCTTTACTGTATTCTAACTTATCTCGTGTTGGGAATTTGGTGCCTCAGAAAGTTGATAATGGTGAAAAGCTTGAGGAATATGGGGAGTGGCGCAGTCATCCTGGAGATAAATATTGCGCTGTGCAGGAGCAATTTGAGCATCATTTTGTCACACATTATTGCTATTGGCTATAGGGTTTGGATGTATGAAAATTTTTGGTTATGTAACTCCCTAGTAGAGGTACTAAATTGTAGACAAAATTCGGGTGAGTGTGGTGATACTATTTTGTATCCCACCAAGGCCTTACTCAGACATTCCATGGACTCCCATGGAAAGGCTCCACTCCAGTGGAAAATTTGGATTTTACAGTGGGGTTTGACATGGGTGATAATTCCCAAGCAGGATAATCCCTTTTTAGATAAGCACAGAGACTACATCTTAAAGAATTGTGAACAGCCTGGTGCAGGCTGGTCTCTCCAATTAATTCGATGAAAGCCATAGCATGGAATGTGTGTGGAGCGAAAAGACAGCAAATCATAGGCGAATTAAAAGCCCTTAAAAGAAATAAAAAACCAGACATTTTGTTTATTATAGAAACAATGACAAATTCAATGAATTCGGAAAGAATTATAAGACAATTAGGATATGAAAACGCAGAAATAGTTAATCCCGAAAATCACTCTAGAGGAATTTGGGCCCTGTGGGAGAACTCAAGTCATTTTCGAATAGCAATGCTTAGTAAAGATAATAGATCTGTTCATTTATTAGTGCATGTTGTTACTAAACAACAAAATTGCATCATTTCCGGAGTTTACGGTCCTACTCAATATAGAGAAAAAGAGAGGTTTTGGAATAACCTAATGCAAATTCATTCAATGTTTGATCTTCCCTGGTGTATTATGGGAGACCTTAATGAATTAGAATCAATGATGGAAAAAAGGGGAGGTAACCCAATCTCAGCTGCGAGATTGGATCGTCTCCCTAGCTTCTTGGCTCATATAAATGGGGAATCTGCCGTCGTTCGAGGCAATAAATTCTCTTGGAAAAAAAGAATGCATGGTCACAGGATTTATTAACGGCTGGATATAGCAATTTTTTGCCAGGATTTTCTCGCTTGCAACCCGGATCAGTTTCTTGGCATGGTCCATTCACGTTCTCAGATCACTGTGCGGTGATCATGGAAACAACTAATAGTACTAACCAACGGTTCTGCGGTCAATACGATCAAATAAAACAGATAACCAAAAAGTGCTGGAGTCACCTCGAAAAGGTACTAGGCTATTTTGAGTTACCCAGAAATTAAAACTGGTTAAGAATAGATTGAGAGATTGGGCCAAGACACAATTTGGAAATTTTAAAAATAAACTGGAAAAGAACTTGGATAAAATTGGGTACATTGAAGAGAAATTACTTGAAAATCCCAACAATGTCAGGTTAAACTCTTGGTTAAATCGAATGATTAAACAACGGGAAAAACTTATGTTATTCCAACAAAAGTATTGGGGCAAATTGGCTCGAAAAGATTGGTTGGTAAAAGGAGACATGAACTCCTCCTATTTCCAAAGAGTTGCAAAAAAAAAACATAAACGACAGGAAATTACCAAAATAAAGACAGACTCAGGTATTTGGCTGGAAAATGAAGAAGCAATAGGGGCAAAATTTGTGGAGCACTATAGCACCCGCTTCATTTCACAAGGAATATCTGAGTCAATTGATTCATTTTCAGGAATTCATAAAGTAATTACTAATATGGATAACGATATTCTTCTGGCAATCCCTTCTAAGGAAGAAATTAAACAGCCAGTTTTTTATATCGACCCTAATAAGACTCCGGGGCCAGATGGTTTTGGTGCTGGCTTTTACCAAGACTCATGGGAAATCATTGAAAGTGACATTGTTCTAGCAGTCCAGGATTTTTTTTGTCAAAGGGCGTTTGCTTAAAGAAATAAATCATACGTTTATAACCCTAATTCCAAAAATTAGTAATCCAACTCGGACCAATCAGTTTCGGCCGATCAGCCTTTGCAAAACAATTTATAAAATTATTGCCAAAGTTATGGTCAACCGTTTGAGGCCATTACTCGACAAAATCATTTCTCCGCTTCAGAGTGCCTTCATTCCTGGTCGCTCTATTCATGATAACATCCTAATTACTCATGAAATTATGCATAAGTTAAGAACTCGAAAGCAAAAAAAGGTTGGGTAGCTTTAAAATTGGATATGGAAAAAGCGTATGATTGAGTTGAGTGGACCTTTCTGCGCGATGCCTTGAGTAGACTGGGTTTCTGCGCGATGCCTTGAGTAGACTCGATTTTAATAAATGGCTCCCCAAAAGGTTTTATTAAACCTTCAAGAGGGCTACGACAAGGTGATCCTCATTCACCTTACATGTTCTTGATTTGTATAAATGTGTTTGGTTCTATGCTAGAACATACAGCTAAAGAAACTAAATCTGGTTTGGGAATTCAACTAGTCCCCCACTCTTTAAATATTCCCGGCTTATTTTTTGCGGACGACTGCTTACTGTTCTGTAAGGCCTCACATATTGCGGCCTCTAAGTTAAATGAAATTATTTTAAAGTTCTGTAATATGTCGGGACAATTAATCAACTTCCATAAGTCAAAGTTGGTCTTCTCTAAAAATTCAACAAGACAGTGTAAGGATATGATTCAAGGAGCTTTCAACATTCCTGTGTCGGAGTCGTTCGGAAAATATTTAGGCTATAACATTATCCAAGGCAGGCAAGTACACAGAGAGTTTGATGATATCATAGGTAAAGCTACGGATAGGATGACTGCTTGGACGGCAAATGCGCTTTCTAAAGCTGGTAGAGTGGTTCTCATACAATCCAACCTGGAATCTCTACCTGCATACACAATGCAATGCTTTAGACTCCCGAAAGCGGCATGTCTTGGGCTTGACCGCATCAATAGAAACTTCTTTTGGAAAAAAAACAAATGAGACCAGTGGGATGCCTATGGTTATGTGGGACACTATCTGTCTCCCAAAAGAGTTTGGTGGTTTTGGGCTCCGACGAACAGAGGCTACCAATTTGGCTTTTCAATGTAAACTGGCTTGGAATGTGTTAAATGGAGAAACACTCTGGGCAAAGTTGATGCGTCAAAAATATCTAAGGACAACTGACCTTTTTTCGTATAAGAGTAAGAATACGGATTCTCCAGTCTGGAGAAATCTATTAAAAATCCGCGATATTTTACGATAGGGTTTCGGATGGAGATTAGGGGATTGTAAGACTATCCAATTCTGGACGGATAATTGGATTAATGATAAGCCGCTCCACGAAATTTGTGGGAACAATGCTCTCGTTGATGAAGAGCTAACTGTAGATCAGTTTATTACTCATGCTAAAACTTGGAACGTGAACAAATTAAGCAAGCTCATTCAAGACCCTTGGATCATTCAAAAAATCTTAGGTATTCCAATTAGCATGGCTAATATGAAGGATGAAGTTTGTTAGGGACTTTCTGGTGATGGGTCGTTTTCCAAAAAAAACAACTACTAGGATTGTGCAAGAGTGTATTGATCATTCTAACAAATGGGAATTTAGATGGATTTGGAAATTAGATATCCCACCCAAACTTGGTATCTTCCTTTGGTTTATGCTGCACAAGGCCCTTCCAACTCGTGGAAATCTTCTGTGACGAGGCATAAATCTAGACCCAACATGTCCCCTTTGTCTAGAGGAGATTGAAAGTGAAAGTCACCTTTTTTGGGAATGCTCGACGACTCAAAGAGCGTGGGCGTTAGCGGGCTGACATGGTTGGATTGAAGACCCTGTACCTAATCAGAGTATTAGTTCTATTAAGCAGTTCCTGCGCTCAAATAATTCAAGGAATCAAAATAGAGAATTAATTCGGAGCATATTTCTCCTTTGGATGATTTGGAAAAACAGGAATGAGGCTATTTTTAGGAATAAAATTTTTCGGCCATTACAGTGTCTCATTCAAGCTAAAAGTCGGGCGGCTGAATGGCAGATCAGGAACAACATTGAGGTAGATAGTCATGGTAGCAGTCTGGGGGGTGGGTATTCCAATCCTATTTCCCTGGTTCGGTGGAATACCCCCCCTATGGGAGTCATCAAATTGAACTTCGATGGCTTCCTCATCAACAATTTAGCAGTAGGAGGTTTCATCATCCGAGATTGGCGAGGAGCGGTCCTTGGAGGTGGGGCGAAATACTATGGTGACGCTCCAATCCTAGTGGCGAAGGCGAGGGCTTTGCGAGATGGGGTGAATGCGGCTTCATCAGCGGGTTTTCATTATATTCATATCGAAGGGGATAACTTGGTGGTCATTCAGGCTCTAAAGGGTAACTACTCAATTCCGTGGCAGATCAGAAGTTTGATTCAGGATACTCAAATTCTTCTTCAGCGGTTTCAAGATGTTAAAATTTGAGTAAATTACATTTACCCTACCTGACATTTGTGGTAATAATTTTTGCACACCCGACATTTGGGAAATAATTTTCACCCTACCTGACATTAAGTGAAAGTGATTTTTAGTGGCAAAATCCGATCACTTCTCATCAGAAATAAAACGATGAAAGGATCATTTAAGTCATTTCCTTCTAGATATTAATGGACAACATGATACATTCACATAGTCATATAGGGGCATTAATGTATTTCCTCATTTCCAATGAGAAGTGACAAGATTTTACCGCTAAAAATCACTTTCACTTAATGTCAGGTAAGGTTAAAATTATTTCCCAAATGTCGGGTGTGCAAAAATTATTACCACAAATGTCAGGTAGGGTAAATGAAATTTACTCTTAAAATTTCTCATATTTATCGTGAAGCCAACGCGGTTGCTGACTGGTTAGCTCATCAAGGTCATGATAGAGGGGTTGGTGATAGTATAACTCTCCTTAATAACCCCAACCTCTGTAATCTTGTTGAATTAGATAGGGCAGGACGATTTCTTGCCAGAAGACGTCGTTAGCCTCCCATTCTCCATCGCTTACCTTTGTAAAAAAAAAAACCAAAAAACCTAGATACACTACTTATATCAAATTGTTTTAAAAAAATAATCAATATTTAATTACAAAATTCATCAGTATTTTTTAAAGTTTTCAAATTTTCATAAAAATTCATCACATAAAAAATTGATATATTTCAGCTCTAAATAAGGCAACGACACAATCAAATTTTGCTAGGAAAATCGATTAAAAAAAAAACAGCAGAGAATTTGCATCTACCATGATTCGAAGTCTTGACTGTGCGCTAGAGCAGCACCACACACACCACCTAACTAACCTTCATGAACTAATTCCTTTTGCGCACAATTTATATGTATACATTATATCTTTTTTTTTGCCATAAACAATTTTTTTTCCAAAATTCCATTGGAGTCGCTTGACTCCACTGGATACAAGCCAGATCCGCCTCTGAACTTAAGTGAAAGTGTAGATACCGGAAAAGTGTCTCATAATTAAGTAGTTTTTATTTATATGCATTTTGTTCTTTTTTTTATTTTATAAAAAATGCCAAGGAAAGTGAAATGCAAAAAGAAAAAAGAAACCGCAAAGAAAAAATCAGCCCAATCCTGCCTGGCACACAGCCCGAGGCGGAGACGAGCTGGGCTGAGTGCAACCGGGCCCACATACCACCATGTATCGTGGGCGGGTTCTGCCCGACCCAGCGCGCCTCAACTCGCCTAGGGAAACGTGCCTTGACCTAATTTCCCTACAGCTGGGCCGAGATACTTGGTGGTATCACAGCCATTCCCCCTCCCCTCATTTTGACCTAAAATCTCAACCTTAATTTCTCTTATAAAAACCTCCATCTACCTCCATTTCATTCTAAACCGAAATCACCCTAGCGTATTGACACTTGGTGATTTCACCTTCTCTTCTCCCTCTCTATTTCTCTCATTTTTGCATCCACTTAATTGGCATCTTTATTTTCTTTCTTTTTCGCTATCCTTTCTCCATTCATATTATCTTGTAACTTGAGTTAATCCTAAACTCGACCTAAATAATATATATTGCTTGCGAATAAAGGTACGTTCTTCTTCAATTCTTTTTATTTCTTGTATTTATTTTTCGTCTTATTATTGCATTTGTATGTAACTAAATAACACTAATCACATTAATTAATACTCCATTCTACACTTTTCTTCTCCTCTTCTTCTTCTTTCTTTTTATTTAACCGGTTTAGTAAAGTCCGTTCGATGAACGTGCGGATTCGGGAATTTTTATTCCCGAATCCGTAACCTTACCCTCGGATCTGAATCTCGTAGTTCGTGGTTTGTGGAGTTCCTTTTTTTTGAGTTTATTAATTCTCGTTCAAAAATTAATTGGCGACTCTTCTTTCCTTTTCCTTTTTTTTCCTTTTCTCATTTATTCATTTTCTTTTCATATTTTATTTTCTGTTTGGGAAAGCTAATTAAAAAAAATGGATTTTATTTTCAGTTTCTTATTCTCTATCTCGGAAGCAGATCTCGAGGTTGGATCGAGAATACACTGGCGTATTCGGCGATCCGTGCCTCGATCGACTTCCGTGTCCGGACGCTTTTCTGGACCATTGACTCACAATACCTGCAATTATTGCTACAGTGACTCATCCCGAGCCCAGTCCCGAGACTCTCTGTTTATTGTCTTTTTTTCTTTCCTTTTTGTTTCTTTTCTTTTATTTTCTGTTCACTTTCTGAATAAATAAAACTCTTATACTTTAATAAAATCTAAAAAAAAGAGTTTGCTTAAATTTTAACTTTAGTTTATCTAAACGGAAATTCAAGCGAATCTTCTCAAAGAAAACACACCCCTTTCGAGTCGCCGTTTACCGCGAGGGATACCACGGGGATTTTCCCGGGTCCCACAAATGGCGACTCCACTGGGGACTTACTTTAAGAGGGTAAAACTTGAAAAACCGGTTTTTAAAAATTTTTGAGTAGAAAAGGAGAAATTAATTTTTGTAATTTTTATTATTTAGCTAGGCATCGTGCATACGGACCTTCATCTTGATTTTTTTAATAAATCGAGATAAACCCAAAAGTACCGTCTAGGTTAACCCAATTTCCCTTTTGGGTAAAGTATATTTCCGAATTCGAGGAATGAACCCAACATTTCAAGAAGTTCGCAAATTACTTTCCCACTCATGAAGCACTCAAAAAAATCTTGGGATTATGAATTTACATTTTCCCTTTAATTTTGCGAGAAACACACGGGTCACACTACTGTGAACTCTCTAGAATTTGTGGCGAGTGAGAGACATGAGTATGCTAGTTTTAGGTATCCGACCTTAAACCCGTGAATATAGAACCTTGGTTAGGTGCATTATCCATTTTGTATGTTATGTGCATTCTTATTGTGATATGTGTAAATTATGTGTTATATGTTTTTTTTAGAGTCGGTCTCATAAGTTCTCTCCCCCAAATGCCGCTCTAGTTTGGGCAATAGTCATGCAAAAGTTAAAGAAGACCTAGAGGTCTCTATTGGGCCCAAATCAAAGAAGTTAGATTAAGCCCGAGATCTTAGCTGGACTTTGTCCAACCCTTGGTTGTATTTGGGCCCATAAAGTGTGTATCCGGTCATTATTCGAATCTGAGTTCATTAAGACTTTAATGTTGACTTGATCTTGTGATGGCCCGATAAACCATCCCTGTACATAATCTCATCCTAGGCTAGAGGTCATCATACAAGCCCAATGTTGGGTGAGTCAAGCAAAAAAAAAAAAGAAAAATAAAGTCAACATATAAGCATGGTCTGCATTAGGTTGTCTCATATAGGTGACTAAGTCATGGCATGCATTGGGAAGGCATGTGTCGGGAGTTGATGTTGTTCTAATGTGAAATTTCCATACAAGCAAAATAGGACCTAAAGAGTCAAGAGTCAAGTCCTGGGCTAGGGTTGGATATCGAAGACTAATAAGTTTCTCACCAAACCCGACTGCAACACCGAACCGGAGTCTGTCCACCAGCACTTAGGGCTGTCCATGGTTAACCTAAACCGCAAACCGAAACCGTAAACCGGTAAAACCAAACCGGTTAAACCGGTTAACCGGTTGACTTTTTTATTTTTATGGTTTCGGTTAACCAAACCGGTATATGCGGTTTAGGTTTCGGTTTTGAATTTTGGAAAATCGGTTAACCGTGGTTAACCGGTTACATGTAATTTTTTTAAAAAAAAAACTAAAATTTTTGTGTATTTGTACTGTTGGGCTGGGCAAGAGTCAAGTCAGTGGGTTAAAAATTAAAATGTTGGGCTGGGCAAGTGCGCGTCGAAAAAAAAAGAGGCTGGCAAGTGAATTTGCGAAATTCAAAACTCAAGACACAGTAAAAAAAGGGGGCGCCCCCTTTTTTTTCCATTTCATATATGTATTTGTACGTTAGTAATGATTGTGTTGAACCTTTTTTTGTTCACTCCTTGAGTCTTTGGTTTGTTGGATTTATGGACAAGTTTACAAGGGCAGAGAGTGTACAACACAAGTCAGGGCTGCTGCCTGCTTGTTTTAGTAGTAAAATAGTCACAAATGTTAAATTTAATTTCAAGAACAGGTTGTAAACCTGAGATTGGAGCAAACTGTGGTTAACCGCGGTTAATCGCATTGTCAAGGCGGTTAACCGCCGGTTTAGGTTTGGTTTAGGTTTCTGATTTTCAAAAGCGGTTAACCGCTTTAGACGGTTAAGGTTTAGGTTTGTAAAAACTATAAACCGCAAAAGCGGTTAACTGTAATAGCTGTTAACCGCTTCTGGACACCCCTACCAGCACTAACTCGGATACCTCTGTTGGGAATGTCCCGACAATGTTCGATATACACGGAGATTAAACCAAAGTAATATAGTAATTATATGTCTTGCTAGAGACCTCTATAATTAGTAATTAAATATGTTTAATTACAACTATATTATTTGGTCCTACTGGGTCACACAAGTCAGTGCCCTGGAACAATGTATGTAACCTAAATGATATTGTACCACGTTTAGAAAAGTTGGAAATTGATTTCTGTGAGAAATCAGCCCAACACGGACCGAATTGGGTTCAACACGGGTCGTGTTGACCCAACACGGTCCGTGTTGACCCAACACGGTCCGTGTTGAGACACCACGGTCCGTTTGTGTCCATGGGTCGATTAATTGGACCTTCTGGAGTCCAACACGGACCGTGTTGTTTCAACACGGACCGTGTTGGGCCCAGAAAGGTGCTGTTGTTTTAATTCGGCCCTTTAGGGTTTTTGAACCCTTTCCCTAGGTTTTCTAAATACTATATAAAGGGGTCTCTGGGAGAGATAATTCAACACCAACTGCCTAAGACTCTTAGAGAGATACCAGGGTGATTTCCTGAGTTCCTCTCTCTTTTAGTTTGCAGTTCTAGTTTCAGGAAACATTATCTGTTTCCCGAAACAATCTCACATACATCTTAGATTGAGATTCGTCTCGATCGGGTCGATCTAGCAATCGGGTTCCCGGATTGCTGCGTGGACTTTTCAGTAGAGGGTTTCAGCGTTGGAATCTGGAAGGTCAACCTCTTCTTCAGCAGGAATTAGCGATCAAGTATAATTACTAAAGCCTCTGCAATTGTGTTGATTAATTGTTTATAACTGTTATAATATTCTGCCAATTAATCTGTATCTGTTTAGGAAATAGATAACCTAAAACCTAACAGTGGTATCAGAGCCACCAATTGCATGCTAAAGTATTGTAGTTGTATTCATAATTAATTTTGTCAATAGTTGAATTATGTTATGAATATGCTAGAATAGATTTATGCCTAAAATTTTGAATCTTTATGAAAGTTTTTTAATGTTCTTGATAGTAAATCTGAAATTTTATTGTAAAATTTCATGCTTTGTTATTATTTGTTTCTTATTGCCTTTAATTAATCGATTTTATGTTTGTTTAATTGTTAAATATAACATGAACTCGATTTAATTTTGAATTTTTTAGAAACAATCATGTTTAATATTGTTAACCAGTAGACAATACATGAAATAGGTCTAAATTCGTAAAATAGGGTTTTGTAGAATTAATTTTCTGATTTAGTTTATTTACGGTAAATATGAAAAATCGAAATAAAATATCAAACGAACTCGAAAATTTCTGAAATTTTTACTGGAGGTGTCTGGAAGTGTTCTGGACTTTCCATAATTTTTGTAGAGTTTTCCCAATTAAAATGGATTTTTAATTGAGTTTTCAGATCGGAAGTGAATTAAAATTTGTTTAATTCTCTGAATTTTATAAATTTGTAGAAATTTGTAAAACTTCTGAAAATTTTATAGTAGGTTATTGGGTAACCATTATGTTATGGATAAAATTTGTGTGAATTTTCGAAATCGTTTACTAATTTTCCTTTAATTTTCAGATTAACAGAAAAGTATAATTGTTTACTTTTCTGAATTTTATTCTAATTTTCGAAATTTGATAAAAATCTGAAATTTTTACAGTAGCATATTAGATGAACTTACTGTATGGGAAAATTATAAAATTTGATTTTAAACTTATCGGACTATTATTATTTATTTTCCTCTTAAACGGAGAATTAAAAAGTTTAATTCCCTAAATTTTTACAATCTTTTAGAATTTGTTGAAATTCTGGAAAATATTTCATATTGGGTTATTAGATAACACTGCGATATGAAATCTTTAAATTCGATAAGTTATGATAGTTTTATTTAAGTTTTTCATTCGCGAAATTAACTGAAACTGGGAAGCAACACGGACCGTGTTGATCCAACACGGACCGTGTTGCCAGCAGTTTTGGTGAATTCATGTATTTTTAGGGTTTGTAATTAATTTTAGAAATTAATTATTAAATCCTATTACTACTAAATCAGATAATGGGCATAAAATCTATTATTTTGTAATGTTTAGGAAACTTACAATACCTTTGAAAGATATAGTATCTTTTAGACTCCTTGATTTTAGGAAAGTCAAGTATTTTGTATGTATAGGTATAAAATCCTAAATCTGTTTAGGTTACTAAGATAAAATTTGAATTTTGTTTATTATATTAATCATGCAAACCTTTTAGGAAATTTTATTTAGTATTTATTTCCTTATGTGTTATATTGCAATTATATATATGCCTTTATAATTTGTTATTTAAGCATGTGTTATATTTGATATAATTATTGTAATATTACATGTTTGCATGTGCTTCTAGTATGGCCATAGATAGTCGGTTTTACCGGTCTGCATACCGGGTTGGGTGAAATACGGTCTGCGTACCGTCTTTGAATTAAATTTTAAATCTAAATTTCAGTTAAATTTATTTTAATTCATGTAAGGACTCAATTGTGAGATCCAAATTGTAAATTAGTTGTAATTGGAGACATCAAGTTGAGTGGGAGCCCAACAACAATGGAGGTGATGATTCGAGTGGGAGCCCATCTAATGAAGTTGCGAAACCTCAGATCCCATTTAGCTAAAAGATTGGCAACTACAGATAGTCTTTTAGTGAAAGGGAAAATAATATTTAAGAAATCTATCAAAGACAAGAAGTCAAAGGAAAGATAAAGACAAACAGTTGTACATACCCAACCAATGACAAAGAATCAGCTTAACAACTGATCATATATATATGACACTGGGAGCGTGAATAACTATAAGAAAGACTTGAGATATGATTTCAATTCTAGGCAAATGCGTATATGATACACACTACCCTTATTAAACCCATTTTGAGTATAAGATACCGGCTGTGAAACTCGCATTTAGGCAAATGTGCAGTATCTACAGCAAAGTAGATGTGCTTTGAAGGATGAGAGTCAGCCTACAAATAGGAACATGCAATAAGTTGTAGTTCCTTATGAAGAATTGGTTGTTTATCCATTTCCTCAAGACTTATAAGAGAAATTTATAGGTGATTCTATGTTCTCATTATAAGTATTTCTTACTCTCAAATTAGAGAGAGGATCTCAGATAAACACACACAACACATCGAAACCAAAAGGTTTAAAAGGAATAACTCATGTTCAAACTTAGACCTTGTAACTATTTATTAAGTCATGCAAATCATAGCGCATTCGGAAGCGTCACAGTGATAGACTTTTGAATGATAAGACTTTGAAACATGTGATGTTTGCAAAGCATGACTGTACCTTTTACAAGAAAGGGTTAACATGGCAACAAACACTTATGCATATGGATGTATTTAGTCCAACTGAGCACAAGTACAAAGGATGAATTACTTCAAATATTCAAAGATGAATAAAATAACACATGGTGATTCATGTCTATGAGATTCATCTGAAGCTGGAATGTTAAAATAGTTTAAAGATTTCCAAAATGAAGTAGTCTTGGCGAAACAATGAAGAGCACCTAGATAAGATCGAAAGGATGCTAATGGTTGAGCCAAGAGTTTGAACAAATGACTCAAATGAAACATAATTCTGGCACTATAAGCTTAAGTCATATTAATTAGAAATGCATTCAGAAACTGCATAGTGCAGGATTTTGGAAAACCTAAACTTTGAAAAGTTCAATGTTATAAAGCATGCCTGATGGGTAAGATGACTAAAATCACCTCTTATTGGAATTTGTGAACAAACTAATGACTTATTAGGATGCAAACATATTGATGTATGTGGGCCTATGAGCACTAGTGCTAGAAGAAGGTTTACGGTACTATTTCATCACTTTCAGTGACGATTTTAGTAGATATGGATATATCTACTTAAAACGCCACAAGTCCAAATCCTTCGAAATGTTCAAAGAGTTTCAAAGTGAAGTACAAAACCAACTTGGCAAGAAAATCAAAACCCTTCAACAAGGTTGAGGAGGTAAGTATTTGAGCCATGATTTCATTGACCATTCCAGAGAATATGGAATTGTTTCATGACTCTCTCCTCTAAGAATACAACATCTCAATGACGTATCTAAGAGCAGGAATCACACCTTATTAGATATGGTGTGGTCAATGATGGTTGAGTCAACATTGCCAATTACCTTTTGGGGATACACGCAATTAACCATAGCTCTAATTACTGAATAAAGATTATCTAAAGCATTAGAGAAGACACCATATCTGATATGGAGAAGAGAGGTTCTTGAACTGTCTTCTGAAAGAAAGGAGTATCACTTCTACAAACTGTTGTAGAGGAAAGTGTTTGTGTCTCAAAATACTTTCTTCTTAGAGAATATGTTATTCTCTAAAAGAAAGAGTGGGAAAGATTTTGAACTTACCGAAGTTCGAGAGACACAAAACACTATAATCATCACATGAAACTCCGCTACTTGATCCTAGTTCAAATTTTCCTATTTGTCGGAAAATTAAGAACAAGGTTGAGGCAGTTGAAGTTTCTCAAAACGTTGAGGAGAGGGTGTCATGAACATTACTCCAAGCAAGGTCAGGTAAACAACTCCGTCAGCCACAAAGATATTGATCTTCTATGGATGAACATGAGATGGTACATTTAGAAAGTAATGACTCTACCTACATCAAAGAAGCTTTAAGTAAATCAAGATTTCATAAAATCTAAGATGGATTCCATGTATACAACCAAGTTTAGATCTCGGTTGATTTGTCTGAAGGTGTGAGCCATCAGGCATAGGAGGGTTTTAAGGCAAAACATGGGTTCATTAAGATAGACATCAAGACTGACTTCAAAATTAGATTTTGAAGAAAGGTGTGTACTTTACACAACTGAGTGGTCTTTTGTTGGAATAACTTTTAAACTTCAAGAGACCATCTGTGGTCTTAAGGAAGCTTCTAGGAGTTGGAATCATTGACCTTCTTGACCAGGATATCAAAAAGGTTTGACATACTGGGAAGTGCCAAAGATAATATTGTGTTTACAAGAAGTTCAGTGGGAGCAATGTGTTTTCTGATATTGTATGTGATTGACATACTGCCTACTAAGAAGAATATCCCAATGTTGCTTCTACTGAGGTTGACTTGGAAATAATTTTCAAAGTGAAGGATTGGTGGGGCTAAGAATTTTCTTGGAGACAAGATCTATAATGATAGATTAAAGATTTTGATTGTTTGAATCAAAGTTAACTAGGTGTTGAATAGTTCAACTCACTCGAGAATGGATTAATTTCCATAAATCATGACATATCCTTACGGAATTTGATTGTCTCAAAATAATCAGAAGTTCTAAGAAGGATGAGACATATAACTCATGCTTCAGGCGTGAGATTAATGTATGCCATGAGATGTTCAAAGTCCAACATAACATATATATTGTATATGTATAAACAAAACTAAGGTTGTGTCCTAAGTCTAAAGTGGTTGATAAAAGCTAAGTGTGAAGAGTTGCATTGATGCTACACTCATGCAGAGAAATATGATTACCTGAAAGGTCAGAGAAAATTATACGATCTGTATTGAGTGGTATTGAGGTGAACTGGAAGAAGTTCCTAACATGACATGCGGTTAATTCTACAAATAAGACAAGTATGACACGACTTTAGAAGTTGTGGTAGAAACTGTTAGGATTGCGAAGTTCGTTTTTAGAACTGGGTGATGTTTCTAGCCTTGCGAGAGAAATGGAGCCTTGATTATAGGAGCCACCACTCAAGCAAAGGAACTGAAGCTCACTATGAATCCAAACATATATGTGTTCCGGAAATATCTTCCTGTATGAAAGGTCATTAGTGAGATGGTATATGTACGAGGTTCATTGCAAGTATTCTGCACTAAACCCCTATTGTAGTTACAGCATGATAGTCATGCATGGGCAATAGGTATTAAACACATTCCGGAATATTAACAAGTCAAATTTAAATGAATTGTTCATGAATTATGACCTTGTTGATTCATCATTAAGAATAAGATTCCAAAATTTACATCAATTGTGGTTTAGAATTATGTAAATGTCCAAAAAGGTTAGCGCATTCAAAATGGGAAATTGGATGAGGTCCGATTTCTGAAACCCCATTAGTGAACTTGATAAACGCTAGTCTTGGTCGACAGTCGACCTGGTTCCTAATTGTATTATCACGTAAGAACAGTGATAATATCAACACAATTAGCATATAATATTGAAGTGATGATCGATTTCATGATCATATTGACGTATTGAAGTCATAAATCAATCACATGGGTATTGTTGAGAACAACTACAGAACTGACCCGCAGTGGGAGCTCTTTAAGTTGGGAATTTTCATAGGAGCTCTCACTACTCAAAATTCCTAAATCCTGAGTTCAGTACATAGACTACATGGTCTGTTGTGACTTTGGAGCGCGTCAAACGCCTTTCGTAACAGTAGGCTATAAAGGCAGTGTCTGGATTACAGTTGGATCATGTGAGAATGTGTGTTTGAACAAGATGGCATTGTCCTCCCTATTAGGACAGTTGTCTCGTTGGCCAGTTGGTGAGATTGGACTGAAAATGCTTGGCCGAGCTCAGTTGAATCAATAGTTGATCATTTGTTTTTCAAAGTCTAAACTCGGAGATCGAGGAACGTTCGGGTCTTACATAAGGATGACTTTAGCTTACCTTATCCGAACTAGAGACAGTAAGTGACAAGGGAATTCAAAGAATCGAACACTTGTGGGACAAGTGGGAGATTGTTGGGAATGTCCCGACAATGTTCGATATACACGGAGATTAAAGCAAAGTAATATAATAATTATATGTCTTGCTAGAGACCTCTATAATTAGCAATTAAATATGTTTAATTACAACTATATTATTTGGTCCTACTGGGTCACACAAGTCAGTGCCTTGGAACAATGTATGTAACCTAAATGATATTGTATCACGTTTAGAAAAGTTGGAAATTGATTTCTGTGAGAAATCAGCCCAACACGGACCAAATTGGGTTCAACACGGGTCGTGTTGACCCAACGCGGTTCATGTTGAGACACCACGGTCCGTGGTGTCCATGGATCGATTAATTGGACCTTATGGAGTCCAACACGGACCGTGTTGGGCCCAGAAAGGCGTCGTTGTTTTAATTCGGCCCTTTAGGGTTTTGAACCCTTTCCCTAGGTTTTCTAAACACTATATAAAGGGGTCTCTAGGAGAGATCATTCAACACCAACTGCCTAAGACTCTTAGAGAGATACTAGGGTGATTTCCTGAGTTCCTCTCTCTTTTAGTTTGCAGTTCTAGTTTCAGGAAACATTCTCTGTTTCCCGAAACAATTTCACATAAATCTTAGATTGAGATTCGTCTCGATCGGGTCGATCTAGCAATCGGGTTCCCGGAGTGCTGCGTGGACTTTTCAGTAGAGGGTTTCAGCGTTGGAATCTGGAAGGTGAACCTCTTCTTCAGCAGGAATTAGCGATCAGGTATAATTACTAAAGCCTCTGCAATTGTGTTGATTAATTGTTTACAACTGTTATAATATTCCGCCAATTAATCTGTATCTGTTTAGGAAATAGATAACCTAAAACCTAACAAACTCCTCCCAAACTTTGCTCACAGACAGCGATATTGTGTCTATTCCGCCCGACTTCATGGCTGAGAATAACGATCAAGATCAGGAAATTCATGGCCAACCTATTACAACAGCGGACCTCTCAACCTTAGTGCGAGGTATCCGTAGCCTAATTGAGACAAGGGCCAACCAACAAGATCGTAGAATGAAAGGTGTTGTCCAAGCCATTTAAACGATCAATGAAAAAATAGGCATAGGGCAAGATACCCTTGATGAAGATGACAAAAGCGTGCATATTGCATACTGAAAAGACTATACCCCGGGATGAGCAGTTCATGCTATTCATGGGCAATAGGGTCGACAATCTTCAAAACCTGCTAAGCAAAATCCCTCAATTTAGGGAACACTTTCTTGATATTGGATTACCAAGCACTCCTCAAGCTAAACTCCCTGACAAGTTCTCGTTGCCTGAGAAGAAGTTTAAGGCCATGGAGAATCCTACTCAACATGTGCACAGTTTCGCGCGCATGATGGTCTTAAAAGAACTGGACCCTAGCTTATATGCTCATGTTTTCCCTTGGACTTTGAGCGATGAAGTCCTAAAACGGTACTACACTTTACCGTTGGATGTCCAAGAGCACCGGGAAGCTACCTATAAAGCTTTTATCCAGCAATACGCAGCTAGCCAAGATGTTGATGTAACCATGAGTGACATGGCGACAATTAAGCAGGGCGAAGGAGAATCGTTCATGAATTACTTCAATCATTGGAGTGCACAAAAGGCCTTAATAACTGATAAGGTAATCTTGGACTACCAGATCAAAATTTCATACAAGGATTGAAGCCAAGGTATGCTAACATGATGGAGTGCCAGTTGATTCCAGATTTCTCGGCTCTGAAGAAGTTAGGATTAATGGTAGAAGCTAAGCTGGAAAAGTCTGCAGCATCATCCGGATGGAAGAACTCTACTTCCACTAAAAGGGTTGGTGGAACATCTAACCAACAACCAAAAGCTGTCGAGACACATGTCATTCAAAATTTCACTTCCTATACACCTATCGACACTTCTTATGCCGAGGCCTTAGATCGCCTTGTGAAGAAGGGAAAGATTGAACTTCCCCCTATCAAAGCTGAACCTGAAGTAAAAGGGAAGAGTTGGGACGCAGGAAAGTTCTGTAATTACCACCGCATGCGAGGTCATGATACAGAGAGGTGTTTTACCCTAAAAAATCTCATAGAAAGGATGATCCGTGACCAGACATTACCCCTACCCAAAGCGGCCCAGCAAAAACCTAACAACAAGAATAATCCATTTGGGGTCGCCATGATATCCAACACATTAGGAAGTTGGGACCCCACCATCTTCATTACTAACATAGGGGCTCCAAAATTTGAGGTTTAAGCTCTGGACTTCAAGCATATTAATGGAATATGGGATAGTGATGAAGAGGACGTATATCAAACCGACATGACTTCCTGGGATTCTGACCCTGAGGATACATGCGAGGAGATCACTCCTAAGGTCAAGTCACTCAAGATAAACCCTGGAGATGAAGGAGAAAACTAAACTGAGGAGACCAAACAGTCAAAGATGGTCCTTAACGTCCTTCAGGAGGATCATTAGCTGGCTGACTATGCTGATGCCACTTTTCTTACCAGGTCGGGGAGAACCAACCAGAAAGACCTAACTCCTCCACCACCAGTTGCTCCTGCACCTGTGAATGCACAGCCAACTGAGGCGATCCCTGTATTGGATGCATTCCTTAAACAGTTCAAGAGGACTAAAGTTGACCTTACGATTTGGCAATTGTTAAATACTTCTCAAACACATCGTCAAGAGCTCTTGAATGCATTGAACCGAATCCAAGTTCCCTCGGACACCCCACCCGAGGACCTCGTTGCATTTGTAACTACACCAAAGACGGGTATCACTTTCGATGAGGCAGACTTACCAAGGGAAGGGTATTCTCACAACAGGGCTCTATATTTAATCATCATGTGTTCTAACAAGGTTTTCCCGCTCGTACTGGTAGACAACGAATCGGCAGCCAATGTATGTCCATGGAGAACCGCCCAGAAGTTAGGTATTCAGCGACATCATTTGGCCCAACAACTGTTCAACTCTGGGCTTATGACAATGCCCAAAGAAGGACTCTAGGTTCGGTAATCTTACCCATAACCATGGAACACCTCACCCGAAATGTCGAATTTCTGGTTATCGACATCCCGGCCTCTTTTAATCTACTACTTGGCCGACCATGGCTGCATGAGAATAGGGCGGTTGCCTCAACTCTGCACCAAAAGGTGAAGATGATAATTCAGGGCCAAGTCATCACTATAGGAGGTGAGGAAATCTCTACTATTGTCACCTCAACAACACCTCTGTTGGAAGTTAAACACAACTCTATGGATGAAGAGTTTCATAACTTCGAGTTTGTGGCCATGCTGAGTCTGAATGAGGACCCTTTCGATTTTGACCCACATTCCAATCGCAAGATCAACGCGATCTTAAAGAACATGGGATATTTTCCGAGGCAATCTCTAGGGAATCCAAGTAAGAAGTCTAACTTCCCGTACCTAATGCGTAGAAGCTATTACTCCTTTGGTCTCGGGTATACCCCAACCGAAGAAGAAATTAGACTTGCTAAGTGGGAATTGCCAGGAAGAGGAAGGCTGACGACCAACCATTTCTCTCCGAGACTAGGCCTTATCGATCCTTTGACCCTTAAGGGGGAGTGGGTCAAAGAGGGGGATGACTTTCCCTGCTATGGGTTCCCGGAGCCTTATTATCTAAAGGAGGAAGGTATCCAAGTAGCTGGCTTGGAAATTTTTAATGACTGCATGATCTTAGAGGAAGGACACTTCATCCCAAGTCAAACCTCCTCTTGAATGGACACATTTAGCTGGAAGTAGCATCTTTGGTCTTCTGTTTGGCCAAGAGGCTCATCATAATGACGACCCGGGCAACGTCCTTGTCGCAGCCCTTTCTAACCTAGGATTTGATCCGAGCAAGCTGATAACTGAAGATGGGAGTTGCCGTGAGATATCGTGGGTGGGCGTCGATGCTGGAAAAGAGTTCGCTGTAGCCTTAAAAGAGTCCTCTGAGTCTTTCAAGTCTGGTCCTAGTTTCCCTTCTGTTGAGTCAGAGTCCGTTGAGTAAGTCCTAGAATTTATCTTTGATGTATCCGTTTTCCCTAATTCAATAAAATGAATGTTTGTTTGCTTATCCTGATTTCTTTCTCCCTCTTCCCTGAACTGTTTTTGCCAATAGTGATGCTGAATTAACGGACTCAAAAGAAATAATAAAAGCTGCCGAGGAACATGAAAATCACACAACCATAATGGAGGAAACAATAAGCATTAACGTAGGAACCTTAGAAAATCCTCGGGAGTTGAAGCTTAGGAAATCCTTAACTTTGGAAGAACAAGAGGAATACACCGAGTTGCTCAAAGAGTTTATTGATGTGTTTGCATTGTCATACGAAGACATGCCAGGGATCGACTGAGAGATAGCTGAACATTTTCTCCCTTTATATCCTGATGCAAAACCAGTCAAGCAAAGACCTAGAAGAATGAAACCTGAATGGTCACGTAAAATTTTATCAGAGGTAGTAAAACAACAACAAGCAGGTTTTATTAAAGTGATCGAGTATGCAGACTGGTTAGCCAACATTATACCCGTACCCAAAAAAGATGGAAGGGTGAGAATGTGAGTTAACTATAGAGACTTGAAAAAAGCAAGTCCTAAGGACAACTTCCCACTACCTCACATCGACATTCTGGTAGACAACACATGTGGACATGAGTTACTATCCTTCATGGATTGGTATTTAGGGTATAATCAGATCAAGATGGCGGAAGAAGACATGGAGAAGACCGCCTTCACCACACCATGGGGAAATTTTCACTATGTAGTAATGTCATTCGGGTTAAAGAATGTCGGGGATGCTTACCAAAGAACAACCACAACCTTACTATATGACATGATGCACAATGAAGTGGAAGTATATGTCGACGATATGATTGTTAAATCAAAGAAACAGGAAGAACATACTGCCAGTTTGAGAAAGTTTTTCCTTCGACTAAGGAAGTACAATATGAGGTTGAATCCACAGAAATGTACCTTCGGAGTCACCTCTGGCAAGCTGCTCGATTTTGTGGTCAGCTCACGAGGCATCGAAGTAGACCCAACCAAAATTAAGGCCATCCGGGACCTCAAACCACCTAAAACTGAAAAAGAAATTTGAGGATTCCTTGGAAGAGTTCAATACATAAGTCGTTTCATCTTAAAACTAACCATGACATGCGAGCCTTTGTTCAAAAAGTAGAAGAAGGGGACAAAACCACAATGGGACGAAAATGCCAAGATGCCTTGGACAAGATCAAAGACTACTTGACACATCCACCTGTGATAATGTCACCCGTGCCCAATGAGCCACTACTTCTATACCTCACCATTACCGATACAGCTATGGGGGCAATGTTGGCTCAAAAAGTTGATAATCAAGAAAGGGCCATCTATTACCTGAGTAAGAAATTCCTGGAATATGAGGCCCGCTACATAGAAATAGAAAAAATGGCCATGGCTCTCGTTTGGGCTACCAAGAAGCTGCGCCACTACATGCTTGCACATACGGTGCACATCATAACAGAAAAGAACCCGGTCAAATATGTCTTAGAACAACCAATAGTCAACAGTAGGGTAGCTCGATGGATGGTGATGCTTTCCGAGTTTAACCTCAAGTACGTACCACAAAAATCCATCAAGGGAAGAGTTGTGTCAGACTTCTTAACTGATTCACCTTCAAGTGAACCTCACCCTGCGGACTTAGAATTTCTCGATGAACAAGTCTTCAATACAGATGACGAAACATGGGAAATGCACTTCGATGGAGCATCCAACCAAACAGGATGTGAAGTCGGCATTATCCCAATCTCACCCGAAGGAGCACACGTACCAATATCTGTGAAACTTGATTTTGGGGTTACCAATAACGCAACTGAATATGAAGCTTGTATTCTGGGCATACGAGCTGCATTGGAAATGAATATCAAGAGGTTGAGGGTCTCCGGAGACTCCAACCTTGTGATCAATCAGGCCAATCATCATTGGAAAGTGAGGGACGAAGATATTATTGCCTACCAAGCATACTTTACTAAACTTTCTGAGAAGTTCGACTACATCACTTTCACGTATCACAAACGAGAAGACAATGAACTCGCCGATTCCTTGGCCAAGCTCTCATCATTAGTGGCCATCTCAGCGGGGATAAGTGAAATGCCCATAATAGTCCAAAGGAAAAATGAACCGGCATACGTATGCTCCTTAGACACGTGCGAGGTTAACCCGGACTGCTGGTATAATGACCTTTACATATACCTGACAAGAGGGGAATATCCAGATGGACTTGAACCAAGAGCGCAAAGGGTTATTTGACTTATGGCAGCTCAGTACTGCATAATCCAGGATAGACTCTACAAGAAGACTAGTACAGGTCTGACTTTGCTATGTGTCGATAAAGAAGAAGCCAAGAAGATTATGGATGCTATACATAGCAGAGAATGTGGTCCACACATGAATGGCAGGATCTTAAACAAAAAGATTCAGAGAGCTGGTTATTACTGGACAACTAAGGAGGCTGATTATTAGCCTTTGTTAGGAAATGCCTCAAATGCCAAATTTATGCGAATTTACAACATCAACCTCCAACCTCTCACACTACATTGACTTCCCCGTGTCCTTTCTCAATGTGGGGAATAGACATCATCGGTAAAATGTCTCCTACAGGTACCGGAGGCCATGAATTTGTATTAGTGGCCGTTGACTATTTTACGAAGGGTTGAGGCGACATCTTACGCAAAAATCACTTCCAAACATGTGGCTAAGTTTATCCAGCAGGACATCATCTGCATATACGGAGTACCACATGAAATAATAAGTGATAACGGAAGACATTTCATGAAAGAAGTCACCGAATTGCTTGAGAAATACAAGATCTAGCATCACCATTCGTCAGTTTATAGGCCACAAGCCAACGGCGCCGTGGAAGCAGCCAATAAGTCTTTAAAAAGAATCATTGAAAAGATGGCGGTAACTTATAAAGACTGGCATGATAAGTTACCCTTTGCTTTATGTGGGTATCGAACATCAATTCACACTACTACCGGGGCAACCCCATACTCATTGGTATACGGGATGGAGGTCGTATTACCCATAGAGATAGAAATACCTTCCTTGAGGATAGTGGCAGAAAGCCAAATCCCCGAGGCAGAGTGGGCTAGAACTTGATATGAAGAATTGACTTTGATTGATGAATGAAGGTTGAGAGCCATGCATAATGTCCAAGTTTATCAGAATAGAATTTCAAGGGTTTTTAACATGAAAATGTAGCCTAGAAATCTTAAAGAAGGAGACTTGGTCGTAAAGGATATGAGAGCACCAGTTCAGCATCAAATTAAAAATAATAATAGTCCTAAAAGATTACAAGAACAAACTTGTAACTTTATTCAGCATCAAATTAAAAATAACTATTGGCTTAAGCAGATTCAATCTTTCTTCTCCTTCTCGGGCCTCTTACAAGGACCAGCATCCTTGTCTTTTGGGGGTGGGCGTTCCCTCTTCTTAGGCTTCTCTTTATAGACTCGAGGCTCTTTCCCCTTTCCCTTCCTAGAAGGCTGGGTTTCAGCTCTTTTAGGAGGAGACCTAGGCTCTCTAATAACCAAGGAAGGCAAGGCAGGTTCCCTGGTAATACATCGAGCTGGGGGCTTCCTCACAATGATCTCCCCTTTTTTCTTCTTTTGCATAGCATCCCACCTCTTATATTCAAAATCAAGCCTGTTGAAAACTGAAAATTTCTGTAGACACCGAAAATGGGTCAGACAGATTTTCAGCTTAACCCGGGGTTAAGATTGAATAGCTCCACGCGGATTTGGGCCGAAACCAGAACCGGCCCAAAAAGAAGGTCCACGCGGATTTTGGCCAACCTTTGTGGGTCTGCGCGGATTTCACAAGTTTGGGACAAAATCAGAAGATCCGCGCGGATTTACCAATTTTTTTGGGCCAAGTCGAAAGAATGGCGCGGATTTGCAAACCAAGCCCAGAGGAAAGTTGCGCGGATTCGGGTCGGATCCGATTCGCGAACCGAAAATCGCGCGGACCGGCCCCGGTCAACTCGAAAGTCCGCGCGGATCCAATTACAGGTCAACCCGGAAAACCGCGCGGATCCCGCCCCGGTCAACCAGTTGAGCTCGCGGATTCTCAAATTAATCGCAGTGCTCGTCAATCAATCGCCAGCCAGCACGCAGAATGGCGCGATTTCGCAATCGGCTGGAAACCGCCGCCAACTGCCGACCTTTGCTGTGCCTATTAAAGGATCCGCGCGGATCCTTTGGTGGGAAAATTTTTTTTGGGGGTCTAAGGTAATTTTTCCTGGCAGGTCCATTCCACACTCGGAAAAAACAAAATTCGACTCTAGTGATATTCAGAGAAATCCGCGCGGATTTCTGTGACGTCCGGCACACATCTAGCCCGAAGACTCACGCGGATTTCGGTATAATCCGGTTATCCTCTTTTCCGCTCAATTTTTCATTTCGTTCATAAAAGGTGTAATGATGTAGTCGATTAGCCCCCGCCCGCTGTAATCTTTAGTTTTTTTTTAGTTTTCATTATGTGTTGAACTTCGTCATTTTATTATTAATTGCATGACATTTTAAATCAAGTTCGTGACAACTTTCTTTATTTTATTGTCTAATGTGAACCCGACCTAGTAAAGGCCGCTTCGGCGGGCGGTGCAAGGGCATCCCCCTACACCGACACCTTTACCCCCGGACCCGTTCTTTTGGTTCGAGACCGGAGTCATAAAAATTTAAGTTTTGTTAATTTTACTTTTAAAATTAACTGGCGACTCCTCCCGTTTTTTTAGTTTTTTTTTGTTTTCACTTTTTCTAAAAAGTCGGAAAGGAGAAAAGAGAAGCACTGACCCAAATGGGTCCAATCCGGCGGATCCGCATGATCCGCCTATTTAGGCCGGTTTTCTCTCTTTTCATCTTTTCGTTTTGTTAAAAAAAAAGGGTTTGTTTCGCCCAACGGCACGATCCGGATCCATGGATCCGGCTCTGTTAGGTCCAGTTTCTTTTTTTTCGTTTTTTTTCTCTTTCTTTTCGCCAAATTTCAGAAATAACCCTCGAAAAGCCAAAAATCTTAAATTCGTCCCTTTAAAAATAAGCAACCCTACGTCGAATCGACCCTCCGTGGGGGACCGTGCCCTCCGGGCCGCGGGCCCTACAATTTCCCTTTCTTATCTTCTTCCCTTAGCTTCTTCCGTTCTTCAGGATCTTTCTCAGTCAACCATTTGATAAAAGCTTTGGTCACATAGGTAGTGGCAACTTGTGTCTTGTCCTTGGATGCTTGAATAGCAGGAATGTTGCACCAATAGGTGGCCTAACCCTTCGCAACCACATTAGTGACTTCATGAGGAAGTAAGGGAATGAGATGTTTTCTCCCCATCTGGCGCATTACTATCAAGGGGAAATAATAAGTGCAGTAGGTGAGACTAATCAATCTCACATGAGAAGTTCCATACTGTGCGCAAACATAATGATGAACACCCCACCACTCAATCCACCGATCGACAAGAGGATTCTTTTTGAGGCGCTTAATCGAAGAGCACATGGATTCCTTCTCATCCAAGTAAAGCTTGCGGTGTAGAATTCTATGAACCTTCCGATCCACTATAGTCAATGGAGGAGCCATTTGCCTTAAGTGTTCCATCAGCCAAATCTACATAAAACAAAAACGAACCAAATCAATCAAGGAGTTTAAAAGTTTTTTAGGCTGAACGGAAAAATCCTGGACAGATTGCAATACCTGCAGGCATGGTAGCCTGCCCAGACCCGAATCTGTCCAGACCGAACTGAAAAATCCAGACAGAGCGCCATGCTTGTAGGTATGGTGGCGTGACCAGAATTCTACACAAACGAGATTGACCGATATGGACCAGATAGAAAGTCATGCCTGGAGGCATGACGACTCGACTAAGATCAAACCTGATGAAACTGTACAGAAAAGTAAAAAAAAAAGGACAGAGCAGCATGCTTGGAGGCATGACACCCTGACTGAGTTTAAGCTTAACTGCACAGAAGAAAAGACAAAAAAAAAACTTGGCAGATTACAATACCTGCAGGCATGGCAGCCTGCCCAGTATTCTGGACAGAAAGTAAATCATACCTGGATAATAAGCGGACTCCCACGCCATGCCTCTATTTTATCTTGCTCATCCAAACCCATGATGGTTTCGCCTAGCACCAAAGGAGTAGGATTTCTTCCACCTCTCATGTCGTCCAGAACATTGATCAGGCACACCGGGATGAATCCCGACCCTCCATTGTGAAAGAGGAATTGTCCTAGAATGCATAAAGCTATTGCTCTAACCCTAACCTCGGAACCAAGGTCTAAGGTTTCAGGTGATTGGAAATATTCTAATAGGGCTAGCAAGTGTATTTTTCCACCAATCAAGATACTCCCTAAGACTTCTTCAGACAGGCATAACAAACGTTGGAATTTCGAGGGTGCATCGTCAAAAGGGATGGGTAGTGCAGGCCAAGCCAAAGACTCCACACCCAATAAAGCATCCCACTCTTCAACCGAAGGGCACAATTCAACATCCCCAAAGCGAAAAATATGTATCCCGGGATCCCATTGTGCAATGCATGCGTAGAGAAAATCTAGAAACAAAACCACTTGTTTCAAGCTCAGGAAAATTGAAAGATTGTACCTTTGGAGTTTGTTCTTCTCATTCTTGGAAAGAAAACTCAACCATGCCGATAGCTTCTTCTCAAAAGCCATGAGCGTCGGCACGAAAATCGAGGCACGACGACATTTTTTCTAGGCAGAAAACTGGACAGTTTTGGGAGAATTCCTACGGCAGAATTACACTGCCTACAAAACCTGCATGTATTGGTAGGCAGAACAATAGTTCTCTAGGCATAGAAACCGAGGCAGTGACTGGACAGGCCTAGGTTACAATACCGCCAGGTCTTTATAGGCAGAACGACATATTTTTTTTGTTGAGGCACGCGACCCTAGGCGCTGAACTGGACAGCCCCGGGATGCAATACCTGCAGGCATGCTGCGTCAGGGTCCCGATTTTGTTTTGATTGATTTCCTTCCTTTTCTCTTCTTTTCTTTATTCTCTCTTTTATTTCCTTCCTTATCTTTCCTTATTTCTTTTATTCCTTTCTTTTTCTCTTCTCTTTTTTATTCTCTCAAATATTTGTATTTATTTCTTTTCTTATTTCTCTTTTTTCTTTCCCTTATTCATTTCACTTTTTTTATTTTTTTCCCTCTTATTTTATTTACCCTTTAATCCCTTTTATTTTCTTTACTATTTTTATTTTATTCTCCTTATTTTCCCTTTCCTTTTTCTTTCTCCACCTTTTCCAAAAAAATAATAAAGAGCATAATGGTGCCAGAGTCTCATTTTGACCTGTCCTGAAATTAATGACAAAACTAATATCCCGACACTTATGTTTTTTTCTTTTTCTTTTGTTATTTTTTACTTTGGGAAGTGGGGGCTGCACGCACCACCTTGCAACTGCATTTTAACATGTAAATTTTGAGTCATAGAATAGAAGTACATAATAGTCTCCTTGCATACATTGTCTCAGAGTCTAAGTACGTACATGCATCATAATAAAACGTAAAATAGGAGTGTCATGCATAATGTTTTAGCTAGTATAATACATATGTAAAGTCTCATAATGCATACATAAAAGTTTCATCCTACATTCATAACCAAGCCTACATCAACGAAAGCGAGAAGAACCGCGATAGCTGTGACGACTAGAGCTTGAACCAACTGGACCAACACTGGCACCACCTCCGGGGTACTGTCCGCCTCAGGTTGGATCGCCAGAAGCACCAAAAAAGGCATCTACAAAGGCATTACCAGTCGGAGCAGTAGGGGGTAAGCCGTCCTGAGCAGATCCATGACGACCCATAGGAGGCCATTGGGATAAAGATGGAACATCCCGAGGAGAACTAAAACTCCAGAGCACCTATGTATCACCCTGACTCTCGAGCATCTCTGTATCACCTGAGCCACCAATGATCTCAGCACGAAAGCGCCAAAGCAAGCACCTCAAGATCACGGATCGATGTGATTACCACCTGCCACTCGGGAACCAGTAGAGCGCCGACCAGATCTCCCACTAGATTGGCGGCTTGTACGGCGCTCAGTATGATGACTCGAACTATGACTGGTTTGGCCAACAGAACGACCCCAAGACGGATGATCCGAGTGTTGCAAAAGCTCTCTATCCTGTCGTTCAACAGACTGACCATGACTATGAGGAGTTACCTCAGGACCTCCCCCTCCAAATGAATGACCATGGCCATGAAACGAACCACGACCTCCATGACCGCCTGACCCGGAGTATTGTTCATCATGTTGGGAACGATTAGAATGAACTCCTCTTCCTCTACGTGATATTTGTATATTACGGAGTCGCACTTGTAAAAGCATATCATCGGATGAGCTAGTTGTCCATGTCGATTGTCCAGCAGTGACACGGCGACGTGAGGATTCGCCATGCTCAAAATTGCGGAAATCCCCAATTGAAAAGCGAGGAGGTTCAGGAAAACGTGGAGGAGGACCACGTTCAACATTCGAATGACGAGCAATTCTACCATAACCCCCTCCGCCTCTCTGAGAATGCGACTCTGAACCACCATAACCTCCACCGTCTCCCTAAAAATGCAACTTAGAACCACCATAACCTCCACCGCCTCCCTGAGAATGCGACTCAAAACTAGACTCATCAGTGTCGGAAGATCAAAACTCATTCTGACGGGAGTCAGAATCACTGAGGGATCCTCGATCACGGCCTGAAGAGGAAAATCGACGTCGCAGGTGTCTTCCATAAGTGGCACAAAGCTTAAACAACTTCTTAAAGCTCCACAGTGAAGGCTGAAAAGAAGGAACAAGGAGACAGTCAGTAAAGAGGTCGTCGATAAAAAAAATAAAAAAAAAAAAACTGGTAGAGAAAGTAAAGACTCACCAGAACCTCTGTATCCTGACCAGGATATCGGTAAACCAAAGTGACGAAACCCGGGGCCTCATACTATCGAGAGGGATCCACTAACTGCGAAGAAAAGAAAAATGGATGAGTTCATCAAAAGTGACAAATGAACAAAGAGAAAATCGCTGGACGTACGCGTCGATGGGCCAAGCGATCCAAATAGAGCTCCACTACCCCTGCATGGTACTCCTTGTCATAGTGAGTAGCCAGCATACCCCAAGGGGTCCCGTGACATGCAGCTACCCTATCCTCGAAGCTCAAAGATTGAGGGGCCATCATTTCGGCCGGAGGGTCTGCAGGAATCCAAGGATTGTAGAAACCTAGGATTTGCGAAGAGACTCTCTCACCCAAAAACCAGACGAAGCCGTAAGGGCCTTCCAGGAGGATCCTCGATGTAGTAATACCATCGGCCCGGATCCTCATCCCAGTCCTATCATTAATGTCTTCCCAAAGACTCCAATCCACATACTCCTGATTTCAAAAAAAAAAAAGAGAGAGAGGAAAAATTGTGAAACGAGATCCAATAAATAAAATCAAGCGCGAAGAGGTACATACCGGAGTCGCATTATCCAAAAAAAGCGCGCAGGTTTTGAAGGGTGTCTGAGCCCCGCCTATCAAGACAAGCCATCGCCTTCGACCACCGAGTAGATGCGGGAATAAATTTCATGGTTGCTCTGGTCGTAGGAGCTAGAACAGGGAAGTACTCATAAAGCCATACCTACATAAATTAGGACAAATTGATAAAGTGATCATGATGTCATAAGATGAGAAAAGTCTTAAGAGAGTAGTTACCTCCAGGACCTTCCACAAGCAAGGGCCATAATTGTAGAATCGAGACTCTCTATTCGGTAAATTCGTCCTACACCCCATACGGAGACCCCGTACGAAGCAAGCATATGCCGCCTCTCCCCACTTCAAAGCGCGGATGTTGTTTAAATCCACTAAGTTCTCTAACCAGAAGAGGTGGACGTCGTCCCCAGGATTGGCAAAGAAGGATGCACCAATAAAATAATCCAGGATGATACGCATTCGTTGAGCTAGTGGAAGGGTTGGGAAACCCTGAGAACGAATCGCGTCCCTAAAATGCTTGTAGCGCAAAGGACGGATTGACACTTGACCCCCCATCATAGGCTCGAAGAGTTCTAACGCCTAAGGAGTGCCTCTTCTAAAAGCCCGATTGAAATATAGACGTTGAGTCCCCCAAGGTAAACCGGTAATTATCACAAAGTCCGTAGGGGTGACAGCCATCTCGCTAAATCGGAAGTGGAATGTATTATGGGTATCCCAGAAAAGCTCACCAAGAGCTCTGCTAGGATGGTGAGAGCGAGGCATTAACCAGGCCTCCAAACACTGATAAAAGGGCAGGAAACCGGTGTGTTCCTTGGCATCCCAAACAAGGCTAGCATGATTTTTCAGAGTAGCCATCATCTTGGTGATCGAGCCACAAGTTTTCATGCTATCGTCCTAGGAATAAAAAAAGAACTGGCATCAAATACTGGGGGCTAATAAGAAACCAAGCGAGAAAAATTAAAAAAAAATACAGTTGTATTCCTTTCAAATTACACTCGCAATGGTGACCCTTGGATCCCATATTTTTATGGCTTCATGAATCAAAAATTTTCATGCATATGTCGAAATCGCACGAATTAAATCAGAGGCAATGACATGGTAAAATAACCCATTTTCCAAAGTTCATGTTGATATGCAGGTTCCTAATTCCCTAATTTTTTCTACGAGACTTAATTCGAAAAAAATCACAACATTTTCGAATTATACTCTAAAAAAATAAAAATTAGATTTTTACGAGAAAAACCTCGGGATTAAATTATTAATTAATCTTGACGTTAAACTCTAAAAATTTGACCGCACAAGAAATAGTAAAAGGCAAGAAATTTTGGGCCTCAACGCACGACAAAGATGGTTCCAAAATAATTGGGTCTAGGGATACCAGTCATCAAGCCCGAAATCACAAGTATGCATACATGGAAATTTTACGAGACATAATTCGAATAATTTTTGGATTATACTCTAAAATTAGTGACGAATAATTTTATGAGAAAAAGCTCGGGAAAATGGCTAAATCCGACGTTAAAGTCTAAAGTTATCAAGTCCACAAAATATTTACAAGAACATTTGGGCCAAAGGAGGCCTCAACACAATTGGGCTCAAGCATGCTAATCAACAAGCCCAAACGATATGCAAGACATTTAAATTTTTAACAAAGCATGAAAGGCTTACCGAGATTTCCGATCTCCGAAGCCACACATGCTCGTTCGGATATTGTGTGAGGTTCGCTAGGTTGAACCCACACTCATGAAACCACTCCTTAGCAAAAAATGTGTGATGGACCCAGTTCTCGGCATGAGGTGCTACATGACCACGGGGCTTTGCGTCATTGTTAAAAGCAAGCTGTAAAAATACAAAAAGGAAGGTCAAAATCCCAAGACAAAGCAAAAGTCCTCGAATCGAAACTGGGACCTAAACCCGAGACCATACAAGCAAGCATGGGGTGAACCCGAGACCAAACCCAGGGTTGTACAAAAGTTGGCCCGTAAACTGGAGTGGGTCAAACTCGGGCTCGAACCCGAGACAATACTGCCAGGTACGGGGTCGGTTTAGCCGACCGATTTCCAGATCTGGTCTCGAGAAAACCGGAGTTGAAGGACCGTCGCTGGAACAGTAATACTTGGCGGTATACACGAGAAACCCGAACTAATTTCAGTGCCATTTTCAAAAAAGAAAGTGAACAAAATCGACAAAAACCCGGGCATACCTGGCGGTATCGCTGACGGTCACAGTTCCGGTGAGGCCCGATGATGAAGGACCGGCTCAAGAACAAAGGAAAGATAGCCCACACCTGGCGGTATGCTCGGGCGAAAACTGTAGTTTTCAGTGCAAAATCGAATAATTGAACTCCAAATTTCAACTCAAAAATTTTGAAAACTTAAAAATTCAACTTTGGGTTTGAAAATTCAGAAACTGGAGCTCATAAATTCAGAAACGAAAATAGCTGATAAATAATTTCTGATAAAATTTCCAGATCTGAACTCTGAAAGCAGTGAAAAGGGGACAGATACCTGGCGGTATGGGGGTTCTTCCGACGAGAACTGATGAAACCACTACACGCTACGCCGTTCTCGCCGAGCTTGAAAACCTGCATGGTCCAATGCTCGCGTATGGTTGTTGTTCACGGGCTATGGCTGACGATGATACCTGGCGGTATCTTTATGGCTGCTGGAGTGGTGCTCGAGATTCTAGAGAGAGAAAGTGATTGAAGAGAGTGGGAGTGAAGAGGAAGCAATGGAAGTGTGTTGATGTGGATAAGGATGCTCCTTTTGAAAGACTACCACTGCAACCTCCCACCTACCTCACCATTTAATTGTTATTTGACCGGTCGAACTAGATTGATCTGGAATTTATGGTGGGGAGAATTTAAAATTTTCTTAATATTCCCATAATAAAAAATATATTTTAAAAAAATTATTAAAAAAAAATTATTTTCAAGAGAAAAATGGAAATATAATTTCTATATGACTCGGAAAATAATTTTAACTCGATTTTACATCTACCTCATTTTCAACAAACCGAATGACATCAGGGAAAGACCGAACGACAGTAGGAAAGACCGAACGACATCAGGGAAAGACCGAACGACATTAGGAAACACCGAACAACATCAGGGAAAGACCGAACGACATCAGGAAAGACTGAACGACATCGGGAAAAGACCGAACGATATTAGGAAAGACTGAACGACATAAACGACATCAGGAAAGACTGAAAGACATCGGGAAAGACCGAAGGACATCAAAGACACCAGGAGAGACTGGACGACATCGGGAAAGACTGGATAACATCGGGAAAGACCGAATGACACCGGGAAAGACTGAAGACCACCAAGCTATACTTTGATCATCGTCTTACTGAGACTCGATCAAAATGGGGGCTAATTGTAGACACCGGAAAAGTGTCTCATAATTATGTAGTTTTTATTTATATGCATTTTGTTCTTTTTTATTTTATTTTATAAAAAATGCCAAGGAAAGTGAAATGCAAAAAGAAAAAAAAGAAACCGCAAAGAAAAAAATCAGCCCAATCCTGCCTGGCACGCAGCTCGAGGTGGAGACAAGCTAGGCTGAGTGGAACCCGGCCCACATACCGCCAGGCATCATGGGAGGGTTCTGCCCGACCCAGCGCGACTCAACTCACCTAGGGAAACGTGTCTTGACCTAATTTCCCTGCAGTTGGGCCGAGATACTTGGCGGTATCACACCCATTTTCCCCCCTCATTTTGACCTAAAATCTCAACCCTAATTTCTCCTATAAAAACCTCCCTCTACCTCCATTTCATTCTTCATCGAAATCACCCTGGCGTATTGACACTTGGTGATTTCACCTTTTCTTCTCCCTCTCTATTTGTCTCATTTTTGCATCCACTTAATTGGCATCTCTATTTTCTTTCTTTCTCGCTATCCTTTCTCCATTCATATTATTTTGTAACTTGAGTTAATTTTAAACTCGACCTAAATAATATGGATTGTTTGCGAATAAAGGTACGTTCTTGTTCAATTCTTTTTATTTCTTGTATTTATTTTTCGTCTTATTATTGCGTTTGTATGTAACTAAATAACATTAATCACATTAATTAATACTCCGTTCTACTCTCTTCTTCTCCTCCTCCTCTTCTTTCTTTTTATTTAACCGGTTTAGTAAAGTCCGTTCGTTGAACGGGCGGATTCGGGAATTTTTATTCCCGAATCCGTAACCTTACCCCCGGATCCGAATCTGGTGGTTCGTGGTTTGTGGAGTCCCTTTTTTTTGAGTTTGTTAATTCTGATTCAAAAATTAATTGGCGACTCTTCTTTCCTTTTCCTTTTTTTTTCCTTTTCTCTTTTATTCATTTTCTTTTCATATTTAATTTTCTGTTTGGGAAAGCTAATTAAAAAAAAGGGATTTTATTTTCAGTTTCTTATTCTCTACCTCGGAAGCAGATCCCGAGGCTGGGACTGACAGAATACCTGGCGGTATTCTGGCCAGTCTCGTGCCTCGGATCTGACTTCCAGGTCCGAGACGCTTTTTTTTCTTTTTGTTTCTTTTCTTTTATTTTCTGTTCACTTTCTGAATAAATAAAACTCCTAGACTTTAATAAAATCTAAAAAAAAGAGTTTACTTAAATTTTAACTTTAATTTATCTAAACGGAAATTCAAGCGAATCTTCTCAAAGAAAAGACACCCTTTTCGACTCGCCGTTTACCGCGAGGGATACCATGAGGATTTTCCCGGGTCCCACAAAAAAATATAGTTAATACTCTTTGAAATATACAGAAGACTTGAAATTTTAACTTATATTTATCTTTGAATATGAATTAAAGACATCTCCTTATATATAACTCGAATTATATTACCACACAAATTGTTGAGTATGATATGTCATTATTTCGATCCCACAATGAGTTGTTTTGTATAAATGAGTTAATGGTTAAATGGGTAAATTTACAACTTTATTCTAACATGTTTACTTAAATGGGTAAACAGGTCAAAATAAGGTAAATCTGTTTAAAATTTAAACGATGAACGGTTTTGATTTCCAACCCGTTTAATAAATGGGTTAGGCTCACATCACAAAATTTTGAACCCGTTTAAGTTTGACCGGAACACGAACTTGACTCAACCTAACCTATAAGCCAACTCTAGTAAGTGATTAGAAGTAGAATTAGATTAATCTAAACCAAAACCCAACCGATTTAGTGATTAGATAGGAGAGTAGTTTGGTGTGTAGTTGAGTGAAGTCCCTGTGGGAACGACCTTAATGCCTACTACACCTACACCCGTGCACTTGCAGCCTATCATAAGGACATGGTGAAAGGGTGAAATCCAAGGTAGAGGATGCTTTTCGGTTTCCTCGCTGATATATGGGCTCTCATGATTTCCTTTCACGCTTTGGCAGCAATAAACTGTGATCTTTGTTGCTCAAAATTGTGATCCATTTTCATTGGATATGATTACGATTCGTGACGAGCAGAATTTCTCTTCTTTAGCTAATTCCTCTAAAACAGATGCATCTGAAAATTGCATTAGGGTGACTGTCAAGGAGCATGAAAGATGACACGTTTTTAATGCACCAGTGCAATTCATGAGTTTAACGCTAGATATTGATTGTTGGATATACATGAGCAACATGGGTTGTAGTACTGATTGCTAATTTATCGTTGAAATTTTTATTTGTAATTATGCTTTATATGTACTTTAGTTTGGGATTATTGTATAGCAAAAATTCAATTATAGAATTATTATTGATGGTCTTATCATTTATAGTATCCTTTATTTTGTGATTGTATTTTTCATTAGAGAACATTATTTTCTTTTAGTGATGATATGTCATTTTAATTTATAATTTACATGTACATTTATATTGTAGTTATCATTTGATAATTATTTAAATATTTAATTTTTAGTACATCAGTGTAACATAGAGGTTTAAGACTAGTTTTAATATAAAAACTATTTTTCCCATCAAAACCCTATTTTGGCTATTCTCTTTCATCTCTCCTTGCAGCACGCTTCTACCTCCTTCTCCTCTCTTTGGTCACAACCTTGCACGCCTCTCTCCCTCATTCCTTCCTGGGGCTGGAGGCCAATTTGGAGTTTTTCTCCTTCTTCTTATGGGTTCTCGCCTCCTTGCTAGTGTTCTTTTCGGTGTTACAGCCTCTGCTCGAACTCCTCCTTCCTTCCTCCTCGCCGCTACTACTCTTCACATTTCCATTGTATGTTATTTGTTTTCCTTCTCTGAGTCTGGGGTATTTTCTTGCTGATTTATCTGCCAAAACAACAACCCTCATTTAATTTGATAGTATTTTAATCTATTTTTTTGCTCATTGCGCTACTCGAGTACTTGTTGCTCACCTCCTTTCCATTGTAACTTAATTTAGGTCAATTGTATTCTAAGTTTTATCATATTCCTAGTTGGTTCTCTCTGTCTTCCATTGTTTACTAAGTTTCAGCCTTTCAGGTGAGTTTTGAACTTGTATGGCATGAAAATTATGCTTGTAATGCTTATGGCTAACCAATCTTAGCTCTTCAATGATGAGAACCCTAATGCTTGTTTCATTATATTTTGCTTGTTGTAAATCTACAAATAGAGAGATTAGGGGTGTCTTTGGTCGGAAGAAAAAGGATTTTGGAGGAAATGTTTTTTCAGGGGAAAGTATTTATGTATATGACAACTAGCAAGTCTTGATTTGCTACGAGAAGTGTGACCTTTATTGTTCATGTTATTATTCCTACTAATTCCCTGCCATCAAAATTTTGATATTTCCTTACATATTTTCTTATTAAATAACCATTACATTAATCAAATTTCTATGAAAATAATCAGTACTCAACTCAAAATTGAAAGAGCAAAAACACACCCAATGACGCTACTACTCGAGGGAAATTATCTTTTCTGGACGGTCATGAACATCAAGAGCTTTGACACACTTCTCCCAAACAAGATGGGCCCTGTGTTTAGCGGACTTGCGCCACTTGGGATTATTCCTAACCTTAGGATTATGATGAAGATCATGGCCAATGACTGTCTTGTAGCATTCTAACCCAGCTTCAACTAGCTGAATGCAACAACCCCTTGTAATGTGGCCCTTGAAAAACACGGTCCCAAATGCCTCGGTTGCACAAGCCGATGTCAAGTATGACAGGCATTCAAATACTGGTTTCTCGTTTTCTTCCAGTGCTTCTTTGAACTCATCTTCATCGTAAGCGACCAACTCTTCTTCATCATCTCCCTCATCCTCGTGGAGCTCCCTCATGGGATTACCACTATGACAAGGGATTAGCAATTGGGAGAGTACAATAAGACTTAAGCATAGTAGCAACTTCATTATTTACTTAGGTGGTTTACGTTGATGAATCTTCTGGGAGTTTTTTTTTTTTCTTTATTCTTGATTGCTTTAGAATTTGTGGAAGAGATAAGACTAGTGAGGAATTAGGATAATGTATAGATGTTATATAGTAGCAAAACGCTGTGTTACTGTTTAGGTAAAATTCTAGTATTTTATTTTTTATTAAATATATTTAAGCATTTAGGACAAAGCTTCAATGTTTCAACAATTTGCGATTGACGTATGTCACCGTTTTATTTTATTTTTTGAAGGGTATAGATGACAAATTAAATAATGGTTAATTTTGCGAAACGTTACAAATTTATGATAAGTTGGGCATTCATCAAAATGGAAAACTAAAAGATTCTTCTGAGTTCCCACGTAGGATTATAAGAGTAATTTAAGACACTTCACGCTATGCTCATTAACCACTGTTAATTAGCAAATTAAAGTATATATTCTTTAAAAATAACGCCTCACTAAAAATTAAAAGAAAACGGTAAACATCTTTTAAATGATCCCTCATTTTTCAATCAGTTTCGTTTCTCAGAAAACGATGTTAACTAGCAAACTATATTCTTTACAAATAACGTCTCACTCAAAATAAAAAACAATAAATACCTTTTAAATGCCACTTCATTTTTCAAACAGTTTTGTTTGTCAGAAAAAGATGTATAATGCATGGCAGGTGTTACAAGTATAAATACCAACACAATTTTGTCAACTTTTAAGTGACTCACATTATCTATCAAATTAGAAGTTAACCTACCAAAATGAAGTACATTAATCTTTTCTTGACGATGGTCTTTCTAGCTTTAGCAAATGAAGTGATGGAATCCATGGGAAATGGTATATTAGATAGGAACCTAGACGCTGTAGAGGTAGATATTACAAAGGATGACCCAAAAATAAAGTACCTGAGGAGTTGTATGAAGCAATTCAAAGCAGATTGTGGGCTTGAATTCAGGCACTCTGTTCTTGATGGCACTAAAACGAGCAAAAAGTGTTGCAAACAACTTATAAAGTTGGGAGATGAGTGTGCTGACTTTTTCGACAAAAATGACTTGTTTAACCCTGAACTCAAAGACAAGGAGCCTCTCATAATCAAACGAAGTCATCTCCTTCATAAACAATGCAAAGCTCTTCTTTCTTCTTAATTTTTAAACATGTAGTTTTGTCAAAATGAATTTGCCTAGCTTTGTCTTTTGGGCGTCTTATGATTTTGTCTCAACTTATAGCATTAATTCTAAATCTCTTCGGGATTAATATGTTATCTATGTAAGCGTGGAGTAATAGATACGCATTTACTTGTTTTGGTCTTTTGATTTTTCAATGAAATGTTTCAGTTAAATGCATTTAACAATTTCAAGCCACAGTGGCGTATGAAGATAGTAATTATTACATTTAATGTAATAGCGTTTTGAATCTTAATATCTTGACTTTTGAGATTTGACGATAATGTCTTTGGACTGACTTTGGAAAATAATACATCAACTTTAAAAGTGTTGAACAATAATGCACTCAGAACATTTTGAAATGATCGACTTGGTGCCAATCCTACGTAGCGCGTGGAGAAGGTGAATTGATCCAAAAATATTTAAATTTATGAAATGTCAGCTAATCCACACATAAGAAAGAGAATTAACTGTAAAAAGAGTAAAACAAAACATAAAATCACATTTGTTTAAACGTGTTTCATAGAGAGATTGTTGTTGTAATTGTATAAATTAAGTTTGCTTATGTAAATTGGGTAACATGTTATAAATTTAGATATTATTTAGCCTATTCATCTTCTCGGTCGGCTACGTAAGATCACCATCAAATCAGCCACTGTTGAAATTGTTTCGGGTATATTATTGTCCAACACCCTTCAAAATTCAGTGCATTAGTGTCAAAGGTTAAAGTTCATTGCATTATTTTCCAATACCCCAAAAATTCAGTATATTAAGGTCCAAAATTCCAATGTAATATATGGTTGTACTTGTCAATTGGTTCTTGCCTCACTAGAGAGCACTCCAACTAGTATCGCCTCCCTCTAGGATTTATGTTTGGGGGACCATTTCTACTTATCAAGATACAAGACTATTGGAAGGTTTGACCCTTGTTTAAGGGCGTTGACCCTCCTATCCATGTCCGCTATACAAGCCCATTGAAGTAGTATACTAAGATGATAGAGGACTCAATAAATTGCACAACTTATCTATTTAAAAAAAGTAAAATTTATATATTATTGTACTTGTTTTTTTTTTCTCTTAATTTTAGCTTTAAGTGTTTAGATATAAGAGCACAGAAACTTGGAAAAGAGTTATTTCTTTATTTTTGACTTATCCAGTTACCGTGTTTGGTAAAGTAAAAATTATTTTAGAGGAAAATGATTTCCTTGTATATGGTTATCCAGAAAAATAAACTTTCAAATGACAACTTCATTTGTTTTATATATATATATATATATAAATATATATATATAGGATAATTGGATTCTAATAATCCCTACTTTCACCAATTGGACAATAGTGGACCGTACTTTCACTTTGTATTCTGGTGGTCCAAAAAAAATAAAATTGGATTTTAGTGGGATATTTTCGAGTGAATCATAGATTTTGTGTTGCATTTGATTCAAAACTTAGTATATCACTTTACAATGATTTTTAATGAATTTACAGCGTTTCTCCCAATTTTTTTTCATTTTTTTACTATTTTTTACGATTTTTTCACTTTTATTATTTTTAAAAAATCATAATAATTATTCGGAGTCTCAAAAAAATAATTTTAAAAATGTTTTAGAAACTACAATTCATTAACTTTCTAGGGGAAGGAACGAAAAAAACAAAAACAATATAGTGTAGGAATGAAAAAAATAAGAAGAATGTAGAGGTGGATTTGGTACCACTACAATCCAATTTTATTTTTGTTTAAACCACCAGAATACAAAGTGAAAGTACGGTCCACCATTGTCCAATTGGTGAAAATAGGGAGTATTAGAATCCAATTATCCTATATATATATATATATATATATATATATATATCTATGGGAGGTGATCAAATGAGCATTGAATAAAAATGAGCATGTGAGCATGAGATATAATAACCATTGGATTCTAAATCAAGGGGTGAGATTCAATGAGGAATTTAGCTTTAATTTTTTTATTTTCTTTTTTGTATATCATGTGAGGTTGCTTGGGAGAGGGCAAAAAAAACATTAAATGTACCATTGGAAAATGGTTAGGCGTGTAAATTGAAGATCAACAGCCATTTGGTATTTTGCACACCATAAATGGACGCAGAAATAATTACTTGATGTCCTCTGATGAAACACTTGATGTCCACAGCGGACAAAATTTGAGGTCCTTTGAAATATTTTGATGTCCGCAATGAAAATACGTGATGTCCCCAATGAAAAAATTTGATATCTCTTCAAATATTTTGATGTCCACAATGAAAATACGTGATGACCTCAATGAAAAAAATTGATGTCCCTTCTAATATTTTGATACCCCCAATGAAAATAAGTGATGTCTTCGATGAAAATATTTGATGTGCACAGTAAAAATATTTGATGTCCTTTGCAATATTTGATGTCCCCCAATATTTGATATCTCTTATGATATTTGATATCCCTAATGAAAATACATGATGTCCCGATTGAGGACGTAAAGTGTTTCTTGTGTCGACATCAAGTCTTTTCATTGAGGACATCAAATGTTTCTTGTGGGGGACATCAAGTATTTTGATGGGGACATCAAATACTGCAAAGGACATCAAATGTTTTCATTGTGCACATCAAATATTTTCATTGGAGACATCACGTATTTTCATTAGGGGCATCAAAATATTAGAAGGGACATCAATTTTTTTCATTGAGGCCATCACGTATTTTCATTGCGGACATCAAAATATTTGAAGAAACGTCAAATTTTTTTCACATCACGTATTTTCATTGCGGACATCAAAACATTACAAGGGACGTCAAATTTTTTCCGTTGTGGACATCAAGTGTTTCTTGTGTGGACATCAAGTATTTTCATTGAGGACATCAAGTGTTTCTTGTGGGGACATCAATTATTTTTATTGGGGGACATCGAGTATTTTCATTTTGGGAAATCAAATATTTTCATTTGATGTCCTCAATGAAAATATTTGATGTATCTATCCTAAAAGAGCGGGCGACAAAAGAAATCGATGTCCTTAATGAAAATACTTGATGTCCCCAATGAGAAAACATTTGATCTCTCTTATAATATTTGATGTCCCCAATGAAAACACATGATGTCCCGATTGAGGACATCAAGTGTTTCATGTGTGGACATCAAGTATTTTCATTAAGGACATCAAATGTTTCTTGTAGGGACATCAAATAATGCAAAAGATATCAAATATTTTCATTGTGCACATCAAATATTTTTATTGGAGACATCCTGTATTTTCATTGGGTGCATCAAAATATTAGAAGGGACATCAATTTTTTTCGTTAAGGTCATCACGTATTTTCATTGCGGACATAAAAATATTTGAAGAGACATCAAATTTTTTCATTTGGGACATTACGTATTTTCATTGCGGACATCAAAATATTACAAGAGATGTCAAATTTTTTCCATTGTGGACATCAAGTGTTTCATAAGGGGACAGCAGACATTTATTTCTTCGTCCATTTATGTCGTGCAAATTACCAAAGTGACTGTTGATCTTCCATTTACACGCCTAACCCTTTCCCAATGGCACATTTAATACTTTTTTGCCCTCTCCCAAGCAACATCACGTGATATACAAAAAAATAAAGCTAAATCCCACATTTAATCCCACCCCTTGATTTAAGATCCAATGGTTATTATCTCTCATGCTCACATGCTCATTTTTATTCAATGCTCATTTGATCACCTCCCTTTATCTAAATATATAGGAAAATTGGATTCTAATAATCCCTACTTTTGCAAATTGGATGATGGTGGTGTCTACTTTCACTTTTTATTCTGGTGGTCCAAAAAAAAAAAAAAATTGGATTGTAATGGGATATTTTTGAGGGTATATCCTGAATATCATAGATTTTGTGTTGCATTTGATTCAAAACTTAGTTTAACACTTTACAATGATTTTTAATGAATTTACAACGTTTCTCCCAATTTGTTTTCAATTTTTTTACTATTTTTTACGATTTTTTCACTTTTATCATTTTTCAAAAATCATAATAATTACTCGGAGTCTCAAAAAAATCATTAAAAAATGTTTTAGAAACTACAATTCATTAACTTTCTAGAGGCAGGGACAAGAAAAACAAAAACAATATAGTGTAGGAATGAAAAAATTAAGAATGTGGAGGTGGATTTGGTACCACTACAATCCAATTTTATTTTTTTGGACCACCAAAATACAAAGTGAAAGTAGGGATCACCATCATCCAATTTGCAAAAATAGGGATTATTATAATTCAATTTTCCTATATATATGTATATATATGTATATATATATATATATATATATATATATATATATATATATATATATATATATATATATATATATATATATATGGGAATAGATATAATGAGAAGAGGACTTTTGTAAGAAGAGAAGAATGAAAGATCTTAGCCGTTGGTTCAAAGATCAATGGTGGGTATAAATTAGGTGTTTTATTTTTATTTGTAATGGGAAAGAATAATAATTAGGGAATTTATTTTTTTTTTATGTATGTTCCCGCGTGAGAATGGGAAGGCAGAGAGTCCTCCAGCAGCCAAAGAAATTGCATGCCTGCTCCTCCATGCATGCATACGAAATGTCTGTCCACATTCCCCAGGTCATTCCCAATGATTTACCCTCATTTCAGCTGATGATTCATCCAAGATCAATTGGTTTATCTTTCTAAAAACTCCAGCAGAAACCTAACAACTCCAGTAGAAACCCTAATTCTGGTTGTTCTTGTTTGTTTCAGCGGTGAGACAGCACCATTCGGGGTGTGATTCCGGCGGCCATAACCATTCGGCCCAAACATCACGATTCTGCCCGGGAGGAACATTTTCTGCATTCCAGCTGCAAACAAATGGATGGTGATGGTGAAGGAACGAGGTAATCTGAGTGGTAACATGAACTTTTATTTGTATTTTTATTCCATGAGTTGAATATTTTCTGCATCATGATGCTGGTGAAGGAACCAGGCCTGAATTTTATATTTTCTGCATCAACTATGTTGAAAATCAGGTCAGTCCTGATGCACATAATATGATGATGTTGATTTTTTTTGTTGTCCATAATCATCAAAAAATTGTGTTTTGTACTATGTATGCTCTATAGGATCATAAGGATTATGTGTTTATATGATGTTTTGAATCTTGTGTAATGTGTTTTGTATTCTGTATAGGATCATATTGGTTATGGGTTATCAATAATCAATTATGATCATTGTTGGTATGCCTGATGTTCATTCATGGAAGGCATGTGTTCATATCAACTTTAATAGGCATCAAGGCAGTACTTTTGACATTCATTCGTGTAATGCTTGATGTTCATAATAAGATTAGTGATGTTCATACTATCGTGATTGTTGTTCATTTATGTAATACTTCATGGTCATGCCAAGTTGGGTAATGTCCATTCATGTAATACTTGATGTTCATTCTGGGATTAGTTGATGTTCATATTAGTATGATTGATGTTCATGCCAACTTGATGGGCATCCAATCAGTGCTTGTTTGATGTTCATCTTACAATGAATTAATGTTCATCCAGGCAGTACTTGTTGTTCATAATACGAATAGTTAATGTTCATTACGAAGCCATCATTACTAAGATTAGTTGATGTCCATAATATCATGATTGATGATAATTCAAATAATACTTCATGTACATGCCAAATTGGTTAATGTTCATTCATGTAGTAATTGATGTTCATTAAAAGATTAGTTGATGTTCATAATAGTATAATTGATGTTCATTCATGCAATAACACATGTTCATGCCACTTGATGTTCATAATACCAGTATGATTGATGTTCATGCCAAATTGGTTAATGTTCAAGCAAACTTGATGGGCATCCAATCAGTGATTGTTTGATGTTCATCTCACAATGACTGGTGTTCATCCAAGCAATACTTGTTGTTCATAATACGAAAAGTTAAATGTTCAAGGAAACTAAATTGATGCTCATTCGTGATGTTTATTGCGAGGAAGGTAACCTGGAAGAAACAATTGACAAACGAGGCGTGGAGAGCACTCTATAAGTGCATGGACATTGCCGACGGGGAGGAAGCAAAGCTGAGCTTGATTATTGAACAAACAAACACTCTGATCTCAAAGCTCGAGTCGTTGAGGGTTGGAGAACCGTCGAGCAACGTTTCTACGGACTTTGAAACGTATTTTGGAGCTTCTGTCCCTAAAGAGGTTACCATTCACCCCCCCTCCCAAGCTTCAGTCACAAAGGGAAGAGGCAAGAGGACGAAGACACCAATGGAGGTTGCCACCGAGAAGAAAGCAAGCGCAAGGAGATGCAAGTGTTGTGACCAAATAACAACACACGACGCTAGGAATTGTCTAGAGCGCTATGGATGATCTACTCAAGTTGTGCTGACATAAACTTATTGTGCTTTTGAATAGATGATTTAACGATCGGACTCTGCAAGTGTTTTGTTTTTAGGGTTTAATGATCGAAACATGCAAAAATGTACGTTTTGCTATTGGGTTTAGTTGTTGTGTTTTTCCTTAAATTCAGATGTTGCATTTTACATGAATGAACATGTGAAGCTGGTTTGGGACAAAATATTTTGATGATTCGGTAATGTTGATATTACATGTTACTGATGTTCATTTTATATATTTTGATGTTCATTCATATTCGTGGTCATTTTCCTTGAGTGTACAATAACTTCACAGTCATTTCACAATAGTGTGGTGTTGATTATATAATTAAATTTGGTATTTATTTTTTCACAATTACTGGATGTTCATTTCACTATACCCAGATGCTCATTTCACATTCACTTGATGCTCATTTTTTAGTATACTTACCATGACAATATGTCATTATATATAGATGTTCATTTTACTATACCTAGATGTTCATTTTACTATACCTAGATGTTCATTTTCACAAACACTTGATGTCAATTTCACCATTATATATATATGCTCATTTTACTATACCTACATGCTTATTCCATTACACAATAACACAGTTACACAGTTCAACACAACTTGATGTTAATTTCATATCATCGATAACCCATACAGACTAATGTTCATTTAAGGAACCCATAATGTTCATTTCAAGTGGACTTCCTATGACAAACACCGTTATATGATCAACTATCTTCAGACAATGACTTGGCACATTTTCACTATATATAATTACTCATAAAAAGTTCAAAACAACTTGATATTAATTTCACATCATCAATGACTTGATGTTCATTTCATTATACCTAGATGCTCATTTCTCTATGCTTACCATGACAATGTGTCGTTATATATAGATGTTCATTTTACTATACCTAGATGTTCATTTTATAAATACTTTATGTTCATTTTTCACAGTGACTTCGTGTTAATTGTACATTACAGAATAACTTGACGGTCAACTTGGTGTTCATTTCAGAATAGCTTTGTGTTCATTTCACTACGCATAGATGATTACCAAAAAGTAGATGCTCATTTTACTATCGTACATGCTCATTTTACCATACGTTGATGTTCATTTCATAAACACTTTATGTTCATTCCATAATATATGGTGTCAATTACATGCTCATATTACCAAAACGTACATACTCATTCAATTACACAATAACACCATTACAGAGTTCAACACAACCTGATGTTAATTTGACATCATTAATAACCCATACAGGCTGATGTTCATTTGAAGGACCCTTAATGTTTATTTCAAGTAGACATCATATGACAAACACCATTATATACTCAAATATCTTAGGGCAATGACTTGGCACATTTTCATTATATATAATTACTCATTAACAGCAAGAGTTAATATGACTTAACACAACATGTGTCAAAGACCATTATGTGCTCAAACGACTTACGGAAAAGTAGGGGTAATCTGTGTAAATGACAGACTTTTCACCTCAATTCCCAACACACATTGGTCTTCTCAAGTTAAGTAGATGGACAAATTAACATTTACTGCAATATCCCAAATTTTTTCAAACAAAAGAGACCAAAGTAAGCTTTTACTACAATATCCAAAGCGACACAACATGATGGACCAAGATGAAGTATCTCCAAGTCAAACGGGTGCAACGGTGCTCGTCCTGTTCCAATTTGTTGCTCTTGTTAGGATGGCGTCCTTGAGCTGTTTCGTATCATGCATGACCAAGGTGTGACAATATCTGCTCCTTAACACAACCAGCAACTCTTGCTGTCAAAAAATAGAAAAAAGAAAAAAAAACAGAATAAGCTACTTGGAAAAGTTAATAATTATCCTGTGAACATTAAGTTATCATGAAATGATCATTAAGTTCAACTGGCATAAACGACAAGTTTTGTTATGTGGCAAATGAGTACTACATGATGAATTTGTGACAATGAACATCCACACTATGAAACACACCCAAAAATCAGTACTACACCATATACTACCCTGATAGCGATCAATCATATCAAACACACCCAAAAATCATTATTTTTGTCACTATACGTACATTGGCCTTGGGTTTGACACCAACACAATGGCTCTTTCGTTAGAGCTTTGCATTGGCACACTGGTCCTAACTGCACCTGTTTCTCATCCCCTACACATCCAATTAAACAACCAACATGAAGCCAAAATGAAATGAGCATCAGCGCGCACCCAAAAAAAAAACATCAATAGAAACTAAAATGACCATCAGAGCAACATTTGAATGATTTTTATGTTATTTAACAACAACTAACATGAAACTCAACATGAAAATGAGCATCTGTGTGCACCCAAACAAGAACATCAACATAAACTAAAATGAACATCAGATGCTGAAATGAACACCAAATGCCATAGTGTACAATGACTTAGATCTCATCCTTCCTTTCTTCAACCTCTGGTTCACTCACACCCTTCGACGCCATGCCTAATTCTAAGATTCCCTTCTTACTCTGATAAAAAACACCCTCAGTTGTTATAATTAACATAAAAAACTCACCGGATATCCCCATTTCCAAAAAAAAAACCCCGAACACAAACCCTAAATTTCTGGAAACACTTACCAAATGCCGTTGTGCTTCGACTTCACTCCAAACATCCTTCGCCGGGAAAACTGCGCCGGACCGTTGATGTCTGCCGGATATTTGCACGCTATACACTTACAATTCTCCGAGAATTTTCTTTCATAGCTTCACCTCATGCTCTCAATTATGGCACCCATCCTCTCTCTCTCTCTCTCTCTCTCTAGTGTGTTTTTCAAAATTTTCCACAATGATTATCAGTGTTTGGGAAACTGAACATGGTTAATTGCCTCTCTCTGGCGTGCAAAACATCGTAACCTTCCCAAGGCCTTTCAATTCCCTCACACGTGAGAACAAAAATAATACATATTAAAATAAAAATCAGCCACTCATCTTTTACCATCATGTATTTAAAATAAAGATTAATCAATTATTTATACCCACCATTGATCTTTGAACCAAGGGCTGAGATCGTTCATTCTTCTCTCCTCACAAAAGTCGACTTCTCATTGTATCTATTCCCATATATATATATATATATATATATATATATATATATATATATATATATATATATATATATATATATATACTATTAATAGTTGTAGAATCAGTTTGACCATTACGACAGTGAATATAGGGGTTGTGATGAATTATATCCGTTTGATGATATTTATATTAAATCGCAGCCATTGAAAATATTAAGAAAATACGATAAAATTGACCCAAGCAGTTAAATGGAAGGGGCCCACTAAATGCCCGTTGAACAGAAAGAATTACAGTGCTGCAGTGCACGTCTCTGGCTCCTACTTTTTCTCCTTTTCAATCAGTTTTATAGTTTCCATGATTCTCTCTATATGACTGTCAACAAACTCTCAAATTTCCAGTTGAGCCACCATCTGACTTTATCTTTTTCCATCTCTATCTCTCTCCGTTTCCCCCTTTCAATCAGTCTATAACCAAATCAAACAATCTGTTTGTTTTCGAAAAAAAATCACAGTTAGTTTATGAAGGGTTGCATGCCTATTATGAGGATCATCTTTCTCCATAAATAAGTATGGGTTCTACACATCTTGATACCAGTTATGAAGATATGTAACCTATGAATTATCCATGCTTTTTCCAAGGTGATCAATAGTTACAAGATATGATGAAGTTGTGTTGCAGATGTTTAAGGGCGGAGACAGAAAAGACTAGCAAATTCTTCAGTAGTGATTTTTAAGGCTTGATTTTATTTGAAATTGCTTCACTAAGTTAAACTTTTACCATTCTCTCTATTTTCGGCTATATGTGTAATTTATTTTGGGTGATTTTTGTAAATTGGCCTATTTAAAAAAAGTTGCTTCAAAATAATGCTTCAATATTTAAGTTTCATATGAGAGATCAACACACGTCACAACACACTCAATTTCTGTGTAGGGATCACCAAGTAATAGACTAAATTTTTATGGTTACAAATATAGTATCAATTTCTTTGTCGCAAGTAGACCTGTTTAAAGGTCGGGTCGTTGGGACGGTCACAGGTCAGGTTAGTTGGGTCGGATGTTTTTGATCCATTGCCCCGAGCCCTGACCCTAAGGGTCACGGGTCGGGTTAGCGGGCCGACAACTATATATGATGGATTTTTTTATAAAAAAAGCCTAAAAATTCATGCATTTTATTTAAATATTTAGTTGGGTCGTCGGACCGGGCCGAGTCATATAAAACTAAAACTTAATCTAAGATATTTTTTTAAAAAATTATATTTAGTTGGGTCATTAGGCTGGGCGGGTCACCGGCGGTATTTTTTCGGGCCAGGCCGGGTCACCTCCCAAAATTGTTACCAGCAGGACCCGCATTTTTCCGGGTCGGGCTGAGCGGGGTCCCCCTCCCGTTGAGCAGGTCTGGTCACGAAATGGAAATTATGGAAATAATAATGATGTGTGTCTTAAATCACGATGAGTCCTTGGATTAAATTACTGTTCAACTATCTTCAATTGTCTATATAATTTATATTTTTGTGATATCAAATAAAAAAAAGGTTTATTAATATAATTTATCAGCTACAAGCTCATTTCATTTTTTGACTACAATGACAAATATAAATGGTACCTTATTTTATTGAAAATCATTAATTAATGAATGACACGCTTTATGATATATATATGATGCTATTTTTTAGATTGGTAACTCTTTCCAATTCAATTCAATCCAATTCAAATCTTATAGAGTTTCCCAAAAATAATCCTATCTAAAAACACAATTTCCCAAAAAAACATCATAATTTATTCAATCTAATTCAATTCAATCCATCCAAACCTCATTTTATCCAATCCAACGAACAAATATCTTTCATTGTGGAAAAGGATTGGATGTTAATATAATGTATTTTGGTGGTGTTGAATAATAAATAATGCAACAAACTTTTTTCTTGGATAATAACATACTGTACTTTTGGGGTACTGGACAATAATCCACCAAAAACAAATTCGGCGATAGTAGACTCAATGGTGGTCTTATATGACATAAAAAATTAATATTTTAACTAAATTAATGTCATATATTAGCGAATGCAAAGGAAATTTATTTTACTTAAAAAACACTCTATTAGTCTACATTCCCCTAACCTAACAGTATAATTTTCTTTTAAAGTAAAGTAGAATTCAATTCCACTTATTTTATCTGGACATGTTGACATGGAGTTAATTTAGTAAACATTTTAATTTTTTTTTACTTCTCAACTTGCTAGGTAAGATCACCACCGAGTTAGTTATCGTCGGAATCGTTTTAGATGCATTACCGTCCAATATCCCCAAAATATAGTATATTATTGTCCAGGAAAAAGATTCGGTGTATTATTGTCCAACATACCAAAAACACAATATATTAGCGTCCAAAAACCTCTGTAAAAAAAAACTCATGTAGGCATGATTTTCGTGACAAAATATAGATTAATTTAAGTTCAATGATGGGGTATATGTTTTGCTCGAATTCCATCTCAATCACTGATGTATCTATTGACGTGTCAATTAAAATAGCCTGTTCTTTTATGTTGATCGTAAGTTGCGCATTCGAATAAATTGATATGTTGCGGATAATGTGGATAAAGGTGAATAAGGTGACAAAATAATGAAAATATGGATATGGTGGATAAAGACATAAAAATATTTATTTTTTTAATAATTTTTAATAAAATATTGCGAGTAATGTAAGTCACATAAATCACATCACTTATTAACTATATAATTTTTTTCTTTATTTTAATAATTTATGTAGATGTATGGTAAGTAAGAAATAGTGAGATAAGAGAGTGTTGTGAATAGGGCAGATAAAGTACAGATATTACCACAAAAAAAGAACAGTGATTGAAATTTCCATGACAAGAGATATAGACACAATTTGCATGATAAGAGATGATAATTATGGGAACTTAAGTTTATTGCAATATATATACTCAATTCTATTTTAACATACTACCTCGGTCCCATTTTATTTGTCCATCTACGAATGAGTCTATTAATTAGGGGTAGACAGGGAATTACAATTGTTGGAATTGTAAATGAGACAAATATTTTGGGACAAAGAAGTTAGGTAAAAAGACAAATATTTTGGGACGGAGATAGTATTGTTGACTAATCTTGAGGCACCATATTGGTACTTTCCTTGATACCGACGCAACGCGCGATAATTTTTTAATCGAAGACATAGGTAAATATGTGAACTCTCTCGGGTATTTATTTTTTTAGTTCGGAGCAACGCCCGGGTATTTGCTAGTTTTGATTGCACAAGATCGTCTGGTAACAAGGGTAGTAGTACAAATGTTACTCCATCAAAAGAAGCGGTGGGTTCATCTGGAAATCTGGTTACAAAGGAGCGAGATACTGTTTCATTGAAGGAACAAAAGAAGATGACTTATGCATCTCTTCTTGATCTGGATGCAGGAACATCACTCAATTATGTGGAAGCAGAAAAAATTGGGGATGTAGTGGTAGCCAGAATGGAAAAGGAGGAAGTGTTGCAGGAAATTGAATACTGAAACACTCTATACTGTGATGTGTAATAGGATCAAACCCACCTTTCCTAGTGATGGAAGGCTTCCTGAAAAGGATTTGGGGAAAATACGACATTAGTCAAATTTCTGCTATCAGAAAGAGTCTTTTCATGGTAAGGTTTGAGAAGGAGGAACACAAACAAGAGGTTTTGAATAGGGGGATTTACTTCTTTGACAGTAAGCCATTGGTGGTAAAACAATGGACACCAACTCAAAAGATTAATGTAGAAGAAATTAAGTCTTTGCCGATATGGGTTAAATTTCCTTATTTGGATGTGCAATATTGGGGCATGAAAAACCTAAGTGGTCTAGCAAGTATTATCGGCATACCTATCAAAACTGATAGAGCTACAAAGGAAAAATCCTTCTTGTCCTGTGCAAGAGTAATGATAGAGGTAAAGCTAGACCAAGAACTACCTAATGAGATAAAGTATGTGGATGAGAATGATGTGGTTCAAGTGCAGAAGGTTGAATATGAATGGAGGCCCACAAAATGCACTTTCTGTCACATGATGGGGCACGAAGAGACAGAGTGTAGGGTAAAGTTGAAGAAAGCAAAAGAGACAGAACTACAAAAGAAGGAGCAGAAGAAGCAAACATGGAGACCCATTAAGCAATCAGGGAGACAGGTTGATGATCAAGGTTTCATTATGCCAACAAATCCTGTCAAAGAGAAAAAGAGACAGGATAAAGAGACTATTAGTGGGACAACCAAGACACCCACTCAGACAAACAAGTATTCTGCCCTAGAACAAGTTGACGACAATGAAATTGAAGATGATGATTATGGGGATGAGGAGGAGGTGGCTCAAAGGCATGAGGGATCTCAAGCAGACCCTCAATGCGATTAATCTCATGGAACATTAGGGGTCTAAATGACCCCTTGAAACAGGAGGACACATTGTCCTTCCTGCGCAGCTGTCGAACTGACATTGTAATTATTCTGGAATCCAAGATCAAAAGGAGGAAGGAAGCACATGTTAAGGAAAGCATGTTCAATGGCTGGGGTTTACAAACTAATTTCATGACTCAATCGTGGTAGAATTCTGATTGCTTGGAAAACCTCAAGAGTCAGCCTAACAGTAAAGATTACAGATCCTCAATTCATGCACTGCGAGGTTACGGATCTTTTTTCTGGGAGGGTGAGTTACATCACTGCTCTGTATGGTTTCAATAGAATTGATGAAAGGAAAAGTCTTTGGGAGGGAATCAAACAAATCTCAGCAACTATGAACGGAGCGTGGTGTGTTCTGGGAGATTTTAATGTTGTCTTGGATGGAGGAAATCAAATTAATGGCACACCAGTTCTAGCTCTGGAGACGACAGATTTTAAGGAGTGCATCGATACGTGCAAGCTTCAGGAGATGAATTGTTACGGAGCAGACTATTCATGGAGTAATGGTAGTGTCCTATCCAAAATTGACAGAGTATTTCTTAACGATGATTGGATCATGGCTTTTGATCATACAAGGGCAGACTACTTAAGTCAAGGGCTTTCAGATCATAAGCCTATTCTCCTAATAATGTCTGACACCCCCCCCCCCTTCCAAAGCCAAGATTCAGGTTTTGTGATATGTGGACTCAAGATCCTGAGTTTGAGACCGTCATAGAAGATGCAAAACAACAAATTGGGAAGGGCCCGCCAATGCAAGAATTACAAAATTTGTTGAAAAACATAAAGCCGAGATTGAAGAAGCTTCACAGGAACAAATATGCAGACATCCATCTGCAAAAAGACAGAGCTAGAAAGGAATTGGAAGACATTCAGCATCAGCTAGCCTTAAACCCAACAGACAATACTCTAATGGAGCAGGAGAAGAAGCAAAAAGAGACTTACACTAATATTTTAAAGTCTGCAATGGCTATCATTGGACAACAGAGTAAACTTGAGATGGCAGTCTATGGAGATTCTTGCTCGAAGATTTTCTTTACTAAAATGAAAAGGCGAAAGATCACGAATACTGCTTTCCAAATCCAAGATCAGGCAGGAAATGAAATTCAAGGGCTGGAAAATGTTGGAAATTGCTTGGCGGAGCACTATGAGGGGCTTCTCGGCACAGCTCCAAATGACAATCAAAAAATTAATTCAGATGTTATACATATGGGTAACACCCTCACAGCTGAGCAGCAAATTGAGATGTGCAAGGCCTTCACGGACAAAGAGATAAAAGAAGCCTTTTTCTCAATTCCTAACACAAAATCTCGGGGTCCTGACGGGTTCAGCAGCGGGTTCTATAAAGCAGCATGGAACCAGATAGGGCAACTGGTAATTGATGCTGTTCGAGAATTTCTCAACACAAGAAGCATGGCAGCGACTTTCAATGCAACTTTCTTAACGCTGATCCCAAAGAAGGAACCTCCTAGACAGGTAACAGACTTCCGTCTGTTAGGAAAGTGTCCTAAAATCACCAAATCTCTTGATCTCACAATTATTTGTTTCCTAATTGTATTAGGATATTATTTAGGTTTCCTTATTGTGTTGGGTTTCCTAATTGTATTAGATTCTAAATCTTTTTGGAGTGGGAGTCAAGTTAGGTTATAGGGAGTTCTCCCTATAAATAGGGTGCATGTTTCTCCACCAAAAACACATTGGTAAACACAGAGAGCTAGAGAGAGAGAAAATATTGAGAGAGAAAGGGGTCTCACCCATATTTTCCCCAGTGTATCCTGAGAGATTGTGAGTTGAGTGTTGAGAGATTGTTATTGTAATCTCCTTTGTGGATCGCATCACACCGTGATAGTGATCAGTTGTACTCTCCTTTCTCATAGTGGATTATTTTCTGGCCGCCGTCCGTGGGTTTTTCTCCGAGTTCTTGGTTTCCCAATGCACTCGTGTTTGATTTTATCGCTATTTTTCGCTCCTAAATTTTGTCGTAATATCCGTCATCTCGTTTTCGATTCTATTATTCGCTTCCGCTGTTACCTTGCTACTCACTTTTTCTCTAACAAGTGGTATCAGAGCAAGGTGGAGATGGCTTCAATCATGAAGTGTGATATTCCAAAATTTGATGGAACGAGGAGTTTTACTATGTGGAGATTGCAGATGAAGGCGGTCCTGATTCAGCACGGGTTATGGGATGTGATTGAGTATCCCGACACGAAGACTGATGCGACAATGAGCGATGATGAATTCCAAAAACTCCGTATGATATCAAGGAATCGACCCAAGGAGTGGAAGAAGCTTGAAGATAAGACTCGCAGGATTCATTTGTGCTGGCAGAGCACATTCAGAGAGAGATGATGCATATCGAGAAACCTCGTGCCTGGACCAAATGGAAGAGTACATGTCGAAGAGTCGCAAACAAGTACCGAATGAAGGAGAAATTCTACAGTTGAAGATGCCCCAAGGTACTTCTATTCAGCACATCTTAGTGAATTTGATTCTATTATTACCGAATTGAATCAATGGATATAAAACACACCGATGAGGATAAGGCTTTTCATTTAATTGTCCCTACCGCTTCACATAAACAATTTAAGGAAATCATGTTGTATGGGAATCGTGGTGACCTTAACCTTAGTGAAGTAAAGGCTAGTTTCATGTCTAAGGAGAAACTTGATACCGATGGTGATGACCAGGGTGGTGATGCTATGGTTGTAAGGGGTAGAAATACTGAACGTAAGGGAAATGGGTCTAGAGGGAGGTCTAAACACCGTTCAAAGTCTAGGAATCCTCACAAGAATAAGAAATGTAACTACTGTAGTAAGATGGTGCATATAGAGAGACCGCTGGGCAAAACAGAGACCGTAAGCAGGAGGGTAAGGATAATCACACCAAACTCGTACCTCAAACCGTAGAGTCCGAGTCGATGGTGATGGGTTTGTAGTTACGATGATGCCTTGTCTACCACATCGAGTAGGATAGCTAGAGATGAGTGGGTTCTTGACACAGGGTGCACCTATCATATGTGTCCTCATAAGGACTGGTTCGAGTCTTATGAGAGTGTTAACACCGGGGTCGTAGTCATGGGTAACGACACAGCCTGCAAGGTTGCAGGAATCGGTAACATCAAAATCAAGACTCATGATGACATCATTAGAACTCTCAAGGAGGTTCGTCATATCCCTAACATGACTCGAAATTTAATTTCTTTGGGTACTCTTGAAGCTAACTACCGCAGTACAAAGGAGAAGACGGTGTTTTGAAAGTGTGCAGGGTTCCATGGTTCTTATGAAGGAATCGGGAAGGGCGGTTCTATACATCCCGCAGGGTCTACAATGTGACAGGATCTGCAGCTGCCCTAAATCTTGATGAGTCCGACAAAGACAAAAGCGGGCACATGAGACTAGGCCACGGGCGAGAAGAGAATGTCAATGTTGAGCAAGAAGGGATACTGAAGGCGCAAAGATCTAAGTCGAGTTTTCGATCACCGTGTCTACGGAAATGTAAGAGGGTTAGCTTTTCAAGGGCTAAACATACAACAACAGGGATCCTTGATTATATTCATTTAGATTTGTGGGGTCCTGCTAGAGTGCCATCACTGGGTGGCAAGCGCTACATGTTGACATTCGTGGATGACTTCTCGAGGAAGACTCGAGTTTTTTTCATGCGGCACAAGAATGAGGCATTCTCATATTTCAAGAAGTTCAAAGCTTTGGTGGAGAACCAGACAGGCAGGAAAATCAAGAAACTCAGGACTGACAATGGGTTGGAGTTTGTTGATTCGAATTTCATCAATTCGCGAGAGCATGGGATTGCGAGGCATCGAACTGGTGGGTAAGCCTCAAAGAAACGGGGTAGCCGAGAGAATCAACAGGACACTCCTGGAGAAAGCCCACTACATGCTCTCGAATGCAGGGCTTTGGAAGAACAAATCGTTCTGGGCAGAGGTGATATCTATCGCCACTACCGCTGAACAGATCACCTCACGCCTATCGAATACAGATTCGAGAGGAAGTATGGACAGTAATCCAGTTAATTATTCTAATTTGAGAATTTTGGATGTCCCGTATATGTCCATGTGAATGATGGGAAGTCGTCTCCTGTATCGTTAAATGCATGTTTCTAGGTTACGGGTCTGAGTCTAAGGGATATAGAATGTGGTGTCCCGATTTGATGAAAGTTATTCAGTCTAGAGATGTAACCTTTAATGAAACTGCTATGTTATCTGGAATGGAATCTACTGCATTTCCGATGACGCAGAAATCGTGAGAAGGATGCAGGAAGAATGGTGTTCGAGGTGGAGCAGCTCAAGGTGGAGTGCTAGAACTCGCAATCGAGCAACCATCGATGCTCTGAACCAACTCAGTTGATGAGCACGAGATTGAGACGAATGTTCCTCGGTGGAGGAACAACCATGCATTGCTAGAGATCATCCCAGAGGGAGATCAGAGAGACCAGCGATATAATGAAGAAGATGATGCTATGATTGCTTATGCGCTGAGTGTTGCAGAGGAGACTCCTGAAGGTGCTGAACCTTCTACCTATCAGGAGGCCATCTCTTGTCTGAATGCCTCAAATTGGATAGGAGCTATGCAAGAGGAGATGGAGAGTGTGCAGAAAAATCATACATGGGAGCTATGTGAGTTGCCTAAAGGGCGACGAGCTCTTCTTGCGAAGTGGGTGTACAAGAGAAAGGAAGGTATCCCTGGTGTAGAAAGTGCAAGATGGAAGGCCAGATTAGTGGTAAAGGGTTGCAACCAGAAGAAGGAATCGACTACAACGAAGTATTCTCGCCAGTCGTGAGGCATACGTCGATCCGCACCTTGCTTGCCTTTGTTGCTCTATTTGATTTGGAGTTGGAGCAACTTGATGTCAAGACAGCTTTCCTCCATGGCGAGTTAGAGGAGGAAATATATATGAGGCAGCCAGAGGGTTTCATTGTTCCTGGTAAACAGGAACAGGTATGCAGATTAAGGAAGTCCTTGTATGGACTTAAACAGGCACCCAGGCAGTGGTACAAAAGGTTTGATACCTTTATGGTAGGGCAAGGGTACACAAGAAGTCACTATGATAATTGTGTGTACTACAGTCAATTTGAAGAAAGGTTTTTCATTTATTTATTATTGTATGTGGATGACATGTTGATTGCCTCCAGGACATGTCACTAATAAAGAAGTCAAATCTCAACTCAATCAAGTTTGAGATGAAAGACCTGAGCGCGAAGAAGATTTTGGGTATGGAGATCCAAAGGGATAGAAAGGCAGGAAGTTGTTCTGTCTCGTAAGAAATATATGGAGAAGGTGTTGGCGATGATTCAACATGAGAAATCAGAAAGCGCTTCAACTCCTTTAGCCGCACACTTGTTGTCGTGAGAACCGTCCCTAAATCTGATTTGGAGGTAAGGAGGATGTCTAATATTCCCTATGCTAGTGCAGTTGGTAGTTTGATGTATGCTATGGTGTGTACTAGACCTGACCTGTCCCACGCAGTTAGTGTGGTGAGTAGATATATGCAGAATCCAGGGAAGGAGCATTGGGAAGGAGTGAAGTGGATCCTTCGCTATGTAAAGGGTACTTTGGAGAAGGGCATCCTGTATGATAGAGGTAGTGCTGCAACGTCTGATGTTGCAGGTTATGTTGATGCTGATTATGGTGGAGATCTGGATAGGAGACGCTCAATTTCAGGGTATGTGTTCATCATGTGTGGAGGAGCAATATCTTGGAAAGCTTCACTTCAATCTATAGCAGCCCTGTCTACTACAGAGGCTGAATATATTGCTGCAACGGAAGGAGTGAAGGAGGCCATCTGGTTGAGGGGATTGGTCATGGAGCTTGGAGTACCACAGGGCGAGACTGTGGTTTATTCAGACAGTCAGAGTGCTATACATCTGACAAAGAATGACACTTATCATTCGAAGACCAAGCATATAAGCGTCAGGTATCACTTCATCAGAGATACAGTTGCTGCAGGAGAGATCGTGGTGAAGAAGGTTCATACTTCTGATAATCCTGCAGACATGTTAACCAAGCCTCTATCTATAGCTAAGTTCGAACATTGTTTGGACTTAGTTGGTGTTCTAAGCATGTGAGAGCCCTGCGGAGGGGCGTGTTGATGGCGACAGTCAAGATGTTTATCTGGATCGATGATTCGTTGATTTTAGTCCAAGGTGGAGTTTGTTAGGAAAGTGTCCTAAAATCACCAAATCTCTTGATCTCACAATTATTTGTTTCCTAATTGTATTAGGATATTATTTAGGTTTCCTTATTGTGTTGGGTTTCCTAATTGTATTAGATTCTAAATCTTTTTGGAGTGGGAGTCAAGTTAGGTTATAGGGAGTTCTCCCTATAAATAGGGTGCATGTTTCTCCACCAAAAACACATTGGTAAACACAGAGAGCTAGAGAGAGAGAAAATATTGAGAGAGAAAGGGGTCTCACCAATATTTTCCCCAGTGTATCCTGAGAGATTGTGAGTTGAGTGTTGAGAGATTGTTATTGTAATCTCCTATGTGGATCGCATCACACCCTGTGATAGTGATCAGGTTGTACTCCTCCTTTCTCATAGTGGATTATTTTCTGGCTGTCGCCGTCCGTAGGTTTTTCTCCGAGTTCTTCGGTTTCCCACGTAATTCTGGTGTTTGATTTTATCGCTTATTTTTCGTTCCTAAATTTTGTCGTAATATCCGTCATCTCGTTTTCGATTCTAGTATTCGCTTCCGCTGTTACCTTGCTACTCACTTTTTCTCTAACACCGTCCAATAGCTTGCTGTTCTGTTTTCTACAAAGCGGTTTCCAAGCTCTTGGCGGGTAGAATCAAACAGATACTTCCCACTATCATTAATGAGGCACAGACAGCTTTCGTTCCGGGTAGGGAGCTTCTTCACAATGTCCTTATGTGCCAGGAATTTGCAAGAGGTTTCAACAGGAAAGCCACGCAGACAAGATGTATATTCAAGATAGACCTTCAAAAAGCTTTCGATAGTGTAAATTGGGGTTTCATCCATGAGATTCTCACATCTCTAAAATTCCCGCCCCAATTTATTTCATGGATTCTGAGAAGCATTACTACTACTACTTATACCATTCAAATAAATGGTGGCACTTTTGGATACTTCAAAGGGGGTAAGGGACTACGACAAGGGGACCCAATCTCTCCTCTCATCTTTGTCTTGGTTATAGAATACCTGTTCCGTAGCATGACTTACACAGCTAAAGACCCGAAATTCAAATTCTTCTCACGTTGCAAGAGTATGGGCTTGACTCACTTAGTTTTTGCAGATGAACTCATGTTGTTTACACCTGCACACGCCCACACTATTCAGCTAGTCAACCGCACCCTCGAGCATTTCCAATAAGTTTCTGGTCTGGCTGCTAATGCTTCAAAAACGAATATGAAGATCAGTGGGGTTTCTAGCTCGGCCAAGGAACACCTTCTGCAAATAACCGGCTACACAGAGGGTAAGCTTCCTTTTACCTACCTTGGAATGCCGATTGTGGATAGTAAATTGAGTAAGCTTGACTGCCAAAGGCTGGTAGACAAAATCACAGCAAAGATTAGATGTTGGGCAACAGCAAACACTTCCTATGCAGGAAGAGTAGTCTTCATCAATTCCGTCCTTATGGGTTTATACACTTTTTGGGCGTCGATGTTGATCATCCCAACTGCTGTCATCGATCAAGTCATAAAACTTTGTAGAAATTTCCTCTGGGGCGCAAAAGAGCATTATAAAACACCTCTCATCCACTGGAATGAGGTTTGCAGGAGCAAGATCCAGGGGGGTCTCGACATCAAAAATCTTTTGCAGTGGAACAAATCTCTAATATTTAAACAAGTAATGGCCATTGCTACGAAGAAGGAATCCCTTTGGATAAAATGGATCCATAAGAGATACATTAAGGGGAGGGATTGGTGGAAGTACCGGCCAAGGGAGGATGCTTGCTGGTACTTCAAAAAATTGTGCCGAACAAAGGATGAAATGAAAGCTCTCCTCAATAATATAACCCAATACAAGATCAAAGAAGGCTATAATCGTCTTCAAGGTACTGATGAGAGATGGGAATGGGCAAGGATCACCAGGAACAGGCTGAGCACACCTCGACACTTTGTCTGTACTTGGTTAGCGCTCAAAGGAAAATTGCAAGTTCGACACAGACTTCACAAACACCAACCACACATCCCAGCTGAATGTGCTCTTTGTCAAGGAGAAGCAGAGACCATTGAACATCTCCTGTTCGATTGTCAATGCACTTCAGTAATCAGGAAAGGCATTCAAAGCTGGCTAAAAATCCCAGAATCAACAAACTGGATGCACTGGTGCATGAGGGTCAGAGACTTGAAAGCCCCCGGATGGAAAAAGGATTTAATCGTGGCAGGTTTCAATCGCTACGTTTACCATGTTTGGCAGCTCATAAATAAGAAGGTTTTCAAAAACCAGTTGCTAGGATCAGATTGGGCAATCAAAGCAGTCAAGACAAAGCTGAGGGATAGGAACTTATACTTAGCTAGCAAAACAAAGAAATACATAAATTGTATAGATTATCTGAGCATATAGGCTGTACTCGCTTTGGGATCCCCCTGTTTTGGAATTTACTCAAATCTTTCCAAAAAAAAAAAATAAATAAATATATATTGTTGATTGTGTGTTTCAATAGGTAACTATGAAATTCTAACGTACATTAGGAGACATTCTAACGTACATTTGCTTTTGCTTCATAAAAAAAAGTTAGAAAAAACAGAGAAAAAAATATACATATATATATTGTTGATTGTGTGTTTCAATAGGTACACTATGAAATTCTAACGTACGTTAGGAGACATTCTAACGTACATTTGCTTTTGCTTCATAAAAAAAGTTAGAAAAAACAGAGAGAAAAAGAGAAGAATGAACCTGTTTGCTAGCTAATATGACACTCTGGATGAAGAATGGAAAAGAAAATGGGTATTCTACTTGTATTTATAATGAATGTGTCTATCAAATATCAATTAATCTGAGTAATAGGTAGACTACTATCTTCATCTTAAAAGTGATCAGTAGCCAACCTGTATATTTAATGCATTTCTATTTCTTACCCGGCCTCTTCTTTACCCGCCACTGTAAGTGCATGCTATGGAAATTTTTATCAGGTAGTTCCCAGCTACTGGTAAAAAAACTAAGTGGGGTTTTGGTTAGCATGCATGACTGGGCATAAAGTTATTGTCTTCATTACTGGACTTGAGACGTGAACACAAGCAAGTAAGCAGGCAGGCTAAGCTCCACAAAAACAACAATTAACTATTCTTTCTTGCTTGTAGAGCTTAGCCTGCATGTTTGCTTGTTTGTGTTCACACTCAAATTTGCTATTTTACCCTCAAACATAATAATTAATTAGCAAGTTGCCTTTAATTTATGTCCACACATGAATTTATTTCTTTTACCTCGAGTACAATAACCAAGCAATATAAGTCGACTTTATATTTGGTTAGGGTAAACACGGGTCAGATGTATTTTGATTTCGGGTCAATTTCACTCTAAAAACTAGCGCTGTCAAAGATTCGGGTCATATTGGGTGGGGCAATTCGGACGAAGCTAAAATCGGGTTCGGACAATAAAAAAAGAAAAATTTTATGTCCGGATATTCGGTCAATATCAAAATCCGGACGAAAAATATATGTTTAAACTTGGTTTTTTCGTGTCGGACAATTCGGGTAATCCGGATCGGACTAAATTTTGTCAACTCTAATTGACTCAGGTGTATTTCAAATTCAGGTAAATACAAGTAAGATGTTCTTTGATAGTAAAAATTTCTTTTTAGGATAAACATGGGTCAGGTGTATATTGGTTTCGGGTAAATTTCACTCTAAAAACATGACCCGAGTTGTATTTCAGGTTTAGATAAATATGATCGCGCGTATTTCAAATCCAGGTAAGTACAGATCAGATGTTCTTTGACAATAAAAATTTCTTTTAGTTTAATGTGAATATATTTTGACACAATTATAATATTTATACGTAAAATGAAAACGTTATATATTCTTAACATACGACAATCTTTAGGAATTTTATGTTAGTATGAAAATTAAATTATTGTACATTGTATTTGGAAAATAAATATAATACTATATATAAATTACATAATATTATTGTATTATTGTTTGTAATTTTTCATATTTATTATAATTTAAGGTAATTTCTAATCAATATAATAAATTTAATATACATTATTACACCAAATGTATATTCCAGAACTATAATTTCCAGTCCGTGCAAAGCACGGGCATTATGTACTAGTTTATATTAGTTAAGGATAGGGCTACTATCTTCCTCTGATTTCCTACTTTCATTTATTTTTTTTTTGTTATTTTTTACAGCAACTTAAAAAAAAAGGTGAATTAGATTATAATAATCTCAATTTACAAATTAGATAGCGATAATTCCTATTTTGAATTGTATTCTGGTGGTCCAAAAAATAAATAAAGTTGTATTGTAGTAGTAACAAATCCACCTCTACATTCTATTCATTTTTTTTAATGCCTACTCCATATTGTTTTTGTTTTCTTCGTTCACGCCGCCATAAAGGTAATGAAATGTAGTTGCTAAAACATTTTTTAAATTATTTGTTTGAGACTCCAAGTAATTATTATGATTTTTTAAAAGAAATAAAAGTGAAAAAATCGCAAAAAAATGAAAAGAAATTGAAAAAAATTGGGAGAAATGTCCTAAATTCATTAAAAATTGTAGTAAAGTGTTATACTAAGTTTTGAATCAAACGCAACACAAAATCTATGATATATAGGGTATACTCTTGATGATGTCCCACTATAATACAATTTTATTATTTTTTGGACCACTAGAATATAAACCGAAAGTAGGGATTATCGTTGTTCAATTTGTATAAGTTGGGATTATTATAATTTAATTTTCCTATATATATATATATGTGTGTGTGTGTGTGTGTGTGTGTGTGTGTGTGTGTGTGTCTAACGTGCTGGAAAATCAATAATAAAAAGGTCAAAGTCAAGAGTAACGGTAACGGTAAATTTTTGCGGAGGACTTCACTTTTCAAACGGGCGTCACTGCCATATCCCTAGGCAAGAAGGAAAACTACAACTGTTTGGCAACGAAAAAGGAAAACAATTAAACGACCTTAGGGTTCAAACCAAACATCAACGACTACGACTCTTTCTACTTTTATTACAATTCAAGGATCATCTAACGGACCAAGCATCACTTGCTAAATCCCGTTCCCAGCAAAAGGATCAACACCTGAAAACAAAACATTTACAAACATGAGGGGAGAATCCTCAATAATATCTACCCCTAACTGTCAAAACAATTATATAATTCATTTCAACACATTTTAAGGGGAGGGGTAATAGTTCAAACATTTCAAAACACCTTTACCAGACAACTTTGCCAATTCCATTTTTAGAGCGGGCGGGGCTTCTGTATTGCCCCTCGGAGTCAAAGACTCGCCAATCATACATATTTCTTTCCAACAACTTTCCACATCATTCTCATTCTCATCAATCCACAATCACTATACAAAATTCGGATAACCATCGCAATCTCAATCCAACCCTACCAGGCGTAACCTGGTCTCTTGACAGTCTCTCTCACAGGTAACCAGTGGCAGATCTTGGCCTTCTGATTAGGGGTGGCCAATACACAGTTATTTTATATAATCAATATAAAATCCATAATTTTTATTCCAAATTATACTAATTTTTTTTGGTTAATGGTGGTCGTGGCCACCGTCACTGGTGCCCTAGGTCCGCCCATGCAATTCATTGACCAAATTTGTTGTGTTTTGGGGCTTTGGGTTGATGCTAAATTGGACATTTTTATTTATATTTTTGGTGATTTTTTTTTATGGTGTCAACTTGCTCCAACCAATAAAATTTTCTTCCAATCCTAATAGAGAATCACAAATTTTCTTGGGGTAGGGGTGTCCACGGACACCCTTGACCTCCATGTGTATCCGCCCATGCAGGTAACGACTTGATCTTAGGGAGACTGCCCGAACCCGCATTATGCTCATATCCTTTAATTTAGTTAGGTTTACAATTCCAATTCATTCCAGTAGTAACCAACATTTCCAAATCCAACAACTTTCATCACAAAAACCAAAGGACTGTCCATACTTTATGAATAAAAGTACATACCCTTCTCAACAAATAGACAGTCAATTTTAATATAAAGTCCCCTTGGGGATGCAAGTTCCAAAATATGGTGGAAATCATTAAAACAGTTAAAGAGCATCTAATGGGGATTAGGGCATAAATATTACCTGAAAAATGATATACTTCACGTACACAATTCACAGGAGCTTCTAATTCGGGTACTCGCTCAGTCCTAGATTAAAAACGACCTAAAATTAATATTTCTACTACTAACAGCTAAACACTTCCCAACTTAGCGTAACATTTCCGAGAGAGTTAGAAATTTAAAGAGCGCATTAAGGTAACGGTATCATAACCTAGCTAGTTCAAACATAATATACTCCAAAGTGCCATAGGAATACATACTTGCATAAAATCATGCCAAAAACTAACTAGTGTGACTCCTAACATGCAAACTTGCATGTTACTATTCACAAAAATTACAAGTATGCCATTATATCATTTAAAGAACATGCTAGGTCTCATATAATCACACAAATTTATTCAACACCACACTTTAGGGTTCCTAACATGTTCCTAAGTTAAAACTTACTCAAGCTAACCTAATAACATGAACTTAAAAATAATAAGGAGGACTTAACCTTTATACGTGAACCTTGTAAAGTAAATTATGAAACTTTGATGCTAAAAAAATATATGAACTTCAATACTAAGGAATATGAACTTTAATAATAAAATATGAAACTTTATTAATAAAATATGAAACTTTAATAATATTAGTAACATGAACTCTAAAATATTTAACATAAATCTTTAAAATAATAACATATAAGTAACAACATGAATCTTAATAATAAGAATATGAAACTTTAATATAAAATCATGAAACTAATAATAATAATAATAATAATAATAATAATAATAATAATATGGAACTTTATAATGTAATGAAAACTTAATAATAGTGCAAAAATTTGATAACAATATGAAACTTAGTAATACTTGGAACTTAATAATAATAATAATAATAATACCACTTTAATAATAACTTAGAACCCAAGAATAATAATATTACGAGAACTTCAAAATAATAATAACATGTAGCTTTATGATAATAATATGAGGCTAATAATAATATAAATTTGATAATAACTTAGTACTCCATAATAATGCGAAACTTTAATAACTTAAAAATAATAATACGAAACTTTAATAACTTAAAAATAATAATACGAACTTAATAGTAACTTAAAAAAAATATGGACTTAATATTAATATTACGAAAACTTATTAATAATGATACGAAACTTACTAACTTACGAACTAAATAATAAAATTAAGAAACATAACAATAAAGTTACGAAACTTAATAATAAAATTACAAAACATAATAATAAGATTACGAAACATAATATTTACTTATAATATGAACTTATGAGTATTAATATATAACATGCAATATCAAGGTATTAAGTACATTAGACCTCATTTACACATAATAAACTCAAATAATATTCTAACAAAATTCTTATCATGCACCCTAATATCCCAACCCACCATTTTACCACCCTTATACTACTACACACACACTGTCCTCAATAGTTCTCGAACCCCTGACCCCAATGAAAGTTTAATTAGGCTAGTTAAATAAAATGCGGAAAATAAATAACAAAAATTAAAAGATAGATAAAACCCGGTAGTTGTTTACGATTTTCCTCCGAACTCAATTTCGGAGTACATCACCACCTAGAGTTCTCCAACTCTAGGATTTAACCTCGAATTATTATTAGGATGGATTTCTACGACCGATCTTAGAACCTTCTCTACTCTCAAGATCTCACCACTTGATATCGCCTCTCAATCAAGTGTGGCGAAGTCGACCTCTTAACTCCTAAATCCTCTCCCTAACAATAATTATCTCAATCACTCAACTCAATAACAAATAGCTCAATACAACTTTAATCTCACACACAATAACAATAGGAATTAATAATGCTCAAGTGAGATGTTTTCTTGTGTCCTCTTCTCTCTTCTCTTGTTCCCTTAGATGATCAAATGCTCCTCGTATTTATAGTGCAACAAGGTCGAAGAGTCAATCAAGTGAATAAAGCAATTCTTGATTCTTGGCATGCATGATCTCTTGATCTTGATATGTTTCTCACAAGATGTGTCATTTGAATTCTTTCACCTTATCAATAAGATATGATATTCAAGAAGGAAGCAAGTGAATCATGTCATATCATGTCATGTTATATAAATTTAATAAACAATTAAGTTCAATATTTATATAATATTACTTGTTGCCAAAATGATAAATGTTTTGGTTCAATGCATTTGGACATTTATTAGATTTTCACATCTCATTTCATCCAATATTCTCATGATATTAATCAAGTCACATTTCCCAAAATTTATCCTATCAAATATTATGATATCACACAAAATAACTCACGTAAATATTGTGGTGTGACATGATTTATATAACAAAGTCCATACAAATATTCTCAATTAATATATTGGACCAACATAAGTATTATATATGAGAAACATAATAATTCAATTAATTCAATTTCCACTCTCATATATAGAACTTATTTTACCGTTTGTTATCATCTAAATCATTATATGCTTCATAGAGCCAACACCCAAACCAACACCCAACACCGTGCATACGTACCCAACCACACACATAGTAACACATGCACACATACACTTTAACTCACCACCCACAGCAACAACCACAACTACACCCACACTGTCACACACACCCACACTATCATACGAACCCTAACCCAACCAAAACCCACACCATGCATATGTACACAGTATTAGCACATACACACAGCTTACACACACACAAACATCAGGGAATGTTGGAGAGAGAGAGAGAGAGAGAGAAAGAGAGAGAGAGAGAGTTTATACTATATGAGGGAGGAGGGTGGAGCTTGTCTCGCCGGGGTTGGGTGTCGGAGCTGGGTGGTCGCCGGAGGTCCGGTCAGTGTCGGGGGTCGGCAGCAGCATCTAGGGCTTCCTTCCGAGTGTGTCTCGGCAGCAGCAGCTCGGGTCAGCAAGAGAGGAGTTGCGGTGGTGTTCTGGGCGTTCTAGGTTGGCGGAGCAAAGGCGGCGGTGCAGCAGCGGTGGTTGTGAGATGGTGCGGTGGCCGGCGCAGGGTGAAGGAGAAAGAAGATGGTGATGCGTGGGTGGTGGTGGTTGTGGTGGTGTGTAGCTCGAAGAAGAAGAAGAGCAAGGAGGGATGTGGATGGGTGTTGGTTGGGAGCACGAGAAAGAGAAAGAAAGAAAAGGGATGGGGGGTTTGTATTTAAGAATGTGACAAGAGGAGGGAGAATAGCAGATGAAGAAGAAAAGAGAGACCAGATGGAGCGAAGAGAATAAGAGGGGAGGAAGAATAATATATAGGGGTGAGATGAGGGAGGGTTTCGTACACTGCATGGGGGAGATAGGGGGTTTTGTATTCATGCAAAAACCCACTGGCACTGGGTAAAAGGGAGAGAGAGAGGGACGGTCAGTAGGAAAAAATGAGGGGAAATATGATTAAACGTTTATTTTTTTTGGGGGGGGGGGGGGGAATATATTGATTTGAATTAGTAAAAAGGGAGGGAAAAAGACTTAGGGTTAATCAGGGGGGAAACTTACAAACTGATCATAATAGAAATTACCCGATAACCGAAAATTTCTTAACTAATATTTTTCGGGCACAAAAAATTCTAACACATCTCATAAAAGTTTTCTCCTAAGAACAACACTTTTTTTTTTTCTAAAATGGATCCTACAACTGATCCAAATAAAATCACCCGATAACTGAAAGTTTTCTAACTGATATTTTTCAGTCACTAAAAGTTCCAAGTAACCCACTAGCGGTCCCAAATGCTCCATGTGAAAACATATATATATTTAACGGAAAGAAAACACACATCATGAAATTTAACGGTAAACATAATAGCATTTTTCGGGTTTTACATCATTTCCCACTTAAAGAAGTTTCGTGCTCGAAACTTAAATCTAATGTTAACCACACTACTTTTATTAACGACATCCTACTAAAAAACCCGAGGTTTTATATATATATATATATATAGGGAGCGGATCCAGTAGGAAGGGAATTAAGGTAGGAAGGTAGGAAGAGAAGATCCTGACCCTCCAAATCTGATCCAACGCTTAACATTAAATATACACACATGGGCCGAAAAACCGGAAATCACCAATTGATTTTAAGTAAAACAGTTGGTTGTTTTACTGGAAAAAAAGGAAAAAAAAATCAACTGCAAAAAGAAATTCGTTAATTACCAAAAAAAAGGGGAAACAATTAGGGGGCATTGAAGATGTGATTCTTTTAGCCAAAAATAGAGAATAACACATTGGAGGAATTCTATGCAAACTCATTGTCAATTAAAAAAACGTACACACTGATTCAAGGAACATATTCACACAAATTCAACGAACAAATCCATCGAACGTATCAAGGGTAATGACGACAAACATGTATGATCACATGTCATGTGTTTGTTTTTTTTTTTGATATGTAAACATATATGAACAGTGTCGTCGGCATAACTACTGACAATTTATATGGCAGAACGTTCACCAATCTATACATTAGGCACATTGATATTGTGGGAAAGGGGAAATGGGGAGAATGACAGTTGAGTTCAATATCATATCAGTGTTGAGTTCCATTAGATGCATACACTACTAGAAACGCCTTTATTTACGACCACTGACCACAATGGGGTTTAAATCTCGTCGTAGATGATACTACAATTACGACGGGTTTTTACCCCGTCTCAAATGTGCTGTTTTTGAAGATGGGACTAGAACCGGTCGTAGATGTAGTACATGACCTATCTTAATTGTATCCAAAAAATGAAGCGGGATTACCAAAAATGAAGCGGGATTCACAAAATGTTAGGCGGGCAACTTTCAGCCAAAAGTATCTGTACGTCATTGTAGTACCAAATTCAAAATAAACAAAATAAAGGAGGTTTGTCACTCACTCACTCACTGTAGTACCGATATGAAATCAAAATAAACAAAAGAAAGGAAGAATCATCGTCTAACTCTCGATCTGTACCGATTCAACCCCATCACTGCTTCATCCCCATCGCTGCTCTGATTCAATCCAAACTTTCTTTCGTCTGGTTCGTCTCTCACTCTCTAGTTCGTCCCCATCTCGTGCTGTGCTAGTTCTAGGGTTTAATTTTGTTCATCGTTACTATATCAATAGTGGCTTAATTCTGTTCTCTTGCTCTTTCTCAAGGTTAGGAAGATTGAGTATGGCTAGGGTTTGGCGTCGTGACAACAATTTCTTAGGTAATTGATTTCCTAACCCTAAAATTTGGGTTTTTGTTTATTCTGTGATGAATTTGGAATGTTGGGTTTTGTTTCTTGAGGTTGATATGGTGATGTTTGTGTTTATATTTGTTTCTGTGCCTGTGCTACGCTCTCCTCTGTCGGCTGCTGCTCATTCGCATCTGGTTCGACTGCTTATTCTCAATGTCGCCAATCACAGTCTCATCTGCGATATTCTCTGGTTTGTCTCTCACTCAGTCTCGTTTTGCTTTATTGTGATCTCTTGCTCAAAAACCGGCGAGCAGTTCGCATCAAAAACTAGCGAGGTTTCAACAGCTTTCGCCTCTACATACAACAATTGATTACCTCCTCTACGCCTTCAAAGCATTAATTAATTATTGCCTTTCCATCCCACAAAGCATACACTGTAAATTGTATGTACGAATTGATTACTTCCTCTACACCTTCAAAGCTTTAATCATCTCTCTCTCAGTCTTGTTTTGCTTTAATTAATATTGCTTTTACAAAATATTAGGGTATTTTTGACCTAATCACTTGTGTTGTGCTCTCTCTCAGCACTCTAATTCTGCCTCCACATTCCAAAACAAACACTCTCTATTACTAAATCCTCAAATTCTATGCACACTGCACACACTCTCTTTTAATGTTTCTTTCTCTATATACATGCCTTGCCTTTGTCTTTCTTTATTTGCCATGCTAGATATATATAATGATAAAACAAAAAATATCAATGCCTTGATTTTTTCTATTACTAGTTTTTTTCCGTTCTTTTGAACGAGTGTTTGTTTAAGTCAATAATTGAAAAAGAGATCTTGTTAAAATGTAAATGAAAAATATGTATACACTTAAATACTCTATGATTTAAGTGTATACACTTAAATAATTGTATTAGGTATATGTATACAAATAAAGACTCTATAATTTCTTGAGGATTTCAGATGTATTAGGTATATGTATACACTTAAATACTCTTTGATTTCCCAAGGATTTCATAACACTTTTAGACAGTTATCTTTTAATTAACTAGTTCTTTTTTTTGGGGTTTTTCATGTCCTTTAGCCAAGTCCTGTCTCGTTTCTCCTATTCTTCATCGGGTTATCCTTTCTGTCAGCAAAGACTCCTTCTAGTGCATTGACAGGTAAATGGAGTTAAGTGTATGAGGTGCTAAATTATTTTGCTTTAATTTTGTTGTAGATGATTGGTAAACAAATGTCCATCTTTAAAGTCAAGAATTAACCAACTGATGGATGATTTCGTTTAATATGGTTTCAATTGGTGTAATATGTCTCCTATTTTGTCATTTATGTTTGATTGTAGACAGTGATATTTGTCTAGTTGCCATTTTTAGATTTTAGCATGAATAGTTATTGATTTGATAGTAACAAGTTCAATGTCAAAAATGAGCAAAAAAAAGTTAAAATGCAAAGAAAATGATAAACTTTAGATTTTCTTAGGATCTAGAGCTGGACAAGATTAAAAATGTCTAGGATCCCAATTTGTCCAATTGCTTAATAAACCGTTTCAACTTATTGCAGAAAGCCTTATCCAATTTCTTAGGATCTAGACTTCAAGTTGATGAGTTTTCAAGTTAGTTTACGTTAATCATGTAATCAAGGTTCTTGGTCTTAATTCAACATGCATTCTTTGGCAATTTTCAAGATCCCACAATCAGGCAAGAATACATTATTTTGAGCAAGAAAATTTTGTAAAGCTAATTACTTTAGCAATGGTCAAGTACCTTAATTCTCTTTTTTTTCATATGAGTTTACCAATTCCCTATTTTATCCTCCACTCGTAGGGGTTTTCAAGATTTTGATGTGATAGTACTTACTATGTGACTTGTTCATGTGTGCATTGACTTAAATACTTGTGAATTGCATATGTTTTGATGGAGTGATTTTTGTTAATGCCCGTTAAATCCTAATAACTTATTAGTGATATCATGGTAGAAGAACTAACGACGTGCTATATTTGTTAATTTGTTTTATTGCATATGTCTCTAAATTTTGAGATTACATTGTCCTTTCATTATGGGGGGAAATTTGAGAAAAGGGATAAGAAAATCCATTATATTGGAGAGATTGGGTGTACTACCCTTAGTTATCCATATGAAAAGTTGTCCATAGAGACACTACGCAAATTGTTGCGGGATAATTGCAAGTATGAGGGTAACATAGAAGAGCTTTGGTGGAAGACTTTTAGGATAGGTAGTGAGTTAAGGCGGATTATTGGGGATAAGGAGGTTGTTGAGATGGCTACCAAACTTGTGAAATGCAAAATAATGCATGTCTATGTGGTTGATAAACCTAGCGACAACGTTTTTATGCCATTTGTTGTATACAACTTTGTTGATACAAATGATGTCATATCCCAAAAAAACCTTTCGGAGCATCTATCTTCTAATAACCTAGAGTGTGGTGGAAAAGCCAACATGGTTTCTGTTTCTAGAAAACCTATAGGCTCATCCTCTAAGAAGAAACAACATATTCGAAGATCCCTGTTTGCTCGAAGACAAAGTGCGGACAAATCAACTCCTACAAATGGTATAGATGGTAAGACAAGTTTAAATAAAGAAATTTATATATGTATTGGTACCTGGGCTATTAAATTTTGTGATATTTTATTGAGATTGTTACTTGACAATGTTTCATACTTGATTATGAGTCGGTTGTTCTTGCGGAAAAAGATGGACAAGGAAATGAAGATCATCATGAAGCTTATCAACAAAATTGTTCATTTCTTTCTGAGACTTGTCCATTTACATCATCAACAAATGCTTTGAATGAAGAATTCGAGTACCGTGATGTTTGTAGGAATAATGTAGATGCAGAAATAGTTGATATAACTTCAACTAGTAGAAAGACTAAACGGTCGAGGAAAAATTGAGTTGCCATCATTGTATTATTGTATTCGATTAAATCTTAATATGTTTTTCTAGGTTATATGTTGACCACAATGTGAAAGTAATGTTAATATGCATTAAATATTTACTATTATCAGAGCTTTATACATTTATCTCCTTTATATGTGAATACCTCTTTATATTATCATGTTTTATTGTTCACTTGCGTTTGAATTTTTTTTATAGGGATCATGGCCACTTCGGTAAAGGGCACAACGAAAAAGTATGTAGCGCCTGGTTCTCTAACTTGAGGGCGGCTTGCCACCTTGAAGGCAAACCCTAGTCCCAAATCTCCAGGACCACTTAAATCTCCAGCACAAAATGTGAGCACCAAAGGCCTTGGTTTGATTTCTGTTAATGAGTTGCATGATGGAGGCAGAGTTGCAAACAATAATGAGGTACTAGTAGTGTTCCATCCTTATAGTTAGTTTGTAATTTTATTTACTAGTAGAAAGACTAAACAGTATGTTGGGAGTAGTGAAGTGCTTTTGTATGTGATTCACATGACCTCCACTACAGTATTCATATGCATTTTATGAATTATTACCGTTGGTGTTCAGCAACCATTTTTTATTTGGGGGAGTTGTTTTCTTCAAGTAGTCTAACATGAATACATAATGTTTTAAGTTGGATTCGTGGAAAGTGGGGAAGGTGTGGATGCTATTAGAGTATTGGTTTTGGTACTTTCCCTTTCTTTAACTAACAGTAAATAGAGAAATGTGACTTTGTTATTTGGTTTGATGAAGGTGAAAACTGTGACGAATCTTGAAACTTTTAGGAGAGGAATTTTGCTCCTGGACTTCAAAACATTGGCCTCCTCTCTTTCCCCAATCTTCTCCTCTCTATTTGGTTGAGCAGTGACATGTTAGTCTGTCTAGGTTACTGTTGCCCTGTTGGTATAAACATGTTCTAGTGAAGCCAAGAATACATATTTATTTGGTTTCTATCAAAAAAAGATAAAAAGATTGGGTTCTTGTTGGTAAATTATGTTATAACTTTGCTGTAAGTTATGGTGCAATGGAATTTGAGTTAGAATCTCAACTTTGTTGTACGTTATGGTGCAATGGAATTTGAACAAAAAATAATTGTTCCAGTGATTACATACAATTCACAAGTGAAGTGCCTTTGTATGACAGGGAACTTATCCTACTTTATCCCACTTATGTCCCACAGGTATTACCGGAAGAAGATGTGAACCGTCACGTGCCAACTCGTAGTGGAAGTGTTGTGAATCAAGGCATGCCTCTTGGTTGGAATGAGCCACTTCCAGAATGGTACCAATAATATTGTTTTTTTCATAATTGTTCTATTATTTATGTATTGTAATTACAATTGTTGTGGTTAATGATGTAATGTCTCCCCTTGGAAGTTACATTCATTAGTTGTCCTCTTTTTGCAAAGGTTGCGTGAAATCCTACAAGGTAATTTTACAAATAATATAAGTAATGGAAGGTCGAATGTGGATCAAGCATCAACAGGAGTAGAGGCAAATGGTAGTCCTGTTGAAGATGGTTCCCTGGGTGAAGCTCAAGGTTTGAATGGGACAGGAAACTCCTCATCTATGAGCAATTCAGGTATAATTTACTACCTTGCACTACTGGATTGGACTAAAACATATTGTATTGGATTTTCTTTTAAAAAAAATTTTTGTAGTGAGAGATAGTCCTCACTGTCAACTCTTATCCATAAACACAGTCCTTAGAAGTCACCAGGGACTATATTTACATTCCCAAAAGAATATAGTCAATTATTTTCTCCCTGCACAAGTCTTCTTAAGAACCGCCTTTTGGAAGGGAAGAATGAGCATGATTGAACATTCCCAAAAGGGTTGGAGTTTACAAAATATACCTCTCTTTCATGTTATTTTGATTGAAAATGTGGTTGCATTTATTTTTTGTCTCCTTTTATTTCTGTCTTCTTGTTTTCTTTCTCCATTTTACTGGGTATTAATTCATCACCATCAAGGGCATCGATTCTTGATTTTTCTTTATTTTGATTGGTAAGAAATAATGTCTATAATTTTTGCAAATGTCCATCTTTGCTGTTTGTTATATTTCTGGACATTAGATGTGATTCCCTGAACTTTCTGATATATAATTAATGGAACTCCATTCATTAATTTCTATAGTGCTATGACTTCCTGAACTTTTTGACATGAAGCTTTGCTGCTGCATTTTTATGTGATTTCATTTTCATTATATTCCACTGGTTTTCTGTTGGCACAACCTTCACTAACTTTGTACTACTTTAGGTTTAACGAAAAGTGAAATCCAAATATAAAAAAGGAAGACATGACAACTACCTAAAAGCATCAACAAGCTCTTTATTTTCAGGTGCAAGCAAAGCACTTTCATAAGACTAAAATTGGACAACAAACATGAATTAATACCTAAGATATAGTTAACATGCACATAATAATTGGACCACAGACATTGAACTAAGCATATGACTAAAATTGAAATATTTTATCAATAGCAACATGCTTCTCAAAGGAGAGCCAGTAAACATCAAAAACACATGTTGAGAAACAATTTTGATCAATTGGTGAGCAATTCATACACAGAATGCAAGTGCATAGTGAGCAATTTCCTTTGGGATTTGATTTCTCTTCCATTACATATTCTGATAATTTTCCGGGTCAAAATTCATTGGAAATGTCAAAATGGGCTAAAGTAGGGTGCCAAACTAATTAATTATTTTACATCTTGCAGATCCTCTAAAAAAACAAAGAAAAGAAGCATCAATTGGAGACCAATGAGCAGAAACAAGTTGAAAAAAGGTAGTTGCTCTAAAACCTGGACAAAAGCTTGATGCCATCTTTTACAATAAAGGACCAGTTGGTGATAATCGAGGTGCATTCTCAACACATGTTGGGAAACTTGTTCGTGATCGGAACATGATATCAGTAAAAGTCTATAACTGGAATGAAATTGAAGGCAAATATTTGGACAAGTTATGGGATGCTATCGTGGTAGGGCATGATATTTTCAATTATTGTTAAGTTATGAAATTGATATGAACTGTTAAGATAAGTTGTATCATGCAATTTATTTACTTTTCTATCTCTTAAATATTTTTGTGTGGTAGGACAAGTTTACAAGTATTGAGAATGCTCGCTCTGAGGTCATGCGCTATGCGAAGGGACTATGACAAAATTGGCGAGGTGAAATGAAACAGCCACGCCTAAAACAAGTCTCAGACATAAAAGATGCACTAAAACCGAGTAATATCCCCAAAGCTTTGATCAAAAAAGATTGGGAGTGGCTAGTATTAGAGCATTACACTGACCCAAATGTTCATATAAACTACTTAGTTTATTGTGTATCTTACATACTGGACCATTTATTTGTATAATTTTCTTTTTATGGGCGCTATTTTAATTATCTAATAAATGCTGGCAAATTGCAAATACTGAGTGTTAGAAATTCTGAAAATAGAGCTAATTTAACTATGCAATCCCGTACTGGTAGCAAATCAATTAGACAAATCATCTATGAAGACTTGGTATGTATAACTATTTTCAGTTCTAAATTATTGTGCCTTTAGCTTAAATTTTATGTATTTATAGCTTACTAAGTATAAAGTTGTCTTAATCTAACCCTTTTAGCTTAATTCTTATCTATTTATAGGGAGGCAAAGATGGCAAGGAACCGAGCCTTTCTGAAATTTTTATGGCAACCAGACTGGGAAAGGCTCGTGCTTTGAGTGAGCTAGACCAAGAAGTATATGTATGACTTATCCAACTTTTATTTTTACTAGCTATCAACATTTTTATAGCCCTTTAATTTTGCCTTAGTTACTACAATTTTATAATTTGATATTGTTTTTATTTGTGTTAGTTCTTATTATTTTACATTTTTAATAGGATGAGATAGTCGAAAACGCAGAACAAGATCCATCCTTATCTACGTTAGAGTTGGTGGAGAAGTCATTTGGGCCTCAAGATAAGGGACGTGTACCATGCTTTGGATATGGTGTTACACCTCGAACTCTTAGAGGACCTACACCAAGTAAGGCAGAGTTTAGAGCTCAAATCCAAGAGAAAGATAAACTAATTAACGAATTAACTGCAAGAGTTGGCAATGTTGAGAAAATTGAAGCCGAGAATCAAAGGGTTATTGCTAGTCAAAGAAGAGATATTGACAAGTTATACGACCATGTCCAGAAACTTGTTTGTCCACAAGAACCTGACATTCCAGTGCCATCTTCTCCGGTTGTTTGAGCGCTCCAGCAATGCTCAATCATGGACATATCAGGTTTGTCCTTGTCTAATATTTATTCTTCGTTCTCACAGTTTGCAATAATAGTGGCAATCTCCCATTGAACTTGGAAATCTTCGTCATTGTCAAAATTTTCTATTTATTTTGGTGAACGAATAGTGGCCAATGCATTGTAGATGCTCTGAGGATTTTTGGTTAGTATCGGTTATTTAGTATTTACTATTGATGTCTGCTTTTTGATGTGTATTTGTGTTACTGCTTCCATAGGTAGTGGAATCATTATCTCTGACTGTAGTTAGTTGTGGGCTAAGAACACAGAGCAACACTGCTTCTGGGTGTTGGGTAGTTCCGTTTTAATTTTTTCCACTAGCCTAGCTACAATCATGGGAGGCTATTTTCTTTATGTGCTCCAGTATAAACAATCAATTGGTCGACTATATCATTGGGTAGGATTTATGCCTAGAGCAATGAGCGTACAACAGAAAACCAAGCAAAATTGTGTGCTTGCATTCTAGCCCTGGAAGTTATTCTTTGTACTGCATGGTAGTTCCACAAGTTATCTATAGTTGCCGTATATGTTATTATGTATTGGTGGACAAACATAAGAGTTAAAAGTATGTAGGTTACTTGGACAACACTTCTTTTATGGGCTATACAATTGCCATTTGCTAGTATGAGACTTGTCCCACATCCGTTGTATGGGCAATTGATGAGGGTTTTATAGACCAAATGGACTCCACCTAATAGACTAGTCTTTTAGGATGGATTTAGGTCTGTAACAGTTAGTATCACAACCAACTCAGAGTGGTGGTTTTGACCAACGAGAACACAGAGCGGTGGCCCTTAGAGGGGTAGAAAAAGAGAGTGGTGGGGGCGGGGGTTGAATCTTATTAGCTATACCAATTGCAAAGAGACTGTCTCACATCAATGGGCCAATTGATGAGGGGTTCCAAATAGGTTCTTTCACCTAATAGACTAGTCTTTTGAGATGAGTTCTGTTTGTTTTCTCTGTAATAATTTCATCAATAATTCTTATATGTTGTTCTGGTAAAGAGCTGTAGACTAGGAAACATGTAAACTGACAACTAATTGTTTGTAATGCTATAGTGTATATTCCTATACATTGCTATACTTTTCCTGCCTGGAATTTACATAAACAATCTTTGTTTCCTGTAGAGATGGGTAGAACATTAATTCTCCTGGAAATTGATTAAGCCCTAAAATGAAGTCTAGTACAACGTACATATGGTTGTTTTTTCTACAAATAAATACTAACTAGTAAGTTATTTTTTCAATAGGCTATAGCTAGACCTACTAAAGAATGTGATACTTATGAGTTAATGCCAAAACTTGAAAGGACATGTGAGCTATAGTCTGGCCAGATTATATATCATGTTCCTTCCGTAGGTCATGGGTGAAGTTGAATTCTGGTAAGATGGATTTATTTTCCCTTACACACATTATGGTGGCTAGAAGTTAAAGGGGAAAGAATTGCTCATGCACCTTCTTCAACAGAACGCATTAATTATGGTACTGTGAAGAATCTTTGTAGATAATAAATTCCAAGTGGATCGAGATATGTTTTTGATATATATGCGTGTTAAATAATCAAAGATATGTGTATTAATTTTTATTTTTTTTTCCGGTGCAGTTTGGCCCTTTTGGTCTTGATCTTTAAGAATGTTGCTGACACTCATGGTATAGGAGCTGCAATCAAACTTTTGGTATATATAAATCTTCATAGCCTAGGTGATATTTGACCCTTTTGGTATTGGCCTTTAAGAATCTTGCTTCAAGCCATTTTTTGCTATATAGCATTCGATTTATATAAATCTTTATATTCTAGGTGATCTTTTGTTATATGATATCTCTAGTGTTCTTTGCACTATAAAATATTACTATCTTATGAGAATAGCACTCATACTTGGGCATATATATTTGTACACGTTATCATTATTCAAGTGATATTATCAATTCGATCGCAGGTTGTGATAATCATCATTTTATTCCGTATAGTAATTATGTAATTCTTAAATGAACAAAAGTATTATAAAATGACAGCTTAAGGACACTAATAGTATTATAAAAGCAGGATGAAATGGACTCATGACTACTTGCATTCATCTACGACGGGGAAAGGATTCGTCTTAATTGACTGTCACATTTACGACGGGAATAAAATCCTGTCTCAATTGTTCTGTCACACATCTATGACAGGAACAAAATCCCGTCTTAATTGTTTTTTAACACATCTACGACGGGAAAAAAACGCGTCTTAATTGCTTTGGTTCTTCTACGACAGGAAATAAACGCGTCTTAATTGCTCTACCACACATCTACGATGGGATGGTCGTAGGTGATCAATTGCAGCGAGACTTTCTACGACGGTTGACGACGGGCCGCTATCCCGTCGTAGATGATCATTTACGAAGGGTTTTGCATCTTTTAAGACGGGAATTCCCGTCGCGAATGAACACTTTTCTTGTAGTGATACAATGAAAATTGAAGAATTTGTATTTCGATGCAGTTGAAGTGACAATGCACAAAGCCTACCTCGTTGTGTATAACGTGTAAGTATATGGCCACAATCAGCATGTTTATGGTCACAGTCTGTAAGTGCATGACCACATTGTGTATAATTTGAATACATTAATCACACATAATAAAACTGTGGACATAGTGGGGGATGGGGGGCACACTTACATGTTATGGATGTGATCGCAACTCGAAAATAGTTATGTGAATATTTTAGATGTATATGGTCACAGTTAGTACCTATTGGCCACAGTTCGCACGTAAAGTGTGTAAACAGTCAATATAAATTGTAGTCTGTTTTTTTTTTGTCCTATTGATTGTAAATGCATATGGCATCATATGGTACATTGTGACGATCGATTTTGATTTGTTCATTGCAGTGTCGATGGGGGTAGCCAGCACAACTATGTAGCGCCACCCCCGGTACCTAATAGCGACGACTCCAGTATCACAATCTACTGGCCTTGGTGTGACGATGAACAAGTTGTGCCGCGTAAGGGGATGAAGTTCAAAGATTTAGATGATGCCAAGTTGTTTTGGAGTTTGTGTTCATTCAGTTTGTCTTTACTGTGGTTTGACAATCACCACTTGTTCGACTATGTTTTAATGTCTATGGATTCGTGTTTGTTATTGTATTGAACCCGACATTTTAATAATATTGGAAAACGACCGCTCTATTAATGCATATCGTTGGATTATACTTGCATTTTGTTGTTATATATAAATGTACATGTTAAGTAACAACTATTACCATAAGGCCCCATTTTTTTCTTGTTTGTTGGATTATTCTTACATATTCTGATTAAATAAAGTGCACATGTTAGCTAACAATTATTAATATAAGGCCACAATCGATTACACGTGGTCATTGCGTATATTACGCGCATTTAACACAAGGACATGCTTGAGGACATGCGGCCACTACATAGATTGAAATTGCGTGTCGAAGTTATGTCTCTTTGCAGATCGTATTTCCATCAAAGTGTTGACGATTGATTACATATGCAACCGGTTTAGGTTGGGGGGTCCTGACTTTAATCACAGTTAATAAAATTGAGATCATCTATAATGTCAAATTTAATATGGTACCATGGTTTTTCATTGAGAGAATGAACATCAGTGTTCATGTGTTCATTTTCATTACAGTGTGATCACAATCGGTTAAAGTGTCATCACACTCCACAACATTAAAATTTGTGTTGGATTGGAGTTTTTTTTTTTTTTTTTTTTTGTCACAGTCCACTAAAGTCTAATCGACATATTTATAAGGAACGGAAGCACAAACATCTATTTGTTTGGTTGTTGATCACAGTTTACTGTGGACATGTCATTTATTGCGGTTTGAATTTTGCAATGGGTTTGCAGTGAACTATTGAATAATTTATCAATCTGTACAAATTAATTTGTGGTCACCCCATGAAAAAATGGATGCGCGTGTTTTGTTTAATAGTTTGTGGTTCATCACAGTTTAATACATTGTGGACATGTCATCGATATGTTCAGTAAAAAAAAAGGATGAAATATACAAAAACTATATAAATATGGGGTTTTTTGCATTTTGGACCCCAAATTTTAGGGGTATTTATATTCTGAACCCTTGATTTTCAACTTTAACTTTTTGGACCCTAAAGTTTGTAGGCTGAAAAAAAAGACCCTAAAGTTTGTGAGGTCAAAAAAAGCCTCGTTTCCCATTTTTCTTTTTCTTTCCATGTTTGAATTTCTCTCCCGATTGGCATCAAACTTCAAGACTAAGGTTAAACCCGATATTGAAGTTATAATAAACCTCTTTTATTCATGTTGGAGTTACTTAAAACCATGTACTCAGGGGTCTAAGTAGTCCCGACATGAATAAGAGAGGTGTATTATAGTTTCAATATTAGTTTTAACCATAGTCCTGAAGTTTGACGTCAATCGGGAGATAAATTCAAACATGAGAGGCAAATAAAGAATGAGACATGGGCCTTTTTCTTTAGCCTACAAACTTTAAGGTCCTTTTTTATTCAACCTACAAACTTTAGGGTCTAAAACATTAATGTTGAAAACCAAGGGTTCAGAATATAAATACCCCTAAAGTTCGGGGTCCAAAATGCAAAAATACCCTATAAATATGTGACAGTACTAATGATCACATACACTGGCATGTGATCATACACATCACACCAATCTTCTATTGTGCTTGTATTGGTACAATATGTCACAGTAACATTGAATGACCACAGTATAATGATTTGTGATCATACATAATTTATTATCAATTAGTACTAATTATAATCACAATCTTGTGTAGTGTGGACATGTCATGCCTGTGTGTCTCGTTCTGTGTTAGTCAAAGTTGCAATGTGTATGCTTGTATCTTATGGTCAAAGTCGCAGTATGAATGATCACAGTATAATGACTTGTGATCATATGCAATTTATTATCAAGTAGTACAAATTATAATCACAACCTTATGTAGTATGGACACGTCATCCATGCATGTCTCGTGCTGTGTTGGTGTTATTCATTATGGCCATATCCGGCTGTACTACAATGAAAGTGTATGACCACATTATATTGACACGTGATTAGACATGCCACATAGGAGTAATTTGTTGGCAAGCAAACAACTTATATCAATCCAAGCTCCATACACCGACTGAAATGCTTCTAACAAAATCCTACACCACAGATCATGATGTTTCATAAGCTCGTCGCGCCAGAATTGATGGTTCGAGATGTATCCCACCGATCGACATTTGTGTACACTTATTCCCTCATTGAGTTTTCCTTGTACATGGCCAATCCATAGTAGTAGTGTATGCGGAGTGAGCGCAACCTCGCCTTTCTCATATGGGGTGGATTAAAGAATATACATCAACCGTCACGACAATATGCAAGGGTCGTTCAAGGGAAGCC